>OZ008367.1:325505676-326118922 GCA_963931995.1 Phaonia tiefii | reverse complement strand
AATCTGCGGTTTTTTTTCCTTCTCGTTTTTATGTTGTCTCTAACGTTTTTGTTTTTAAGAAGGTTTCAGCTATTACTTGCGTGTTTTTATTATATTTCACAAATGGTCCGCCGTTCCGATTTTCTCAGTAAAGCCTCGGATAGACAAAGGGCTTCATGTTGTTGCCCTTTTCAGTTTCTTTCCTCAAAATCGTTTCTCATTTTGGTAGCACACATACATACATATATACGAAACACATACACAAAAATCAATGCAACATCACAAACCACTTAACGTTTTTTCTTTTTTCACTGATCAAGCGCTTTTGATATCCTCGGCCCGATGAACCATTGACGACCGAATACATGAAACTACAACTCAATACATTTGCCAAAAAAAGGAAACAGTGACTTCATCTTGCACACACATTCAAGAATATTTTTGAATCACTGACTGAGAGAATAATGTAAAAATACAGATACACACACTTACAAGATATACTCTCTCGTTGTCCCTCTTTTATTCTCTTCCTCTCGAGAGAGCATAAACAGTGCAACAAACGCAGCTGTATTTATACTACAAACATAGATATATTTGGGTCGCTAACACATATATTGTTAAATATTAATCATTGTGTCTCAAACATGTTATATTGAATAACAAACACAATGTGTTTTGGCACAAGTATGTTATATTTGCGACAAGCTACAAACACACTTTATATTTGCATCCAAACAACAACAAAAAAGACAGATTTTCCAGCGTGTATCATTCCTCTGCGGACCAATATGAGTCACTTTACGCTTGAAAAATGTTGGAAAATATTGCAAACTCCAATCGTATACAACTTTCGAATGTGGCCGAAAAATTATCTTTTCTGACGAGGTGCATTTTCATCTCGGCGGCTATATCAATAAAAATTTGCCGCATCTGGGGATCGGAACACTTATACGTCATTGTCGGGAAGCCGATGCATCTACAGAGAGTGACAGTTTGGTGGGGATTTCGGAGTTGTGCATCATTGGCCCATTTTTTTGCAAATACTGCTGGAAATGCCATTTCAGTCAACGGGGCGCGCTACAGAGCCATGATTACGGACATTTTGTGGGCTGAAATGGAAGATATGACATTGGTTAATCTTTGGATTCAGCAGGAGGGCGCACCATGGCACACAGCTCATCAAACAATCCATCTTTTGCTCACTAAGTTCAGTTACCGTGTTAGCAGACGTCTTGCCGATACCAATTGACCGCCTCAGAGCTGCGATTTTAAACGCTTTGCACTTTTTTTTGTGGGGTGCCGTTAAAGACCGATGTTATGCCAATAAGACACGAACGATCGACACACAAAATAAAAACTATTAAAGATATTTTTGTAGATTTTTGTAAAATGTAGTATTCATCCAGACTCATCCACATATTCACTTACGAATGTGATTAAAGTCCCACCAATAATCTGTGTAAAGTGTGAATAAAGTTGTGCAATTATAACACACACATACACAAAAGCACACACGCACTTACAATCTTTTTCAGGCAAGCACCCAGCTGCAGAAGTCGCAAGGCCTTCCTCAAATAAGGCCTGCGGAATGCATGAATTTTTCATCAGATATAACCAAGAGGAATTTTGAGAAATTTCTTCTCCGATTGTTTTTAACCGAAATTTAATTGGAAAATTTCATACAAATTTTAAAATTATATTTTATTTATTTAATATTTTTCAGGGTGTTTTTAAAATTTTCAATTTGAAGTTGGGCGTGTTTCAACTTTCTAAGATAGATACATACATACTTATACATAAATAAACATGTAGACGTGGATTATGATTTTGTGATAAAATAAATTAATTTAATTTAATTTTTGTTTAGCAAAAATAAATTAAAGTAAATGCCTTCTAAGGCCTTCCTCTTTGCATGCCTTCTAAGGCCTTCTTTAGGCAGTGGGGAAGGAAGGCCGTGCCTCCCAATCTCACGCAATGTTAAAAAGAAAGGAGGAGGTAATGTGTAGGTAATGTGCCGCTGGGTATATTCCTATTCATATGTACTTATACAAACGTCCTATATATGTATTCAATACTTATACACTCTGAAAAATTTGTCTTTTTTGTTGTTTGGTTGCAAATATAACGTGTTTGTAGCTTGTCGCAAATATAGTATATTTGTGTTCAAACACATTGTGTTTGCTATTCAATATAACATGTGTTGGACACAATGATTAATAGGTTATAATATATGTATTTGTGGGCCAAATGTAGCTTTGTTTGTTGAAAATTGCTGAAAACACTGCTCTCTGTCACAATATAAAACAAAATGCAGCAATTCTTCAATTCGCGAAAGCGGTGCTTGCAAACAAGTACACGGTTCCTGCAACATGTTGTTGGGGCCGTTATTTTTCAACGTGTACGTATTCACAGACTCATTCACATTTACAGTCGCACAATACAGCAATGTACTTGAACTTTACACAAATAAAAACTCAAGTAATTTCTTGCATATGTATACATGCACTCGAAATATATCTACATTAAGGTGTGCTGAAAAATAAAACCTTTTATTTTCGAAGGTAGTAGAGCAAAAGTGCGTGGTCGTGCGTTTCCTACAACTGCGCGCTGATAAAAAATACGGTCTATATAACAAACTTTCACAAAACACATTTTGCACGACCCATGTTTATATCCCAATCTTATCTATATGTAAATGCCAACATTAGAATGTTTACTTACAAATTTACAAGATTTTACGAGGAATCATATGCATGTTTCAACCCAAAAATCCATATATTTATGTGGAAACATTCATATGTTTCCTCCCAAACCTCCAGTACTTACGTGGAATGTACGTATTACCTCCCAAATACAGGGTGACTTACGTGCAAGTATATGTGTGTTTCCTCGCAAACATAATAATATTTATTAGCAGTGACGAGCAAAATTGTAATGGAAGTTTTTTAGCGGCGTTTGAGCTTAGAACTAAAGCATTTTTTTGAATTTTACTTTTATATGGTCGCTTCGTAGTGAACACTTAAATAACAACAATTATACATGATTGGAATGGTTTCATATGACATCCCGTGACGGGATTGCTGAGAGCATTTCACAAACAGTGGGCTGTGCGCTTACTAGTTTTGAACTCACTGCGTGGGACCTACAGTTTTTGGCTAAGTATTCGATAGTGTCGCCAGAAATGTAAGGTGGTCGGAGCAGAGATCGAACCCACATATATATGTTTAAAAGAGCGTAATATGTAAATAGACCTCTATGTTACAATTACGCACTCCCTTCAATGTTACAATATTGCACTCTCTTCGACTCTTTTAATATCCAGAAACTCAAATGTAACCATAAAGTAGCTCATAAATTTACTATTATTATTTTCAATTGCTCATTATTGTCCCCGTGCTGATCAAAAATGGCAGCATCTAAAGTTTATTGTCAGTCATATGCTCCTGGACGTCCCAAAAAGATTGACGACCACAATTGTAGTCATTTGGCAGATTTAGTGAGATATGACAAAGCAAATTTCCGCACCGGTGGCACTAAGAACGTTAAATATGGACGCAAGTGAGGAGACTGCTGGTCTAAGTCCCAAATGATTGGGTGTTAAGGCTGCAGAGAAGAAAACGGAACCAGTTTTATCAAAAAAGAAAATAAATTTTCGAAAAGAATACGCCCAGGATACGAAAACTAGGCTGAGACTGACTGTAAGGAAGGTAATGCATTAAATTCGACACGTTTTAAATAATAAAAATACAACTACGTCTTCTGTTTAAGGATATATAGACCGATGAGACTAAAATCAATCGATTTGAGTCCGATGGCCATACTTGGTACTGGATCAAATGCAGTAACTTGGTACCCGAATGCAGTAACAACAAACCATGAAACATGGTGGTGGATCCATAATGGTATGGATGGATTACGAAAAATGCATTAGGTTCTCTGGTTAGAATTGAAAGTATTATAAAAAAGAAACAATATCTTTCAATTCAGTCAAAATTCGTTAAAAACGGATTATCTTCGAACTTAAACGCGATCTAAAACTTTTACGTAAACTCTCAGCTCGCCAAATGAGCTGTGGGATAGACTAGAAGAAACTTGGGATGCGTTTCCAGGAGAAATGACGGAAACATTTCGAACATCATGCCTCGCCCTCTAGAAATTATTAAAAATACCAAAGGCTACTGGACAAAATATTGAATCACAAAACAAATAGATTAACATAAAACCAGAGTGCAAAATTGTAACATTTGAATAACTTTACGGTATTTACTGTTAACTTTGTTTATATCAACATAGAATTAAAAATGTTTTTATTGTTATTCATAAGAGAACAATAAATTGATTTAGTTAAATATTATTTTTTTGTTTTTACTCAAATATTTAAAATATAAATATTTATTACCGAACTGTGTCAACGCTGTTATAATTTCGCCCGTCACTGTATGTTATTTATTGTAATATTATGCAATATTTTTGAACTCATCCAGTGCAAACTCCTTTCCGTGTGAAATATCTCGAAGTACTATATGCTATTTGGGGTTTGCTGGTTTCCCTAGCGTTGGGATTTCATGGCCTCATGTATATTTTGGCTAAAAATTAATTTTCCCGAAGAACATGAAATTTTTGTAACCGCTATATCTCCGAAACCAATAGGAATTTTGTTTTCCTGTCTTCGGGAGAATTATATATTTAGACCAGGAGAAAAAAAGTGTAAAACAAACTAACTCCAAAAAACTGCAGCTACGCCATTTCCAATTGAAATTGAAATTAGAAAAAATCAATTGAAATTTAAAAATTCAATTTGATATTTGAAATGCATTAATTGAAATTTAAAAATTCAATTTGATATTTGAAATGCATTAATTGAAATTTAAAAGGTCTATTTGAAATTTGAAATACATAATTGGAATTTAAAATACATCAACTGAAATTTAAAAGACATTAATTGGTATTTAAAATACATCAACTGAATTTTGAAAAAAACATCACTTGAAATTTAAAATACATCAAATGAAATTTTAAACACATCAATTGAAATTTAACATACATCAATTGAAATTTAAAAATCATCAATTTAAAATACATCGATTGAAATTTGAAACACATCAATTCATATTTGAAAGACGCCAATTGAAATTTAAAAATCAAATACGTAAAATCGGTTAATAATTTTTAAATTTCAAGTGACAAATTTAAAATTTCAATTGATGTCTTTTAAATTGCAATTGATGTGTTTCAAATTTCAATTGATGTGTTTTAAATTTCAATTGATGTGTTTTAAATTTCAACTGATGTGTTTTAAGTTTCAATTGATGTATTTTAAATTTCAGTTGATGTATTCTAAATTTCATTCATGTATTTCAAATTTCAATTGAAGTTTCTCAAATTTCGATTAATATTATTTAAATTTTAATTGATGTATTTCAAATTTGAAATGTAATTTTCAAAGTTCAAGTGATATTTTTCAAAATTAAATTGATATTTTTCTAGTTTCAATTGAAAATGGGGAAGTGCCTCAAAATTACAAAATTTGTTCAGGTTTTCTATCTTTTTACATCATTTTCGCCATTTCTGCCAAATTGTGAATTGTGAAGTGTAGTTTTTGAAACTAAAATTGTTGGACTCATATCTCGTAAACTATCCACAAATATCTCTCTTTTTTAACTTTATTTCCATGAAAATAAAAAAAAACTATTAATTTTCATTTGAAAATTCGAGAAATGCGTCAAAAAGCAAAAAATTATACATTAATCAATATTCATTGAAGTGGATGCTCCCGGTGAAGTCTGTGAAGTTGATACCCTTGGGGGTTTGGTTGGTAGTTCCGGGCCTTCATCTGCATCATCGTCATCATCTGAGCTTGATAGCACATTCAATGGCATATCTCTTTCGGTGTGTCCTTCGAATCTATCATCCTCCTCGAGTTCGGTGTCTGAATCTTCATCTTCATATTGTGATACTTTATGACTCCACCAACAAACTCCTGCAAGCAATGCATCCAGCGTTTTAACTTTGTATTGGTTTTCCATTGGCATGGTGACCTGATGGAAGTAGTCTCCTGGTTCGTCCGATGCGGTGGGCAATTGGTTTAAGAACTCATCAAAGTGATGATGCAGAAAATATAATTTTAATACCATAGATTCATTCCATGAAAAAGCTTCTAAAAATACCGTTCGGAATCGGTGTAAAACTGTAGGTCCCAATCAGTGAGTGAAAACTGGAGGGCGCACAATTCAATGATTGTGAGAAGAAGTATGTATGTCCCTTCATGGGATGTAAGGGGAAACCATTTATTATTTCATTTTTAGATTCATTGATGTTATGAAAGTAATTGAACATTGAGTATTTTTCGCTTTCGTAAACACTTGGAAAAAATTGTATGCTAAATTTTCCTGGAAGGAATTTCTGAGTTCTGAATTTCAATTTCCTGATATAATTCGATAATTTGGTTTTCACCTTTTATATATGATTTTCATGAGAATTTAATCATAAATACTCTACTGTTTATTGTTTCATTATTTTAATTCTAAGGATCAAAAAAAAAATCATAAATTTCGAATGTGTTTTCCGAACAATTGGACCAGTATTGTATATTTCGTTTTCACAATTTGTTCGAAAATTTCACGAGAATTCAATCATATAAATAGCCTACTAGTTATTATACAACATTTACTACTATTTTTACTACTACTATTTATAATAAACAATTTCATATGATTTTTCCAACGAATAAGATCCAAGATCACTATTGTAAATAAAATGCACATGTGTTACTATGTACTTTATTTTAAATATGAAATTTGGTACAAAACATGAGGGGAAAGTTTTTACAATTGATTGAATTCAAATAAAATATTAATTACTCATAATTATGGAACCTAAACAAAAATTGCAATTCTTGTCGAAAATAGTGAAAAAATATAGAAATAATTAAAAATTTTTCAAATTTTTCCAATTCTGAGGCAATTGACGCAGTTTCTGGGGGTTACGTTACTTTACACTGATTTTCTCCTACTGTATAGCTACAATTATGCCGAAGACAGGAAATCAAAAGTCCTTTAGGTTTCCGAGATATAGCCGTGAGAAAAATTGCATGTTCTTCGGAAAAATTTAGTTTTAGCCCAAATATATATGAGGCCATAAAATCCGAACAGCAGATAAACTAGTAAAACCCAAAAAGTTTTAGTTAGTTTCGATAAGAACTTAGAGAAATTTCACATGAGAAGGAGTTTGCATTCTGTGTATTGCACTGTGTAATTCAAAGTGCCAATATAAATCTACACTTTTAAACAATTTCTAAGAAATAAACTATTTAAACCAGCTTTTTTTATATTTACTAGCATTGAATGCATTTTTTTTTGTTTTTCAAAAATTGAGAATCTGGTGCTGTTTTGTTGCTCATTTCTTTGTTGTCTCCCTAGTTTTTTTTTCAGCAGATTCCATTGTAACCAAACTTTACTATACGATTATAACTACAGGGCGGTTCAGTCACGACTCGACAAATATCACCAGCGTATTCCTTGGCTCATTTCATGAAAATATGTCCATCTACGACCATCACCGAAAATACAAGGGGGCAAAATGGCAGCGGTTTGAAAATTTTCGGATTGGTGATCGGAGGGTACTAGTGTAAAATTCCTAAATTCTGAAGCAGTGGTCGGATTTTTTGATTTTGGTCTAGTTGGAAAGGCCTTTAAGAGACCTTTAGACCTTTAGAAAAAAATGAAATCGCCGAGATACGGAGCTTTGAAAAACACAAATTTGAAAAAACATAAAAACGTGCGCATAATCTCAATTTTCTCATCCAGATGGCAGATGACTTATGTTTTTATCTCTTAAAAAATTGCCCTACCTCTTACCTTTCCAAAATTACCTAAACTAAGTCAATAGGTCTTACCGAACATGTCCGATGTGGTTGGCAAACGGCTGCAATTGTGTTTGGTCAGTCGGTCGGATTTTCTCACTAAAGACTCGGGTAGACAAAGAACTTCACGTTGTTGCTTCTTTGATTTCTGTCCGTTTTCAGTTTGGTAGCACATAGAGTGCATATAACTGTATTTGTAACCACATCAACTATCTGAATCCCAAACATGTCAATGTTTGGATCCCAAATATATATACAATGACATATTCATGGCCGTCGGTGGTTCAATGGTTAGTGTGCGCGGCTCTTGTACATGAAAACCTGGGTTCGAACCCGGCTCTGACCACCTTCAAATTTTCTTTCGGCGGCGGTCACCTCGCATAGTGACGGCGACACTATCGAGTATCTAGCCATGAAAAAGCTTCTCAAATTACCGTTCGGAATCGGTGTAAAACTGTAGGTCCTAATCAGTGAGTGAAAACTGGAAAGCACACAGCTCAGTTATTGTCAGAAATTCTCCCCAGTCCCTTCATGGGATGTAATGGGAAACCATTTATTTATTTTATTCATAACTGTGTTCCCAAAGCCTAATACTGAATAACAAACACAATATGTTTACACACAAGTATACTATATTTGCAACAAACACAACTTGTATTTGCATCCAAACAATAAGAAAATACAGATTTTTCAGCGTGTAACGCTTACAATTAGTTTTTTCGCGCTGAAATATACGAATCTCGCGCGATATATTTTGATCAGCGACATGGATTTATTCGCGTTTGCGATACCAGGTTCTAATGTCATCTACATATACGAGGGCGGATCAATAAGTTCGTGACATTTCGAACTTCGCTCGTAGTTATATAAAATGCAACACTGCTCCCATCAAGTACCACCTGTTAGTATACTACTGTCAAATTTTGAACAAGTTCCGTCATTTACTTTGCATTTAACAGCTGTTCAAATCATGCAACCTCGTGAATTTTTTTAAAAATGGAAAAAGTGAATTTCGATTGCTCATTAAACATTATTTTTTGGGGGAAAACTAACTAAGTAAATGCTTGATAAATACTATGGGAACTCTGGACCATCGATTTCAATGGTAAAAAGTGGTTTACTGACTTTCGTTGTGGTCGTACAAGTACAAATGACGCTGAACGTTCTGGACGGCCCATTAAGGTCAATACACCCGAAAATGTCGAAAAAATCCACGATATGGTGTTGGCCGATCGAAGAGTAAAAGTGCGTAAGATTGTTGATGCCATAGACATTTCATATGACAGTGTGGTTTCCATTTTAAATGATTAGTTGGGTTTAAGAAAGCTGTCTGCCAGATGGGTGCCACGTTTGCTCTCAATTGACCAAAACTTAATCGTGTGACAACTTCAAAGGATTGTTTGGAGTTGTTTAACCGCAATTCGAAGGAGTTTTTGCGGCGTTTTGTAACTGTGGATGAAACACTAAACAATGGGTTTCTCCGGGTGAACCGGCTCCGAAGAAGGCCAAGGTAAGTTTGTCGGCCAATAAGGTGATGTCTACAGTTTTTTTTGGGATGCACGTGGGATAATCCACATCGATTGCCTCCAAAAGGGAAAAACAATAAACGGCGAATATTATGGCAACTTATTGGACCGATTTAAAGAGGATTTAAAAAAAAGCGACCCCATATCGCCAACAAATAATTTCTTTTTCATCAAGCTAATGCACGGGTTCACACGTGTGTAGTCTCAGTGGCAAAATTCCATGAATTGGGCTACGAATCGGTACCTCATCCGCCATATTCTCCGGATTTAGGCCCCAGTAACTATTTCCTATTTCCAAACCTAAAGAAATGGCTCGGTGGAAAGAAATTTAGCCCGAATGATGAAATTATTGCTCAAATTGCGTCCCATTTTATGGAACTCGAAAAATCCTATTTTTTGGAAGGGATATAAAAATTGGAGAAACGTTGGACTAAGTGTATTGAGCAAAAAGGAGATTATGCTGAAAAAAAAATTTTTTTTTGGAAAAAACAACTCATGAACTTATTTATCCGCCCTCGTACTTTATATAAAAAATTATTGTTTGGCTTCACTAGACAATTTTTTTCTATGATTAATAATTCATGACTCTACCTGTCAAGTATTTGGGGAAATCATTTGCAGTATTGGGAAAAAATATTTCAAAATCGATTCACCCTATTAAACACACATCCCTTTACTGTTGCTTTACACTTTTCAGAAGGGTAGACGACAAAAGGCTACAATAACAACCTTTAAAAATTCAATAAGTTGTATTGGGTTCATTTTTAATTTACCAGCGTTGTATAAATCTTTTTTAATGTAACAACTTGTAGTCGTTGTTGTTTGTGTTGCCGTTGTTGTGGTAGTTTTGCAGATCGGAAGCGGCAATTGCAACAAAGTTGCAACAACTTTGTGTACGATGGGACAAATGAAAAATTTTTATATATATTACAAAATGAAATCGAGTGTTGGCTGCTGCTACTTGTGCAACTACAAAACGAAGAATTTTATGACATTATAACACATACAAGTGCAATTAAATATACAATCAGAAATATATCCTCGTATGCACATGCACACATATATATACTCGTGTCCTTAACAATTTTAAATTAATTGCATCGAAAGTTATTTATAACCATGTATGTAGTTACTTAAGTCTGAATGTGACTGCCCAGCAAAAATAATGCATCTAAGGAAGTACAAAATCATCACAATATCACAATTCCAATATTACAATTATTACAGTCAGAAGCAGTGAAATTGTGCGTAATCATTGGTGAAATTAATATGGGTTGTCGCAGAAAAGAGTCACTTTTTTACCCTGATGAATGAGGAAGTGAAATGATACACTTTTGCATTGGTGAAAATGTATATACTTTACTACTTTTGCATTGGTGAAAATGTATATATTTTACTACGCTTAAAAATATATATTTATTGTAATTTATAATAATTAATTACAACTGAACTTAGGAAAATTTGATTTAAAACGTTAAACGATTAAAAACATGAGAACCACATTCTCTGCTCAAATTTGATTGTGTTATAGAAGTGCGTCAATGGAGGCGGTTAATATACATATTACGCATCTCCGGAGTATTTGAATTAGCGTTTCCTTTAGAAACGCTTCGATTTCTTTTCGCTGGTGACTATGTTTTCTCTGGTGTCATTTTCAAAGTGTATATTTGTCGACAATCGCAAAAGGTGTCACGTTATAGCTACTTTTGGAGGTTAATTGGAAGATATATACTATTTTACTTACAATCGATTTCTCATGTTCCATGTAGACACTTGGAAGATAGATTTTATTTTTTTTCAATTTATAGTGTGTGCCGACACTGAAAGACAGTTTCCATTTTACACAACAAATTTACATTACTATCGACATTTCATCTTCCTGGCAGTCATTTGGAAAATAGTATATTATAATTTTTTTTTTCAAAACAAAACACAAAAATTTTTCTTTCCGACATCTTCAGAATTTTCAAAATTATATTGTTTTTGCATGTCTGATATATCATTTATAACAAAGGATGGGCCTTGTAATATTTGGAACTTGAACTCCGCTTTATTTCAAACCAGATGGTCAATTTGATTTCTATGAAGTGACAGATTATTGGTTGAAGGTTAGAAATTTACGAAATGGGCCCCCTCGTGCTTGAGGAAAATAGGGGAATATTTCTTCCTGTATCTTCAACTCTGTGTCTTCAACTGAAACTGTACGAAATCTACGAAATATATTCGATAGAAATAGAGTGACATTAGCGCAGTTTGTGGATAAATTTGTGAAGCTATTTCGTCCAGCCCCTTATTGGACTAAAAACGTCGTGTACGTAGTCCGTCGTCTACAGTGCGTTCAATGCAGAATATTTCGCCGCTATAGATGAAAGTGTGCTCGAACAGCCATCAACATCAACTCCCCACCGATCGCAGCAATTGAACACTTCCCGAACTTCTTTGCGTGGACCTCGACATGAAGGCTTAAAAGTCCAATTATACCAAGAACTCAATGACAGGTGACCATCCGATAAGTTTTCGTTTCGCTGAATGGGCTGAAGACCGCTTGGCGGAAGATGAGCATTTTTACAGAAAAATCATTTTCTTCGATGAAGCTCGTTTTTACCACTGGCGCTACGTTACCAATCAAAATTGTCGCATTTAAGGCTCGGAAAATCTACACGTCGTCGAGGAGAAGCCGATGCATGATGCATGCACGAGTGACTCTTTGGTGCTGTTTTTTGGCATAGCGGCATTATAGACCCATTTTTTCGAAAATAAGCAAGGAGCCGCCGTTACTCGGAAGTTAATTCATATTACATCTGGGGCGCCGTGAAAAATAAGTGTTACGCAAACAAGACAGAGCCCATTAAGACCTTAAAACATGAAACCTACGCTATCATGCACTGGAATCGAAAATGTACTGAAATTAAATTCGAAGTTTTACATGGTTTCTCTCAATATTCCTGGTCTTGTAATAAAAAAACAAATGTTTTCAATAATTGTACGGTTCAAGATCAATAACTATTAAAAAGTACTTTTTCTATGAAAAAGTACATTTTAATAGAAATATTAAAAAAGAAAAATTGTGAAATTGATCATTATGGTGGATGGTTGGGAATATGGCTATTTCAATGCCCACCCAGGCATATCATCAGCTCCCTTCTCCACAAGTATTTAGGTATATCATCACACATTATAGGGATAAACAAATCTCAAGTAAGCGAGAATTGTCTAAACCCCTACAATTATTGAAAACATAACAACTAAACGATCGAATAATATAAACGAATATAAATTTGAAGACGGTACACTCTAAACGCCAATCTCATGGCAATCGTTGTTACTTTTTTGAAACAACAACATCTATGCATTGGCTTTCGATGAAAGCATGCATAGGAAAGAAATGTTGTGAATATTGATGATTATGGCAAAGTATTGTTGTGGATGGATGCTTTAGCACAAGTAGAAGTTTAGACAATTCTCGCTTACTTGAGATTTGTTTATCCCTATAATGTGTGATGATATACCTAAATACTTGTGGAGAAGGGAGCTGATGATATGCATGGGAGGGCATTGAAATAGCTATATTCCCAACCATCCACCATAATGATCAATTTCATAATTTTTCTTTTTTTTTAATATTTCTATTAAAATGTACTTTTTCATAGAAAAAGTACTTTTTAATAGTTATTGATATTGAACCGGACAATTATTGAAAACATAACAACTAAAAGATCGAATAAAAAAACTAATATTGATGATCGAAATTGGTTTTATTGTAAATGAAAATATTTTTTATGAAGATCGATGAATGTATGTGTTAGAGCTATCTTAGTTGCATAGAGTTGCATAGTGCTGAGAGAATAGCGTTGATTGTGACAAATCCCAACAAGTCAATATTTTTGCTGGCCAAATACGCGTTCGTTTGAGTCTATGCTGTGAGAGCTAATTTTGTCGTGATGGAGAATGATTTTTCTTTGGGGGTTCGTGTTCCTTAGTTCACCAATAAAACCTTCTGACTAACAAATGTTTGTTAACCAGTCCGAATTGACTGTCCATCGGTGCTCTACTGGAACTGCTGCCACATAACCAGTTATACCGAAGAGGAAGGCAACCGTTTGCTTTGAAGTAAGTAACTTTTGTTGGGTTTTGTTCATCTTGGAAGACCCATACAGTGAATTGCTGAGTAGTCGCAGGTACATATGGAGGGATCTGTTCTGGTATTTTATATGTCTTTTGAAGCACCGTCATTGATTTTTTTCACATTTCTTTGCACCACGAACCTTTTTTGAGCGAATGACAAACTATGCGGTATCCACCGCGAGGAAATTTGTTTGTACCAAAGTTTCATGCAGTATTTAATGTATAGGATTGGAACTAATACCCACGATTGCCTCTATTTCACGGTGTATCACATGAAGATCGTACAATATCAGTTCATGCACAGCGTCGATGTTTCATTGTACATCAACCGCTCTTGGACGATCTACACAAAGTGCGTCCTGAAGCGAAATTCGGCTCCAATTATATTCATTATACCATTATATCGGGGTACTAGAATATTCCATAAACATCAAATAAAAATTTAAGTTCATCAAAAAAAAAATATTTTTTTTTTAAATTAATTAATAGCTATAAGCTTCTCAAATTACCGTTCGGAATCGGTGTAAAACTGTAGGTCCCAATCAGTGAGTGAAAACTGGAAAGCGCACAGCTCAGTGATTGTGAGAAGTTCTCCCCAGTCCCTTCATGGGATGTAATGGGAAACCATTTATTTAATAGCTATAACTCGGAAAAAGTGCGTCCAATCGCAAAAATAATTTTTTTTTTTTTACTTTTTTGGATGACTTTATGAAAAACCCTTAGAAAGCCGAACAAATATAGACATACTAGCGATAGTTTATCCGAAAAATTTGAAGTTTATCGATTTGTTTAAAAAAGCAGTGATACCGTATTAAATACTTCCATTGGTTACAGCCTCCCATAGAGATAAAAAATTTAATACTTTTGCTATGGGACGCTCTGTTTCCGAATTATAGAAATTTGTTTATCTTAGCAATTTTTAAAAATAAAAATATTCCATTCAAATTGAACCACTGTATGGAAAACCATTAGAGACCGTCAAAAATTAGTTATTTTTCCAATTCGATGTTCCGTTTCCGAGATATGAAAATGTTTTCTAATTTTCTCACATTTTCGATCAAAAATGGGGATCGGTTTCACAGGGTAACTCATAACCCACGAAATTCTAACCCTGGTTACAAATGATATAATTATTCGCCACCCCCATTAGGTTGGGGGTGTATATATCATTTAATATGAAAAAAATGTAACGCGTATTAGACCCACAGTATCTTTGAACGCAATTCGTTTTGGGACTTTTTAAGACGATTGAGCCATGTCTGTCTGTCAGTCTGGCTGGCTGGCTGGTCAACACGATAACTGCCGTAAATATTTATCAATCACAACGAAATTTTGGCAGTGACTATTATTTGTCCATGGTTAGTTTGGGATTGAAAATGGACGTTTTGGCACCTCCCATACAAATCGACACATTTAGTACGAAATCATGTTTCTTCTAAATCCTTTTTCTGGCAGATGTAATTAGCTTCAACTCAAACATTGGTTAATAATCTGTAAATGTCCACTTAACTAGAGAAAATGGGCTAGGTTGCCACCCCCATTCTAGTAGCTCCCATAGAAAACCTTGGTGTTCGTCCGGGTTGTGAATGAGATAAGTCGCGTGAAACACTTCCGATCTTAATGAAATTAGGTAACAGGATTTGTGCCATCAAACGCCAGTCACTGATGAAGACAACGGTGATTTTACCACGCCGATTTTGGTACCTTCCATAAAAAATTTGTCGGCCGGCTGGTTGTTCGGCAAGATAACTCCCTCAAAACGGAACCAATATTTATGAAATTTGGCGCTGGACAAAATTTAGTTAAATGCCACTCTCCTGTGGAAAATTGTTGTTTCTGCCACACCCCTTCTGGGCCCTTCCACACAAAAGTTTGGACGGATGACCGGTTGGTCGACACGATAACTCTCGTAAACTACAAGTGATCTTAATGAAATTCGGTACTAGGCACTGTTTTGCTAAAAACTACTGTGTAATTAAAAATTAACTACTGTGCCAGCCCCATTTTCGTATCTCCTATACAAAAGGTGGGCGGCTTCCTGTTGGCCGACTCGATATGTTCCGTAAACCACAACCGATCTTAATGATGACTCATGGATTACGTGTGGATTGCTGTCTGACCAATAACGCATATTTTGCTTATTGACGAAGCCATTCAGCCAGAAATGAGCCTCATCGCCGAAAATGATTTCCGAATCATTTTCAAGTTGTTGCTCAGCCCAATTCACGAACATACGACGCTTATGGTGATCAAGCGGCTTCAGTTCTTGCATCAATTTAATCTTGTAAGGATGTAGGCCAAGATCTTTTCGCAAACTTCGCCACAACGACGTCACAGAGATGCCCAACGCTTGAGAACGACGTGTGAGAGACACATTTGGGCTTTCTTGAACTGAAGCCTCAGCGGCAGCAATATTCTCGACACTACGGGCACTTCTTTGTCTCACTGGCACGGGAACATTTTGTACTGTGCCTGTGGATTCAAATTTTTCCACTAGACGATCAATTGTTGATCTGGTAGGAAGATTATGACGACCATAAATTGGACGTAGCCCTCTTAGAGTTGAGGCCACTGACTCCAAATTTCGGTAGTAAATTTTAATAATTTCGACTCGTTGTTGGCTCGTATATCTTTCCATGATGAAATGGCAAACCTTACTGAAGAGAAATGTCGAAAGAGCGGGAAAAAATATGGCGTCGTTTGCTGTCCCTATCGATTTTCTTTTGTAGCGTATCAGTTGAAAAACCTTTTACATGGTTCCTGCTGAATGTGTTTGAAGGAATTCGTTACAGAGATCGTTTTTTGTCTTTCCAGTATACTCGTATCTATAGTAATAGCAGACAAATTGTCTGCTATTAAGTAACAAACACTGTTCGATGTTTACAGCTAATTTTTTTCTTGAGTGTATTTTACATGAGTGTGCAAATGTGTTGAGGGTACATACATATATGACCCACACACATACACCACATTAATTTACATAATCGCACAAGTTAAATTCAATCCAGTTTACATTGTAAAAGTATTTTGGTGCATACAATCGAAAGATACTTACGAGTTCGCATACATACAAGTATTGCAAGGAATACGTATTTGTATTTAATGACATAACTTTGAAATATTTAATTAAATAAAATCTGCAAAGAAATGTAAGAGCTCTCAGAGAATTGCAACGATGATCAAGGAACCAACCACATCTTCCTTCCAATTCAAATGAATTAAAAACCAAAACTTGTAACCCCCCTTTCTGTATTTACCATGTAGGCAGTTTCAGTAATTTATGGGATAATTTTTCCATTACACAAATAACAACATTAATACAGTGGTGGGCACATTAAAGGAGAATGCGGTGTATGGCGACACTGCGGCCGGCAGTTGGATTGACAATGTTACGCACATACATATAGTATATTTGTATGTGTGTACGAATATATGTTTATAATAAACGATTCTTAAACAACAACAGTTAATTTGTTGTTGGGCAAAATAATAAATTTATATGAGCGCTTAATTAACCAACCTCAAATCTGTCATGATTCTGCGTTGCGGGTATCCTTTATTGTATTGTTGTTTTTAAGTTTTTGCTTGGGTTATGCATGGAAATATAACAACAGCAACAGCAACAGCAACAGCAGCAACAACAACTACTTTAGCAGTGAAAGTTAAACAATCCCAAAATAACATAGAAGAAGCCTCCTAACAAAAGTTTCCAAAATAGATTGAAAAAACAAAATTCGTTGTGAAAAAAAAACACAAAATTAACATTAATTATCATAACATGTTAATCTAAACACAAACAACCCGTTAACAAGTTAAACTTTATAATTTCTTTTATGATTTGCAGACAATTTTTGGTACGAAAAATTACCAACTTTTTCATTTCCTTAATGTGGATTCTGGCATAATAAAAACAGTTAATGAAATTAAAACCTAAAGGGGGTTTGGATTTATTTGCGTCAAATCGGAAGCACCCGATAGACTATATTAACAGATGTGGTGTCAAATGCTCTACTTAAATGAACTGAGTGTTAAACGTAAGCGACGAATGATAATGAAATTTAGTAAAGTCTTCTATGGTTGATCGGTTTGTTTCTCGAAAGCAAGGTATTCCTGGGTTACTGCTCTTAAAACCAGTAAGATTTTCTTAAATTGTTGTATTTCGAATATCGACTATACTGGATAAATGTTGTCAATGTTAGGTATTTTGGAATTGCTATTTTTACCACATTGATTTAAATTTTGTAATAAGATTAGTTTAGGCATTACCCTTGACTCCAAGTTATCCTGGTAAAGGAATATGGTGGAAAGGGGTAAGAAGACGTTATGCGCCTTGTATGCCTGTAGGGAAAAGTTTGGACGAAAATGGGGTTTACAACCGAAAATGGTAAACTGTATGTATACAGCGATTATAAGCGGTAAATAAGAACTCACACCTCTCACACCTGGCCAAGGTGCAGAGACTGATATGCGTCGGCATTACCGGCGTCCTCAGATCTGGCCCTCATGTGTCACTGGAGGCGATGCTAAATCTCCAACCGACCGACATATACAGGGTGTTTCAAAAGTGGCCACCCTATTGGAAGATGCTCTTATTTTTGCAAATGGCCGCCAATGTCAAATCTGTTTTGTGGACTAGACAGATGTAGAATACAAGTAAACAAGCCACGGAGCGATACACTCCCCAAGAACGGGGAATAATCGTGGCTATTTTTTTGCGTAACAATTCGTCTGTGGTGTTGGCGCAGCGCGAATACCATCGCTGATTCTCCGGCCATCCGACACCGACTGCGCAAACACTGCGCCGCTTGGCCACTAACTTTGAAGAGTATGGGATCACACGAGACGTTGCCAGGAGTGGCCGGCCCCAGAGCACCCGTTCTGCCGAGAATATCGTCGCTGTTGCCGAGGATGTCGAGCTGTCGCCGAAAACATCGACCAGATGCCGTGCCTCGCAATTAGCCATCAGCCGGTCGTCCCTATGGCGAATTTTGGTCAAAGACCTGCGCATGTTCCCATACAAAGTCCAGTACGTGCCTCAGCTGCTGCCTGTCGACCACCAAACGCGTGTAATCTACGCTCAAGCCATCCTCAATCTTGTGGACGAAGTGGACGATTTTTCCACCAAAATCATAATGAGCGATGAGGCTCATTTCCACCTCAGGGGGTACGTGAACAAGCAAAACTATTGCTTCTGGGGCACCGAAAATCCACGAGGAGCCATTACACCCGCAGTGGACGGTGCGCGCTATAGGGCAATGTTAACCGAGTTTTTCTGCCGCAATTCGACGAATTAGGACTGGAGGACATGTGGTTCCAACAGGCCGGAGCAACGGCACACACTGCGCGAGCCACAACCCATATTCTGAAGGCGGCGTTCCCGGGTCTCTTCATCTCTCGTTTTGGCGATTTAAATAGGGCCCGCAAGATCGCCCGATTTAACCGTTCCAGACTTTTTTTGTGGGGTTTTTTGAAGTCCCGTGTTTACGTGAACAGACCGGAGACCCTGGAAGCCCTCAAGGTCAGCATTCGACACGAGTGTGAGAATCTGTCGCCCGAAGTTCTCGCCGAAGTGATGAAAAATGCCATAAAACGAGCCCGTATGGTAATCAATTGTGACGGCGCCCATTTAACCGATATCATCTTCTCAACTTAACCAATAGAATTCTAAAGGTTCAAATAAACATAATCAAAAAACAGAATCGAAATTTTTCATTTAGGAAAAACATGAGAGCCAAACACCATCGGATGACTTCTTTTGAAACACTTTGTACATCAAAGTGGCCCTACAGCTAAGGGAATCGGTCAACACTACACACGGGCATGGCTCAGTCCTGGTCAGCTTGGGTAGTTTTAAAAATATGAACAAGCCAATAGACTACATGGCACCGAGAATAATTCAGGACAAACAATTTAAGGTACCTGTACGGGATAGGGAATAAACTCCGAACCCCTAAATCTCAGGATTTCCACCAGACTTCCGATCAAATGTACGGTCTTTTAAGCAGAGATATATGCCATTAACTTTGCCGCAAAATAGATTTTGGTACGGGATTTATCTCTAAAATCTACGTCGACAGCAGGGTGGTCCTCAAGGCCTTAGGCTCAAGAATCATCAAATCACGTTGTACGATGTACTGCTTCTTATCCCTAAGCTAAATGCAGGCGCACGAAATCAAGCTCTGTCGGGTACCGGGACATAGCAACATTCAAGGCAACAAAATAGCAGACGAATGCGCCAGAACGGGCTCCTGTGTGCGGGAAGACGCTGCGACCCTTGGCGTTCTGTAACGTGACGTCATGATCTGTCCGTACATAATAATAAACACTCTCCACCATGCACAGCCCATACGTCCTTCAACAGACTATCTCATAAGCATACACAACATCCATCACTCGCACCAACCAACGCGACCAATCACATCACACTCACTCACAAGCTCACAATCAAGTTCAGTCGACGTTGTGTACGTAGTAGCAACGAATTAGTTTTATTGACCGCATAAGAATGGGTGCTTGGATGTAATTCTCATTTGCGTCATTACAGTGAAAGTACTTAGTTTAAGGTTGACTAGGCTTGAGTCGTCGGCTCCGAGCGAACAACCACATAAGATTATAACATTTTGTCTGGGGCTCTAGTTCTGCAAAGGACAGAAGCAATTTTGGGATCCGTTCTTTAGTAAAGATGGTGTAAATACATTGCTACACAGGGGCTTCGGCTCACTGTTCCTACACAGGAGTTTCGGCTCACTGTTCCTACAGAGGAGTTTCGGCTCAATGTTCCTATATAGGAGTTTCTGCTTTATATTCCTACACAGGAGTTTCGGCTCACTATTCCAACACAGGGGTTTCGGCCCACTTTTCCTACACAGGGGCTTCGGCTCACTGTTCCTATGTAACCCATTTCCACCGGACATTCAAAGCACATACCGAGCCAGCATCCCGCATATTCGATACCGATCTGCGCAGCGAATACGAATAGTCGTATGTGCGATGCACTAAGTGCCCGATCATCCCAAATCAACCAGCCTGCCCCCAGAAGAGTGTTAAGCTAATATAAGTGCCCTACCCCGAAGAGTGCTAAGCCAAAGTAAGTGTCCCCCCCGGAAGACTGTTGTCAATCAAGACGAGTGATATCAAGCTAAGAGGAGTGTTCCCACCGAGTGAAACAGTTGATGTTATTCCTGTAGATCAAATTAGTTTGTAAATTAAATATCAATAAAGAATCTGAATTCAAACACACCGAAAAGGGTGAACTATTCTATTCTTATTTCGAAAGGTTTGGTGGATCTCATCGAACGACTCTGGACTGGCTGTGCTTACCTCGGCCCTTGATAAAACCACGTTACAGTTCATATTCCGTTTGTGGAGCTGAGGAACCAAGTCGGCGAACTGGGTGTAGCGCTAGTTATTCGAGAAGGGAATCGGTACAAAACTGTAGGATAGCTCGATCTCTTTGGCCAGCCATTGATGGAATATGTACCAAAGAGCTGCTCTCCCCTGGGAAGAGCACACTCAGCACATTTACAGGAGTCATAACTGGATACTGCGTTATAGGCCACATGACTGCACATATGAAACTTTCATATGAAGACTTCTGCAGAAGTTGTCTGTATGAAGAAGAGGAGGAGTCATTGAAGCAATGGCTTTGTTCATGTAGGAGACTGCAAGAGTATCATCTAGCCTTACAGGAGGGCAGGCTCTTCGAAAACCTCAATGACCTAGCAGACGCTCCAATTAAACCTTCCTCAAATTCATAGAAAAATCTCGCTGGTTCAGCAAAGCACAAGAGGAGAACTGAGAAAAATTGTTTGCGGTAGACTTTCTCCTTTAACTTACCCTATCTCCTACTTTCTTCCTCTTCTTTTCATCTAGTCCTTTCTGCTTTCAATTCTTTATTAGGGAACCACAATCGGCCGAAATTACGGCTTCGGGTGAACTCGTTATTTGTTTATAACTCAACTGACGGGCTTCCACTTCAACCTAACCTAACCTAATAACATTAGTTTTCTATTAAAACGAATTAACTAGAAATAACTATTGTAGCATATTAACTAGAGCCCAAATACATATACATTAGGGTGTACCGAAACCAGTGCTTTTTGTGAATTTCAATCGTGGTTTCAAAACATGCGAATTGAAGAGCTCTTTACCGGAATATCAAACCGTTTTTATATGCCCTACCTGCCGTTGAAGTTTCGATTCCAAGTGTATTTAGGTAGAGATTAGGATGGGAATCTTGTCACAGATGTGCAGAATATATTGGGAATATGGAGAGATCAATCTACTGATTTACTTACCCCAGAATACTTCAAAATAGATGAGGGTGTTGAGCAAATATAGGACGATGGCTTGAACTGCTCCCCTCCTAGCCAAAGTGAAGTTAGAACTGCAATTTCCCGACTTAAGAACAACAAAGCCGTTGGTGCTGATGAACTACCAGCTGATGTATTTAATGCAGACGGAGATAAGTTGGAAAGGTGCATGCAGCAGCTCATCTGTAAAATCTGATTAGAGGAATGTATACCCGATTATTGGAGCCTTGTCTCCCTTTTTCAAAAGAGGCGATCCCAGTATATGTATCAACTGTCATAGAATAAGCCTTTTAGCCATCTCATACGAGGGTTGCTATTTATATTTTGGGTCCTCGCAATACTAGAGCTGTCAGATGTAAACTGGAACTTCCATTGGAATCCTTGACACTTTTTTTAGCTTAAACATGCTTAGAACTTTTTCGCATACGAGCTCTTGTTGTCCTATTTACAGGGTGTTGAATAATTCATCTCGGTCAAAAATTGGAATTAACACCTGAACGTGCGATGATTTTTTTACAATATTCGGTGTGGATTATCGATATAAGAGTATCTCAGTCAACTGATTTTGACTTTCAGTGATGAAGTATCATCAAAAACCATTGTAAATCGCTGATACCAAGAGTTCAGTTTCGGACGCCGTTCGCTTTAGGATGAATTTCATGAAGGTCGTCCAACTCCCGACGTTTTGCCGGAATCCATCGGTGGTGTGCGTGAACTGATAAAGCAAGACCGAGATTTGACATATCGTAATATTGATGCGTCCTTGTGCATTATTATGACAAGCATCAATATGATATTGCATGTTCAGTTGGCCGTGAAAAAGATTTGTTCTCGTTGGATCCCACATAATTAGACGAATGCTCAACAAAAGGCTCACATCGATTGGAGCAAAGAAATGTTGAAAAAATACAACCGCGGTAACTCAAATAACATAGTCACAAGTCACGAATCATGGATCTATGCATTTGGGCCCGAAACAGAACAGTAATCGACCGTATAGATCTTTCAAGACGAGCTAAATGCAACAAAAGTTGTTCGTGGAAGAAGCACATCGAAGCAAATGATCGCATTTTTTCTCGATATAACCGGTGGAATGTAGAACGATCAATTGTGAGTGGTATACCACTATCTGTTTGCCAACAGTATACGAAACAATAAGGAAAAATAACAACAGATGACGAATAATTTTGCATCAGGACAATGCGAGCTCTCACACATCAACTGAAACAATGGGCAAATTGAGCACTCAACGTGTTGAGTTGACGGGTCGTCCGCCGTACAGCCCTGACTTGGCACCAAGCAGCCGAAGCAGCTGCTGAAGCATTCGAAAAACCATGTTAAAACCAGGTGTCTTAATCGGAGTGGAAAAATGGCGTCGAAAATTGGTTTGAGCGCATGCAAAAGTGTATTGATCTTCACGGAGAATATTTTGAAAGAAAAATATTGTTTTTATATTGCTGGACCCGAAATATAAATACAAAAACAAGTACGAAGTAGGTGACGTATTAGTGTGTCCCCATAACGTCGGCTTGCAAATGAAATTTTGCGTGGCTATGCTTTATATCTCCGTTCAACAACAGCAACAGACACATGTACATACATACATTATTATGTTGATACATACGCTATAGACACAATTTCGGTTGCCTCACCCCTGCCACACCTCTCTTTCATTGCTCTCTTGCTCGCTCATTTTTGTTTAACACGTCATTATTCTCTTTCGCAGTCGCAGAAATCTGGTTTTAGCAGCAGCATAAAATCTGGTTTTAGCAACAGCATAAAATCTGGACTTTGATAGATTTAGTCCCTATACGCCACATCAAAAAAATCTACTGAATATTTTCTCAAATTTATTTTTTTATTTGAAAGTGCAATCCTTCCGGTTAATAATGGAAAATAATTTCATTCAAATGGCTGCCTCGGCTGGCCATGCAGTAGCCTACACGATCGGTCCAATTTTTAAGCACATTATCGATTGTGTGCAGCAGTATTTCACCAATGGCTTCACGAATATTGTCCTTTGAAGCGTCAATTGTCTCTGGCTTGTCGGCGTAACACTTATCTTTGAGGACATCTCACAAATAATAGTCCAACGGTGTCAAATCGCAGCTCCGAGGTGGCCAAACGACATCAGCTCTGCGGCTGATAATGCGATCTTCAAAAACAGGGCTCAAAACATCAAGTGTAGCTTCGGCTGTGTGGCACGTAGCGCCGTCCTGTTGAAACCAAATGTTGCCAATATCCTCCAATTCAATTTTTGTGAACAAAAATTCGTTCAACATGGCCCAATAACGATCGCCATTGACTGTAACGGCCAGTCCTTGCTCATTTTCGAAGAAAAAATGGCCCAATTATGCCTCTGGACCAAAATCCGCACCAAACAGTGACTCGTTTTGGGTGCATCGGCTTTTCAATGTATGCGTGCGGGTTTTCTGTGCCCCAAATGCGACAATTTTGCTTGTTTACATACCCGCCAAGATCAAAATGAGCTTCATCTGAAAAGATGATTTTTTTGGCAACATCGGCAAAATCGGCATCTGCAACATTACCATGATTTTCGAAGTAATGTCGCAATATTTCCCAGCGTTGTTCAAGCGTATACACAACCATATTCGTTCAGTGGAAGGATAAAACTAATTATCTGTCGAATCAGACATGAGCTAAGTGTTACCATTCACGAAATAAGCACTAGTTGAAAAAAAACGTTAGATGGCGGACCCTTTATATTTGTATATGTATGTGTATTTTGTCCTGTATTCAAAAAGGGTGATCCGTGTGTTTGTTCCAACTATCGCAGTATCAGTCTTTTATATATCGTCTACAAGATCTTGTCGAGCGTATTATGTGAGAGATTAAAGCCAATTGTTGAAAATCTGATTGGACCTTGTCAGTGTGGTTTTAGACCAGGCAAGTCCACGACTGACGGAATATTTACGCCACACCAAATCCTGGAAAAGACCCATGAGAAGCAAATTGATACATACCATATTTTTCTCGAGTACAAAGCTGCTTTCGATAGCTCCATACGGGGAAAACTGTTTGAAACTATGTCTGAACTTGGGATTCTGGCAAAGCTAATCCGCCTCTATACAATGACGCTGGCCAACACCACAACAGCAGTGAAGGTGGGGAAAGACCTCACCAAACCATTCTGTTGTAAGCAAATATTGCGACAAGGCGCCACACTTTCGTGCAATCTCTTCAACATCATAATGGAGATAATAATGAGAAAAGCTGCAGTAAATATGAACAAGGCCATCAATATGAAAAGCCATATATTGCTGGCGTATGCTGACGACATAGACATCATTGGACGAAATTTGCGAGAGGGTACTGGACTATTTGCAAGAATCGAAAAGAATCAGCGAAGGTAGGGTTTGCTGTTAATGAGGGCACGACAATTGATGGTGTCAATGACCAGACAAACGTCTCCACTTGGCCGGCACTTGAACGTTGACAACCGATTTAATTTTGAACTGGTAGACGAATTTGTCTACCTTGGAACCGTCATGAACGGCTATGGGCACAGAAGCTGCTTAAAGGCCGCGCTCTCACAAGTGCGTATAAGTATATGAAAATGAAAGTAATTAAGTCAACTAAGAGAGCAAGCAAAGCAACGAAAATTGTTTTAGTTGGATTGAAAACAGCAAGCAAGCAAGACGTTTGCGGCATTGTGCGATAGGAAAAGACGAACAAATACACGCGTACAATTTTTTTGTTCACACCGCTTCATACTTCCTTAGATGCGATTGCATTTTGCCTCGTATTAGAGTAATTTTTATTTACATCAAAAAGGAATTTAGACTTTACTTCTTTTTAGCTTTAAGATTTTGTAAGTTAATAAGAAAACCATAATTCAATAAAAAGTTTGGACTTATACTTCAAATTTCAACAATGTTTCTAAATTTAGAATTTTTAAACATCCCAACTTCATTCTTACCACCATCCTCTGTTTTTTCCCAGAAATATTTTTTTAAATATGTATTCCATTCATACACAAAATTTTTGTCAGTGCCACACATATAAGCAAGCTCACAAGCACTTCACTGTAGTGGTGCCCGTAGCTGGTCATGAACAATAACAACACCGTCAGCCTGGAGATAAATAGGAGAATTTTGCTTGCAAATACAAGGTGGTTCAAAAGAAGTCTGGAACTGTTAAATCGGGCGATCTTGCGGGCCAGTGCAAATCGCCAAAGCGATAGATGAGGCGACCCGGGAACGCCGCCTTCAGAATATCGTTTGTGGCTCGCGCAGTGTGTGCCGTTGCTCCGGCCTTTTGGAACCACATGTCCTCCAGTCCTAATTCGTCGAATTGCGGCAGAAAATACTCGGTTAATATGGCCCTATAGCGCGCACCGTCCACTGTTGTCGTTTGACCAGCAGAGTTCTCGTGAAAAAATGGCCCGCTGACTCCTCCAGCGTGAATAGAGCACCATGCAGTCACTTTGAGCGGGTATAACGGCTCCTCGTGCATCTCTCCTGGATTTTCGGTGCCCCGAAAGCGATAGTTTTGCTTGTTCACGTACCCGCTGAGGTGGAAATGAGCCTCATCGCTCATTATGATTTTGGTGGAAAAATCGTCCACTTCGCCCACGAGATTGAGTATGGCTTGAGCGTAGATTACACGCGTTTGGTGGTCGACAGGCAGCAGCTGATGCACGGACTTGACTTTGTATGGGAACATGCGCAGGTCTTTGACCAAAATTCGCCATAGGGCCGACCGACTGATGGCTAATTACGAGGCGCGGCGTCTGGTCGATGTTTCCGGCGACAGGTCGACATCCTCGGCAACAGCGGCGATATTCTCGGCAGAACGGAAGCTCCGGGGCCGGCCACTCCCAGCAACGTCTCGTGTGGTCCCCTACTCTTCAAGGTTAGTGGCCAAACGGCGCAGTGTTTGCGCAGTCGGTGTCGGATGGCCGGGAAATCGGCGACGGTATTCGCGCTGCGCCAACACCACAGACGAATTCTTGCGCAAAAAAATAGACACGATTATTCCGCGTTCTTGGGGAGTGTATCGTTTGTTTACTTGTATTCTACATGTGTCTAGTCCACAAATGTCAAAACAGATTTAACATTGGCGGACATTTGCAAAAATAGGAGCATCTTCCAATAGGGTGGTCACTTTTGAAACAACCTGTAGATGCTATTTTGGGCTCAGCAAGCAGTTTGGGAGCAAAGCCCTCTCTCGACGGACAAAGGTCCAGCAATACCAGACTCTCATTTTACCAGTCCTGGCATATGGTTCCGAAACATGGGTCATATCGCAAGCGGACGAAGAACACCTTAAAGTATTCGAGAGGAAAATTATCTGTAAGATATATGGTCCTACTAAATAAAACGGATGGTCCTACTAAATAAAACGACGTCGTTAGAACTAAGGGCAATATCATTTATATTCTGACTTGGACATCTCTAGGCGAATCAAATTAGGCCAGTTGCGGTGGCTAGGCCATGTTATGAGAATGGATGAAGATAAGCCAGCGCGAAACGTCTTCAATAACGTACCCGATGTAAGCAGGAAAAGAGGACAACGAAAACTTCGATGGAAAGGCTAGGCAGAAGAATCCCTCCGTATCGTTGGTGTTAGCAACTGGCGTGAAAAGGCGAAGGATGAAACCAATTGGAGAAATATTTTAAAATTAGTTAAACTTGTGTGTTTAATTAATATGTGTAAGACATCTGGCCTCATGAGGTTGTATAATAGTCAATAAAAGTAAGTAATATACATATGTTCGTGTAGTAGAAAACGGTGGGGATCGAGGGCGGATGAACCACGAGCTGTATAATCTGTATCCCGACATCAGCGAAGATATGCGTATCAAAAGAGCCCTGGCTAGGCCATGTCAGTAGAATGGGTTAGTATGAATCAGTGCGAAAGGTATTCGGAGACGTACTTTACGAACATCGGAAAATAGGACGACGAAGACTTCGCTGGAAAGACCAGATAAAATATTGCCTCCGAGAGCTTGGTGTTACCAGTTTAAGGAGAAAAACGGTTGTCCTCATTTTGTAAAGCCCTTGACCCCTCTGGGTTATTTGTCGACACCTAAGTAAGTAGGTAAGTAAGTAAAGTAAGGTATACTCAAAACTACTTTGTTTTTTTATTGGACAACCCAAAGACATCAAGTTTTTGGATTGTCATCAAACAGGGTTAAAGTTTCCCTTATGATTTACTTAAATTGTTGCTTAATTTATATAGAGTTATAATACTGAGATCTGGAAATTTTGTTGCACTGGAAATTTTGCCATATTTGAAACTCTTTTGATATCCTCTCGTATCGTTTTTTTCAAAACACATTCATTGTCATATATGTCATAGTGCCATACAGTATTCATAATACTTATGCTAACTTATGGCATAATAACAATATGACTTGTTGTTAATTTCAGTATCAGTTTCACTTTCAGCTTGAAATTGAAAAATATCTCACCAAAAAAAAAAAAAAAATAAAAATAAGAACTAAAATATATTAATTAATACCAAGGATAACAAGGACAAATTGTCTGCGACCATGGTTCTGCAGAGAATTGTAATTAAGTATTACAAATTAATGCTGCTGCAACAGTATGAGCAAATATATTTATACGTAGTATATTTGTATTTTATTTGTGTCACTGAGTGTAATTGCAGGATGTTGAAAGAGCATCTACAGAGAGATATTCATGGTAAATTGGGGGCACGCATAACCACATGAGTTCAGTCCAAGAAGGAAGAGACGTAGAGAAAACATTCAAAAATATGAAAATTCTACATAAGGTTTAATGTTATACGATACAGGGTAAATAATTTGGAAACAGGTTTAAATTAATCTTCTGGCCGTTTTGTTTTTGTAGCATTATTCGCGTGCCATCTTGTATTTTTGTAAATTTAAAGTGGCCCTATCCTAAGATGCTCTAATTTTTGTAAACGGCAGCATTTGTCAATTCTGTTTAGACATTTGTGAAGTAAACAGTTACAAAATAAAATTTAACAAGACACAAATCCCTATTCTCCTCAAGAACGCGGAATAATTGTTTCAATGTGTCGGTTGTGTTGGCGCAGTATGAATTTTTGGTGAAGATTTCCCGGTGGTCCGACAGCAACCGCTTTATCCATTTGCCTTGAAGAGTATGGGATAGCAGGAGATACTGGTAGGTCTGGCGGGTCCCAGAACTGCCGTTCTTCTGAGAATATTAAGGCTATGGCACAAGATGTCGTAAAGGACCCCGGAATATCGATTATAAGCCGTACCACGCAATTGGGCATTAATAGGCGGTTTTTATAGAGAATTTTTTGTCAGCGACTTGAAGTTGTTGTCTTACAAAGTGCGGTCGGTGCATTAGTTATTAGCTGTTGACTGCAACAGAGAACACAACATCAGCAACTTACGCGCCACCATGTATTTCTTTCCAATTGCTCCAAAAAGACACCCAATTACAGAAATTTGGAAAAATTGCAGCAAATTTCAACTTTCATTAAAAAATCACATTTCCATCGGCGTATCAGGATCTAGGCTAGGGTGGGTCAAGATATAGTACACAACCAAATGTTTAGCAGTACAAGTTATTGACCTCTTAAGTCTTTATGTAGGCTATGTATGTAAGTCAAATGAACGACACCAACTAAAAAAGAAAAATATGAATAGGCTGTAATTTGGTAACTACTCAAACGGACTGCATAATATCCTACTCTAGTTTGTGTCCGTAACCTGCCCGAAATAAAGCATGTGCACATTAGGGTGTCCCATCAATAACAATTTTTGTTTGCTGAAGCTTTATTTGAAAGCTTATATCGTAAAGTATTTTTAAGTATTTTTTCAGATTTTTCGGAAGTGGTTTAGAAGTCACGTAAGTCGAATTTCCCCCAAAAATCGGGTATTCCGGACGTTTTTTGATTTTTACGTAAAACTCGGTCAATAACTACGATTTTCTTAGTTTGTAAGACAACATTTCTGAAGCTGAACGTCCAAACTTTTTTTGTATTTTCACAAACCACCAATTTGGAAATGATATTCTTCAATAAGAGACCACGTATTAAATTTTTTCTTAAATTTTGTAAATAACGCTTTATATCTTTTAAAATTCCTATGAAAATTTAAAAAAACTAATGAATTCCCAGCAATTTTGTAGAAAAAAAATTTTGAATTTGCGGTCGGCATCTGTAACATATTCTGAAGGAAACATGTATATGTTTGAAACACACTTCAAACATTCATGTCTTTGCAAGTCCCAAACTTAGGTGTTTTCGAATGCAAACATTAGCATGTTTACAGGCAAATATGTATGCCTTTATGTGATCACATATACGTTCATCATCCCAAACATCCACATACTTACGTGGAAACATATGCATATTTCCTCCCAAACATAATAATATTGAGAAACGAATTATTCTTCGATTTAAATATATATGTGTTATCATTTCCCTGGCGGGAGTTTTTACTCGGTCTGTGTTTTAAACTTACAAATTTCTACATTTATTCAAGCGCAAGACCTTTTTAGTAATATAGTAATAATTATTTTATAATAATTAATAATAATTTATTTTATCAATATAAATCCACGTTTATAAATAATTAATACAAAAAATTAAAAACGGCCCTTTTTACATTTACTTGATTGAGTTGAATTGAATTCTTATGAAATGAATTGAATTCTCATGAGATGAGAATCTGCTGCTCTTTTGCTTCTCCTTTCTCTGTTGTCTGTCACGTTTTTGATTTCAGAAAGTTTCTACTATGTGTTGGATATCAGTATATGCTGTTACACAATCAATATACTTATATACAAATCTAGTTCATGCAAGGCAACCGTGTACTAATTACTTTTGCTTTTTTTTATAATATTTCACGAATGGTCCGCCGTTCCGATTTTCTCCGTAAAGGCTCGGACAGACAAAGGGCTTCACGTTGTTGCCCTTTCCGGCTTCAAAATCGTTTCTCACTTTGGTAACACACATACATATATCCGAAACACATACATAAAAACCAAAACAACGTCATAAGCCACTTAACTTTCCGAGCCATTGCTTATTCTTTTTTCACTAATCAAACGCTTTTGATATCCTCTGTCCGATGAACCATTGATGACTGAATACATGCAACTAAATCGGAATACATCAGCCAAAAAAAGAAACACTAACTTCATCTGCCATTTACACGCCCATTCGGAATTATATATGAATCACTAAACTGAGAAAAAAATGGAAAAATACAGATACACACTTACTAGATAGACTCTCTCGTTGTCCCTCTATTATTCTCTTGATCTTGAGAGAGCATAAACCAACACAGTTGTATTTGTATCACAACAATGAATATGTTTGAGCCTCAACCACATGTATTATAACATATGAATCATTGTATCTCAAACATGTGATATTAAATAGCAAACACAATGTGTTTGGAAACAAGTATATTGTATTTGCGACAAGCTCCAAACACACGTTATATTTGCAACCACACAACAAAAAACGACCGATTTTTAAGGGCGCGATTATTTTTATTGTTTTGAAGCCGAAAATGGGAATGGTGAAAATTTTGAATTGCGACGCTTTTGGAGTTAGAGTGCCAGATGTCTTTGGAATGAGGCAAATATTTCTCTTTCTAAAATCATTAAATCATTTATTACCAAAGAAAAATCTTATAAATATTATTTAGAAATAACTGAGATACGAATTTGTAACTGAACAGTCACCAAAACCGATGTTATACAGGTAATTTCAGATGTGAAAGGTTGAATCATAATTTTAACACACGGTCGTACTAAATGCTCCTCAGGACCTTCCACCTCCACTGAAGTGTTTGCGTTCTTCTTATACCAGTGTTCAACTTTATCTACCCACCCTGTAAACTTCCATAAAATATGAATGCAAATCTAAGTTTGTGCACCTGTGTGACAATGTAGTACACACCACCACAAACTGGGTGCGATATGTTAGTATGTGTGAATTACTGTGTATAAGACTAAAAGTGTAAAACTAAATTGAATTGGCTTAAAAATGTTTTGCCAACCAATGGATTACACTTTGCCCAGATTGTCGCTGTAGTCATTGTTCATGTATACGTTTCTTTTCAATTAGTTTGTGTTCGCATAAATGTTTTATATTGTTATTTTACTTGAGAATATCTTGTTAGTCGGTAGTTTGGTTTTAAGATTTATTGCATGTAAATGCATCTATTCACACCGGTTGTACATATGTAATACATAAGATGAATATTGCTTAAAATATATATATTGCTTAAAAGATATATATACATATATTTATATATGTATATAAAGGGTTTTTCAATAAGAGCGCTACAAAAGTTTTTTTAAATAAAACAAAACCGGTTTTAGATACCAATGAAATATTTTATTATGTATGGAAACTCGATTTCTTTTGCATGGCCACCACGGGCACGCTTGCAGAAGTCCAGACGCTGAACCCAATTTTCGACGGTTTTCAAGCATAAATCGGCCGATACTGCTGCAATTCCACGTTCGATATTCGTACGAAGTTCATCAATCGTCGCTGGCTTGTTGGCATAGACCATAGACTTGACGTAGCCCCATAGGAAATAATATAATGGCGTCAAATCGCACGACCGAGACGGCCAATCGACTGGGCCATTTCGTGAGATAACACTTTCACCAAAGTTGGTTTCCAATAAATTGATTGTGGCATTCGCTGTGTGGATGGTGGCGCCGTCCTGTTGTTTTCCAAGATGTTTTCGCAAAATTCGCCACAACGCCGTCACAGAGATGCCCAACGCTTGAGAACGACGTGTGAGAGACACATTTGGGCTTTCTTGAACTGAAGCCTCAGCGGCAGCAATATTCTCGACACTACGGGAACTTCTTTGTCTCACTGGCACGGGAACATTTTGTACTGTGCCTGTGGTTTCAAATTTTTCCACTAGACGCTCAATTGTTGATCTGGTAGGACGATTATGACGACCATAAACTGGACGTAGCGCTCTTAAAGTTGAGGCCACTGACTCCAAATTTCGGTACTGAATTTTAATAATTTCGACTCGTTGTAGGCTCGTATATCTTCCATGATGAAATGGCAAACCTTACTGAAGAGAAATGTCAATCGGTTTACTTTTGTAGCGTCTCTGTTGAAAACCCCGTTATATATATGTACTTATGTATCATATGTAAAAATCAGGATTTTATAACCTAAAAGGAATAGTTTCCTATTATATCCCATGAAGGGATTGGAGAGAGCTTCTTAGAACCAGTAAGCTGTGCATTTTCTAGTTTGAGACTCATTGATTGGGGCCTACAGTGTTTCACCGGTTCCGGATGGCATTTTGAGAAGCATTTTGATGGCTAAATACTCGATAATCTCTCCGTCACTAAAGTGGTCACAGCAGGGATTGAACCCACGTTTTCATGTACAAGAACCACGCCCACTACCTTTACACTACTGATGGCTACAACATAAAATAAGCTTACTTTACTTTAGTTTTATTGACTATTTTGCAACCTCGTGAGGTCAGATTTCTTACACATATTAATTAATCAAACAAATAAACAAATTTCAACATATTCCTCCAATTGGTTGTGTACTTCGCCTGTTCCTGCAGTTGGCAACACCAAGGATACGGAGGAATTCTGCGGCCTGGTCTTTCCAGCGGAGTCTTGGTTGTCCTCTTTTCCTGCTTCCATCGGGTACGTTATCGAAAACATTTCGCGCTGGCTCATCTTCATCCATTCTGATAACATGGCCTAGCCAACGAAATTGGCCTAATTTGATTCGCTTAGCCATGTCCACGTCAGAATATATATTATATTGCTCTGGGTTCGACCGTCGTCGGTATTCGCCGTTTTCCCTGATAGGACAATATATTTTACGGAGAAATTTTCTCTCGAAAACTCCCAGGTGTTTTTCATCGGCTTGCTATTTGACCCAAGTTTCGAAGCAATATGTCAAAACAGGTAAAATAAGAGTCTGATAGAGCTGGACTTTTGTCCGTCGAGAGAGGACTTTGTTCCTAAATTGCTTGCTGAGCCCAAAATAACATATATTTGTAAGCACAATTCTCCTATTTATCTCTGGGCTGACGTTGTTGTCCATTGTTCACGGCGAATCCAACCACTTCAATATAAAACCGGTTGTCGACGTTCAAGTTCGGACCAAGTCGAGGGGTTTGCCTAGTTGCCGGCACCATCAATTTGGACTTGCTCTCATTAACAGCAAGACCCACGTTCGTTGATTCTTTTTCGATTCTTGAAAATACTGCAGTGACCTCTCGTAAATTTCGTCCAATGATTTCTATGTTGCCAGCAAACGCCAGCATCATATGGCTTTTCATGTTCATTGTCTTGGTTGTAGGTACTGCAGCTTTTCTCATTATTATCTCCGTTAAGATATTGAAGAGATTGCAGGATTTGGCGTAGCGTGAATATTTGTTCAGTCGTGGACGTGCCTGGTGTAAAACCATGTTGATAATGTCCAATCAGATTTTCAACAATTGGCTTTAGTCTTTCACATAATACGCTCGACCAGATCTTATACGCGATGGATAAAAGACTGATAGAGCGATAGTTGAAACATACACACGGATCACTCTTTTTGAACACAGGACATAATACACTTAGACTCCAATCTTCAGGCATACATTCTCCAAACCATATGCCACATATAAGTTGATGCATGTAGGCCTTCTGTCCTAAAAAGTTCAGCGGGTAGCCCATGCACACCAGCGTCTTTACTTTTTTAAAGTTTTGGCGGGTGGGGGGTTGGGGAGTAAAATCTATACTGTCTTCCACAATGTGTTTGGACTAGAGTTCAAAAAAGCCATTTACCCATAATCGGCTTTCGGGTTATTCGAAAAATCACATTTTCCGAAAACTGGTGTATGGTTTCAATGAATGGGGAAAAACAAGGTATTTATCGGTTTTATTTAAGGTTTCTTCGTTTTGCATGGAAAAAGATATGAATTATTTCAAAATCACCACAAAAGAAAATTTTCTTGTCTTGTCTTTTCCCGTAACAGGATCATCATTAGTCAGAAAATATACCGACATTATTCCGATTGGAAAAGATATATTATTTTTTTTTAAATACTTCAGTTAATATTGTTATTGTGAATATATAAAGCATTGAACTGAATTATACTTATAGTATGCAATGGTAGTTGCGTGGCCACCTTAAATTTCTTTCGACGGCGGTCACCTCGCTTAGTGACGGCGACACTATCGAGAATTTAGCCGTGAAAAAGCTTCTCAAAATACCGTTCGGAAACGGTGTAAAAGTGTAGGACACAATCAGTGAGTGTAAAACTAGAGCTCACTAGATTTGGGAGAAGCTCTCCCTAATCCCTTCATGGGATGTAACGGAAAACCATTTATTTATTTATGTATGTTTAACTAGTTTGGATTGAATTTAATTGAAATGTATGGAATTGAGTTGAATTCAATTGAATTGAATTGAATTAAACTGAACTGAACTGAACTGAATTGAATTAAATGAAATTGAATGGAATGGAATAGAATGGAATGGAATGGAATGGAATGGAATGGAATTGAATCGAATCGAATTGAATTGAATTGAATTGAATGGAATTGAATTGAATTGAATTGAATTGAATTGAATTGAATTGAATTGAATTGAATTGAATTGAATTGAATTGAATTGCATTGAATTGAATGGAATTGAATTGAACTGATTTGAACTGAACTGCTTTGAATTTAATTGAATGGAATTGAATTGAATTGAATTGAATTGAATTGAATTTAATTGCATTGAATTGGACTGAATTGAACAGAACTGAACTGAACTGAATTGAACTGAACCGAACTGAACTGAATTGAATTGAATTGAACTGAACTGAATTGAATGGAATGGAATTGAATTGAATTGAAATGCACTGAACAGAACTGAACTGAACTGAATTGAATTGAATTGAACTGAACTGAATTGAATGGAATGGAATTGAATTGAATTGAAATGCACTGAACTAAATTGAATTAAACCGAATTGAATTGAATTGAGTTAAATAGGATTGAATTGAATTGCATTGATCTGATCTGAACTGATCCTGAACTGAATTGAATTTAATTGAATGGAATTGAATTGAACTGAATTGAATTGAATTGAATTGCGTTGAATATAATATAATTGAATTGAATTGAATGGAATTGAATTGAATTGAATTGAATTGAATTAAATTGAATGGAATTGAATTGAATTAAACTGAATTGAATTGAATTGAACTGAACTGAACTGAACTGAACTGAACTGAACTGAATTGAATTGAATTGAATTGAAATGAATTGAACTGAATTGATTTGAATTGAATTGAACTGAACTGAATTGAGTTGAATTGAGTGGAACGGAATTAAATGGAATTGAAATGAATTGAAATACACTGAACTGAATTGAATTGAATCGAATTGAATTGAATTGAACTGAACTGAATTGTTTTGAATTGAATTGAATTGAATTGAATGGAATTGAATTGAATTAAACTGAATTGAATTGAATTGAATTGAATTGAATTGAATTGAATTGAACTGAACTGAATTGAATTGAATTGAATTGAAATGAATTGAATTGAATTGAACTGAATTGATTTGAATTGAATTGAATTGAACTGAATTGAGTCGAATTGAGTGGAATGGAATTAAATGGAATTGAATTGAATTGAAATGCACTGGACTGAATTGAATTGAATCGAATTGAATTGAGTTAAATAGGATTGAATTGAATTGAGTTGAATAGGATTGAATTGAATTGAATTAATTTGAACTAAATTGATTTGAATGTAATTGAGTTGAGTTAAATTGGATTGACTTGAATATTCAATCGCGTTTTTTGAATGATACCGCAATTTGGAATGAGTGCCTAATGTGAAATTGGTAGGTTTAATCCAAATTCACATTAAACTCATTTAGTTTTGGAAATCATATTCGAATTTGAAACAAATTTTCATATATGATTAAAAAAATCAATTGAAATTTAAAAATTCTATTTGAAAGTTGAAATACATCAACTGAAATTTAAAAAACATCAATTGAAATTTGAAAGGCATCAATTGAAATTTGAAAGACATCAATTGAAATTTGAAAGACATCAATTGAAATTTAAAAAACATCAATTAAACATTGAAAGAAATCATTTGAAATTTGGAAGATATCAATAGAAATTGAAATCACATCAATTCAAATTTAAAATACAGCAATTGAAATTTAAAAATCTAGTACATAAAATCGGTTAATAATTTTGAAATTTCAAGTGACGAATTTTAGTGTCTTTAATTTCAAAGATGTATTTTTAATTGATGTCTCTTAAATTTCAATTGATGTCTTTTAAATTTCAATTGATGTATTTTAAATTTCAATTGATGTTTTTCAAATTTCAAATAGAAAATTTAAATTTCAATTCATGTTTTTCAAATTTCAAATAGAATTTTGAAATTTCAATTATTATTTTCCATAATTAAATTGCTATTTTTCAAATTTCAATTGGAAATGGTGTAGTTCAAAGTATTTAGCTATTTTTCTAATTATAAAATCCTATTGAAATTAAAAATGTTTAAAATCGTATTTGGAACTTGTTCAATCTTCAAAATTATACGTGAATATAGTATCGTGTTAGTTAATTCAATTTTTAAATTTTTGTAGGGATATTTAACACAAATTGTGTAGTAATCGGTAAATCGACATCAAATAACTGGTAATTGGTTTATATGACAACTAATATTTATGAAAAACTGGCACACGGTTAATTGCAAAAAACCGGTTTGGCCGGCAGTTCCATTTGAAGATTCTAGTTTGGACACAAGTTTACTTTTTTCGCGGCGGAAAAATTTCAGATTTTCCAATGCGTGCTCGTAACAAATTTTCACGTTTGTTTGCGTTTTTATTATGTCCAGGAAGCATTAGGAAGGATTAAGTGGTCTACCTTGTGTAAACAAATTATTTTCAAATTTTATGTCAATCTTAGTCAAATTATGAAATTATGTTTGAAAATGGAATTCATATTTATTACTTTCATTAAATGTTGGAAACGTAATATTTTTGTTGAATTTTGAAAGTTGACAAGGATATTTATCACAAATTGAAGAAAACGCGATTAACCGGCACACGGTTAAAAGCAAAACCGATTTTACAGTTTCGGTTTTGAACACTACACAGAAGTCGTATGCTTATGGGGCACCCCAAACCTTCACACCGTTCATGGCGATGATATTATAATTATTTTGTTATTCAAATATTTCCTACACAATTCAGGTAAGCACGTACATACCAACAATGTGATAACAATTCATATTAAAGGTGCCCAAATTTCATGAAATATAAAATGTATATTCCACCATTTATTTCATCATGTCATGGCAGTTCACTGAGTTAAACTGTTGAAATAAACATAAAAACGTTTTACCTTGTCATACCCTCGTCAGAAATTCCTCCATCGGGACATCCCTTTCCCGTGAATTATTTAATAATATAAATATTCTGTCATTAGCACGATGTCAATTAGTGACAACGGCACAAGTTGAAACTATTCAAACGGAATTATATTTTCAGTCCTTCGTATAAGGAAAATTAAGCTATAAATTAAGGTTACTACGATATTATTACCCCCTTCCCTCGAAAATAACAAAACAAAAACTGCTGATACTTCAGAATTGCCACTTGTTTAGCTCGGTATTTTTTTCGCTTTCACATACATATATGATGAAAATGATACATAAGCGACATTTGGAGTACATTCATCCAGCAACCATCAGTAAAATTTATGACATGTACAACTTGCGTTATTTATTTGTACACGCTCATGAAAATATTTACGTTCTGCAAACATAGTAATGTGAATGTGTGTGTGTGTGTTGATATAAACATACACATACACATTTATTTTGCAAATCCTTACAAAAAACAAAAGGAGCAAATAAGCGTGATACCATACCAAAGCCATAGCAAGCAATTCATTTCGTAAATATATAGCGAAGCATATCAGACACATATCGCCATGCCCTACATGCCGTAGTACGGGGACACATACTTATACATATGTACACTTGTATGGCATATCATCGTCCTGTTTGTGCCCCCTAACATCAGCAACAGAAATGGAGCGATGATGATAATGAGGACAACGATGACGATGACAATGACACTGCTACAGTTTGGGTGACTACTAATAAATGTATCCCCCGAAAGTCAAGTTGTCTTTAACAATGTCATAAGCTTCAATTTACGAGCGGATTAACAGAATTTATGTCATCTTTTTTGTTAACAACATTTAATGTTTAACAATATTCCAACGCACAAATTCATACATACATATGTATAAAATCATAAAGATACAGTGATTTTTAATGCTTAGGACTACACAGTAGATCTAGACAAACAACAGAATCAACAAAACAACACAAGTACTTAGACCAACACCAACACATGCCCATAAACACAGCTCAAGCAGTACCTACATTCGGGTGGGGGTGGGGGGTTGATTTGTGTTTCGGCCAAAGCGAATTTGAAGGCGGTACAATTACGGCAAAAGTTCAAAGAAAATCATCAAAATCATATAAGTTTGGCAATAATTGGTTAAATTACACTGTGTGTAATTTTTCAAGTTATTCCAATATAACCATATACGGACACCACTACGTGATAAAAGACCAAACAAAAAATCCAATGAGTGTTCGAACTCACGGGCGATGTGTTAACACCTTTTTGCTACACGGTACCTGTTCGATTTATATGAACACATTCGTAAATGTTACATTGGAAAATAAAAAACAGCATTCAATCATATGACGACGTTACAGATAAATAATATTAGTACTTAAAATTATTTAAAGACCCAGTCCAAGCACATGTGTCATTATTTTGTTGCTCAATACTTTTTGTTTTATTCCCACAAACGTCAAAGAATGCAAAGCAACAGCCACTTGTATATACATACATACATTGTTATATTCGTACATACGCTACATAAGTTCACAAAATTGTCGTTGCTCTCTTGCTATCTCATTTTTATATACGTATAATACGTCATTACTCTCTTTGCTCTGAGAGTGTTCCGCACACACATTTTGTTGGACTTGCCTTTCACTATAATAAAAAAATAACAACACCAACAACAACAACAACAACAACAACTACTACTACTACTGATATGTTGGTGATTTATTTGTGCTTGCTATGGCGTTGAGTGTTGGTGTGGGTGGTGGGTGTAGGGGGGGGGGGGTACCTAAAATAAAAACAACCTAACACACATCATCACACATACTTTGTTCGAAGTAGCTGACGTATACGTGTGTCACATAACCACATGTTTGCCATATCAACAGCAACGAAACAGCCAAACACACAACATCCCACATACTTTGTACGAAGTAGCTGACGTATTAGTATGTCACCATAACGTCGACTGCGATGGTTTTTGCAGCAGCATAAAATCTGGTTTTAGCAGATTTTGACTTTGATAGATTTAGTCCCTATACGCCGCTATAGATGTTAACACATCAAAAAAAGACCTGTGTCTCCCAGTTTTGCCCAAAATCATGGACTTTTTGTATGGGCCCCCAAAGATTCGGGGCCTCGGTTTCATTATTGCAAAAAAGTGATTATTTTGTCAGTCTCATATCTTGCAAATCCTTCGAAATTTTGATTCACTCTCGGAGGAAAAGTTGTAGCTCTTGCCACAAAGAACATATTTCCTGAAGAAAGATAAAGACAAAATTTCCCGAAAATTTTTTAAGAATCATTCCAAGGAAGTTCATAAGTTGTTTACTGAGATCTTAGGTTCATTGTTTCCTTGAATTGTGAAGGGTTTGCTACCTATGCACAGTGGTTCAACTCTCTTAGGAAGGTGGTCATACGTGGTCATACGTAGTATACTCAGCTATAGTCATCAAAATTAATATGAATATTTGTGTTTACGCTATTTAAGGGCCAATTAGGGTAAAATAAGAAAAAAAAAGTCATTAAGGATAATATTATAATAATTTATTTATCAAAAATGTTAATTATTAATTAAAGATAAAATAATAGAAAATAATAAATTTTATAACGCCAATTTAACATAACATGTTTACATTATTTTCAAAAACTTAACATACTTAAGGCCTCAGGTGATAGCATAGACTTCTTCTTTTGCGGTAATTTACGTAAAGAAGAAATTAACGGGTCGGAATTCAGAAGAAGTCTATGCAAAAGATCAGTGTGAGTGAGAACACGAGACATTTTTCGTGTGTTGTCTCGTCTGAATTGCTTCATTAATTTATTACAAGATTCAGCGGCTTTTTCAGAGAGCTCACCTATGGAAACTAAAGAATGATCAACTACTTCCGATCCATGAATTAGCACTTTATGAACTGAAGAAGGCAAGTCATACCATGGATACGTACTAATAAGCATTCGCGCGGTTCTTAGTGAGTAATCTCTAAATGCTAGACTATTAATTGTGTACCCAGACGAAAGACACTGCAAAAGATGATGACACCGATCAATAACTGTTTGATCTAAGCCAGTTATTTCAGCAGATATAGCTGAGTTAAAAAAAAAGTTCTTGCAGTGTTTCCGTGATTGGATGTGCCACTTCCGACACTTTGAGGTTTATCGACAATTAAACCTAATCGTGTCCTAAACTGCTGCTGAACATATAGTTTTTTCTGTGCAAGAAGCTCCTTTTCTTCTGTTGAACGAGCCTGCCACTTTTTAAAATGTAATCGGTAAGACAAATGTATGAAATATTCGAAAAATCTTATCCACGAATGCAGAGGAGATAGCCCAAACTCATATCTAGCAGTATCAATAACAGGTTTACTTAAACACATGTCAATATCATACATTTCTTTCGGTGTTGCACCACAAATATAGCATCTACTACACGCTGTGTTACTTAAAGCACTACAGACTTCACCATCAACCATAGTTAATTGTAAAGAATGCACTACTTTAATTTGGTTATTGTTGTTGTTAAAAAAGGATGGTTGTAAATTGGTAAATTTATTTTTAAAATAGGCTTCTTCTTGCACAGAAAGATCTTTTGTTTCTTTAGCAAACTGAAATCGAATAGGTCTACAAAACCTAGTGGAAGAAGGGCGTGGGTTTTTCCATATAATTTGGTCTGGATCGGAAGTATTTGATTTACAAATTAAACGAAGTGGACAATATGAAGTAACAAATAAACTATTATCTTGTCTACTGGAATCTGAAAATGTCTGTTTATATTCACTGTGCCCCGTACTCCCGTCAAAGCCCCATTTACCAATCAAAACAAACTCTTTACTAATGTCAACATTGCTAAGGACGTCATTTTGATTTTCTAGTATTCGGGAAGTTGTATGATCTAGCAGAGACAGTAACTCTATTTCGGCAGATGATTCCGTGATATGTTCCTCTAGTGGATAACACTGTTTCTTGACCTCCAACACTTTATGGTAAGATGGCAATGCATTTGGTAATTGTGAATTGATAAAGTCCTTTAGTACTAAATACTGGTGTTTTGTTAATTTTTTTTTTTTTTTTTTTTTTTTTTTTTTTTTTTATTAACAACAATCCGATATATATACATTTAATTCAACAACAATTTTTTTTAAAGAGTTCAGGAGATGGTTCCTTTTCAGCTTAAATATTACTATGAGAGAATAAAGTGCAAATTTAAAATAATAATAAGTAATGTAGGAAAAAATATTTGAACAAAACCTACTAGAAGCTTAAACCTAAACTTACAACTATACTTAAAAACTAATTTGTACAACTAAACTATACTAAACAGCTATTTAACACAGCACTAGCTCGTTTATATGCTCAAAGCTTGCGGCTTGGCATCTAGATATAAAAGTCTGGGTTAGTTTGTCTGAATGTTGTCTGATGAGCTCGACATTTGCATATTCATGCAGACGTTGAGTGGAATAGTAATATGGCAGGTTGTGGATTAGTTTAAGGACCTTGTTTTGTGCCACTTGGAGTTTTTGAATATGGCAATTGGCCGCTTTGGACCAGACTGGACAGGCGTAGTAGAAAATTGCTTGGAATATGCTTTTGAAAATCAGCATTTTGTTATCTAAACTGAGGTTTGACCTCCTGTTGATGAATGGATAGAGTATCCGTATCATGGTATGCGTTTTTCTAATTATATACAGAATATGGTCCTTAAATTTCAGTTTAGAATCCAGAACAATTCCTAGATATTTAACATTTTGGTTCCATGAGATCAAATTGTTATCAAATTCAAGGCTGACTTGAGGTAAGAAGCGTTGACTTCGCCTTCTGGTGAAGTAGATCGCTTGGGTTTTTGAGGAATTTATCATTATTTTCCATTTATGGAAATATTCTTGTGCTGTAGTTAGCGCATTTTGTAGATTGGCTGTGATCTGCTGGGGAGACAGCAGAAGACAATATGGCTGTATCGTCAGCGAAAACGGACACCATACAGTTCTCAAGTTGTGGAAAATCTGCTGTGTATAAGTTATATAGCAATGGGGATAGACATGAGCCTTGCGGGCAACCTGCCCTGATCTCTTTGCGCTCAGAAAATGCAGAGCCGATGTGCACTCTAAAGCTTCGAGCGCTCAGAAAACTTTGTACTAGACGGACTATGTGATGCGGAAATTGAAATTTAATCAGTTTATGGACGAGGCCATTGTGCCACACCGAGTCAAATGCTGCTTTAATATCTAGGAGCACCATACCGGTTGATTTTTGGCTAGAAAAGTTTGAAGTAACATGCTTATGAATTCTAGTAAGTGGTTGCGCCGTGCAGTGTTGTCTGCGAAAACCAAATTGATGTTTTGGCAATATATGTTGTGCTTCAGAAAATTCTTCTAATTTTCTTTTCAAAACTTTTTCAAGAATCTTACTAACACTAGAGAGTAGACTTATGGGTCGATATGATTTCGCGTCGGTTGGCGGTTTATTTGGCTTTTTGATAGGAACTACTTTAGACTCCTTCCACATACTTGGGAAATACCCGAGCTTAAAACAGGCATTAATTATCGTAGTCAGATATTTAATACCGCTTTTAGGAAGAGCTTTTAAAACTTTATTGCTAATACGGTCGTTGCCGGGAGCTTTCTTGTTTTTCAGGCTTTTTATTACAAGGGCGACATTTTTAGCTGATGTAATAGGCGTGTTTGACCAAGGAAAAGGGGAGGAGTTAAGTAGATCAATAGACTCGTTTACTTCCGCAATGGTGCGTTGATTACTGAGATTTTCTGAAATTTCATGGTTACAACCAAAAGTTTGAGCCAGAATTTCGGATTTTTGTTGGTTTGTAATATAACGTTCACCATTATGTTTGATCAACGGGATATTATGGGTTTTCTTCCTAATTATTTTGGTCAGATTCCAAAATGGCGGAGAGGATTTATCCAAAGTTGATAGTTTATGATTCCATGAAAGATTGCGAAAGTTAATAGTTTCATGGCCGATTTCAAGGTTGAGTCTTTTCATATGGAACAGATCGCTTAGATCCCCAAAACGTTGCCATCTGTGACGATGGTAGTTTCGTAAGCGAATCTGTGCTTTTAAGTGGTTGGGGAATTCTTTTCTGAATAGTTGGCGAGGTTTTTTAGGAACACTTAATTCGACTGCTTTGGAAACGATTCTGTTGAATTTTAAAATCGAAGAGTCAATTTGTTCATTGCTGATAAGATTTTCTAGACGAATTAAAGGGAGATGTTTGTTTATAAGTTTGGAAAATCTGTTCCAATTTGCATATCTGTAGTCGTATATTACTTCATCGTGGCTACTGAAATGTTTGTTTAGAACTACTTTGACTGGCAGATGGTCTGACCCTAGTGCATTTAATACTTCCGGAGTAGAAAGAGTTTCGGGAGTGTTCGCTAAAAATAGATCTAGTGTTGATGAGAGCCTGAGAGGGTCAGAAGGAATATAAGTGGGATCAGTGGGAGCTAACAAGGCAATATTATAGGATTCAAGTTTTTCAAGTAGAGTGTTGCCCCAGCAGTTTGCTCTACTGCAGCCCCAGAGAGAGTGTCTACAATTGAAATCGCCACCAAGAATATAATTGTCGAAGCTGCTCAGAGTACGTAGATCGCTAGCAAACTGTCGTCTGTCTGCATCGCGAGAACGGCCTCCTTTGAAGTAGCAAGAAAAAATGTTTGTGTGATCATCATTTGATAGAAGAACTTTTATCCCGATATTTTCAATGATATGGGTATTACAGACCGGTAGGAGCTCGTGACGAATTGAGTTCCTGATGATAATGGCCACTCCACCACCTCTAGTCTCCCGATCGTTTCTGTATATATTATAGCCACTATGATTTAAAGTGATGCTGCTATTTAGCCAAGTTTCAGTGACCAGACATATGTGTACATTATTTTGTATTAAGAATTCGAATAATTCCAGACTTTTATGGCGCATGCCTCTGGCATTCCAAGTGACTATATTTAAGCTCTCTCCCATCACGAAAGAAATTTGCAAGCTAAAGTAGTAATTACTTCAAATTGTTCACACTTATCTTTACATTTTCCTAAATTAACGATAAGCTCAAGAGTTAAATTTTTAATTTCTTCTATTGAAAAAAGATTGCTGTTATTAACATTGCTGTTTAGGGTGGGACCACAGTGAGGCGGTCGAGTAAACCAGTTGTTATTACTGTTGAAATTTCCCTGATTGAGCACATTTGGGTAGTTTGAGTTGTAGTTTGCTGCCGTGGAAGCGTGATTTTGTGCAGCAGAGCCACGACCTGGACGGACTGGAACACGGCGGTTTGCTTGCTGGTATCGATTTCGTATTTCAATGTACCTAATACGGCTAGGGCAATCATTAGAAGATGATTTATGGGCACCACCGCAGTTTGCACATTTGATTGCTAAAGAATTGCAATCCGACGTTTTGTGGTTTTCGGCACAGATCGCGCAGAAAGTCTTTACCTTACAATTGCTGGCACCGTGACCATATAGCTGGCAGTTGTAACATTGCGTTATTCTGGAACTGGTAAGACGTTGGCGTTCCCAGCGAACTTTGACGTAGTCGATCACATAGTGTTTCTCCCTAAGTTCATTTATGGTGATACTCTTCCTTTCGAAATATACAACGTATATGTAATTTATGATATTGTATGTACTAGTTTTTTGTACCAATTTAACATCAGTGCATTTGAGCCCCTTAGAGATAAGGTGGTTTTTGATAACCATTGGGTCGCATTTGTCAAGCCCAAACAGAAGCGCCTTATACGGTTTTTCGTCTTTGGACGGGTGGGTAAAAGTTTGGAATTCTTTTGGCAGCCTGGAGCAGGCGGCGTCATAAACAGCTTTCGTTTTGCAAAAAAGCTTGATACCGATTGATATTTTTTGGATGGAATAATCTGTAATATTATTGTTTTTGCAGAATTTTTGGATTTGCTCGATGTTGCTTTTCAGTATGGTGATCGAGGGAATGTGCGTTTTCGCCGTTTTCTCCGTAGGCGCGACGTCAGCGTCGATATCGATGTTGTCGTCATCCAATGCTTGCAGAGGACCATAGTAGTTTTGCGTAGAAGACGTTGCAATATTTATCTTCGACCTTTTATTTGTCATTGCAAAATGCTCACGCCGCAGAGCGGCGTTTACGGGTGACAAGTGCCTTTTGATTTTGTTTTTCTTTTCACTTTCGCGATAGAAACAAACGGTGTTTTTTTTTTTTCTTTTTTCTTTTTTTTTGATTGTCTAGACCCTATATACTGTGTAAGTATGTAGGTATGTATAAACCGGTTTACGATGTAAGAGAGCAATAGGAATTTTCGTTCAGCCTGATCGCAGAACAAGAAACACGACTGATTGCTATCAATGCCATCAGCAGACTGTTTTGTTAATTTAGCCTCGGTTATTACTGATAATACTTCCTTCGTACTAAATTCCACACAAGTGGTGTTAGATCGGCTAGAATCACTCAACAAATGGTTTGCCGCGGAATCATCTACCTCAACTAACTTAGCTAACCTGCGGCGTTTTGTTCTCTTACTGCAGTCCATGAAATCCTTTCTATGTACCACACTTGTGGAAGGCTTGTTACTCTCTGCAGGCTTCACAGTATGTTCGCTGACTATCGCAGACAGTTCACAAACTTCGATTTCACCAAGCCAGTCGCTATATTTAGTCACCATACGCAAACGTGACCGCTGAACATGTTTCCAGTAGGTAGCCAATCTTCTGCAAAGGTTGGTTATTTTAACTTTAAAACTGTCAATGTTTAAATGGTCCGCATCTGGCAGTAACTGCGTTAAACTTTCAACAACACGATTAGCCCGCTCACTTTCGGTCGAACTTTCCTTAATCGAGAGCCAAGTATCAAGTACAAGTATTCTTGTGAAAGAACACTTAATAACAGCCCCTTAAATATGTTTAAATTGTTTTGATCAAAAAAGTAAGAAAAACATAATAACAACGGTACATACCTTCAACTTGAATATCCATTGTAAAACAATAAGTCACAAATAATTTACAGCGAGTTGGCAACCCTGCTATTGAAATTACTTTGACAAAATTGTGAAGAAATAAAACAACAAATCAAATCGTAAACATGAACTGTGCAGTGGGCAAATATTTGAAAACCAACGGTAAAAAATCTAGTCGTAAAGTCGTAGACCCTCTGTACCATGCACATTCGCAAACAATCGCAGATAATTTCTTTTTAAATTAAAAGTAGAGATATAGACTAACATTTTGACATATAAATGAAACACGTCATAAAACGTCAACATAGTTAAAAGTTTCAGTAAAAAAAAAAAAAAAATAAAAATATATGTGAAAATTGATTTGGCGTAAAACCACTTTCAGCAAAATACGTTAAGCTTAAAAAATTAATAACTACATAATAATAACGGTACACACCTTCAACTTGAATATCCATTGTAAAACAATAACTCACAAACAATATTTTCTTTGAAAAACACGCACTATACATTAACTTTATTAGCACTGCTGATAAAGATAAGGAAAGTTGTTTTCATCGGTTCACTTCCGATGCACAAAAGATACTGTAAAAAACAACTGATTGCAAATCTTTTTGCATGTTTTAGTAGTACCACTAATAGTCAGTATTACAGTGAACTAACTGTGAAAAAATCGATCATCTTGATTTGACCACTATGTCCTACTACTGAACCACTGTGCTATGGGCCTGAGCATGGGAAAAAGTTAAAAAAATCGAATTTTTTAAAATTTTTTTTGCGATTTTGACCTTGAAGGTGAAGTTATTTTGATTTTATACGCTGACAATCGTTATTATAATACGATTTAAGGTATTTTGCAATTTTGACGTCGAAGATGTAGTTTTTTTGATTTTATATGTTCCCAACTATTTTTCTTCATGACAAGAGCTACAACTTTCCCTCAGTGCGTAAATCAAAATTTTGAAAGATATGAGCCTAAAAAAATTATCACTTTTTTTGCAAGAATGAAACCGAGGCCCCAAATCTTTGGGGGCCCATAAAAAAAAGTCCATGACTTTGAGCAAAACTGGGAGTAACGGATGTTTTTTTGTCTTTTATCACGTAAATGATGGTTATATTTTTTCGTGTTGCACTGTGTTATTAACTACATGATTCAAACAGTCTAAAACTTTTGAGACAACTCGAAAGGAATAGAGTTAACATATGTTCTAGAAAATTGTTTATTGAAATCTTACGTAAATTTTGGTAGTTGATTGCTTCCTTGAATTTTGAACGGTTTGCTACCTACGGAGCTGAACAAGGGGAAAAAAGTAAAAATATAATTTTTAAAGGAATTTTTCAATTTTGCCGTCGAAGATGTAGTTTTTTTGATTTTACATGTTCACAATTTTTATTCTTTATGACAAGAGCTACAACTTTTCCTCAGAGAGTAAATCAAAATTTCGAATGATTTGCAAGATATGAGCCTGAAAATATTATCACTTTTTTGCAAGATTGAAACCGAGGCCCCAAATCTTTGGAACCCCTAAAAAAAGTCCATGACTTTAGGCAAAACTGGGAGACACGGGTCTTTGTTTTGTCTTTTATCACGTAGTGGTGTCCGTATATGGTTATAGTTTTTCGTGTTGCACTGTGTTATTAACCACATAAATCAAAAAAATTTAAAACTTTTGAGACAACTCGAAGGAATAGAGTTAACATAACTAGGGTTGCAATTTATATTTCAGATCCAGCAATAAAAGAACACAAACATTTATCATTGGAAATGATTTTAGTGTTTTTCAAAATATTCTCCGAGAAGATCAATACACTTTTGCAGGCGCTCAAACCAATTTTCGAAGCACTTCTTCCCCTCCGATTGAGTCACCTTAAAAACTTGGGGTTTTACCGCTTCAGCAGCTGGTTCGGGAGCCGACAAAGGTTAAACACGCTTTAACCCTCGCCTTACCAAAGGTTTTTATGTGCATCGTTTACAAATCGTCACCAAAGGGTTGCCCTTTTCGGTGATGGTAAAACACGTAAATAAATTGAAAAAAATTTAAACAAATCTTTTAGAAAATAAAAATGTTATCATAGTTCTGCACAAACTCTGAACAACTAGTTCAGGGAGTCAAAATTTCCCTTAGAGCGGAGCAAAATTAATAAAGATTTTATAGAATTAAAACCGGAGTGGTCGCCCGGGTGGGTATTGGTAAGGCGAAGGTTAAAAAGAAGTCATTGGGTGCCCAATAAGGGCTGTACGGCGGATGACCCATCAATTCGACAAGTTGACTGCTCAAATAGGCCATTGTTTCAGCTGATGTGTGAGAGCTCGCATTGTCCTGATGCAAAATGGTCCGTCTTCTCTTGTTGATTTTCCTTATTTCTTCGAACACTGTAGGAAAACGGATGATGGTATACCACTCAGAGTTGGCTGTCCTACGTTCCACTAAAGGCATTGTGGCCACATGACCGGTTATACTGAAAAAAACACGATCATTTACTTCGATGTGCTTCTACCACGAACAACTTTTGTTGGATTTAGTTCGTCTTGAAAGTTCCATAAGGTATATTGCTGTTTTGTTTCGGGCTCAAATGCATAGATCCATGATTCGTCACCTGTGACGATATTTTACACTGTACCGTGGTTGCATGTTTTCAACATTTCTTTGCTCCAATCGATACAAGCCTTTTTTTTTTTGAGCATTCGTCAAATTATGTGGGATCCCACGAGAACAAATCTTTTTGACAGCCAAATGAACACTCAACACTTTATTGATGCTTGTCATACTAATGCCCAAGGATGCCACAATCTCACGGTATATCACATGTGGGTATTGCTTTATCAGTTCACGCACATCGTCGATGGTTTCCGGGAAAATGACCGAAGTTGGACGAGCTTCACGAAATTCATCCTGGAGCGGCATCCGAGACTGAACTCTTGGTACCAGCGATTTATTTATTTTATTTGATCTACAGAATTAAATTCTTACAGACTATATTCATTATCGTATATATACAAACTGAATTATGCAAGTTACTTATGCGAATTAGTATCGATCGAAGATCTCTAAGTAACAACACACACTGAAAGGTTCATAATTCCAAACACAAGAGCAGAAATGTTTTTCCTCTATGTTCTGCATTTCCTCCTGAATACTAGCATTGCAGTGCATTGTTTTGCATTGCAGTGTTTTGCAGTAAATGCATCTTTTATTCTAAAAGTCAAAAGCGAATTGCAAAGATTGGCAGCCTTCCCTGCCAAAAGTTGTTACTGAAATTAAACAGATCATAATACATTCAACACAAGCGTAGGACATAATTCATGGAGAAAGCAAATGTAACACTTTTCTTTATTTTTTACAGGAATATTTGCTGGGTTTGGTGTCATGCGCATGAATATTTGGAAATTTTGTCGTATGTTTCTGTTTCGTATGATTGTTGTTTATTGCAGAATATCAAAAGGATTTGTAAATTGTAAATTGTAATACCAAATATTAAAATTTTCTGAAAACATCACAACTTAATAATCGTATGTAAACATTTGATGTTATTATATTTTCCCCACCTTTATTACCGACTCCTTTGTAGCGTGTACATCATATCATAAGCTTATTACAAATATTACAATTTTCTTGTTAATAGAATAAAAGCCATGTCTATACATTTGGTAACAAAATGTTTTATACTTTTGCCCCATCTCAAAGTCAACTGGAATGCGTTGATACACGATGCTCGTGTACTTACAAGACATCATTCATTTGAAACAACTGCCTTCCAGTAGGTTGAGAATCAAAGTAAATAAAAACTCAAGAGCATTTGAAAAATTATGATGATTTAGTACTTCATAAATTATAGAAATCAATAAAAATGTTATAATTTTTGGCGATAACAACATAAGGGGCAATAATGAAGTTTTACGCTAAATAATATTTCAAAGAAAATAAATTAAGCCGTATTTTCTTATCCTCCCCGAAATCCCTTCCTATATAAAAAACAATCTATATATAAAAACAATCATTGGCTTCACTGGCAAAGGGACTTTAAGTTTAAGCAACTGAAAAATACAAGAGGAATATTGCTTCATTTTGCTCAAATGTAGGTGAAGGATACAAATATGTTCTACATTGTACATTGCCGTGTAAAGGCATCAGGTCCACAGTGATAAGGTCGGTGTGACAGGATGACTGTCGGTTTTGGTTGCAGTGGTTTTTGCAAATAATTGAAATATGACCTCGTTCATCTACAAAACTATCGTCTTTTTGTTGTGTTCGTATGATAAATTGTGGGTGTGAATTATTTGCTAGATTGCACTCAACTTGGGACACGTTTGTGGGACAACAGCAAAAGTACTTGTAGGTCAACAAAAGTTCTTGTAGGTATCATGTTAATGCAACAAACTGCCACAAGCTCATGCTCGAAAAATTGTTCCATCTTTTTTTTTGTGTGTGTGTTGTACCTAGCCGTGTGTGGGCAAAGGACATTGTATCCTGTCATACTTGTAGAAAAAAACATATTTCATGTGAAATTAAAAGCAATAATTTACATGTGATATTTATATACGGCTTATAAAACAAGTCATATTTTGTGGCCCATATCAGTTTGTTTTATATGCTGCGCTGCATTGTACACCTCATACTCATCTACATATGTAGGAATTGAAGAGAAAGGACGAACAGATGTTCATATTTTATGGCGGTCCTTTTTTCGGTTGACAACATTAAGTTGAGTTATGCGAACAAGACAACGCATAAAATGCCATGATTATAAAATAATAATATACATACGTTAATTCTCAAGAGGGTGTGAATCATGTGAGAGAACCGTTGACAATACACAGGGTGGCTGCAATTCAAGTATCTTTTTAAAAATTAAATCAAACGCACAAACCTCAATTTATTTAGGTATATTATGGTTATATTGGACATAGAAAACATTCCAATTATTTATGAAACACGACTTATGTGCTTGCCATGGGTGGCTTCACTCTAGCGCAGCTAATCACTGCAATTTTCCCCGAACTTTTTGGTGGCTTCTCCGATGTTCAGTAAAACCAACCCATTTTTAACTTGAACCGAAATTAATGCTACTGCAACACACTAAATCTCGGAGCAGATCCAGAACCATTTTATTTAGAACCATTAGACGTAGATTAGAAGAAGCTGGTCTGCATGGATGCATTGCACGAAAAAAGTCGTATGTCTCAAGCAAAAATATTGCAAAACGTTTGAAATTTCCAAAGGAGCAAAAAAAACCAATTAATTGTTGGAAAAAATAGCGTGGAGCTAGGACTCCAAGTTTAATTTGCTTGATTGGGATGGAAAGTTAACGTAAGACGGCCCCCGGTTGGAAATTTCCTATAGACATCATCGATGACAAAAAAGTGACATGTCGATGTCACTGTTGTCTTTTCGATCCGCTCCCATACGAAAAACGTCATGACACCCCTTGACATTTTCCTACAATTGTCCAAAAGTCAGCAGGAATCTTCCGTGTTGTTCAGCTTATGACTTACCAACAAGACGCCCTTGAGCAACTTTTCATCAGTGGGTCAATTGCTGAAGACATTTTTAAATAGGGTATATCGGGTCGTCTTATAGGTATTTGTTTATTGGAATTTATGTATGTATGGATCTGATCTGTTGCATGATATTCGTAAAATCTTAAAGATAACATGATACAAAGTGGACCATATCGACATAATTATAATGCTGTTAAAATTTCCCTATTCTTTTAACAGAATTTAAAATATTTTGAAATAGATTCTGAAAATGTGTTTGACATATATTTCCTAACTACAAATAAATATAAATTTTTCTCTTTGAAGTTTTTGAAAAATTTTTAAATCCCCACACATGACATTGGTCTTGGGCCAGCCATGTCAAAGTGCTGACAAATCAATAGGATGGTATTACGTAGATTTTCACCCCCTTCACGATTTATGTCACCTGAGTCAAAACTAGTGACATGTCAAAAAGATGTCTTATGTATATTGTCATCACCTATTGACATAGTCCGAAGGAAATACTATTGACAGTATCTTCAAGTCTTTCAGTTACATATATTTTCCAGCAGGACTTCCCGAGTTGTGAGGCAGTGGTTAATGGATACGCATACCAATATTTTCGTCTGGCCACCACAAAGTTCGGACTTCAACTCAATTGAACACTAATGTCCATATCCCGAACGACATTTAGAAACAAAAACTCCAAGAAATAGTGACGATTATTTTCAAAATTTTAGGGCAGCTTTTGGAATCGATACCATCTTCGCGATGCTGGACTTTTGTAGAAAGTGTACCACCGATTTTGGCAGATGTCATAAAAAATAAGGGCTACCTTACAAAGTATTGAGGATCTTTGTATTATTTTATTATATTTTTCTGTAAATTTGGGAATAAAATATTGTTTTTGTCGTCGTTTCTAATTGCATGACCTTTGACTTTTAGAGATCTATTGGAAAATGTTGTTTCCACTTTTCAGGAAAACAGCAAGTTATCGAAATAGTTGTAGAAGAGTATGGCAATATTATAATAAATAATATTTTCTTTTCCAATTTTCGTTTTATGGAAGTATGTAATTCTGTTATGCAATACAAATTCTAAAGCGGCGTTTCTAATGTTTCTAACTGTATATACTTACCAAGAAATATTGGAATATGTTTCTCTTATCTCACTATTACATTGGAGACGTTACTGGACGCCGTCCGTTGCTTCTGCTGAGGATGTTAATTGAGGAGTCGGAGATGAATAAAAAGAGTATTATTCTTTGTGCGGACGTCAATGCGCACCATACAATTTTGGGAACATAAATGTTAGAGAGTAAGTTTTGGCCACTCACCTTACTATGCACCCACCTTTATTACTAGGGATACGCTACGGGTCCTTGATGTCACCTTTGTATCACAGAATACCTTTGAATTGATTAAAGGATGTAACAATGGAGTGAGCATTCCTTTTACGACTAACGTTACATAGAGTTTTCTCTCTCGCAAAATATCGCTGTTTTGTCTGAACTAAGAACCATTCGTAGTACAAGTTGGACAAAGTACAATCAAGGTCCGAACGGTTTCTGAAATACATTCCCGTCTCCGAACCAGGTAAAACTGCTGACGTTGACAATGTTGCCGATGTCTCACTTCAGGTCTTACCAGATAACTGAAGTCCGCAAGCCCCACCGGTTCCTTCTGATGTAAGCAGAAAGCTCCATAGTGGCAGAAGGATCTTCAAATCCTAAGAAAGTCTTGCAGAAAGCTTTGAATAGTGCAAAGTCTTCAAGGACAAAGAGAGACAGGAGTTCGTTCAAAATTATACTGAAAGAATATAAGAAAGAATTAAGATCGTCAAAAAGAAACCCTCGAAGACGTTTCTGCGAAGGCATTGAAACTGCGTCTTAGACTTGCAGATTGCGTAAAGTCTTCTCGATGACTCCAAACTCTCTGGGATATCTGAAGTAACAAAAAGTTCGATGGGCGCCATCGACTATAACTTCCTAGGATACTGGTCCGAAGAAACACGCACGTTGCTAGAAATATCGTGACAGGAGAACAGTACGCTGGACAATATGACGTTGTCTGACCTTCAAATCTCCTAGATTTGGAGGGATCAGGATGCACTGTCTTAGCATATGCTGACGATCTGGCAATTGTAGTGCAGGAAATATACCTCATCACGTGCAGGGATGTGCTCCAAAAACTAATCAGGAGACTAGTGGTAGTAAATCCAGAGAAAACCGTGCTCGAACTCATTATCAGGAACCGGACTACATATAGTCATCCTGTGTGCAAACCAAGTGCGGTTGTTGTGGCAGTTTTTATAGTGACGGAAATGGGTTTCCACTGCGTTTCAGGATTGTCATCAGGAGGAGGTTGGTTCTGTGCGAAAATTTGCGAGAGCTTCCTTGAGTAGACTGTGGGTACCTCTGGTAACTGAAGCTTTGCGATGTCTTGCTTTCTCTGCGTCTAGACTGAGGGAATGAACAGGAGGACGAGAGCGTCGAACATCTCATATGCTATGTACTTTTATTGACTATTTTACAACCTCATGAGGTCAGACGTCTTACGCACATTAATTAAACAAACAAATTAAACAAATTTAATCATATTCTTCCAACTGGCTCTATCCTTCGCCTTTCCTCGCCAATTGATAAAACCAAGGATACGGAGGGATTCTTCTGCCTAGCCTTTCCAGCGGAGTCTTGGTCGTCCTCTTTTCCAGCTTCCATCGGGTACGTTATCAAAACTCTTTCGCGCTGGCTCATCTCCATCCATTCTGATAACATGGCCCAGCCACCGCAACTGGCTTAATTTTATTCGCCTAGAGATGTTCTTTAACAAAACCGTTTTCTTTAACGTTTCTTTAACAAAACCATATATTTTACGGAGAATTTTTCTGTCGAATACTCCCAGGTGTTTTCCATCCGCTTGCGTTATGAGCCAAGTTTGGAAGCCATATGTCAAGACAGGTAAAATGAGAGTCTGATATAGCTGGACGTTTGTCCGTCGAGAGGGTGCTTTGTTCCTAGACTGCTTGCTGAGCCCAAAACAGCATCTATTTGCAAGCACAATTCTCCTACCAATCTCCAGGCTGACCTGGTTGCACTTGTCCACGGCGGATCCAAGGTAAACAAATTCATCTACCACTTCAAAATTAAATCGGTTGTCAACGTTCACGTGCGGACCAAGTTGAGAGGTTTTGTAATCGTTGACACCATAAATTTTGTCTTGCACTCATTCTTGAGAATACTGCAGTAACCTATCGCAAATTTCGCCCAATGATGTTTATGTCGTCAGCATACGCCAGCAACATATGGCTTTTCGTGTTAGTGGTCTTGTCCGTATTTACTGCAGCTTTTCTCATTACTATCTCCATAAGATGTTGAAGGGATTGCATGAAAGTGTGTCGCCTTGTCTAAGTCCGCGCTTGGTACAGAATGGTACAGTGAAGTCTTTCCTCACTTTCACTGCTGCTTTGGTGTTGGTCAGCGTCATTCTACAGAAGCGGATCAGTTTTGTCGGAATACCAAGTTCAGACATAGCTTTGTACAGTTTTCCCCGTATGGGGCTATAGAAATCTGCTTTGTAATCGACATAAAGGTGGTTCGTATCGATTTGCCTTTCGTGGGTCTTTTCAAGGATTTAACGTAGCGTGAATATCTGGTCAGTCGTGGACTTCCCGGGTCTAAAACCACATTGATAAGGTCCAATCAGTTTTGCAATAATTGGCTTTAGTATTTCACATAATACGTTCGACAAGACCTTATACGCGATGGATAAAAGACTGATACCGCGATCGTCGGAACAGACACACGGATCACCCTTTTTGAATACAGGACATATTACACTGAGATTCCAATCGTCGGACATAGATTCCCCCAGCCATATACCGGACATAGTCTACACTATCTCGTATGCTATTGCCCGATCTTTAGTAGGAGTACGAGAAAATATCTAGGATCTTACTTCATATTGGACCAATGTACTTCTGTGGGGAGGACGAGAGCGTCGAACATTTCATATTGTTACGAATTTCCTTATTCGTCCTTTTTGCGTTGTTTTATTCCCAATAACAAAACAAGGTTCGTTTTAAATTACGATAATTACAGCGGTTTAACTTCCTTTTATTTTACTTATATTGTACAATAGTTTACTTTATTTATAACACTTTAACAAGTCTTATATTTTACTATCAATTCGCGTTGCTCACTTTACGGGGTTTAATCACAAACTGAACTCTCCACTCCAAAGACCTCCGCTATTTATACCAACTCACCATACTCAAATGAAGGTATATCTAGCGAATTCAAGAACCTTCTAGAATCTGGATGTTGTTGTTGTTGCTTGTCTTTGTAGAACAATCTCGAATGGTGGAGAGTTATCTTTACTGAGGTGAATTCATGCTACTGGTTTTTCGAGCTGGTACGTTGTTACAATGCATACTTTCAGGCGCAGCACTAACCGCCTGTTATTTACATACTGTTAGTAGAGTCATTAACAGCAAGAAAAAGCTTTTACTTATTCGTAACAATATGCTACTGCGTTGTCTTTTGTATGAGTAGGACAAAAATATCGAGGATCTAGCTTCATGTTGGATCTAATAGACATTCAGTAACTTAGGACCTTGGTGCAGAGTATTAATTGACCTTTCTGCCGAGTGCCAATCATATGGTTTGAACAGCCCATAACTATTTTCTTAGTAACAATTTTTTTTTAACCAGGACGCGCGATTAATTTGGCCGTTGCCACATCAAAAACTAAGATGTTGGAGCCATGTAACGCTTAACGGCCAACAAGTCGGGCAAATGCAGCAACCATAAAATCATCTGACGTATAAATCTTATCACTGCAGCCGTGTTAGTGCACTAGCGAATACATTTTTTTCTATTATTGAAGCGTTTTTCTCACAGTGTAATACTTGGGAAGTAAAACGTTGATGATTGAAATGAATTAATAATTTCCCGTTTAAAATACAACTCTGTTAAGTTATAAGAAACAATTCTTAGCAATATGTATAATTAAGTCGAGCAGTATAATTAAAAAAAAAACGAGATCAAGTCTGTTCGCTTAAGGCATTTCAGAAGAAATACAGTCTACAAGAATGTTCTTTTGTCATGTGAAATGTTGAACATTCTTTATATAATTCAACTACAAAGAGATTGATATCAGTATCCTGTGCAGCAACGTGAACACTTCCCCTGGAATTGAGAAGAGTCGGAAAAAATATGAAAAATAAATTGAAAAAATTCTTTGTCTCCAAACGCAAACGAAAAGTTAATATTCTTCAAACAAAAAATAGGTCTCTGTGTTCGTGAATTTTATTTTGTCTTCTCTTGGATATCTCAGGGCTGTATAATAGAACAAGGATTCACTTACATATATACATAACTTATCCTGTTGCAAACAACACAGGAAAGACAGAAAACATTTAAATCGAAAGTAAAGACCGGAAACTTGCACTTGTTTCTCTGATTGTCAAGTTTACGAAAAAACAAAAAAAAATAGATTTGGAGAATAGAACTACAGGATACGATTGATAATGAAAAAGAAACTCCTTTACTGCCTTTATTCCCTTCTGATTTCTCTAATGTTTGTTTGTATTTATATTTAAACTGTTACCGTACCCGTTATCGGGACGTCATTTTGTTTATTCAAGCGTCACAAGTACCGGAAATAAAAGTGTAATTTGCAATTCCAATGAGAATTGCACTTGTTCATTCGTCGGCAAACATAAAGAGAAACGGCGACAGCAGATAGAGAGCTAGATAGATGTGGCACCACCAAACAGGAGAACCAACAGATGTCTTTGGATGATCTCCAATCAAAAACCCTAAGTGTTATCTTGTAAACATATGGGTGCGTGGGAGAATGGGGCACTACGAGTGCTCGGGGAATCCAAGTGTACTTAAAATAGCTTTCGAATTGAAAATCCATTCCAATCCTTTCGCATTTTTTTTTGTTCGTTTTGGTTTTTGTGTTATGTTGAGTTGTGTCATAAAAATAGAAATGGCAGGATAACAAGTTTTATGATTTCTGCCTTTTGCTATTTCTATTGATGTCGTTGTTGGGTATACAAGTTGTGAGATACATATTCTTGGGTTATAACAGAATACATGATAACACAGTGGGTGATTGTAGGGAATTTGATTCGAGTGGGAAGTTTGAAAAAAATTCAAATTTGTTAAACACAGAGTTGATATTAGGGATCTGACTTTTTAATTTGTTAACAGAATAACAAATACATCGCCGTATGTATAGAAATTTGTTTTGAAAATAAGTAAAAAATATTCTTGGCGGAATTGATGACAAAAACCTTCCCCATGGAGTAGGATAAACTTTAGGAGTTTTAGAAATTTTGCCAGTTACTTCCAATATTCTGGAAAATTTAAAATATGTAGTTCATTGCCGATTTATTTTTAAAATTGATGAAATTTAAGCCACTTGCAATTTCGTAAAAGTTTTATAAATTTCCACCAACTCTACGAAATTTGGGTTAAAGAAAATTCAGTTTATGAAAAAATTTAAATTTCACGATGTTTGGTTTTTTTTTTAAACAAAAAAGGGATTTAAACGAAAAATGCGACTGTTATAACTTCAATGGTCTTTTAGTTGGAGTCCATACGCTTCTAATGAAGTATAAAATACCGGATTTTCTCAAAGATTTTCTAGAAAATGATGTATTAAAATACCGCACCTAAAGTTGGGGTTTCAATCCTCAATCCTTTTGACGCCATTAATTTGATTACAACCATACAATGTTATGCTAATGTGACGTCAGAGTGGATTGCTACAGTATGACATCCATGAATTCACGATCATCCATTTCTCCCTGTTATCAGCCAGATCTCAACACATGATCATTTTTGTTTAGGAGTTATTCCTTGGGTTATTTCAGACCATTGGTGAAACTCTGTATTTAAATTAGTTATCTTCTATACTAATATATAAAGCAAAAATGTTTGTGACTTTGTTTGTTTGTATGACGGAGGTAATCTTAAGAACTACTAATCCGATTTGAAAAATTCGTAAACCAGTAGAATGCTACGTCATCACTGAGTGCTATTGGCAAGCCTACCGGAGGGGTAAAAAGGGGAAAAGTCTCCCCCTTGATGGATCTTCTAAACTACTCATCCGATTTTCAAAATTCTTTCTCCAGTATAATGCTACGTTATCACTGAACGGTACGGGCAATCCCACCGGGAGGGGCAAAAAGGGGAAAAGTCTCCCCCTTGACGGATCTTCTAAACTACTCATCCGATTTTCAAAATTCTTTCGCCAGTATAATACTACGTTATCACTGAGTGCTATAGGCAGTCCTATCGGGAGGGGCAAAAAGGCGAAAAGTCTCCCCCTTGACGGATCTTCTAAACTACTCATCCGATTTTCAAAATTCTTTCACCAGTATAATGCTACGTTATCACTGAGTGCTATAAGCAATCCTATCGGGAGGGGCAAAAAGGGGAAAAGTCTCCCCCTTGACGGATCTTCTAAACTACTCATCCGATTTTCAAAATGCTTTCCCCAGTATAATGCTACGTTATCACTGAGTGCTATAGGCAGTCCTATCTGGAGGGGCAAAAAGAGGAAAAGTCTCCCCCTTGACGGATCTTCTAAACTACTCATCCGATTTTCAAAATTCTTTCACCAGTATAATGCTACGTTATCACTGAGTGCTATAAGCGATCCTATCGGGAGGGGCAAAAAGGGGAAAAGTCTCCCCCTTGACGGATCTTCTAAACTACTCATCCGATTTTCAAAATGCTTTCCCCAGTATAATGCTACGTTATCGCTGAGTGCTATAGGTAATCTTATTGGGAGGGGCAAAAAGGGGAAAAGTCTCCCCCTTGACGGATCTTCTAAACTACTCATCCGATTTTCAAAATTCTTTCGCCAGTATAATGCTACGTTATCACTGAGTGCTGTAGGCAGTCCTATCGGGAGGGGCAAAAAGGGGAAAAGTCTCCCCCTTGACGGATCTTCTAAACTACTCATCCGATTTTCAAAATTCTTTCACCAGTATAATGCTACGTTATCACTGAGTGCTATAGGCAATCTTATTGGGAGGGGCAAAAAGGGGGAAAGTCTCCCCCTTGACGAATCTTCTAAACTACTCATCCGATTTTCAAAATTCTTTGACCAGTTCAATGCTACTAATTTTTCGGGACTTATTTCATTTTCGTTTTGTGGAGTTACTTCGTGGGGGGTTATTTCGTGGAACCAAATGGATCATCCGTTAACGCTTGGATGAATTTCGGGCAGTGACAGATGTCATAAATACTTTTGTAGGCAGGACAAAATCTGCCAGGTTTGCTAGAAATATTGTATATCCTAGAGCACTTGAATAAATGAAAAAAAAATAAAAAAAATTCTGTTTCATTAAAACTACAATTCAGGGGTAGCGAAGCGCACCGGGTAAAGCTATTTTCTACAAAAAACAATGTAGCCTTGATTTCGTAGTTGAATAGACCAAAATTAGATTATTGAAAAACATCAGCATAGTAAAATAAAACCAAGTAGTATCACTAGAAATGATGGCAACAACCACAGGCAATTTTGTTAGTGTATTTTCTCAGAGTCCTGTCAAAATCATGACGGAAATACAACAACTTATATAGGAGAAAAACAGTAAGAACAGAAAATACACAGTAATTTGAAAGAACTATAGGAGTCGGCCATTTACAATTTACTCCCAAAAACAGCTATTAAGACTACTTGGTTTATTTTACTATGAACATCAGTAAACACAGAATACGGTAACTTTAGTGCTCAGTTTTATCATCCGTAATATTTTACTCAAACTGTCAAATACTTAGTAAAACCACATTGCCGAAAACGGTATTCCACAGAAAGTAATAACCTTTTTCTTCCAACTATGTCTTTATATATCTTTGTTTATAATGCAATTAATATGTCTCCAGTTACATCGGTATGACTAAAAGAAAATCTAACCTTTCACGTCAATCAAATGAGGCCAGGGTATCAAAAAAACGTAGAAGGGAGGAGTCCTCCTCGGAAACTGCGCTGCGCCTTACAAGATTTTGAGAATACATCTCACAAGCACGTGCTAGGGAGTCCAGTGCAGAACGCACGCAACGACTGGCTACTCAAAATGCAAGAACCTCGCAGGTACGTACCAGGGAGTCTTCTAGTGAACGCGGCGAGCGTTTAGATAGCCAAACGCAGAGATCCTCTGATGCTCGCGCTACGGAATCAGTTCACGTACGCACGTATAATAACAGCACAGGCCATTGCAAGGGAATCTAGCACCGACCGCGTGGAGCGGTTGACTAGACATAGACAGTGCGTCTCAGCTGCTCGCGCTAGGGAATCAAGCGACGAACGTTCGCAGCGCATAGCCTCAGAGAGACAACGCATATGTGCGACTAGAGTGCGTAATCGTATAATTCCTCACGGAAATCGATTAGCCTTCAATTATAACCCAAACATTGATTATCTTTAGGAAGGAAAAAGTATTACTATCCGCTAACTTTGGAGGCAGGACGAAGACTGCCGGGCCAGCTAGTCTTAAATACAACTAAAATGTATATTAGCAATAGAAGGTAACGAGCAAGTTCAAAATATATTAAATTTTCACAGTTCTTTACCAACATGAGATGAACAATTTAAGTCAACAGTTCTTGTAACTCCACCCGGTGTAAGTTGAACATTTCTCTCTCAAACCGATCTTATCACGAAGAGTGTGAAATTAATCATTGAGAGACATTTTTTTCTATATATGTTTAATCCATGGTTCTTAATTACAAAACGAACATAACTTATCTCGCCAACCAGTTCGATCTATTGCCTTATCCTTCCAGTTGGTAATACCAATTGTACGCAGGGATTTGTCAACCTCATCCCTCCAGCGAAGTCCTGGTTTTCCTATCTTTCGAGTTCGGTTTCGAAAACCATGCGTGCTGGTTCATTTACATCCATTCTACTGGCATGGCTTAGGGAGCGCTATCGCGATATTTTGATTCGCTTAACTATGGCAATGTCGGGCTAAAGCTCATACAGTTTTGCCGATATTTGCCGTTGTGAACTATAGGGCCATACATTTTTCGGAGTATTTTTCTCTCGAAGTCTCCTACAGGTGATTCTGCACCATAGAACAAGACAGGTTATATGAGAGTCTGGTAAAACTGGACTTTTGTTACTCGAGAGAGGGCTTTATCTCTAAAGTGCTTGCTTAGCCCAATATAACATCTATAGGACAATTCTCCGCTTGGTCTCAAGACCGACGTTGTTGTTGTTGGTTACGATAGATCCGAGGTATATAAATTCGTCCACCACCTCGAAATTATAACGGATATCAACGTTCACGCTTTGTAGCGTAATCGCATGGTGGTCGTGCTCGTTGAAACCACTAACTTTGTCTTGTCCCCAGACCACGTCCTGTCAGACCCACTTTTGCTCTCTCTCTCTTTGTTGGTAAAAATTGATTTTTTCAAAAATTTGAAGTGGTACAGAGATTTCAGATGTACCGACCAACTCAGTAGGCTTGCCGATACAATTTGCTGGAACGCTGATACATTTTTTGACTGCAACTGTCTTATTTATCTTAAGTTGCTTGAATGAACGCTTAAAAAGTAGACTCACTGCCTTACAGTTCTATTTAGTACTTAGTAATACTCTTATCCGTCTCAGTGACAGTGAAGGATAAAGGTGCCGTGAATAATGAGCCGTGTTTGTTGGGAAATGTCACAGCAATGAAGTCGTGTTCAGAGCTATGATAAAAATATATTGGATAGGTCTAGGACACGTTTTATTTTAAAAGGATAGGGCTACATGGTGTCTTATTGGCAAAATAGTCGATTGATAGGAATATGTTAATGATGACAGTATCTCCAGAAGAAGTATCGACGAGAACTGAAGAGAACTAGAAGATCGTGGAGCATAAAGTCTTGGGATTATTTTTTATTTGAAATTATTACCTGTTAGAGAAGATTGTGCCAACAATTGTTGGAAAAGGTAGTCGACAATTTTGCTTTCCGGATACTTTTTGACCGAAACCGTTCGCCATCGTTCATATCAAAATTTATGTACCGAATAAAATAAATATTTTTTATACTCATTGTTGTGTATTTATTTAGTTGCAATCTAGAATTCTCAAAACCCCTATATTATGCCAAACGATGCTCCGAATAATGATGATTGCAATATTTTTCCTTCAGTGTGCGTATTTGATATGTGCAATCACTTGTAAGTATAAGGAAAACTTCTTACACATTGAGGATACAGAGGAAGGATTGAAATCGTTGTTTGTTCTTTTATCCAGTTTTCCGTTTTTTTTTCTGCTTGAATATATTTTTACTCTCAAACTCGTAAAAATACTTGCCGCAGATAAGAATTCTTTCATACACACATAACACACGCTAAAGACCCTCCCTACACCCCGTTTCATACAATTACTTAACTAAAAGCCCTTTTTCCTCGAAACAGTTTTCCTAACCCGTTTTGCTGCCATCACCATATCGAACGATATAGTTTTATATGTAAATATCAATTGGCTGTAAACATTTTTCGTATTGGCCAAGGGTTTCAGTAACAGCAACAACACCAACAACGCCATAACAATCGTTATAGAATCCTTTGAAAGATATAGAAAAAAAAGGTAACGAAAGGATTCATACCAACTAAAGACGATTTAGAGTTAGTGACTGAAACGTTCACTGATTCCTTGAGGGCCGGGACTGTCTGTCCTCTGTCATTCGATCAATTCAAATTGTAGAGAGAAACTCATTTGGTTGTTATGATTGCGGCAAATTGGTATAATATTTGTCTATAACACAATATAAATACACGTATTTATGCGTGTGTGTGTGTGTGTACATGTATATTTGAATAATGTGTGTTGCGAGTTTTTGTGTACTTACTAATACATACATACAGGCAAAGAAAAACAAAAACGTTTAGAATTCGTTTGGTGCAAAACCATTTATTTTGCTCCAATAATGTTCCGTTTGCTATCTACTCATACGGTTGACCGCCAATGTTGATACTTTTCCCGCAAATAAAAAACTTTTGTGGTAAAAGTATTTAACTTTTGTTGCAAAAACGCAAAAGAAAATCGCTGCTTTTGTGGGAAACAAACATTCATATACACTAAAGTAGTCAAAGTAGAAAACATTTGTCTTTATCGTAAACGTCGTTTCTTTTGTATACAAATTTCTACTCATATTTACATCATTTATTTTGTGGCAAAAAAGAAAATGCCGGTCGGTTATTTTGTTGTAAACGAACACTCATTTATGCTTTTGGTTGTAGAAGACATTTTCCGTGGCGATATTATAACTTGTTGGCGACAGACAAAATAATAGTTAGTGGGAACATTTGTCGTTTCTCCTAAACGATTATTCTTTGAGATTAGAACGTTGTGCATGTATTTCTACAATGTGTGCTCGTGTATTTGTATGCTCAAAGAAGAAAAAGTGTAGATCCTGTTTGTTGGCAAAATATTTTACTTGCTCCAAAAATATTTCGTTTGCTGCTTAGTCTTATGATGGATTTCAAAAACTAAAACCCTTTACCCTTGCATCCACTCAATGATGTTCACTTTCATGAATTTTCTCTTTCTTCTTTAAGACAAAACTAGTTTACACAGACATTACATGTCCGCCTCTATGGAACCTTGCGCTGAATGGAATATTCGTCCCTCTCGAGAATGTGGATGCGAAATTTGTTGCTTATGTGCACGTTGTGGAAATAGCTAGAAGGAACAATTATCCCAAAACCCTACGGGACATTCTTCAAGGTACCTTTCGGACTTTGAGCAGATGGACGGCTCAAATTGGGTTAGGTATAAATCCGCCCAAGACCGAGCTGATCTTTTTACCCGTAGGTGTAAAATACCTACAGTGGAACCTATCATTTTAGATTGTTCTGAAATGAAGCTTGCAAAGTGTGCCATATAAAGGGTTTTTCAACAGAGACGCTACAAAAGTAAATCGGTAGGGACAGCAAACGACGCCATATTTTTTACCGCTCTTTTGACATTTCTCTTCTGTAAGGTTTGTCATTTCATTATGGAAAGATACCGAAATTTGGAGTCAGTGGCCTCAAGTTTAAGAGCGCTACGTCCAATTTCTGAATTCTGAATTTCAATTCTGGCTGAATGGCTTCGTCAATAAGCAAAATATGCGTTATTGGTCAGACAGCAATCCACACGTAATTCATGACTCATTATTGCATCCCGAAAAAATTACGGCGTCATTGGGCCGTACTTCTTCCGTGATGATCAAGGCCGGCACAATTTATTGGAAACCAAGTTTGGTGAACGTGATATCTCCCGAAATGGCCCAGTCGATTGGCCGCCTCGGTCGTGCGATTTGACTCCGTTAGATTATTTCCTGTGGGGCTACGTCAAGTCTATGGTCTATGCCAACAAGCCAGCGACTATTGATGAATTCCGTACGAATATCGAACCAAAAATACCCAAAATACCCAAAATAACATCTACTCGCAAGCCAGTCCGATCAACTTCCAAAGATGGAATAGAACTCCCATATATGGGCAGGTGCTCCTACGACATCTTTGGAGCTTCTCGACCATGTCCAGAGGAGAGCGACGGTTTTGATAGCGGACTGTATGGTGTCCAACTCTATTGCCTCCCTTGAGCATCGTCGAAGTGTGGGTTGCGTGTCGCTGTTCTATCGATACTTCCACGGAATGTGTTCCTCCGACATCCGTCAATTTATGCCAGACGTGAGGATATTTCGCCGAAGTACGCGGCTTTTCAGGAACTCTCATCGGTTTTTTATTGTGTGGCCGGTTGACCGAACTACGCACAATAGAGAAAATTCGTTATTCAGTCGTACAGTCCGAATGTGGAATAAACTTTCAAATAGTGTATTTCTCACCAATTGTGACATACAAAGATTCAAGGCTAATATCAGCAGACACTACTCCCTCCTTCAACCCTCCACTACCGCAATTTTCTTTCGCCAACACAATGCACTCCATGTATAGAGGGCATCCCGTGAGTGTTGGTGCGATATAAGAGCACATTTCTCCAAGGGTGACATTGATGTTTTGGTTTACGGCACATCCGAGGTATATAAATTCGTCCATCACCTCGAAATTATACCGGTTATCAATGTCCAGGCTTTGGTCTGAGGCCCTGCTCGTTGAAACCATTAATTTTTGTATTGTCCTCGTTTGCTGTCAGACCCACTTTTTCTGACTCCTTCTCAATTCTCGAAACCACCTCTATGACATCCCTCATTGTGAGCCCAATGATATCTATATCATCAGCATACGCGAGGAGCATGTGACTTTTGCTGCTGATGGTTTTATTCATGTTGACTGCAGCTTTTCTCAGAATAATCTCTGCTACGATGTTAAAGAGATCGCTCGATAGGGTGTCATCTTGTCTGAAGCCTCGATTAGTTCCGGAAGGTTCGGTTATATCCTAACCAACTTTCACTGCAGATTTATTGTCCGTCAACGTCATCCTGCAAAGGCGTATCTGCCCAGGACTGCCGCAGATCTTTTAAGGAGATGGCACGTTTATGTAGGTGCCACGGCACCGGGGCATTTCGGAGAACTTTAGGATGGATGAACCGGCCAGAATGGGTACTACCTTACAGTTTCTACATGAGTGTGTTCGCATGCCCTTAGAAACATGTCAGCATATCCTGCAACATTGCTCCTATATGAAGTTGCATGAGTGATGAACGAGGGGGGCATATTGAGTATGCGAAAGACAAATCTGGCCCATCGTGGATTGCAAGAGATCTACGAAGTTTCTGTCCTTAGCCAGACCCAATGTATCTATGCTTATTTCAGTTTCGATGGAACTCTGTCTAGACATGACGGAGAGACTAAAGATCAGTGCAAATGATTTCTGTAGAAGAGAAAGAATCCGTTGAACTTCTATTTTGCATGAGTCCAGCACTAGCCGGTAGGCCTAGATAGATAGACGTAGACTACACCCAGAGAACTAATTGTTTGAAAATAGGTTGTAGCAACCGTACATTCGGCTGTTATGGCCGAATTTAGTCCCCACAACCGAAATTCGGTTGAAGCAACCTCGTTTCATAATTGATTCGGTTGTGACAACTGAACCTTCAATTATATTCGTTCAGTCAACAAAATTTTCTAAAATTTCAGTTGGAACAACCGAATTTTAAATTAGTTCGAATGTAAGAACCAGAATTGGTACCAAATTTGTTGGTGTAACCGAATCGGGCATTAATTCGGTTGTAGTAACCGAATTTGACATCAATTCGGTCGCAATAACTGAATCTGGCCTTCTCTAGACTCTTTCGTCAATTCGGTTGCTGTAACCGAATTTCTCATGAATTCTGTAGGTACAACCGAATTAATTTTCAATTAATTTTAATTTTCAATTCGGTTACCGCAACATAATTCTATGTATTTAAAATCTGACCTTTAAAATTCTATATTCAAATACTGTTTTCTTAGAGTTTGGAGTCACTATAACTCGTTGGTGGTATGCGAATTGTTAATAGCAATGCTTTGAGCTCAGAGTTACTATAATTCGTTTGCTTTAAACGTTTTTTAAGTGCCGTAAACGATTTTAGTCATTTACTATAAAGAGAATGATATATTTGATTCAACAAATATTCATTTGCCGCAATTGCATTCTCCAAAACAAATTTAATTTATCTGAGATTTTGTTTGAGCGTAACAAAATTTGTCTTTGCGTGTTATAATGCGATACAATGAAAATATTTCAAACTTGTTGACATTTTGCTAAATTAATTTATAGTCTGCCTGTCATTTTCTCATTTGCCAACATACAAAAGTGTTTTTTTTTACCACACAGACGAACCGAGAATGATAGATGACGAAAAGCATTAAAATTTGCAAAATGAAATTGGATGAATTTATTAGAGGCAAGGAATTTCATTGTCCTTTGCCCTTTATCTATGATTATTGAAGAATAGGTCGATAAAAATCTATAGAGAAATGGAAAGGGGATGTTGTCACTCACATCACATCATTATTGGGGAAATGTGTTGAAAATTTTGTTGTTTATATTAAAAAAGTGTGCTGAAGAGTTTTTGTTATTTTTAGATGAGTTTGTTGTAATGTGGTGCTGAAAGTTTAAACGAAAGAATCGATTTAAGAATTTAAATAGGAATTTTTTAAAGTTTGTTTATGTCCTTAGAGGAGGATAGGGAATTTGGAATATTAATATTCGAAAAGAATGCAGAAAGAATAACGTAGTTTTACCACACGTCCGTAGAAACGCTGACGTCAATGACCACATTATTGGTGACCATGCGATGCAGGGTGAACCTAATGAGGAGAAATATTTGCATATTCGTTAATTATGCAAATTTCAAAATTCCAAAAATTGATTTGTTTTTTCATAATCTATGTTTTGGGGCAGATATTTATACACCATTTCGTCCATTTTTCAACCCAACTTATTGAATATGTTACACGACCGTACTCAAAACCGTTGACAAATTTCTGTCTATATTTAGTTTTGTGGAGTCAAGATTACGCCACGAGAATACACAGTTTGGGTGCTGAAGAATAAAGTATAATGTACTGTTGTGGCATGTAGGGAAAAAGACCTGAATTTATCGAGTAGCCACCGATCATAAGAACTTGCCTGTGCCCATCATCTTTGTGCAAGATATTGTGATTGAATCTTTGAAGCCTCAGTTCTGTAGCTTTGAATTTTACCATAGTTAGATTGTGGCAAATAAAGTGACTCTAAACAAGACCATATAAAGGGTTTTTCAACAGAGACGCTATAAAAGTAAATCGATAGGGACAGCAAACGACGACAAATTTTTTTCCGCTTTTTTGACATTTCTCTTCAGTAAGGTTTGCCATTTCATCATGGAAAGATATACGAGCCAACAACGACTCGAAATTATTAAAATTTACTACCGAAATTTGGAGTCAGTGGCCTCGACTTTAAGAGCGCTACGTCCAATTTCTGAATTTCATTTCTGGCTGAATGGCTTCGTCAATGACCAAAATATGCATTATTGGTCAGACAGCAATTCACACGTAATTAATGAGTCATCATTGCATCCCGAAAAAATTACGATTTGGTGCGGTTTATGGGCCCGCGGCGTCATTGGGCCGTACTTCTTCCGTGATGATCAAGATCGGCACATTACTGTGAATGCGAATTGCTACCGTGCAATGATAACCGAATATTTTTGACCCCAATTGGATAATATGGACTTGGAGGACATGTGGTTCCAACAGGACGGCGCCACAAGCCACACAGCGAATGCCACAATCAATTTATTGGAAACCAAGTTTGGTGAACGTGTTATCTCTCGAAATGGCCCAGTCGATTGGCCGCCTCGGTCGTGCGATTTGACGCCGTTAGATTATTTCCTGTGGGGCTACGTCAAGTCTATGGTCTATGCCAACAAGCCACCGACGATTGATGAACTTCGTACGAATATCGAACGTAAAATTGCAGCAGGATCGGCCGATTTATGCTTGAAAACCGTTGAAAATTAGGTTCAGCGTCTGGACTTCTGCAAGCGTGCCCCTGGTGGCCATGCAAAAGAAATCGAGTTCCATACATAATGGCATTGATCGTACTTTCACAGGAATAAAGAATTTCATTGGTATCTAAAACCGGGTTTGTTTTATTTAAAAAAACTTTTGTAGCGCTCTTATTGAAAAACCCGATACCTATCTATAGACCAGGAAATATATTTACTTTGTTGGACATCTTATTTGTTGGGACAAAGAGGAATGTAATGGATAAGAAACTTATGCTTCTAACACATACAACGGACAAATAAAATTCACGATGGAAGAGGAAAAGGACAACAGACTGCCTTACCTGGTCTCGGAAGTAATTCGAACAAGGCAACCTGCTCAATCTTGATTGGTACCAGAAGACTACAGCTTCCGGAAGATTAATTAACTTCAATTCTAAGCACCCTAGGAGAAGTATTTCAACACGGCAACAATCTTCATAAACATAGTTCTAATTATGAGCGGGAAGGAGTTTTATGTGGGCAATAAAAGGAGAGAAAAGTAAATGTTTCGTAAAAATGATTTTCCGGCCTGAACTATAAAATACCAACTGGATTGGAATAGGCATACATGATTATTTTCAGCTCGAGGACATGTTTGTCAAGACGAAAACCCGCCGAAAATTTAAAAATCTCTGACGTATATAAAGGGTGTCTCAGTAAGAATGGCCTTTTTGATTTTAAAATAAAAACACGTATTTTTTGAGATATTTCTGATTTTTTTTTATTAGATTGGAGAGAAGACTTGTTCCGATTAATAAAATAATCAGAATAAATATGGAATAAAATATTCGTCAAATGGCCTACACGGCTCTGATGACAGGTCGTTATTCTTTTCATGAAATTTTCCATGACTTTTTACAGAGATGTGGCTGTACCTCAGCGATGACGCGTTGGATCTCGGACTTGAGCTCAGAAATGGTTTCTGGTTCATTCGCATAATTCACAAAACCCTAAAGATATAAATCGCACGGCGTTAACTTGCATGATCTTGGTGGCCAGTTGACATCAGAATTTCTTGAGATAATTTGTTCTGGAAATGCTGCAATAAATCGATTGTTTCATGCGCGGTGTGGCAGGTGGCATGTCGTCCTAAGTTATGCCGCCCAGTTGTGGTCACAAGAACTCCGTTATCATGTTTTTGACCATGTTTTTGGAATGCCGTTCACAGTCGCTGCAATTTCGGCTTTATCTTCAAAAAAACGTAAGGCCCAATCATGAAGCCTAACCAAAATCCGCACCAGACAGTTGCTAGTTGTAGGTGCATTTGTTCTTATGCATTCTTACATTTCTTACATTTCTCGATACATTGGTCGATAGTTGACTTTCGAGGCTTAAAGTCACATTGATAAGATCCGATCAGGTCGGCAACAAACGGCTTTAGTGTTTTGCATATTACGATTGAGAGGACCGTATGTGTGCAATGGATAAAACGTTTATTCTGGGATATGAGTGTACACGTTTGTCTCAAAATTTTAGGTCGGTGTGATATAGTCGGATTTTGTTGTGGATTCCCGCGCAGATCCCTTAAAATCCTCCTATGACCATATGGGTTGGTCATCCATTTCGGGGAATGCCTTAGACTAATATCTGACGTCGCAGCCATTTGCCTTCCGAGGAAATCAGGGGGTTGTGCGAAGGGCACCCTTGATTCGCACAATTGCTCTGCTCGGGACATTTTTCTACAGATTTAGGTAAGTGGGTTTTCCCACTATTGACCTCCAAACTACAATACCGTAGAGCAATATCGGCCGTCGGTGGTGCAATGGTTAGTGTGCGCGCCTCTTGTACATGAAATCCCGGGCTCGTTCCCTGCTCTGACCACCTTAAGGTTCTTTCGGCGGCGGTCACCTCGCATAGCGACGGCGACACTATCGAGTATTTGGCCATGAAAAATGCTTCTCAAAATACCGTTCGGAATTGGTGTAAAACTGTAGGTCCCAATCAATGAGTATAAGAACTAGAAAGCGCACAGCTCCCTGGTTGTAAGAAGCTCTCCCCAATCCCTTCATGGGATGTAATGGGAAATCGTTTATTTTTTTATTTAATATCGGTCGGAAAACCAACTATTTGCGGGGATAGGTCCCATCGACCCCGATGGCTGCTTTTACACGAATATAGGGTCACTGTGGTTCTACTGATCCTATCCAGAGTGCTTGACTTAACGGTAAGCTTTCCATCGATAATCACACCTCAATATCTTGCACTATTATTTTGGCAATCATAGAGACAAGGGATAAATCTATAAAACTTTTTGCTTCTTGGAGTACGAGCTAGGGTTCCTCTGGATTTACACCCAGTAGATATTCCGTTGCCCACTTATAGAGTTTTCTGATTAAGTTGTGAAGCACATGTTTGAACGTGGAGGGCTATATTCGCTGCACTGTAATTGCCAGATCGTCAGCGTATGCTACGGCTGTTCAACTTAATCTCGTCAGCTCTAGTAAAATACTGTTCAGTTCTAAATTCAAGAGAGGTAGAGATAAGGCTCTCCCTTGTGGGTTTTCTCTATTCAAATTTCGAGTTAAGGTAATTCTATTGCTGTTTGATTGATACGGCTCGGTGTTAGAATGTGCGGCCGGAAGACGGGCCCCAGGAAATAATACCCCAATTGCAGAATGAAAATGGGCCCCAATTTTAGGGTTTGTTTTCATTATGAAGGTGGGCCCCAAATTTCAAAATGAAATAGCCTCCCAAGCAATGATGAAGGCCCCCAAAAAATTGTGACGCACGACCCCAAATATTTTTGTGGGGGCAGCTTTAATTTTTTGGTTTTAAACCGTTTAAGCGCAAGAGGACCCCAAAATAATCATTTGTTGTACACTGATAAAATTTGGGGCCAGATTTCATTGACTATTTGGGGTGTATTTTCTTGAAATGTAATTTTAAAGACTAGAAATTGCGCCCCAGAAAAATTGGTGTCCAAGTACAATGAAAATTTTTCCCAAAAAATAATTGGGGTCCAACTTCATTGGGGCCAACATTCATAATGAAAAAACACCCCAAGTGTAAGCGAAAATGGAACCCAAAAGTACGAAACAACACCCCAAAATTTCGTGTTGTTGTAACCTGTGTATTGGTTTGGGGCCTATTTTCATTTCGCAATTGGGGTGTTATTTCCTAGGGTCCGTCTTCATTATTACTATTTTAGGGTGCTTAAGCAGCCGCTTTCTGATTTTAGTTACCATTATCATTGGATACTGGATGGAGTATCAGAAGTATTGAGTGGCTTAGGAAGATGTACAAAGGTATAGCATCTGCTCACTCCCAAGAGAATAATCGTTTGTAGTTTTTAGACCACCATCTTTCGACGACGGTCACCTCGCTTAGTAACGGCGACACTAATGAGTACTTCGCCATGAAAAAGATTCTCAATGTACCGTTCGGAACCGGTGTAAAATTTTATGTCCCAAGCAGCACTTGCAAAATTTGAAAGCACACAGCTTACTGATTACTTACTTACTTACTTATCCGGTCTCGGACAACCCCTGGGGGTCAGGGACCTTACAAAACGAAGATAACATATTCCGCCAACCTGTTCGATCTTCTGCTCTATTTCCCCAGTTGGCAATACCAAGTGTACGCAGGGATTCGTTAACCTGATCCCTCCAGCGGAGTCTTGGTCTTCCTATTCCCCGTCTCCCCTCGAGTTCGGTTTTGAAAACCCATCGCGCTGGTTCGTCTTCATCCATTCTACTTACATGGCCTAGCCAGCGCAATCGCGTCATCTTGATCCGCTTAACTATGTCAATGTCAGGATAAAGCTCATACAGCTCATGATTACTTGAAGCAATCAATCTTTTAGTGGAATATACTTAATGGGAAATTATTTACATATTCATACATATATATACTTATATATTGCGCAGTAATTTTCTTCATTGAATATGGAGATTTCCACTGAAAGTGCCACCCTATATCACATCGCGTCTCCCTCGTTAATTGCTTATACTACTGCAGGACCATGTAGTTCTATTGTTTTCTATTCGTCTACTAAATATAAAATCTAAGTAGCTCAGTATTTAGGAAAAACTGATTTCTATAAACTTCTATTTCTATAAATAAACTGATTCTAAATCGTGATCAATTAACGAGGGTGACGTGATGTGACAAAAGGTGAACATTTTTGTGGAAATATTCATATAGCAACGAACAATTAGTCATATATGTTCTCATTGAAAGTCACTTTCCTTTTCCAGTAGTACCTGGGGCGTTAGTGTTGGACAACGAATTGTCATTGTCAACTTTTGCACCAATTTGTCTTGAAATTAAAAAAAAATTTAAAAGCTAATTAGTTAAAGCAAATAAACTCGACCAAAGAATTTCCTTAACCCTCTTCGATTTTGGTGAAATTTACTGCAATTGTAGGTCTGTATACGAAAATAAGATGTGCCAATTTTTGGACCTGTGACCGTATTGATTCGCGAACTATGGCGCCTTGAAAAGTGAGAAAAATCGTGAAAATGTTCAAATGTGTTTCTGAAGAAATATTTATAACTCTGAAACTATTTGTTATAAAAACCTTGTTATGGTGTTATTTTGTAGGTATTGTTAAAAGGGTCTAATGGTACACAACTTACATTTTATTCTTGAAAGGTCAAAGGTCATTTCGCATGACCTAAAATTCGGGAAGACATATCTCAGAAAGCGAATTTTATAAAATTCTATGAAAAATATATGTTGGTTCCTAATCGTTTCTTTACGCGTGTGCAAAATGTCGGGATGGAGTCTCTTTAAAGTCCGGAGTTATTAAATAAAATGTGAAGAAAAGTACAACAACTTTATTTTGGTTCAAGCAGACTAGTAGTAGGTATTGAAAAATATTCATGTGTGTTGTTGCTGTTGCTCTTGTGTTCATCGTCGATGAGAGGAAGAGTGACAATAATAAAATTTTACTGAAAATGCGTCGTTTGTAGTACAAGGTTCGGTCCAAGGATTTCATTGGAATAATACCTAAGCAACCCTAACCCGATTGCAATATACTATAAATAAAATGGGAATTGTATTGTAATATCTGACTGTCTTGTATGTAATTCCGTTGCAGTCCATTTGTTTCACAGGAATACGATTGCATTTTTAAGAAACAAATTTAAAGAAATGCCAAACAAAGTTATATACTATTCTGACGGTTCCGCTGCTCAATTTAAAAATAAAAAAGACTTTGTTAACTTATGTTACCACGAAGCAGATTTTGAATGTACCGCTGAGTGGCATTTCTTTGCAACTGGCAACGGAAAAGATCCTAGGGACGTAGTTGGAGGCACCGTTAAAAGTGAAGAACGACGAGCCAGTTTGCAACGTCCATTGTATGATCAAATGACTTCTCCACGGTATTTGTTTGATTGGTGCCTAGGAAACCGCTCAAATTGTAACTTTTAATTTTTAACAGAGAAAGACCACAATGATGAAGAAAAATTTCAACGCCAAAGATTTATTGGACTACGTACCATTCCTGGAACACAGAAATATCATTGCTTTGTTCCAGAAGGAAAGGCAAAACTAATCCCAAAACTTTACTCCGGGGATACAGATTTTGTAATTGGAAATATTTACACTAAAATATTTTTAAACTTAGTATTATTTTTTAGACCAATAATTACCGAGTTTAGAAGCTTTAGAATAACAAAAATAGAAGTAAAACAAAAACCTGGCACATGTTGTTTTTTTACACAGATCTACATACGCGCCAAATTTCACCAAAACCGAAAATGATATTTTGTAATTTTTTTTCTAGGAGTATAAAATTAAAAAAACAAAAAATGTTGTATATCGCATCACATTTTATGTAATATCTCTGGACTTTGAAAAAAACGCCCTTTTGAAATTTTGCATACGCGTAAAGAAACGGTTAGGAACCAACATATATTTTTTGTAGAATTTTAAACAATTCGCTTTTGAGATATATTTTCCCGAACTTTAAGTTATGCCAAATGACCTTTGACCTTTCAAGAACAAAATTAAAGTTGTACAACATTTTAAAGACCCGTTTAATACCTATAAAATGAGACTAAAATATAATTTTTACTGCAAGTAGTTTTAGAGTTATAACTAGCGGGTTTTTCAATAAGAGCGCTACAAAAAGTTTTTTTTTAAATAAAACAAAACCGGTTTTAGATACCAATGAAATTCTTTATTCCACTGAAAGTACGTTAGATGCCATTATGTATGGAACTCGATTTCATTTGCATGTCCAGACGCTGAACCCAATTTTCGACGGTTTCAAGCATAAATCGGCCGATCCTGCTGCAATTTCACGTTCGATATTCGTACGAAGTTCATCAATCGTCACTGGCTTGTTGGCATAGACCATAGACTTGACGTAGCCCCACAGGAAATAATCTAACGGCGTCAAATCGCACGACCGAGGCGGCCAATCGACTGGGCCATTTCGTGAGATAACACGTTCACCAAACTTGGTTTCCAATAAATTGATTGTGGCATTCGCTGTGTGGCTTGTGGCACCGTCTTGTTGCTACCACATGTCCTCCAAGTCCATATTATCCAATTGGGGCCAAAAATATTCGGTTATCATTGAACGGTAGCGATTCGCATTCACAGTAATGTGCCGGTCTTGATCCTCACGGAAGAAGTACGGCGCAATGACGCCGCCGGCCCATAAACCGCACCAGACCGTAATTTTTTCGAGATGCAATGATAACTCATGGATTACGTGTGGATTGCTGTCAGACCAATAACGCATATTTTGCTTATTGACGAAGCCATTCAGCCAGAAATGAGTCTCATCGCTGAAGATGATTTTCCGATGAAAATCCGAATTATTTTCAAGTTGCTGCTCAGCCCAATTCACGAACATACGACGCTTGTGGTGGTCAAGCGGCTTCAGTTCTTGCGTCAATTTGATCTTGTAAGGATCTAGGCCAAGATCTTTTCACAAAATTCGCCACAACGACGTCACAGAGATGCCCAGCGCTTGAGAACGACGTGTGAGAGACACATTTGGGCTTTCTTGAACTGAAGCCTCAGCGGCAGCAATATTCTCGACACTACGGGCACTTCTTTGTCTCACTGGCACGGGAACATTTTGTACTGTGCCTGTGGATTCAAATTTTCCACCAGACGCTCAATTGTTGATCTGGTAGGACGATTATGACGACCATAAATTGGACGTAGCGCTCTTAAAGTTGAGGCCACTGACTCCAAATTTTGGTAGTAAATTTTAATAATTTTGACTTGTTGTTGGCTCGTATGTGTTTCTATGATGAAATGGCAAACCTTACTGAAGAGAAATGTCAAAAGAGCGGGAGAAAATATGGCGTCGTTTGCTGTCCCTATCGATTTACTTTTGTAGCGTCTCTGTTGAAAAACCCTTTATTTCTTCAACTACACATTTAATTTCAACGAACCAAAATGGTCAGATGTCCAGAAATTGCCACATATTGTTTTTTTATAAAGAACTACATACGCACCAAATTTCATCAAACTCGAAAGGGGTCAGTCAAAATTTAAAATTTTTGTCGTCGAGTTCATTTGTTTTAACTCCAATTGTAAATGTTATTACAAGGTGTTTCAAAAGAAGTCATCCGATGTTGTTTGGCTCTCATTTTTTTTCTAAATGAAAAATTTCGATTCTGTTTTTTGATTATGTTTATCTGAACCTTTCGAATTTTATTGGTTAAGTTGAGATGAAGAAGATGATAGCGGTTAAATGGGCTCCGTCACAATTGGTTACCATACGGGCTCGTTTTATGGCATTTTTCATCACTTCGGCGAGAACTTCGGGCGGCAGATTCTCGCACTCGAAAACGAGAGATGAAGCGACCCGGGAACGCTGCCTTTAGAATATCGGTTGTGGCTCGCGCAGTCTGTGCCGTTGCTCCGTCCTGTTGGAGCCACATGTCCTCCAGTCCTAATTCGAACTGTAGTCGTTTGACCAGCGGCGTTCTCGAAAAAAATGGCCCGATGACTCCTCCAGCGCGAACAGCGCACCATGAAGTCACTTTGAGTGGGTGTAATGGCTCCTCGTGCATCACTCGTGGATTTTCGGTGGAAATGAGCCTCATCGCTCATTATGACTTTCAAATCATTATGAACAAAAATGCCATAAAACGAGCCCGTACGGTAATCAATTGTGACGGTGCCCATTTAACCGATATCATCTTCTCATCTTAACCAATAAAATTCTAAAGGTTCAAATAAACAGAATCGAAGGTTTTCATTAAGAAAAAAATTAGAGCCAAACAACATCGGATGACTTAGTTTGAAACACCTTCTCGATATCTGAATGGAAATTAAGTTCAGTTTCCTTAAAACTGATGTACAATTTTTTTCCTTTCGTTTTTTAAATACATAAAAATCAATTTATTCTAGTTTCTCTCAAAATTTATGATACAACAATAAATTTAAATTTTAAACAATAAAATCAGCTGAATATCCTTAAAACTCAACGTTTATAAATTAGGATCATTAATTTTCCACTTGTTTTGTGTGAAGGATAGAGAAGAAAGATTAAATGAATTTCATGTAGAAAAGTTCTCAAATATATTCCCTCCGTCAACCGTAAAATTTCAAAAAAAAAAAAATCCCCAATTGATGTCAATAATATTAAAACATAAAATTGATTAGAATTTTATTGCCAGATAATGAAATGAATGGTAGAAATTGCCTGACATTGGTAAAACGTTTGTGCATACCTACAGGTATGCAAGGAAGGACACACAAAAAAAAAACACGAAACGTCACAAAGCAAGGTAAAAACAAACACCCGCACTTGTAAGGCACATACGAATCCAGACACACAACCACAGATACAAACAACGACATATCCTTCTATACCTATGCTACCTGTATACACTGGGCTGAGTTAAAAGGACCCGTGCGGCATTTGGTCGATAAGGTTCGAATCATCTGTCACTAAAATTGAGTGGTTGAATTGAGCGAATTTCTGGACACAGAAGAATTATAAAGAAAGGTATGAGCTCGTTGGCTCGTTGGTTGTAATGTTGGCTCTTCTTTTTATTTGGTTTGGCTTGTGGTGGTAATGCCTTCATTGTTCAGTTTTGCTTTATAGAAGCAAACTTTGAGTTGTCTTATCAATCTTGTATGCAAACAATGTCGAAATTGTACGCTGATGACAAAGCTGCAAACAATGGAAAATGGTCGTTGCCATCATTATCATCATCAACATCAACATCAACATCAACACCACTATCAGTATCAGGATCATCGCCAGTAGTCACAGCAGCAGAAGTAAACATGACATTACTCTCTGTGTGGCATGTTTGTGCTTAAGCAATGCGAATCATTTTGAGGCCGGTGACAATGGTGATGATTCTGCTGCTACTGCTAATGCTTTCGGTGATATTGAGGAAGATATTCTGTAGATAGTATGAGTTTGTAATCGGAATTTTCTTATAAAATATGCATTAAATGTCGTAGACGAAAAGTGGTAAAATGTCCAATTGTTTAAATGCCAATACCAACAACCCAATCACACTAACACGCCCACACTCATTTAATCTCTCCTTGATATTGATAAGTAAATATTTGTGTGCGTGTGTGTGTGTGTGTGATAGTCCTTATCGTGTCTGTGTGTCCTTTGGTGTTTGCTCTATTTGCATTCACAGGATGACAAGCAGACAAATGTGATGGAATTTTCGTTGAATGTGTTGTTATTAACTTGTGTAAATGTATATAATACATAAAGAAATGTCACAATATGCGTGTGCGTGTATGTGCGTTTGTTTGTGAGCTTAAGTATGTCCTTGCATAAACTTAGAAAGGTGAGTGCAAGGAGAATATAAATTTTATAGTAAATCATAAGCGGGATTCACGATCTGTTGCATTTGTAGTAAATTTGACAGAGGGTTAGTTGTTGACTAATCCGATATTCTTATAATTTAACAATTGTTTTGCACAATGAATAACTTTTACAAATATTGTTAAAACAGTAGGATTCTTTATTCTTCTTTTTCAAATGAATAGAAATAAATAAGTCCGTTGCCACCTCCTGACCAAGACGAAGCCTGAGGAGCCGATGAATTACCGGCGTAGCTGTCTATGGCTGGCGGCGATGGGCTGATAAGGTACATGCATCAGCTCATTAGCAAAATTTGGTTAGATGAATGCATGCCCGGCGATTGGAGTCTCAGTGTACAATGTCCCATAGTTAAAAAAGCTGACCCGAGTATCTGTGCAACTACCGTGGAATAAGCCTTTTAACCATAGCATATAAGGTTCTATCAAGTATAATATGCGAAAGACTAAAACCGATTATCGCTGACCTGATTTGACCCTACCAGTGTGGCTTTAGGCTTGGAAAATCGACAACCGACCAGATTTTTACGCTACGCCAAACCCTGGAGAAGACCCACGAGAAACAAATCGACACCTATAATCTGTTAGTCGATTATAAGGCGTCCTTCGATAGCCCGATACGGGGGAAACCCTACGAAGCAATGTCTGAGCTTGGTATTCCTGCAAAACTCATACGCTTTTGCAAGATGACCTTGACGAACACTAAATCTGCAGTGAAAGTTGGTAAGGATTTTACCAAACCTTTGGGAACTAACAGAGACCTCAAACCAGGCGACACTCTATCGTGCGATCTCTTTAACATCGTAGTAGAGATTATTCTGCGGAAAGCTGCAGTCAACATGATTAAAACATCAGCAGCATAAGTCACATTCTGATCGTGTATGCTGATGATATAAATATCATTGGGCTCGCAATAAGAGAAGTTGCAGAGGTGGTTTCGAGAATAGAGAAGGAGTCAGCAAAAGTGGGTCTGACAGTAAACGAGGATAATACAAAAATTAATGGTTTCAACGAGCAGGACCTCCGTGCGATTAGACCAAAGCGTGAAAAAATCGAACTGGTTGTCGAAATATGTTATCTTCGTTTTGTAAGGTCCCTGACCCCCCGGGGTTGTCCGAGACCGGATAAGTAAGTAATTAAGTAAATCTAGTCACAAATGTGATATGGAGAAATAATTACTGGGCCCAGGTTTGGCCAATTAAGATGAGGGAGTTGCGCAAATAAATTTCAAGGGTTTCGTTTGTCTATCCTTACGATGTCAGAACAGCAATTTCGCAGCTTAAAAAAAAAAGCCCCAGAGGAGCTGGCAAGGTGCATGCACCACCTAATTTGCAATTTGTTAGACGTATGCACGTCATGCGATTGGAGTCTCGGTGCACTATGTCCTGTATTTAAAAACATATCCGCGTATATGTGTAAATTACCGTGAAATAAGCCGTGTATGCGTAGTATGCAAGGACCTTCTGAGAGTAATGTGCCAAAGATTAAAGTCAACATTTGCAGATCTGGTCGGACTATTCAGTGTGGCATTACACAAGAAGAAACCGCAATTGATTAGATATTCTTGTTACAGCAAATCACGAACAACAAGTCGACCCCTACCACCTTGTTGAAAATATAAGCCTTGTATAGCCCCATAAGGAGTCAAGTTTAATGAGTTTTAACTGAGCTTGTCTGGTTGGACTGTCTCTTAAGATCACCATGTGGATTTATACGGCAATAGTCAGACCAATACTTCTCTATGGTATCGTAGTTTGGTGGAGGTCCCACCAAAAGACATATATATTCTGAATTCTTTGATGAAAATTCAAAGATCAGCACTAATTAGCGTTAGTGGTGCAATGGGCACGTCGTCAGGTACTGCACTTAGTGCTATCCTGAACATTTGTACTCCTGATATCATGATATCGGAGCATTCCGGACACGCTGAATTACTGTTACTATTCCCGTAAAAACGGACTACTGTATCCCCTACCTTCTACCAGCGACAAATCTAAGGACTTCTATTCCGAACAGGAATACCTGGGAAAAGTCACTGGAAGGGAACACCAGTAGTATCAGATTTTTCACGGATGGATCAAAGTTGGACGAACAAGTACCTAAATGGACCTAAATGTAAATATCTTCTTCAAGCTGCTTGATCACTCTAGTGTATTGCAGGCGGAAATTACCGCCATACTGGAAGTAGTGTCACAACCCTCCGAAGAACATGAATCTAACATTTGTACTCCTGATATCATGATATCGGAGCATTCCGGACACGCTGAATTACTGTTACTATTCCCGTAAAAACGGACTACTGTATCCCCTACCTTCTACCAGCGACAAATCTAAGGACTTCTATTCCGAACAGGAATACCTGGGAAAAGTCACTGGAAGGGAACACCAGTAGTATCAGATTTTTCACGGATGGATCAAAGTTGGACGAACAAGTACCTAAATGGACCTAAATGTAAATATCTTCTTCAAGCTGCTTGATCACTCTAGTGTATTGCAGGCGGAAATTACCGCCATACTGGAAGTAGTGTCACAACCCTCCGAAGAACATGAATCTACACAGACAGCCAGGCTGCCATAAAATCCCTGTAAGCCATGTTTGCTACGTTCCTGATGGTGAAAGAATGCCACTCATCACTTAGGGTGATGGCAGAGTATTTTGACATCAGGCTCATCTGGGTACCGGGATACAGCGACATTCCAGGCAATTGCGAAGCGGATGCTTTAGCCAGATAAGGTACTTCGCCATAGGTTTTAGTGTGCCAATCTATTAGTGTGCCAATCTCTACCTGCCGTTTGCAGATCAGGCAGTGGGCCGATAATATGTTCAAGGACAAGTAGAGACTTATTTCAACTTGCAAACAAGCCCGGGTCCTCTGGCCACAGGTGGACAGGAAGATAACTAGGCGACTACTTAACTTGCCGAGAGGCAGATTATCCACAATGATCGGAACACTTACGGGACATTGTCTTGTAGGAAAAGACGCCCTAAGATTGGGATATATAAACTCCACTCTCTGTAGATGCTGCATGGAAGAGGACGAGGAAACGACGAAACACCATCTCTTGGATTACCCTGCACTGGCAGGGGTGAGAAATAGGATATTCGGAACACATTTAGTTAGCACTATAGCCCTACAGGATACTCCTGTAGGTCTTATAGACAAATTCATTGAAAGGACAAATTGTCAATAGTTGTTATAGTTGCTCAGAGGACCAACGAACTAAGTTTAATATCACTGCAAATACGATATGCCTGCATAGAATGACATTAACGAATAGCAAATACCTAGTCCATCAAATCTACTGGAAGTCAATGCTTAATGAAGGTTAGTAATGACTTAACGATGTAATGCTAGGAAAGGTGCAGAATTATTAACAATTTGTAACATTTTGGTTTGCACATCATTATAGACAATAAAAACTAATTAGAGTAACACTTAAGCAATAATCTAAAAAACACAACCACTAGCTTCTGATACATATAAACAAAACCATAAAATGTATCAAACAGTTTTCATTGCTTAATACTGTGGGTAGTTGGCTGGAACGCCAAACAATAAAATCCCTCTTAGTTATGTTAAATCCCTGAAATATTATGGGTTCAATCAGCTTAGATTTAAGTCTTCAAGTAGATTAACTAGAAGCTACAAAACTGTTCGGAATATTTTATGAATATTTTCTGAAAAGTTTCTAAATGCTTGAATATTATGAATGAATATTTCAAATAATTATAATATTTCGCAAGGCAGTATGCCACATATGCTACGTCCTATCAAAGCTTGTCACGTAGTAGGTTTAATACAGTGTTGCGGGTACTTGTGCATTCAGACAAACTTGCGGATTCCGTTGCCGCTTTTCGCATCGAAAACTGTTGGTTTTACGCAACCTACAGCAATTAGTTTGGTTTAACATGTTGTATGTCGACATGTTGTGTGTGAGTGTATGGGAATTTTCAATTTAGATATGCTAATTCTACATAAGAGCACACAAACATGTTTGAGATTATGGCACATTTTCCATTATTAATAGCAGGATTTGTGGCATTAAATGCACTATTAAAAGCACAGACAAGAAAGAGTCATAATAGCCCCGGAATTTTCATGAATTGAATGTGCGTTGGGGTAGGTTGGGTTGTAGTCGATGAAAATAATTGTTACCAGCCCTTAGACCTTCAGGGCGATATTTAATTAATGCGATATTTTTAAATTTATGTATTAAGCAACAGTTATAGTTTTTATTTAATTTAAAGTAATGGAAACGATTCAGTACTCTCCCCCACCATACTAAGAGTTGTCAAAAGAGAACATCATAACTTTGACACTTTTTGCTTTTTTATGTTCCTCAGACTTCATTACCATGGGATATTCAAAAAATCGTGTATGGTTATATTTCCATGACTTAAAAAATTACACACAGTGAAATTAAAAAATTTTGGGGAAATTTATACTTTTGCGCCTACCTAAACGCTACTGAAGCGCTACCTAAACGGTATTAAGAATCATTCCTAGGAAGTTCATATGTTCTAGAGGGTTGTTTACTGAGATCTTAGGTACATTTTTGTGGTTGATTGTTTCCTTGAATTTTGAACGGTTTGCTACCTACAGACCTGAACAGGAAGAAGTTGTTTTGAGATTTATATGTTCACGGTTTTTCTTCTTTATGACAAGAGCTACAACTTTTCCTCCAAGAATAAATACAAATTCCGAACGGTTTGCAAGATATGAGCCTGAGAAAATGATCACGTTTTTGCAAAAATGACACCGAGGCCCCAAACTGAGAGACACGGGTCTTTTGTTTTTTGGTCTTTTATCACGTAGTGATGTCCGTATATGGTTATATTTTTTTGTGTTGCACTGTGTTATTTTTCGTATATTTGAGGCCAACAGTCCTAGGCCAACAATCGTCCCAACAATCTTGGGCATGTCACAGAAATTGCGTAGCACTTGTGCTCAGGGAAATCAAAAACGCTTAATAAACTTCTAAAAACTGCAAATTTTCTAAATCGTAAAAACACTAGATTTTATGACAGATGAAACTGTCATGGTATTTTTGATCAGTATTGTTTGGAATATCTTCGTGTAAAAACTTAGTCCGATACAACGTTTACAAATGATTCAGCTGTGGTGTAACGCAAATCAGTATTCTACGATAAATGATTTTCGTGAGCTTCGTGTAACTTATGGTCCACATAAGTGGCCTACCGAACACACAGTTCGCTATTCAATCGGAAAATGTGAAACCAAATTGCAATATTGGACAAAATGCGACCAAATTGATCACATCCCACAGGTGGTGAAGACAATATAGAACGATGACCGTGATGATGAAATTTGGCTTATTTTCCATAAGGATCTTGACTTAAAAGCACGCAAAATTCAACCTGTTCAAGAAGTGATAAAGGCCGACATTGAGAATTATCACTGTTCCAGTCCTTAGGCTATTAAATGGATTGAAGAAATACCACTGCTTTTGAACAACATTTTGTTTAGCGATGAAACCCATTTCTGGTTTAACGGCTACCTAAATGGGCCCTATTGGGTTGAATAGCAAACGCAATAGGTTCAAAATCTGGCATTACAGCCTCGAGCCGTTATAATGGAGTATTTGCTTCCTGTAATTGAAGTCTGTGATTAAGAGGATGTTTAATGCCAACAAAGTGGTGATATTTGTCACACAGGCCGGGAAACCATGACCTTGTTGTGAACCGTAAATTTCACGCTTCGAATCGATGAATTTGTCGCCTATGTCATTTGGTATCACAATTCAAAACTTTTTCACTTGCGACTTACTTATAAGTACTTATTTGTCCGGTGTCGAACAACTCCTTACAAAACGAAGATAACATATTTCGCCAACCAGTTTGATCTTCTTCCTTATCTCTCCGGTTGGTAATACCAAGTGTATGCAGGGATTTCGTAAACCTGATCCCTACAGCCGAGTCTTGGTCTTCCTACTTTCTTTTCGTCTTCCTTCGAGATCGGTTTCGAAACCACTTCATGCTGGCGGTCAGGGACCTTATAAAATGAAGATTACATTTTTCGCCAACCAGTTCGATCGTCTGCCTTATCTCTCCCGTTGGTGATACCAAGTGAACGCAATGATTCGTCAACCTTATCCTTAAAGCGGAGTCTTGGTTTTCCTATTTTTCATCTTCCTTCGAGTTCGGTAAGAAGACGACAACATATTTCGTCAACCAGTTTGATCCTCTCCCTTATCTCTCCAGTTGGTGATACCAAGTGAAGGCAGGGATTCGTCAACCTGATGCCTCCATCGGAGTCTTGGTCTTCATATTTTTCGTCTTCCTTCGACTTCGGTTTCGAAAACCCTTCCAGCTGATTCGTCTTCATCCAATCTACTGACAAGGTCTAGTCAGCGCAATCGCGTTATTTTGATCCGCTTAACTATGCCAATGTCGGAATAAAGCTCATAGAGCTCATGGTACATGCGTCGCCGATACTCGCCGTTGTGCACAATAGAGCGGTACATTTTCCGGGGTAGTTTTCTCTCGAAGACACCTATAGATGTTTCAACTACTTGCAATGAGTCCCACTAGTCTGCGCCATAAAGCCAGACAAGTTGTATGAGAGTCTGTTATAGCTGGACTTTTGTTCCTCGAGAGACGGCAGTATCTCTAAAGTGCTTGATTAGCCCAAAATAGCATCTATACCATTAAGATGTTAAAGAGATCGCAGGATAGGGTGTCACCTTGTTTGAGGCCTCGCGTAGTTTCGAAAGGTTTGGTAAGATCCTTACCAACTTCGTCAAGGTCATCCTGCAAAGGCGTATGAGTTTTGCAGGAATGCAAATTTCAGTCATTGCTTCGTAGAGTTTTTCCGTAGCGGGCTATCGAAGGCTGACTTATAATCGACAAATTGATGGTACGTGTCGATTTGTTTTTCATGGGTCTTCTCCAGGATTTGGCGTAGCATGAAAATCTGATAATTTGCCGATTTGGTGCATGCACCTTATCAGCTTATCGCCGCCAGCCTTAAATAGCTCAGCCGGTAATCCGTCGGCTCCTGCGGCTTTGTATCTCTTAAACCGGCTAATAGCTGTTCTGACCTCGTATTGGTTTGAAGGGGGTAATCGATGTCGTCGTCCAAAGTGTGATCGATTGTCTCATCGTCATTGGTTATCTCAGGGAATAGTAACACCGAGAAATGATCTCTCCGTATTCCTAACATGCTCTGCACATCTGCGATGAGATTTCCGTTCTTGTCTTTACAGAAGGGGGGCCCTGAACTATGCCCATTAGTTTCGTTTTTGACTTTCTGGTAGAACTTTCGGACTTCGTTCTTCCTTCTGTCTGTCTCAATTTTCTCATCCTCGCGCGTACTCCACTGCGTTTCTTTGGCCTAAAGAGACGGTTCACTTCCTTCCTTTTTGCCCTATACCACTCAGTAGCAGCTCGCGTTGTAATTTGTCCATTGCAGAACTACAGCCCTAGATAAAATGCTATAATCTTATCTGGTTGTGCGCTCGGAAACCTTGAGTCTAGTCAACCTCAACACTAAGTACTATCGCTGTAGTGACGCGAATGAGAATTGCATCGAATCACTCATTCTCGTGTGGTCATTAAAACTAGTTCGTTGCTAATATGTATATAACGTTGTCAGAGGTTGTGTGTTTCTCAGTGAGTGTGATTTTTGCGGTGGTTGGTGCGAGTGATGGATGTTGTGTATGCTTAGGTGACGGCAAGACCAGGGACGTATGCGGGTGTGAATGACGGCGAGTGTAGGTAACTATTATTGTGTACGGACGGATCATGACGCCACGTTACAAGCTGGGATGGGAAGTGCTGCTACATCTACCTTATATTCTTGATCTGGCACCTTTCGATTTTCATATATTTCGGAGGCTGCAAAAGATTTTGAATGGGAAGTCATTCAATACAGAAGGGGGCCTTCAAGCCGATTTGTTGGAGTATATTTGCGGGACGGATCATTTATTCTATGAATCTGGGACCAAAAATTTGCCTGAACGATGTTAGAAGGTAATTGACCAAAATGACACCTACACTATAAAGTAAAAATAATTATTTCAATAAAATAATTGAAAATTAATTTGAACAAAAAAACTAAAATTACTTACTGGACAGCCCAATATATAAGTATTTATAAATATTTCGTTGTCACTTTGAGAGAATATTTTAATAATATTTATTTTGTTGTTCGAGTTCATTGATTTCCTGTTCCAATTATTGTAGCCTATTATTTGTGACTTATATATGTGTGTGGCACAAATGTTGATGGAAATGTTGCAGCAGACAATGAATAGCAAAATGCGCTGAAGGATTTACATGTTGCAAGGAATGTTTTTTAAAACAAATGCGTGCAACATTTACACCAAGCAAGAAAATTAAGTTATACAACAAATTGTATTGCTACACTAAATGTTGTACAACAGAGGATGTGCATATGTTGTGCAACATGTGCTAGGAGTAAATGTTGCCTACATTTTGTTGGAGCATAAAGTAAAGTTGAGGGTACATGTATTACATTTGTACATTTGGCTTTGTTGTTATAACCGAAACATTTGGTAGGTAAATTGAATGTTGTAGATAATGTTGAGTAACATTTGCTATTAACATTTGTTTACGAACTTGTTTCCAAATATTTGTTTTGTTGCTGAAACATGTGCTTTAATTGAAAATTAGTAATTTTTGTTTGCAACATTCGTCCTAGCCAGGCAATCGTGTAACTTCGTTTGTTTGGTAGAGAGCGAATATAGAGTATTTGTGGAGTTAACAAAGAGATGGCGTATGCGCTTTGGCGCAGTGTGGGAGTATTTTGTTTTTGACGGGACCACAACGAAATGTTAACATTTAAATCCTTTAAATGCTATAGTGAAATTAGTAGTTGGATGTACGTGCTCACAATAGGTCATTGAAATTGTCATAACGCGGTTCCACGGATATCGAGAAAGCACAGCAAACTCAAGTGGTTTGTTGTGTTGCTAGACCTCAACATTAACATTAACAGTAACATCATCATCATCATTATCATTATTATCAGCGTCTCTATACAGGCCGTTGTATGGTGGAACGAAGCTCCGGGTTTATATACGGTGAAATGAACGAGATTGGCCTTTGCTCATGAGTGTGTGAATGAGGCATAGCCGCTTTAGTTCGTAGAGCGAGTCGTGCACAAATGTTGGCCCAATTTAAGACGCGAACAAACGAATGATTGAATTAAAACGTACGAAAATACAGATACGAGTGGTTAAAAGAGTCCTGTTAACGCGTCCGCCAATATTTCAAAACGACAACGTTAGGCTATGATGACGATTCGCTGTGGCCGTATGTGTTTGTGTTGCGTGTTATATGAGATGTACTTAAGGCTACAATATGACTCAGCATCTGCGACAGCAGATGGTGGAGCATGAGACACATCGTATAAATAGTCCGCGATGTAAATGACAGCAATTTGAATACGAGTGCTTGAGTGTAACGCTGTTTAAACGTAATTTGCACATTTGCTAACGAACATTAAAAGAAATAAAGTTTTGAAGAAATAATAAACCTTGTACAAGGCCAAGCTAAACAACGAGAAAGGAAATAAAAGAAGAAAAAAAGTGACAGGCAAAATAAAACATGAAACGAAAATAAATTGAATTTGAATTAAACACGACAAGTGTAGAAACCTGCAGGTGTCTTTAACTCATACTCTTATCCCTTCAACAGCAGAGTATAAAAGAAAACAAATACGAAACAAAGGAAAACTGACAAAAGTATTTGACCAAGTCATTTAACAAAAGCAAAAGAATACGACAAAAATGCCAGAAAAACAAAGTTCATTATCATGTCAAAGCAATCTAATATTTGTGTATCATACTCGAAAACTTAAGTGAAACGTTTAATTACAAGTCTGCGTAAATAAGCGGGAAGTTTGGAATGAAACCTTTTAATATAATTGTATAAAATTATAATTTCAAATTATGAAAGTTATAATAAAGGACAAAAATTAAACATCAAATAGGGAAATGATAAAATATTATCTCACTCCCATAAATGACCGTAAAATATACAGCCCTTTTGTGAATGTGAATGCAGGATAAATTAATGTCCTTTCGACAAAAAAATATGTAAAAATAAATTGTAACAAATATTCGTGTTAATGGTGGCAAACATCGAATCGAACCAGATTAAAAGATAAGTTTGGCAAATGCTTTACTACCCTCCGCCCCGAAATCAGAAATATATGTATGTATGTGACTGACTGGCTGGCACCATCCTTAAACCCTTATAACGTACATATCTATGGATGTGTATAATATAAACGTAAACCGTACGAAACCTTGGATTTGTTATGACATTATCACATGGTGGTGTCTTATAAACCCGTCAACCAGCCGCAAAACCCCTTTTTACGGCACAATAAACCAACATCCTCTCCAAAAACAACAGCAACACCAACAACAACATAAACATAATTATATTAGAAAAAGTGTCTAACTAAGTCTTTTGTGTGATACTTCAGGTGTATGTATATGCGGTAGTATGCGGTCATGTGGGTGTTGTTCATCGTCTACCATGTGTATGTGTGAGCTCAAAGATCCGGGTTTATGTTGAATATACTGCTATCGCTCTTGCCTGCTATCATCATAGTGTTTATAATAACCATGTTCACCCGTATCGTGAAAACATAAAATCCTGACAAACAAACAAAAAAAAAAAAAAACAAAAAGGATATAAAGATCCTTAAACCACCATTACCGCCCTACCTGAAGCGAAGCAAACCGAAGAGAGAAAGTGTTGCCCTTGTGTTGTTTTATATGTATGAACGTGTAAATTACGGTTTATTTTGCATTTTTTGTTTGCCGTTTGCTGTTGTATGTGAAAATTCACATGAAATGTTGCTGGAATATATAATGATGCTGTTTATTTTCGGATTAACCACAACAGACATTGCAAGGAGTCGCCTTAGTGTTCAAGGTAATATATAGTTAATATGGCACAAAAATACCCACACACTTACACACACACACACACTCAACCACACTCAAGACATCTTCTCCTTTACGACCTTTATCCAGATATATTCTTGTTTGTAACAAGAAACATAAGTCTTAAAATCACACACAGACAGCAGTGTCACTAGTACGAAATCGTGATCGTACCTTACTCACTTTTTCCCAATCATGATTTACTAACATTGAAAGGAAAATAACAAAACGAAAAGGAAAACGGAAAAAATATTTCAACCATTAAGGATTCCTTTAGTATAATTCTCTATACTGCCACACCACCTGTCCTGCCACATATGGGTCAGTGAGGAGTCCATAATTAGTTTTTGGTAAAACTCCTCCGCCTTAAGTTGTATCTAACATCGTTGCACGTGATTTTGTTATCCATTTTGTTCGTTTGGATGAAATAGGTTACCTTGTTTTAAGGATAATTGAGTTTAACCTTTTTTGTTTTATTCCACCAGACTTGTAATCATTTAATTTGTGGTTGATTTGATGGCAAACATAAAATGATTAAGTGTTTAGTTCTTCATTATTCAGCGACAGGCTACGAAAAATGTTGCACATCATAATAAAGATATAAAGTATTCGGGTTAGCAACAAAGCAATTTCGGGTTTTTTTATTGAAAGTAATTTTCAATTATTTTATTCAAATAATTAAGTTTATTCTATAACAGAGGTGATATTTTGTTCAACGACCGACCTTTTCCCCCCATTCAGGGAATACACAGTGGTTTAGAATCGATTTCAATTCGAATAAATTAATTTTTTTTGATCTAGCAAATACTTCTAAGTTCTGTAAAAAACCGATTGTACGCAAGGAGCCAGTGAATATGGACATATATCAACATTGAAAATCGCACAGTCGGTCATATTTCAGAAAAATTTCCAAAGTTGCCTAATTTTAGCTTCTTTCGATTTCCTAGAAAATAAAAATTTTGGTTTTTCTTTTTATGTTAGTTTTTACCTATTTCGATATAGTTGTTCACAATATATACAAAAAATTTTAGTTTTTTTCGAATTATAAATATTCGGTGATTTCGAATTTTGAGAATCGGAAAATTATTGATGTCTTTTTCGAATTTCTTGCACTGTATCTCATTCAGATTTAGAGATATTGATATTCAGTTTAGAGATAAATTCAGAGAGATTCAGTATTATTGAATTTTTCTTTGTTATAAAGAGTGATTAGTTTTATTTAATATAGCGGCTAAGATTTGTTTATACTAATTACTGTTCGGAAATACTTACTTATCCGGTCTCGAACAAGCCCGGAGGATCTGTGACCTTACAAAATGAAGATAATATATTTCGCCAACCAGTTCGATCTTTTGCTTTATCTCTCCCGTTGATAATACCAAGTGTAGCCAGGGATACGTCAACATGATCCCTCCAGCGAAGGATCGGAAGTACTAGCTATTTGAAAAATAGTGTCATTGGAAAATATTTTGAATTTGGACTAAAACAATTTAATTTCTTCGAAAGCGTCCAGTGATAAAGATACACAGTTGGAAAGGCTAATCTGTTCCCCATTTTTGTAGGGTAACTTTAGTTGCCGCCCAATGGAACACAAGCAAAATAGAGCTAATTTAATGAAAAAATTCTGATTTTGCAATATCTAAAGGTGAGTAACCCGTTTTTCCTCAACAACTTTAAAAAGTAGGTACGTAGCTAACAAGTTGATAAAATGCTCTTCTCCATTCTGATTTTTCAATACCGAAAGGTGAATAACTATTTTTTCCTCAACAACTTTAAAAAATTAGGTACGCAGCTAAAAAGTTGATAAAATTCTGTTTCGCATTTTCTTATTATATAGACTAATCGGAGTTCATTTACCTGAGTTATGTCCCAAACATCCCTTCATCCGACACATCATTTGGCATACAAATCGAGTTATTCCCGTTGAATTGAATACAGGTGACATTGTAATTCATCAAAAGGGAAACACTGGCGTTATTATAATGTTACTGTACCCGAATACTAACAAAATTGGTTAATGAAGATCGTGATATGCCCATCCGTCTCCGATCTGGGCAATTGGGTTTATGTTATTCGACAAACTGGAAGATGTTTTCGTTGATCATGGAATTTTTTGGGTGACATGTGGTTTCAACAGGACGGTGCACGCGATACCACAAAATAGTTGAGAGGCGAGTTTGGTGAACGATTAATCTGACGTTGCGCCCGCTATCGTTCGTGCGATTTGACACAGCTAGATTAATTTTTGTGGGGGAATGTGAAAACTCTTATCTATGGCGACAAGCCAACCACAATTGTTGTCTGAGAACACCGGCCAGAATGTGGGGAAAAGTGTGCCAAAATTATACTTTCAAAATGGCCCAAGTGAAACGTAGCCGTGGGCAAATTTCTATGCAACAATATTTAAAAAGTAAATGGCAGGTATTGTGTATATTGTCGAATTTAAACAAAGATTTGAAATTCGATTTATATTTTGATTATTTTAAATGCGTAGCACTTCCGTTGGCTATTTACCAGTATAATTTAGATCTGATTTGAAATAGTTTGAACGGTACCAAGAATTTAAAAATAATGCGTCTTTGTTGCGAGATATGCAGCGATCAATATACATATATAGTTCTTCGCATGAAAAACCAAACAGCCCACAATAAATCGATGTAGACCTAAGGAAAACTGATCTTATTGAATGAAAAAAAAAATCTAATGAGTGTTTGAACTCACGGGCGATGTGTTAACACCTGTTTGTTACATTCGATTTTAAATAACGTTCTTGAATGAGCGAACCATTTGCCTTGTTTACTTATCACTTTGATAAAGATTTTTAAGACTCCAATAGTAATGCGTAATACCGGCTGGATGATGTTTTCCTGTTGGCGATAGCCATTTACTTACTTTTGTTTCACCCACTCTCACGTGTACATTTTCGGTCATTCATTTAACTTTTAATGGTCTCCGACTTCGCCGGTATACCAGATATATATGAAAACATAGCAAAATTTTTTATATATACATTTTGTATTTCCCATAAAGTGGGCTCTAATTTTAAAGTGTAAGAAATTTTAGAGTCAAGTTCTTCAAACTTGATATATTTAAATAATTCTACCATTGTTCCTTAGGATTATTTAGTATTGACAGCAAGTGCGATGGGTATCTTTAGTATTTCATTTCCTGTTTGCAATATTACTGTTTCCAAACTCTCTTTACTACTTTACTCTTTACTCTCTTGCCATTCATTTGAATTATATGTTTCGTTAATATGTGGCCGTCGGTGGTGCAATGGGTAGTGTGCGCGCCTCTTGTACATGAAATCCCGGGTTCGATCCCCGCTCTGACCACCTTAAAAAAATTTCTTTCGGCGGCGGTCAACTCGCATAGTGACGGCAACACTATCGAGTATTTAGCCATGAAAAGGCTTCTCAAAATACCGTTCGGAATCGGTGTAAAAAAATTAGAAAGCACACAGCTCACTGGTTGTGAGAAGCTCTCCTCAATCCCTTCATGGGATGTAATGGGAAACGGTTTTTTTTTTTTATTTTTTTTATTTTTTTTTAATATCCGCGAACAATCCGGGTATGCACATAGATGATATCTGTAGTTTTTGCACGCTTTTATTATGATATTTTTTCCAAAAAATTTCAGAACCTGCAGTTAAACTGTGGTACATATTTAAAACTATGTTCAAAACATTTACAGCTAACAGAGTTATAGTGAAATTTAGAATATAATGCTAAAAGTTTAAAAAAATTAATAACTGAACATAGATCCTTTTTTATACATTCAATTATAACACATACATATAAATCCAAAACAGCGGTAATTATACTCGCGTATGCCTGACTAAATTCAAGTAATTAAATATAAAAATAGCCAAAATTGAGTAATTTCAAATTTCAGTGAATACCATTATTAAGTGCATGTAATGTATTCGAATAAAATGTAATTATTATTAATTATACCCACCGGGGTTCTAAATTTCGTATTTGAAATATATCACACTGTGCTGCATTACTTTCTAAATATAGAACAACTGAAATACAAGCACAAGTAGAGGTGATTGTAGTAAATACCAATTTTTCGTTATTGTTCCTTTTTATCTTTTATCCTCACACGTTTTGAAAGGACACATACAATTCATTATCATTTGTAAGATGCTTCTATAATATCTATGTCCATTGCAAACGGAAAAGTTGGGCTTTTAAACTTTAAAAAATAATAAAACTTGGGTTTATGGAGACAAGAAAAGGTGGACAAACTCTATTTTAAACTTTATCCTTTAGTGTCCCTGTACCCTCATTGTATATAATATGAAACTATTTATTTATTTTTTAATGTCCTTGAGGGTTTCGAAAAAGTTCTTTTGTAACAAATATTTCCTAAGAAGGACTTTAGTAAGAAGGAGCACATAGTGAATTTATTATTCTAGCCTGATTCGGTTTGGGATTATTTATTTTTAAGTAATCGTTTGTGTTATCATGTAACGAAATGTATACATTTCTTGGTCGGTATTTGAAAATATCGATATACATATGGGTAGGAAATACAATACATTCAGATAGGTGAAACTTATTTGAGTTGTCAATTAATACATGAAGTGGCTGATAGTTTCCGACCGACAATAAAAAAGACCCGGCCAAAGTTTAAGTCCTTAGTTTCGAAAGTTATTACCTTTTTTTATAACTGGAAATGGAAGACAATGGTTTGAAACCTAGAAACCTGTTTTTCATACTTTATTTAATATTTTTCTACGTGTACGACTCACTACAATTGGAAGATAAACTCAATTTATACTAGGGCTGTGGAGTCTTCCCAAAATTGGACGATTGCGACTACATTTCAGACTCCAGCAATTTGAAAATCCATTACTCAGCTCCGACTCCGACTCCAGCATTTTGAAATTACACGACACCACTCCGGCTCCAATTTTAAAAAAATCCATTTCCTATAAAATCATTTTCATTAACAACGAAATGAATTGAACTGCACATAATATGCCATTGTTGTTGGCAGCACAATACACAAATATATATTTTAGTCATAGAGTAATAACGTATAAGGTAGCCGGCTCTCTCAGTAAATTGATGACATTTGGTGTGTTGTAGATGGGCGGTTGGATATTGGAAAGTATTGCTTTAATAATACCAGATAGAGGCAATTGCTCAAAACAACCAACAATTAATCAACAACGGCATTTCGTTTTGGGCATTCACATTCTTGTGGAAATACACCAGAAATATATACTGGCAATAAAATATAATAAAAATTTCATTCGTGACGACGTATCAGCTTTGGTGGCATACCAAGCTCCGACGAATCTTGGCACATTTTCCCCTGTATCACGTTATCGTAGGTTGCCTGATAATCTTCAAAGAGGCGGTAGGTGTTGAATTGTTTTTCATGGGGTTGCTCCAGGATTTGTCGTAATGTGAATATCTGCTCGATAGTTAAATTTCCAGGCCTAAGGTCGTCCTGATAAAATCCGATCAGGTCTGCAACAAACAGCTTCTATCTTTCGCAAATTACTCTCAAGAAGGTTTTGTATGCGATAGATAACGGGTTTTTCAATAAGAGCGCTACAAAAGTTTTTTTTAAATAAAACAAAACCGGTTTTAGATACCAATGAAATTCTTTATTCCTGTGAAAGTACGTTCGATGCCATTATGTATGGAACTTGATATCTTTTGCATGGCCACCACGGGCACGCTTGTAGAAGTCCAGATGCTGAACCCAATTTTCGACGGTTTTCAAGCATAAATCGGCTGATACTGCTGCAATTTCACGTTCGATATTCGTACGAAGTTCATCAATCGTCTCTGGCTTATTGGCATAGACCATAGACTTGACGTAGCCCCACAGGAAATAATCTAACGGCGTCAAATCGCACGACCGAGTCGGCCATTTGGTGAGATAACACGTTCACCAAACTTAGTTTCCAATAAATTTATTGTGGCATTCGCTATGTGGCTTGTGGCGCCGTCCTGTTGGAACCACATGTCCTCCAAGTCCATATTATCCAATTGGGGCCAAAAATATTCGGTTACCATTGAACGGTAGCGATTCGCATTCACAGTAATGTGCCGGTCTTGATCATCACGGAAGAAGTACGGCCCAATGACGCCGCCGGCCCATAAACCGCACCAAACCGTATTTTTTTCGGGATGCAATGATGACTCATGGGTTACGTGTGGATAACTGTCAGACCAATAACGCATATTTTGCTCATTGACGAAGCCATTCAGCCAGAAATCGCTGAAGATGATTTTCCGATGAAAATCCGAATCATTTTCAAGTTGTTGCTCAGCCCAATTCACGAACATATGACGCTTATGGTGGTCAAGCGGCTTCAGTTCTTGCGTCAATTTGATCTTGTAAGGATGTAGGCCAAGATATTTTCGCAAAATTCGCCACAACGATGTCACAGAGATGCCCAACGCTTGAGAACGTAGCGCTCTTAAAATTGAGGCCACTGACTCCAAATTTCGGTAGTAAATTTTAATAATTTCGACTCGTTGTTGGCTCGTATATCTTTCCATGATGAAAGGGCAAATCTTGCTGAAGAGAAATGTCAAAAGAGCGGGAAAAAATTTACGAGCTGATGCATGCACCTTTCCAACACATAGAAGCTAGCCTTAAACAGCTTAGCCGGTAATCCATCAGCTGTAGCGGCTTTGTCGTTCTTAAACTGGGAAACTGCAGTTCTAACTTCGATTTGACTAGGATAGTGCAGTCGATGCCATCGTCATGTATGTGCTCGACACCCACATCTATATTGCCTTCTCTTAGGATAAGTAAATCAGAGAAGTGATGTCTCCATATTCCCAATATCCTGTACACATTCTCAAGATTTGTTTCCTTATCTCTACAAAAAGGGGTCCTGATCCATTTCCGTTGGTTCGGCTTTGTTCTTTCTTTTCGGTATAATTTATTTGCCTCGTTCTTCCTTGTGGAACAGTCAATTTTCTCACACTCGCGATTTTTCCAGAACCGTTTTTTCTTCGTAAGTAAACGGGGTTTGTCTCGCCTCTTCTCCTTATACCGCGCTGTCGTGGCTCGCATTGCAAAAGAGTAAACCATTGCCGAACGTGCAATGTGTATTTTCATCGCTTGCCATGCTACCCTCTTCATCGTACCAAGGATTGTCTTTAAGAGCGTTTTCATAGCCAGTACTATCTCTGCAGCAGTTTTCATGGAGTCGGAAATGTGTTTTCAGTGCTCTCAGGTTCTTGAGGCGGGGTGCGTTTTGGCCCGTATCTGTGTGAATTTCTCTCCATAGGCCGTGGCTATATCTGAAAATTGCAGCTTTCCGATGTCCAGCTTTCAATATGTCTGGTTTCGTACGACTTTTGCTCTGCTTATTCTTGTGCGAACCTTTCCTGCAACCAGGTAGTGTTCCGTATCGATTTTAGCTTCTCGTATCACACGTTCGTCCATTACACTAGTAGAGTTCCTTCTATCAAATACGAGGTGATCAGTCTGGTTCTTCGTCTGTTGATCGGGGGATATCCAAGTAGCTTTATGGAACTCTTTGTGTTTGGAATCTCGTGGTACTAACAACTACTACTGAAATCTATCAGTCTCATTTAGTGTATTCAAGAAACCGGTATTTATAAAATATTGATATTTTTTCGAATATTTAAAATTTTGCGAAACCGGTTTACGGTTAAACCGATGGGTAAAAACCGATTAATAACCGGTTTCGGTTTTAATGTCGAAGTGGAAAACTATACGTTTCATAACATTCGGTTTTTTAATTCAGTCTATCTGATATCTGAGATTGATTTTATTAAAAAAATTATCAAATATTTATAAAAAGATAATATTTCACTGTTGAACATTGTCGTGCTTTGCTTCTAAACGATTTATTTGTTTTCTTTAGCGTAAGCTGAAATTTAAAATACACATTTTTGCTGAAAGTAAACCTAGGGCTAGTTGTATATATGATATTCTACAGATTGCTCAAGACAGGCTAGGTTAGATTAGCAAAAATTGCTATTGGTACATTTTCTCTAATGAGGAGCTTTGTGATAACACGGAACGTCATGTCCGTTCCTGTATATTGTGCATTAAGACCATATGTTATTCGTATGTCTGAGAGCTTCGGTTTTAAGCATGAGCTTGTACGCAGATAGATGCATATCCACATGCTCTATATCCAGGGGTACAAGTCAGGCAGTTCCTAATCTCACCAGCTCAACCGCTTTGGGTTTCCCTGAAATGTTTGTAGGCTCTGGCGCCAATATAAGATTAATATGAAACGGCATGGTCATCTCATTTTGAGAGGCGCGGCAGTTCTTGAGGTCAGGAATACAAATTGTCAGAGTAGATGGAGAACCGCAGGCAGTGATGACGTTTCATCCAGCCAAAGGGCATCTTCTTCGATTCACTTCACTTTCTAGGACCTCAAAGGTACAAGTGAGCATCTTCATCGACTTCTATCATGCTGGCTGGTGATCCATCCCGAAGAATATCTTAGGCGGATTGCCGACGCTTCAGTCATTCCCCCCCCCCAGCAAATTTAGGGGTAATATGTGGAGGATAACACCCAAACCCTAGCTAGTACCTATAGTTCGCAGATATTAGTCAATCATCGTCACTAATGCATTCAGAAGAGAACATATGAGAGGCTGATTGGTCTAAAGACATTTGGACTAATATGCGATGATATATCCGCTTTCGGAATTTGAATTCTCCCCATCTAACGGAAATATAGGACAGGTGGATGCAGCTCAAATACAGTAGCAGAATCCAGGTGATTTATAGGGCTTAAAACTTCCTATTGCCCATCGTAGTGTTTCTTTTGCCACCGTATTTACCACAACCTACAAGATGACGTGGTTGTTCTGGAAATCTCTGCCGCGTTCGCATTGCCTTCGCAGAAATGTTTCCAAAACCTCCTCTTTGAAGATTTTAACTCTTTCTTATATTATTTATGTCTAATTTTATACACATTCTAGTCTCACTCTGTCCTTAAGAACCTTAAAATGAAATTTTCAGTAGTTGCATATCCTTGGTTCAACACGGAGGCTAATTATTTTCTCTCAGTCTGATGGCTTTAGTAACCATTGAGATCAATTGAACAGGCTGTAGGTTTGTTATAGGTATATCAGTTGTGTAAAAGTTCTTTAAAACCCGAAAACCGGTTAATCGATTTGAAATAGCTTCGAAAGAATCAAATTTTACAAAACCGAAGTACGGTTAACCGACCGAAATTCGGCTAACCAGTTAACCGGTTTCGGGTTTGAATGCACTAGTATCATTCCTTTATCGGATGTGGTGTCATTGAGACTGAATTTACCGATGGCTGGGTAAAAGAGAGTTTCCGTGCCGAGTTTAGTATTAAAATCACCTAGAACCATTTAAATGTTATGGCCAGGTTAGCGGTCGTATATTTCCACTAGGTGCTTACAGACCATGTCCTTGGTGTCATCGTATTTTCCTTCCATCGGGGCGTGTACACAAATTGGCGATGTGTTAAAACATTTAGATTTTAAGCGGATGGTTATTATATGTTCACTCATGAGGTTGAGCCGTGAGACCAAATGTCGCAGTCTTTTGCCAACTACAAATCCGCAACCAAATTGTAGATTTTTCTCATGGCAGCTGTAGTACATGTCGCCGTTCTTTTTCCTTGTACTGCCTGCCCTATCCATCGCATCTCCTGGATAACAGTAATGTTATCCTTATAATTCGCGAAGTTTTCTGCCAGTCGGATAGTGGCACCGGATCTGTATAATGTTCTAACTTTCCAAGCGCATATCTGTAGAATACCTCGGAAATATTATGGCCCTATAGTGTACAACGGCGAGTATAAGTGACGCATGAACCATGAGCTTTATCTTGACATTGACGTAGACATGGGCGAACCAGCACGAAGGATTTTCGAAACCGAACTCAAGGGAGACGAAAAATAGGAAGACCAAGACTCCGCTGGAGGGTTCAGGTTGACGAATCCCTGCGTACAATTGGTATTGCCAACTGGGGAAATAAAGCAAAAGATCGAACTGGTTGGCAAAATATGTTATCTTCGTTTTGTGTGGTCATTGACCCCCCCGGGGTTGTCTGTGACCGGATAAGTAAGTAATTATATCCGTAAATCGTGGTTTTTATAGCATTTGCGGGGGTCGCCAACAAATTGTTGGTTTTATATTTATCATTCTCGCTTCATATTTTCATTGCCAATATAACATTTTACCGCCCATTATGGATCGGACACTGACCAGAATGCGCTGTGTCGAAACTGGAGTTTTATTTCTATAGGTTTGTTCCGCCGTTGGCCAGAAGTATTGGCTTATCAACCTTCAGAAAGCAAAAGACTATGTCCGTTTACTCGGAGAGCATCCTTGACGTGGTCACGTGTTAAACCTGAAACGCATCTGTGAAGGTATAACCAATGAGAGTGCTTATTCGTCTCACCTTCTCACTCTTGCTAGCCAACGAAGGGTTCCGATCGCTATTGCCCAGGACAGACTGGGAGGAAATAGTGAGCAGCTTGGGCGGCCCATGAAGGAATCATCATTAGTGGCAAACAGAAACTTTCCATCTCCACGGTCAGTCCTTTGTTTTGTAACATGTTAATCAATATTGTACGCTAAAGTGTTTTGCAGTTACAAATTTCTTTACTGAAATGAAAAGAAATTAAATTTAAATATTTAAGCAAGTATTTTAAAATGTAATATCTCTAAAATGGCAAATTTTTAAATTTTGTTTTCTACTTCACCCCTCACCAAATTTCCTCTTGTTAACTTTGTAAAATATCCTTCAGGTTGTGTCTTATAAGCAGCTGTTCCAATACTACGTGTTTTGTTTATCCTTTAAGTTCACAGACTTTGCTACCTTTTTTAAAGGTTAATGGAGTTTAATCCTTTTTCTGCATAATAATGTATATTATTTTGGGTTTGTTCCCAATGTGATTAGGTGGCAAATATAAAATAATAAAGGCTTAAAACGGTGAACTCCAAAGTGGGTGCAAACAAACCGTAAGTTTATGGTTTTTTCTTTATCTTTATAAATGAGATGTTAAGAAATTTAAGGCAGGACATTTTAAAGAAATAATAAAATGAAACTTCAAGACATTGAACAATGTTTAGGTATATTGGTTTATAAAACAGCCTTAAAGGAAATTACAACTTTAAACATAACGAGGATCTTAAACAACTAAATTTGAAGCATATGGTAGGGCCAAACCAAAACAGAACGAGACAACAACAACTAGAATAGTTCGTTCTATAAATAGAACTTTCTAAACTTCTGCATCAGTGCGTGTAAGTAGGAAAGCAATGTGTAAGTAGCGACAACAATCGCTCTGCACACAAGCAATAAATGTCTTCGGTTAGTGACTTGTGTAAATATGCACCGCAGTGGCTTAACGGGCTAGACGCTGCTGAAGATGATGCTTCACAAACATCGTAACGATCGTCCAGCGAATGTGAGTTCGAACCCCACCCGCGGCATTTACATTTTTTTCACTAACCGGAGAAAACATGATCTTTTACAGCCTTAAAGGAAATTACAAACATTTTTTTAATTCATGTAGATAAATGGTCTTAAAGGTAAGGAAAGTTAAAAAAAAAATAATACTAAATATGCCAACAATTTTCATTTAAAACAAAAAAAAAAAAATATAAAAATTGAGAAATTCTGTGTCTAAAGTTCAAGGGGCAGTATGAGTAATATTTATTTATATTAAGATATAAGGATTTGTTTTATTTGGTTTTTTTTTTGTTTTGAGAAGTCCTGTATTCAACCAAACGGCTTAAAAATTAACGGAATCTAACCAGGACTTTTTAGAATCCAACCTGTACACATTAGCTTAGGCTAGGTTGAAAAGGAAGCCCGTCATTTGACTTAGAAATAAATAACGAGTTCACCCCAGGCCATAATTTCGACCCATTGTGGTTCCCTTATAAAGCATTTAAAGGAGTAAAGAATAGTTGAAGGGAAGAGGAAGAAAGTAGGAGATAGGGTAAGTTCAAGGAGAAAGTCTAATGCAAAAATATGTTTCTTAGTTGTCCTCTTGCGCTCTGCTGAACCAGCGAGATTTTTCTATGAATTTCTATGAATTGACGGTTTCCAGGAGCCTACCCCCAGGAAGGCTAGACGATACTCTTTCAGTCCTCTATATGAACAAAGCAAGTGCCTCACTGACTCCTCATGTTCTTCGTCTAAGGAACTTCTGCAGAAGTCTTCATATTGAACAATGTCTAGGAATGTTGGTTTATAAAACAAACATTTTTTTAATTCATGTATATTAGACTGACTCACAAAAAAAAGTGTTTTTGTTCCACCCCTTGAAATGTACCTTGACTTGTTTTTTGATGATTCCCAAAATATTTCGCGTCTAGGATTAAAACCCCGTGAGCTGGACCGTGTTTAAAAAAAGGCTTTTTTCGAGTTTTTCGAAAATTTTTGATAGTTAACGAAAGATAATATGTGCAATATTAGTATCATGGGAAAGCATTTTTAAAGACGCATCCAACGGTATGAAAAACATGCCAACAAATGTTCTATCAACTATCAAAAATCTTTGAAAAACTCAAAAAAAGCCTTTTTTTAAAAACGGTCCAGCTCACGGGGTTTTAATCCTAGACGCGAAATATTTTGCGAATAATAAAAAAACAAGTCAAGGAAGATTTCAGGGGGAGGAACAAAAACGCTTTTTTTGGCCCCATACAAAATGAGTTGGTTTAATATATATAATTGGTTTTAATGGTAAGCAAAGTTTGTTAAAAAAAATTATACTAAATATGCCAATAATTTTCATTAAAAACAAAAAAAAATAGATCAAAATTGAGAAATTCTCTCTCTAAAGTTCAACAGGAAGTATGAGTAATATTTATTTATATTTAGATATTATCAAGATTTGGTTGAATCCTGTATTCAACTGTAGATTTATCTATGAATTTCACGAGGGGTTTAATTGGAGCGTCTGCTAGGTCATTTAGGGTTTCGAAGAGCCTGCCCCCAGGAAGGCTAGGCGATACTCTTGCAGTCCTCTATATGAACAAAGCAAGTGCTTCACTGAATCCTCCTCTTCTTCATCCAACAACTTCTGCAGAAGTCTTCATGTGGAATTTTCATACGTTCAGCCATGTGCCCTATCACTGCGTGATAGAGTAACCAGTTATGATTCCTGTGTGAGTGCTGGGTGTGTTGTTCCCAAATGAGAGCAGCCCTTTGGTACGTATTCCATTAATGGCCGGCCACAGAGATTGTACTAGCCTACAGTACTGTATCGATTCCCGTATCGACTTGGCTAACGCTACACCCAGTTCGTCGACTTGGTTCCTCAGTTTCACGAACAGAATAAGCACGTCCAGGGTCGCAGCATCTTCCCGTACACAGGAGCCCGTTCTGGCGCATTCGTTTGTTATTTTGTTACCATGAATGTTACTATGGCGCAGTAACCAGCAGAGCGTGATTTCTTGCGCAGTCCATCGTACAAGGTGATTTGATGATCCCTGGGTCTAAGGCCTTGAGGGCTGCCCTGCTCTCGACATAGATTTTGAGTTTCGTTGGAGATAAATTCTGTTCCAAAATCTGTTTTGCGGCATCTATGCCTGAAAGACCGTACATTTGTTGGGAAGCCTGGTGCAAACCCTGAGATTTAGGGGCTCAGATTATCCGCTTGCGCTTTAGATTCATTCGTGAAGATCCATACACAATCCTTATAAAAAAATGGTATCCCATTATATTCCATGAAGGAATAGGGGAGAGGTTCTCACAAACCAGTGATCTGTGCACTTTTTAGTTTTGGGGCCTACAGTTTTACACCGGTTCCGAACAGTATCCTTATGGAAAATACTAGAAAACGCAAGCAAAATACACTTTTTGGGAAGCAATTTTAAAGAAATTGTTTGCCCAGAACAATTTCATAGGGATTCAAATGATCATTGGGATTATATATACTTATAGTTAGTAATTGTATTGCATTCGAATGGAGTCTGAGACTACTTTAAAGACTTGTAACATTTGATCAGTAAATTGGTAAAACGTCTACATAGAACAGTTTTATACTGTTAATTTTTTTTGTTAAAAATAGGTATGTAAATGTAATCGACATTATCCTGGAAATTTTATAAAAATAACTTTTTTGTGTTTATTCTTCGTGCTTACACGTGCGTGATATATACGAAAAAGTTTTCAACTTATATCGAATATGAATAATAGAAATTTCCAACGATTGTTATGAAAATGTCATGTAAAAAATATGTTTATTTGAAGCTTCCACCTATTTGCTGTTTTTGCATAAAATTAAGTAACAACATGTAATTATGTAACGAAGAAAACTTGATTTTAATGTATTTAAATTATTTTGGTTTTCATGAACTGAATGATGTAAATTAAAGATATATCAATACTGTAGCCAAAATTCAATGAATCCGATAAAGTTTTGCTTTTATGGTGACTTTAAATATTTATCATACAAAAAACGTCTCTCAAATCTGTCACAACTTTTTATGAATAAGGCGGCAGTTCCAAAAATGATTTATATTTAATTATTATTTCACATTAATCATACGCAATGGTAGTTTATGTAAATCACCAATCATCTAGCTTTGCATAAATTTGTCGGAACAACCTAATATATAATTTCTGTAAATAGTAATTATATTTCAAATAACAATTTAACTAAAACATGGGCTTCTCATACATTAACACGAAAACATGATAAATTATTTCCCTCTATATACTTTATTAATCATACGTACTGTGTCTTTGCCCTTGGCTCTAACCCTTTTCGCGATAAAATATATGTCTTGGCAAATGTTAGCTACATCGCTGAAAAATATATTCAAAAACTCTTCTGTACATGTAGTCGCAATGTGCCTGTCGCATTATGTAAACATAAAAGATTCATTTGTTAAAAAAGAAAAAAATATTGTAAACGAAGTGTTGTAGCAGTTTTGTCCTTAAACATGACATAAAACAGTACGTGATAAATTGGCAAGCGCCGTTAACGCACTTCCTTATCGCCCAAAAAATTTCTCACATTAGAAAAGATCAAAGAAATATGCAATAACAATCTGACATATTACACCGTACACAAAGTTTAAACAAAATTTCCCATGCTAAAACATTGTTACTGTCAATATGTTTTGGAAAATAAATTGTAAAATCGAGTGAAAATGAGTGGTGCAAAATATATGTACATATGTATAAAGTTTCTAAAGTAAATAAACTCATTCTATTTCGATATACTGTGTATGTGTTGGTCGTATGATTAATATTATTATTTTTCTCATAAATCATACGCTCAGGTGTTTATACTTATACATACGATTATATTAACATATTTGTTATGAATTGGAAAAGAATGTTGAAAGACTGGGCTATGGAAACATTTTGCACTCCCAATTGTCAGTCTTTTGTTTTCATTCAGTAATCAATATAATGATGGTAAGCAATATATTCATAGCCTCCAGCACAGGGCACAAGTATTTTTATTTTACCATTCGGTTGAAATTATATCCGGGGGACCATACAAAGCATATATCAGCAGAAGTCAGAACAATTTTCAAATTTGTGAATTTTTTTTGTGAATTTTTAAAATTTGTGAATATATTTTTGCTATAGTTTTTCGGTGGTGCAATGGTTAGTGTGCACGCCTCTTGCACATGAGATCCTGGGTTCGATCCCTGCTCTGATCACCTGCAATTTCTTTCGGCGGCGGTCACCTCGCATAATGCCGGCGACACTATCGAGTATTTGGCCATGAAATAGCTTCTCAAAATATTGTTCGGAACCGGTGTAAAACTGTAGGTACCAACCAGTGAGTATAAAAACTAGAAAGCGCACAGCTCACTTGTTGTCATGGGATGTAATGGGAAACCATTTATTTTTTTTTATTGTTGTTTTTCAAATAAGGTACAATTTAGCAACGTAAACTCCGTACGCATGGAATACTTTCCTCAAAGTAACAAAGGCATAGTTTAAATTTAAATCTTTAAGAAAAAATTCGCGACTATGATGGTTGGGAAAAAATAGAAATATAAAAAAAAATCCAATGAGTGTTCGAACTCACGGGTGATGTGTTAATACCTTTCTGTTACACGGTACCTGTTCGATTTCTAGGAACACATTAGTAAATGGTGCACTGGAAAATAAAAAATAATAAGTCATATAATGACGTTACATTTAAATAATATTAATACTTAAAATTATTTAAAGACCAGTGCAAGCTCATGTGTCGTTATGTTCTTGCTTAATACTTTTTGTTTTACTCCCACAAAAAACAAACAGAATGCAAAGCAACAGACGCATGCGCATACATACATTGTTATGTTCGCACATACGCTACACAAGTTCATACAATTTTCGTTGCTCTCTTGCAATCTCATTTTTATATACGTATAACTACATCATTATTCTCTTTGCTCTGACAGTGGTGCGCACCCACACAAGACAACTATGTTTTTTTCGCAGTGTGACAATCTGTGTTTCACAATCGGACAAATCTGTGTTCTATATAGGGCTGGGTCACCCTTATCATTTAGGGGTATGAAAAATAGATTTTCGCCGATTTGCACATAAAATTTCATAAAAATCGGTCCAGCCGTTTCGGAGGAGTTTAACGCAAAACAATCTGTGCGATCGCAGTCGGACAATCTGTGTGATCCCAGTCGGACAAATTGTGTTTGGATGTATTCACTTTGTGAGTTAAGGCCCTTTCCGTGCCTATAGATGTTAACACAGCAAAAATACAACAAATATTTCTCGAATTATTTGTCATAACTTTAATATCTAGAGACATATATTGAAGAAATATTTTATTCTTATATTTCCCAGTTTCCTTAACCACAAAGGTTAGGGAATTAAACTGGTGCTCAAATTAGGGAAAATAAGGGACAAATATCAAATATCGTTCGCTTTGACTTACGAACCCATCAGAAACTCCAGGAGCGTAGGGTACTTTTTTGGTTGAGTTTTTTTGAAATTGCTTATCAATCGGTTCTTTTCGAAAGTTATTGTCGACGAGAATAGTTGTGATCATATCCTTATTGATTTTGGTCAGTTCTTTGTCTTTGTTGCTTATTGTCACTACGCAAACTACTAAATCGCCGTATTTATAATCACTATTTTCGGGTGTTTTGAGTGGAAGTTGATATTAATCCCCGAAGCTGTAGGTTTTTGATTCCAATCAATTGCTAAACTTTCCGGCTCATTATTAAGAATGTATGGTAGTTTTTGAATTGAACTCTTTTTAATAGTAAATTTAATACCAGGATAGATGTTGTTATATACTTCCAAAATATTATTTCCTTAACATTTTGAAACGACACAAAATAAGCCATGTTAAAATTTATGGTTTTATAGCCAATTTTTCAATACACCAAAAGGTTTTCTATAACGATATCTGCCACAATTGGAGATGCTTGGCGGGATCATTAGAGTTATTTTTTGTTGAACAATTATGCTCTCATAATATTGCAAATATTGGTTGTCTTCTATAAAAAATCTTAGAAGCACTATGAATAAAACTTCGATAATATTTGTATGTGCCTTTATTGTGCTCCAAGTTTGGTCTATCGTACCGAGAACTAGGTCGACAGGTATTCTTGGAAATAACGACATTTCAGCAAATGAATTTCATTGCTATCAAGTGTCTGATTCCCCTAAATTCTGCTTAGTCTTTTATATTTTATTTTGATGGATTGCGAAATTGCGCTGGCTAGGCCATGTCAGTAAATGGATGAAGACAAAGCAGCACGAAGGGTTTTCGAAACCAAACTCAAGAGAAGACAAAAAATAGGAAGGCCAAGACTCCGCTGGAGGGACCAAGTTGACGAATACCTGCGTACAGTTGGTATTGCCAACTGGAGACATAAGGCAGAAGAACGAACTGGTTGGCGAAATATGTTATCGTCGTTTTGTAAGGTCCCTGACCCCTCGGAGTTGTTTGAGACCGAGTGAGTAAATAAGTAAGTAAGTATGAATGTTCGTAATATATTTACAAACGTCATATGAGAAAGATTTAATAAATGAGCAAATTGGTCTTAATGGGAAATCTTCTTTGTGTATTTCAGAAACTCCCTATATTGCCGGTGCTATGGATACCGTTGTCTTAAGTTTATTATTTACTGTCTTATTAATAATTCCTAATTTATGAAGTTCCTAGAGCTCTTTATCCAAAAGTTTGTATTCTGATGTATTTCCTACAATATCGTCTATTCCCGGAACATCAAAACTCTCCTTAATAGCTACCATTACATTTCCTTTATCAGAATTACCGATTAATATTTCCCAATTATTTTTCAAGTATGTCTCTGGGTTACCTATGTTATAACAATAATATATAATATAATATAATATAATATATAACAATATAGCAATTTTTTCTTTTTATTCGTTGCCGTTAATTTCGTCTTTGCTATTTCCTATTCTTGCTTATCCTATAACGTTTTACCAGGATCCTACCCATCTGCAGTCTTCTTAAAATTAGGAAATCTTTCCTCTCTCCAGATAGCATTTGTTTTTGATCAAGGGAAAGAATCCACTGTACTTCTTGTGGAATGCCAACACTAGTTTTGTTAACAAACCCCTTTTCATTTAATTTGAATCTTAGATTCTTTTCAAAAAAATGTTGAGCTCTGTCAAGTGCATTTTAGCCCAAAATTTTACCTCCGTCTTTCCGACTACACTATGGTAATGGCGGATTCTTTTATTGTACTGTTGGATAATATCATCAGATATATTATGAGCAGATAGAATAAATTCTCCCCAGATGTTTAAATGCGACAAAGAAAATTCTTCTATTTTGGTTTGCTAATATCGTAATACATTTAAAATTATTTAATTGTTTGATCGAAAAAACCCTATTGAACTAAAAATCAATCGATAAATTTGTAAACCTACCTCAAACTGATCCAGGATTCTCCCTAAGAAAATGGGGCAACCGTAGACAACAATTTGGCAACTGTATAGAATTTTTGGTTTCAACAGCTTAATTTTACCTATAACGAAACTTTCTCGCTAACAAATTATTTGTAATAAATCACAGTCAGGAGAATTGACAATATATATGTCAATACTGGCAAATAATTACTTCACAAAATTTAAAAAAAAACTAAGCAAATTGTTTGAAATTTGAAATTTTATGCGGCGCTCAGACCCGATTCGAAAATAATCGAACGAAATAAATCAAATACCTTTTGATCTAGTAAACATTTTTAAGTTCTGTCAAAAACCGATAATTGTTAGTAATTGTTGCGATATAAAGGGTTTTTCAACAGAGACGCTACAAAAGTAAATCAATAGGGACAGCAAACTACGCCATATTTTTTCCCGCTCTTTTGATATTTCTCTTCAGTAAGATTTGGAAAGATATACGAGCCAACAACGAGTCGAAATTATTAAAATTTACTACCGAAATTTGGAGTCAGTGGCCTCAATTTTAAGAGCGCTACGTCTAATTTATGGTCGTCATAATCGTCCTACCAGATCAACAATTAAGCGTCTAGTGGAAAAATTTGAATCCACATGCACAGTACAAAATGTTCCCGTACCAGTGAGACAAAGAAGTGCCCGTAGTGTCGAGAATATTGCTGCCGCTGAGGTTTCAGTTCAAGAAAGCCCAAATGTGTCTCTCACACGTCGTTCTCAAGCGTTGGGCATCTCTATGACGTCGTTGTGGCGAATTTTGCGAAAAGATCTTGGCCTACATCCTTACAAGATCAAATTGACGCAAGAACTGAAGCTGCATGACCACCATAAGCGTCGTATGTTCGTGAATTGGGCTGAGCAACAACTTAAAAATGATTCGGATTTTCATCGGATAATCATCTTCAGCGATTTCTGGCTGAATGGCTTCGTCAATAAGCAAAATATGCGTTATTGGTCTGACAGTTATCCACACGTAATCCATGAGGCATCATTGCATCCCGAAAAAATTACGGTTTGGTGCGGTTTATGGGCCGGCGGCGTCATTGGGCCGTACTTCTTCCATGATTATCAAGACCGGCACATTACTGTGAATGCGAATCGCTACCGTTCAATGACAACCGAATATTTTTGGCCTCAATTGGATAATATGGACTTGGAGGACATGTGGTTCCAACAGGACGGCGCCACAAGCCACACAGCGAATGCCACAATCAATTTATTGGAAACCAAGTTTGGTGAACGTGTTATCTCACGAAATGGCCCAGTCGATTGGCCGCCTCGGTCGTGCGATTTGACGCCGTTAGATTATTTCCTGTGGGGCTACGTCAAGTCTATGGTCTATGCCAACAAGCCAGCGACGATTGATGAAATTCGTACGAATATCGAACTTGAAATTGCAGCAGTATCGGCCGATTTATGCTTGAAAACCGTCGAAAATTGGGTTCAGCGTCTGGACTTCTGCAAGCGTGCCCGTGGTGGCCATGCAAAAGAAATCGAGTTAATGGCATCGAACGGACTTTCAAAGGAATAAAGAATTTCTTTGGTATCTAAAACCGGTTTTGTTTTATTTAAAAAAAACTTTTGTAGCGCTCTTATTGAAAACCCCGTTATCAACAGTGAAAATAGCAAAGTAGGATGTATTTCACGGGGACCAATTTTATTGTCACAGAGGTGAATTTTATTGGTTATAGAAACATTATAATAATTCCAATGTTCCAATTTCAGTACCACCTGTATGAAATTGAACTTCAGACATTAGATTTCTATGAAACATGTTATGTTGTATTATTATTCCGGCAAATGAACTCCGATTAATATAAAAATAATCAAAGTGAGAAAGAGATTTTATTTCCTTTTCAGCTAGTACATACTTTATTAAAGTCGTTGGGAACAAATTTTTTCATTATGTTAGACCTTTCTTTACATTTTAGTAATTTAAATAATTAGCCGATTTTTACATACATCCTTATGGAAGGGTATATACGATCCAACCCTGCAGAACTTAAAGTCATTCGTACTTGTTCATTTTATATTTAACCTTTTCACTGTGGCCTTGAGTGTCATCATACAAATGTTGTTTATACTTTGATCGATGTGGCAGTTTAACAAGGGCTTTTTAGGACAAGTTAATAAGATGAAATTGAATTTATGAACACCACTTAAGCAAAGTGCTTTTTTGAATATTTTTTCCAAACGCCAAAGCGGAGATTTATGAGTCTCACTCACACAGAATGTTTTATCAGTATTTCGAAGTCTTAATTGTGATATGTGGATTCAACCTCAATGTTGGCGTTATCCCTATTTAATTAAGTTTTTTTGAAATTCGATACATAGAAATACAAAACCCAGAGAAATTAATCTAAAATTGTTAATTGAAAGAGAGTTCCTTAGAGCATGGTTAAGGCTATCTTAGACTACTTTTTAAGGCCTCAGTTTTTATGTAATGTTGATTTTCTTTTTGGAACGAAGTTCCTTATCATACGTTGCGGGATGGGGGCTAAATGAAAAAAAAAATTTCTTTTTTTAACAACTTTATTATAACCCAGTATTATCAACTACATGGGGTACTTTTGCTTTAGTTTGTGTCTAGACGCTTGGATCATAGAGAAAGAAATTAACCCGAGTCTCACATATGTTGGGAAATTTCTTGTTTAATGGGAAGTTCTCTAGGTGTAGCTTGTAACCAACATTTTGTATATACATATTGTAGTTTTGAACCCAATGAAAAGTAAATTTAGAAAAGCAAAATTGCGAGACTGGCAAAAAAAAGTTAATTTTCTCAAAAGAAAACACCTGTTCATATTCTTAAATAAAGTACGTTTTCTTAAAAAAATATAATAATTTCCTTCTGTCATCGTTGTATTAGCAAGGAAAATACAAAATTATGCCAGCTATCTTTTGTAAAACCTGTTGCACCCATGAAGATTCTTTTTCTTTGTTTGTAAAACCTGCTCCTGTGTTTGTTATATCTCGTCTTTTTTTAACCAAATCGTCAGTAATACATTTTCTTTAACGCCTTTATGTCGAAGTATATGATCGTTATACTTGGGAATGCGATCACCACATAAAGAGAAATGCATACTTCATTATCTTTAATATCGAGATTGCTACTTCCTGATTTAAAATTGCATCCTTAACGACATACCTAGAGTCCTTGGTTAAATTATTCAGAATGTTAGTCATATACATGCAAACATATGACATATACATGCAAACATATGATATTTGCTGAGACTATTGCTCTCAGAATTAAGCTTTTATTTATGGATTTTTCTTAGTCCGTATATTCTTGAAGGTCCGGCAACCATATTGGTCACTGCAGATAACTATCACTTTCTATATTTTTTCATGGTAGGTGAGATACAAATTTATTGAAATGTGATTAAATCCAAAAATATTTTTTCCTACACCTAAATATAAGTGTTTCATTACGAACCAAACCTTTCCTGCTAAAGAATCTATTGATATCACAAGTTTCATTCAGATAAATTTAATTATAAAGTAAATTAAATAAAAATATCAACATGACACCGAAGCATGACATAAACATGTACGAGATGTTTTTTTCCTGGTAGAGCACGGAAAATGTAAAATACTAAGGTGTAATGAAATAAATGAAAATCATAAGGAATTATGCGTTAAATAAAAATATATAACGCCAGGCTATTTTACAAAGTTAGCAAAAGAAAATTAAATAGGTATGAAGGGAGATCAAATTTGGAAGTCAATTTGGAAAACGACATGTTGATAAATACACGCGAAGCATAAATAGGTATATGTTAGTAATATGATTTTTAGTGGAGTATGATTAATATTATTTGCTACGTATGATTAATTTTAAATATGTATCTTTCTATTCACGACCATGATTTTCAGAAAAGTTGCGGACTTATTTAATTATTAAAAAAGTAATAATATAATGCTACAGCCATTGGTTCGAAAATTTAAAATTATTGTGTTGGCAGGTCATGGAAAACGCCAGCAATTCGTTCAATGTGAAATGGAGCAAAGTAAAGTCAATGGCAATTTTTCAAAGGAGTCATTTTCTCCGTTGAAGCACATTTTGAAGTGAATGGCTTTGTGAATACACAAAATTTTCGAACTTCGGTCTCAGAAAATCCTCATGCAATCCATGAGAAACAAATGCAGCCACAAGGAGCAACTGTATGGTGCGGCTTATGGTTAGCCGGTGTTTGGGCCTTACTGTTTTTGAAAACCGAAATTGTGAACTGTGAACGGTATTCGTGACTGTGAACGGTATTCGTTACTGGAACACGATAAAAGAGTTCTTGGGCCCTCAACAGGGCGGGATGGATCTGGACGAAATGTGGTTTCAGCAAAACGTCGCCTTCTGCCACACCGCACATGAAACAACCGATTTGTTGGAGTAATTATCCAGAATAAATTATCTCAAGGAATTCCGATGTCAACTGGCCACCAAGATCATGCGATTTAACTCCTTGCGATTTCTTTCTTTGGGGTTTTCTGAAATTTCGGGTTTATACGATTAAACCAGAAACAATTGCTGAGCTTAAATCCCAGATACAACCCGCGATCGGTGAGATACAGCCACATCTCTGTGAAAAAGTAATGGAAAATTTCATGAAAAGAGTAATCACCTGTCACCAGAGCCGTGGGGGCCATTTGACGTATGTTTTATTCCATAAATAAGCGGAACATGCCTTCTTTACAATCCAATAAAAAAAAAGAGAAATATCTCAAAAACTACGCGCTTCTATTTTAAAACGAAAAACTGAATTCTTACTGAGACGCACTTTATTTATATAAGACTTATATTTATTAATGTTTAAATATTTATTAATGTTTAATGTTAAACAGTCTAAATTGAGTTAGTCTGTGTAGTTTCTAAATGATTACGTTTAAATTTTTCATATAGAGTAACATTTGGTTATTCTTGTAGTCAATGAACGTGGGTCGGAATATTTTTACGACGAGTTTTCGGAAATATTTTAAAGATTGAAAAGGTCGTAATGTGGGTCGGAATATTTGTACTACGAGGATTCGGAAATATTTTAAAGATTGAAAAGGTTATGAGAAAATTAACTAAAATCTCTTAGAAGCCTATGATTGTGAGCGATAGCGACAAAATCACGCATTTATTGGCGAGAAGGTAAAAATAATTGATTAAATATTATCTAGTTGATGCAGATACTGACACAGCTTACTAACTAGATAGACTAAAATAAAATAAATGGTTTCCCATTACATCCCATGACGGGACTTGGGAGAACTTCTCACAATCACTGAGCTGTGCGCTTTCCAGTTTTCACTCACTGATTGGGACCTACAGTTTTACACCGATTCCGAACGGTAATTTGAGAAGCTTTTTCATGGCTAGATACTCGATAGTGTCGCCGTCACTATGCGAGGTGGCCGCCGCCGAAAGAAAATTTGAAGGTGGTCAGAGCCGGGTTCGCACCCAGGATCTCATGTACAAGAGCCGCGCACACTAACCATTGCACCACCGACGGCCACAACTAGATTGACTATTTATCTCATTTTCGCGAAAGGGGTTTCAGCTTAAAGCGATTCAAACGATTGATGTCTAACAAAGAATTTTTTTGAATGGTTCATGCCAAATTTTTCATTAATGTATTTATTGTACTACGTTACGTGTGACTAATTTTAATTTAAAATCAAAATAAAATATTGATCACACAATATCTATCCGTACGGTATGATTAATATTATTTGTTATTTGTTACAAGTCATTGCTTTAAATTCACATTCAAGTACTGGGGACGTATGATATATTTCATTAATTTTTAACTTTAAGCGTCATTCTAATGATACTGTAAATCTACTTAACGTATGATTAATATTATCTGCTATAAACCAAAATATACACCTTCATATTCCTCATATTTTTGCCAAATTCGTCATGTATCCATCTTGCTCAAATGAAATTGCTATTATGGTTATAAAATATTGTATTTTAAATTACATTTCGGATTAACGAAAAGCCAAACCAAAAATAAATTGAGCTAGAAACAAGTACGTTTAACAATTTCCACGAAATTTATGCAAATGGAATAATTTAAAACCCCAGTGAAATAAAAGGTAATTTTATTTTTTAAATTTTAAAAACGTATACGCGGAATTTTTAGTATAGCATTACACTCGACCATGATAACATAAACGGAGATCCTAACGCCAGTCAATCAAGTGTATTAAATTCTGATATTTATATTACTGTGGAGCGCATGATGGATTTATGGGACTGGTGTTAACAAGACTAGGAATTCCAAGAATTTAATAACAAATATAAATTGGGGCAGAAATATGAGAATTTAATTTTTATTATTATTAGTAAAATATTCGGTATGAAATAATTAGTTTATTTGTCTTGAAAATGAAAAAATTTAAATATGATAATGAAAATGCAATTAGGTTAAGTATGAAAAAGATTTAACAGATTGAAAACTGCGTATTTCATATTACTTCCGTTTTACGTCTATATTTTTCCTTGAACTTGATAACGCTTTTAAACGGTCGTAACGTGGAATTCAAATTCCTTTAACGTTCACATTTCTGCGTTTTTACATGTGAACGAAATTTATTTAAATGTAAGTACATTTTTTATGCAGATCTTTTCTTCTAGTTGTTTGGCTTTTTACCCAACAAAAAAATGGCAAATCGGAAGTAGCAAATGGGAAAATCACACGAATAAGTATTAAGTTGGCAAATAATACACGTGTCGCAAATTTCACAGCGATTCATTTTGTTTGTTGTGTGTTTTCTGCAACAAACCACATATCCTTCACAATTTCATCTATTCAATAGGGACATGCATTTTTGGAGCTCTATATCTACATGGTCGTACGTTATGAGAGATGCTATAAAAATATATAAAAAAATGTTCCTGGTTATTTGGGTGACAGAAACCTTCCCTATGAAATCGATCAAAGTTTTCGGTTTTTGGAATTTTAAAACTTATTTGTAATGTTCTAGAAATCTTCCAATCTGTATTTGATTGACGATATTTTCTTAGAATTTATTAAGCTCAATCAAATTATTAAATTGCGAAATTCATAAAAAATACAGATTTTTTTTGAATTTAATTTTAAAAGATATCAACTGAAAATTAAAAATCTAACAAATATAATCGCTGATAGATTTTTGAATTTCATCTGACGAATTGTAATTTCAATTGATGTGTTTTATATTTCAATTACTTACTAACATATGCGATCTCGAACAACCGCTGGAGGTCAAGAACCTTGCAAAACGAAGATTACATATTTCGCAAACCAGTTCGATCTTATGCTTTATCTCTCCACTTGGCAATACCAAGTGTACGCAGGGAATCGTCAACCTGATCCCTCCAGCGGAGTCTTGGTCTTCCTATTTTTCGTCTCCCTTCGCGCTGTTTTCATCTTCATCCGTTCTACTGACATGGCCTAGCCAGCGTAATCGCGTTATCTTGATCCGCGTAACTATGTCAATGTCAGGATAAAGCTAATACAGTTCATGATTCATTCGTCGCCGATACTCGCCGTTGTGCACTATAGGGCCATACATTTTTCGGAGTATTTTTCTCTCGATGACTCCTACAGATGTTTCGTCTGCTTGCGATAGGACCCAGGATTCTGCGCCATAAAGCAAGACAGGTTGAATGAGAGTCTGGTACAGCTGGACATTTGTTACTCGAGAGAGGGCTTTATCACTAAAGTGCTTGCTTAGCCCAAAATAACATCTATTAGCAAGCACAATTCTCCGCTTGATCTCAAGGCTGATGTTGTTGTTTTTGTTTACGGCAGATCTCGAAATTGTAACGGTTATCAACGTTCACGCTTTGGTCTAATCGCGTGGAGGCCCTGCTCGTTGAAACCATTAATTTTGTCTTGTCCTCATTTACCGTCAGACCCGCTGTTGCTGACTCCTTCTCAATTCTCGAAAACACGGCAGTAACTTTTCTAACTGTGCGCCCAATGATATCGATATCATCAGCATACGCGAGCAGCATGTGACTTTTGCTGCTGATGGTTTTATTCATGTTGACCGCAGCCTCATAATGATCTCCATTAAGATGTTAAAGAGATCGCACGATAGGGTGTCGCCTGAGTCCTCGCTTATTTTCGAAAGGTTCGATAAGCTCCTTACCAGCTTTCACTGCGGATTTGGTCTTCGTCAAGGTCATCCTGTAAAAGCGTATGAGTTTTGCAGGAGTTCCAAGCTCAGACATTGCTTCATATTGTTCCTCCCGTATCGGATTAACGAAGGCCGCCTTATAATCGACAAATAGATAATAGGTGTCGATTTGTTTTTCGTGGGTCTTCTCCAGGATTTGACGCAGCGTGAAAATCTGGTCAGTTGTTGATTTTCCAGGCCGGAAACCATACTGGGGTTGCCCAATCAGGTCAGTGATAATTTGTTTTAGTCTTTCACACATTATACTTGATAGAACCTTAGATGCTATGGATAAAAGGCTTATACCACGGTAGTTGGCACAGAGACTCGGGTCACCTTTTTTAAATATGCGACATAGTACACTGACACTCCAATCGCCGGGCATGCATTCATCTAACCAAATTTTGCTAATGAGCTGATGCATGCACTTTATCAGCTCTTCGCCGCCAGCCTTAAACAGCTCCGCCGGTAATCCATCCTACGGCTTTGATATTCTTAAGCCGGGCAATAGCTGTTCTCCATCCTACGGCTTTGACGTTCTTAAGCCGGCAATAGCTGTTCTGACCTCGTCTTGGTTAGGAGGGAGCAATAGACGTCGTCGTCCAAATTGTGATCGATTGCCTCATTGTCAATTGTGATCTATTGCCTCATTGTCATTGGTTATCTCGTACCAGGAGGGTGAAGAAATGATCTCTCCATATTCCTAATATGCTCTGCACATCTCCGATTAGATTTCTGTTCTTGTCTTTACAGAAGGGGGCCCTGGACCATGTCCATTAGTTCCGTTTTTGACTTTTTGTTAGAAATTTCAATTGAGGTCTTTTAAATATCAATTGATGTGTTTCAAATTGCATTTAATGTATTTTAGATTTCAATTTATGTATTTTAAATTGCAATTAATTGTTTGTGAAATCCAGTTGATGTTTTTTTAAGTTTCAAGTGGAATTTTTAAATTCTAATTTATGTATATCAAATTCCAAATAGAATTTTCAAACTTCAATTGACATTTTTCAAAACCAAATCATCGTTTTTTTAATTTCAAGTGGAAAATGTGTCATTTTAAGGTGCCCAAACACCGGGGCATATTTTCGGCGAAGTTTCAACGTTAAAAAACTGTGAACACTGTTTCTTATGGGAATACCCTCACCAAAGTGTCAAACATTTAATGCGTCTATTCGTTTTCAGAGTTTTAAATAAAATATTTACAATGCAACTGTGTTTTCTCTCCGTGATTGACATATTTACATAATAAAGAGGTTTCCAATTTGAGTGATATGATTTCTTAAAAAAAGCACAGTAACTGTTAAGGAAATTCAAATGATTTTATTTAATGTGAAGTACCATCGATACAATTAAGTTATGAATAAAACGTCTTTTTCAAATTGCGTTCACATCATCTTTTGCAGGATCGAAGTCGATGAACCCAATATTTTCGTGCACTTTTTCCACTAAGTTAAGTCGTATGTCATGAATAGCACGTTGAATATTGACTTGTAAAGCTTGAAGAGAGTCTGGTTTATTGCTAAAGCCCAATGGCTTCAAAAAACTCCACAAGTATTAGTCTGATGGTGTTAAATCACAACTTCTTGGAGGCCATTCCATGTCACAATTTCTTGATATAATCGAATCACCAAAGTTATGTCGCAATAATTCCGTTGTTGCATATGCTGTGTGGCATGTAGCCCCATCTTGTGGGAACCAGATGTTGTCAAGATCAACTTCTTCTAATTTCGGCCGTAAAAAGTTGGTTATCATGGATCTATACCGCTGTCCATTGCCAGTAACGGTGTTACCAGCTTCATTTCGAAATAAGTACGGACCGATGATCCTACCAGACCCAAAGCCACACCAAACTGTCAATTTAGGTGAATGTGGAATTTGTGGATTTTCTTCGTATCAGAATCGACAGTTTTGTTTATTTACGGCACGACTCAGATGAAAGTGAGCCTCATCGGAGAAGATTATTTTCTTAAAAAAATCTTTGTCGTTTTCAAGTTGTTCTAAGACAAAATCAGTAAATTCATGACGTTTACGGTAATGAAATGGCTTCAGTTCTTGAGTGATAAGAATTTTATATGGACACAGGCCCAAATCCTTTCCCAAAATCCTCCAGGTTGTGGTTTGAGACATTTCCAATTGTGGACAAAGTCTTGGAGTCGATGAATTGTGGTCTTCAGCAACACTTGCCTGAACGGCAGCAATATTTTCATTACTTCGGACAGTTCTTTGTCTTATTGGCACTTGAACATTATGTAAAGAAAATCTGCGCTCGTAATTTGCAACAATTCGACGAATAGCGAGCCCAGGAGGACGATTATTACCACCATAAAGTGGCAAAAGCGTACGAAGAGTTGCAATTGGAGAACGATTATTTTGATAAAAAAATTTAATAATTTGTAAACGTTGTTCGTGCGTGTATCTCTCTATGATGAAACTGAAAGCATTGCTGAAGACAATGAAAAAAAATTACAGACTATGACTTACTACAAATATCCGAAACGTCACTTAGAAATCGTATCACTCAAACTGGAACAGCCTTTTTAAATATAGATTTAGTAAACGGACTTTTTTTTTTATAAATTCCTCAAAAAAGTTCTTTCGTTAAGAAACCACTATTGTCATAATTTTGTTATATCTCAAGATGTCTAGCTTCATTTCCATTTTAAAATTCTTCAATCGGTTACAAATTGCAAAAGATACAGGCTGCTGAAGATGGAATTTTTAGTGCCTTTAAATAAGTGAATCGGAGTGTATAAATACATTAATACCCGTTTGGTTGGTTAACAAAGGCGTCACCCCGCCGCCCATTATTTTCTAGTCACCCTTCACACTTCGTACCACAATAATTTATCTGCATAACAATTTATTTCCTATAAACATATCAACATATCGACCACAATTTACTTCATTTTGCGTTTAAGAAACATGTAAACATGTTTCCTTTAACATAATTAAATCGGTTTTCCGCAAGCGATTTCTTTGGAAATGGGTGGGCAAGAAACGCTTGAAGCAACATTAATGGGTTGAGCCTCCACAATCTATTATTTGCATATTTAATTAACTTTAAGGAGAATCCAATGGCTGCGGGCTGAATAAATGATTTGACGTAGAGACACTGATTGTGTTTGTTGTAAACGCCTACTCCCCCACCCCCATATTTTACATAATAATAATAATTATGTTGATTACAGTTTACCTTAGGAAAATAGAGGTAAGTAGATGTTTTACGAAGCCATGAACTTAAGCAAAATATGTGCACAGATGTAGATATTTTTGATATGTAAATAATGGTTTCTGCTGACAACATATTGCGTTTTAGATGTTTAATGAAATTTATGTTATCTTGTAGCTGAGATATATGATTTTGAAGTGACCCCAATATGTAGAGTACTTGCGATTGATGGCAACATGGGTTTAATTTGCATATTGAAAAAGCAACTACTTATATGTAAAAATGATTAGAAATTTTTAAAATATTATAATTGGCGAAATTCATAGTTGCTAGGAATAAATTTTACGTTCTTAATAGGAAATGTTACTCTTCTTATATCTCTAAAATGAGAAGAGTTCTACTGAAGAACCCGAAACCTTTTTCACCTTTGTAAATTCAAAGCGGAAAGTAGTTGGTTATCCGGGTAGTATGAAATTCAATGGTTCAGAGTCATCAGATGATGCCGTTATTTCTGATATGTTTGTTAACTTTTTCCATGAAATATATTCTCCTTCTGTTGCTTTACTAAATTACCCCTATAATATTATACGCTTAATGGCATTCCGGATATTATCTCATCCGAGGATGAAGTTCTTTATGGATTGCGAACTTTAAAACATTCCAATTCGCCTGGACCTGATGGTGTTCCCACATCAATTCTAAAAATGTGTGCTCATGAATTGTATATTCCACCACTCACAAATATATTTAATGAATCGTTGACATCGGGTAAATTTCCCTTTTATTGGAAATCAAGTTTCATAAGCCCACTGTTTAAGTCTGGAAGTCGTTCCAATATTGAAAATTTCAGAGGAATTGCAAAGTTGAGTGCAATTACAAAGCTATTTGAAAAATTGGTTACGAATAGACTACTTCATTTTGTTGGATGTTTGGTTTCGCCATATCAGCACGGTTTTTTTAAACGCAGGTCATCTAAGACTAACTTACTGAAGTTTACGTCTCATGTTTTTGGAAATTTTCGTGATAAATGTCAGATGGATGTAATTTACACAGATTTTAGTAAAGCTTTTGACACAGTTGCTCATAATTTGTTAATATACAAACTTGATATTATTGGTTTTCCAACTAAATTGTTGCACTGGGTATCTTCTTACCTTAGTGGTCGTACCCAAAAAGTGCGGTTTAAAAATGGATTATCTTCAACTATATCAGTAACATCTGGTGTTCCTCAAGGCAGTCATTTAGGTCCTCTACATTTCGTTCTTTATTTAAATGATCTACCGTCTATAGTTGAATCCTCTAACATTTTGATGTTTGCAGATGATGTTAAGTTATATTTGCCTATAGGCGATACTGAGGATTCCACCTATCTTCAAAATGACTTGGATAGTCTCACTAATTGGTGTTTGGTAAATGGTATGTCGCTAAATAAGGGAAAATGTAAAAAGCTTTCGTTTTACCGTTGTACACCGTTGAATTTTGATTTCCTTATTGGTTGTTACATGTTGGAAAATGTATCTTCCTTCATGGATTTAGGAGTACTTCTTGATCAAAAGTTGCCTTTAGATCTTCATATTGATTCCTGTATAGGCAAGGCCAGATCACTGTTAGCTTTTATAAAAAAAGATGGGCGAAAGAATTTGCTGGTCACTAAACGTCTTTTTGTCCCTCTCGTTAGACCTGGATTAGAATATGTTTGTGTTGTGTGGTGTCCTTATAATGCCTGTTACATAGACCGCATCGAATCGATTCAAAGACAATTTTTACTTTTTGCTTTACGTGGTCTCGCTTGGAACATTGATGGTTTGCCACCTTAAAAAATCGACTGATGCTTATTGATCTTCCTACACTTGGAAAACGCAGGTATATGTTAAATGCTATGTTTATTGTAAAACTCATTAGGGGCTGTATAGTTTCAAATTTTCTCGTGAGTCAAATAAATTTTAATGTTCCCTATAGACAAACCCGATATTTCTATACTATAAAACTACCGATTGTCCGTTATAATTACGATTACTACAGTCCTTTTCGACACGTTTGCCTCATTTACAATGAGATCTATACTTCCTTACCCACTTCAGATTCTTTGAATATAATTAAGCAACATTTAATTTTTTAATTAATCGGAAACTATTATCCAGCTTGTGTTGCCAACTATTTTCCTCCGATAAACAAGTCCTGCTTCTATTAATAAATCTTGTTATAAATCCTGAACTCTACAATGAATTGTAGCTGACGATAGATAAATAAAAAAATCATTAGCGGTTGAGGCCAGATCCTGACATTCATGTTGCTCATCTTCATGTTAGTGCTCTTCATGTTCCGGCTCTTCATGTTCCTGCTCTTCATGTCCCCGATCTTCATGTTCCTACTCTTCCTGTTTATCTCCCATTATGCTATTCCTGTTTATCGTTCCACATATATTGTTGCGACGTTCCTGCTCCAGTTGCTACTGCCTGTGTTATCTCCTATGATTTTATCCTAAAGTTCCTATGGATTATTCCACTCAAATTTGTGGAGACTGTTTACCATTTCTCTTGTTCCTGCTCATCCCCCTGTTGTTCTACTCCAGCTGATGTTCCTGTTCCTCATGTTCCAGATGTTCCTGTCCCAACTCCTGTATTGTTACTGTTTTTATTATAAGTTATTTTTTATTTTTGTATTTTGTATTATTATAGCTAATATACAAGCAAATTATAATAATTTTTTAACTATTTTATTTCATTTTAATTATTTTATGCTAAAATTTTTATTTTTATATTTCTTTTTTTATTTTTTTACAATTTTACAAATTTTCTTCTTATTATTTTAATTTTACTCTACTATTTTTCTTATGTTAAATATATTTTAATTTTATTAAGTGTTGAATGTTAGACATATATATATATAATATAAATTTTATAACGTTGTTGGAAATATATTACCGGCGGTATCCTATTGATGATTGTAGCTGTGAGATGAATAAATAAATAAATAAACTAAATTAAGTAATACACTACTCCACACAAACTGACTATAAAATTGTGTGTACAAATCGAAAGCAACTTAAATAAAAGCATAAACCATTCAAACAAACCCACTGGTGTTCCGATTTTAGTTCTCAATTATATGACACATATCGCTCGTTACGTGCAAGACCGTCACAGCTCAAAAGTTACCCGTTTTGAACTGGCGATACATGAGATGAATATTGGTGTTTGTAACAGATAGTATGCTTCCACTCGTTCGTTTCTGGAAGCTATAAAAATAAAATTAAGTGTAATTGCCCTATGTGTTACTGGAGGTAGCTGTGGGGAGCTGGAGAAATTCTGCCACCTCCAAGGGTCTGCCCCATAGGTCCGCTGGGCGCAAGTCAGTAGGCCTATTAAGACTAGTGTGGAAAATAAATGGTTCCCATTACATCCCATGAAGGGACAGGGGAGAACTTCTTACAATCACTGAGCTGTGCGCTTTCCAGTTTTCACTCACTGATTGGGACCTACAGGTTTACAACGATTTCGAACGGTATTTGGAGAAGGTTTTTCATGGCTATATACTCGATATTGAAAGAAATTTTAAGGTGGTCAGAGCAGGGTTCGAACCCAGGATTTCATGTACAAGAGCCGCGCACACTACCATTGCACCACCAAAGTAAAAAGAGTCACAGAAGATTTCGACGGAGGCAAGGGAAAATTCCTTTTCTCCAGAAAGCTAGTTAGGGTGTCTAGATAGCTGTTAATTCTAGCGCTTATGTCGTCTACGTTTACGCCCGAGAAGATGATAGTGCAATCATCGGCGTACGATACAATACTAACTCCTTTAGGGGGTGCAGGAAGATCCTCCTTATGGCACACCCATTTGTATATTGCGATAACGGGAATTCTGGCCCCTGAGCTCTACAAATGTTTGTCTCCCATTGATATAGTTGGTACCTACCAATGCTTGGTAGTGTTTAGGAGGGATGATGATTTCAAGATGTCCTGGAGCAGGATCGAGTGATCAACAACGTCGAAAGCTGCGTTCAGCGGGTCTGCTCTGATTAAGGCCATTGATGATGTGGGTAGTTATATCATTTAAAGCCGTCGAAGTGCTTTGCGCTTGCCTGAAGCCATCTCGGTGATTGGCGACCTGAAAATTCTGTTTCAGGTTCGGCAAGAGTAGGGACTCCAAAACCTTTGCTACAGGTGATAGGAGGGAGATCGGGCGGTACGACTCTCCCTGGTTAGTAGGTTTATCAGGTTTTACGAGTGGGATAACTCGAATAGTTATCCGTACGTTCGGTATGACCAGTTGGTGTACCGAAAGGATGAGCGTATGCGCAAGAAACTGAATACCTATTTGTCCGAGTTTATTCAGCGTTATCATCGAGATGCCTTCAGGACCGAAAGCTTTAGATGGTATAGATTTGGAGATTATGGCTTCGACTTCTATGGGTATGAAGAAGCAAGATACTAGATCTCGTTTGAAATTCTTAGTTCCTCGAACTACGGCGCTCTTAGTATGCACGAATGTTGGAAGAAGGCATAAGTTAGGTTGGTGTGGCAGCCTTCATATTAGGCTCACTTACACCTTGTGGTTCATTGTGATGTCTCACAGAAAAAAGGACAAATTTGAGATTTCGTAGTCCCTCCCGTTGAGCCTGTTTGATTGATTCAAAAGGCTCAAGAGTTGCTAAATGCTAGCATATGCGATATTTGCTAACTCCCCAAATGACAGCCTAGTATAACCTGCCGAAGTGACGTATCAGGGTGACTTTTAAATGTAGTACTATTTTGCAACCTAAATTTCAAGTTGGGCCCACATAGCGTGCCGCTGCCTGGAAAGAGCGGAGCACATACGCAGAGGGTGTTGTATTGCTTTCACTTGGCCTGCGTCAAAGCAGCTTCTATACAAGTCATTTCTCAGGACCAATCCTTCGATCTTTCTGCTTGTCATCCCATAAAGCCGTGACCCGTCATCTCAGACACGATAAGAGAGACGCCCGGTCCCGATAACAACAGCAAGTCGTTAGTGCGATTTAAGTCTAGGCGGGCTATATCAGCTTGGAAGCGGAAATACACATGAGGCCATGAAATCCGTGCAGCAGCTAAACTAGCAAACCCCAAATAGGGTGTCAGTAGGGCATAATTCCTAAACAAGAGCTTGCAAGTTACTAGACGCATGCCCACATGTTCCAGTTCCCCTGTGATATGTAAGGTAGTTCCCAGACTGGCAAGTTTATCTACTTTGCGGCTCCCTGGCACTAAATCCATATGAATACTAAGCCGATCAGTCAACACATTAAGATATCTGCAATAGTCACGGGCAGTTCTTGAATTCGGGAAGACCGTTTCCAGGAAATTGATGGCAGCGTGACTATCAGAGAAAATATTGTCTCCGACTGTAGTCAGAATATTTCTTCTCAGTCATTCCGGTACTTCCGTAATAGCTAACATTGCTTTTTGGTACCTGGCAGATACTGCAATAGTCCTTAGAAAAGACACCAAGGAATACTTTATCGTCAAGTTTTGAACCATCTGGGTAGAAGTTCACGAACCTCCTATGTACAGAGATGCGTCAGTTCGATTCTGATCTATTATGTAGAAGAATTTTATCCACTATCTCGCTGTAGGTGGATTTCCGTAGAGCCGTCCATCAGATGATAAAGGCATAAGGCACTGTCAGTCCAACTACTGCCGTATACAACCCATTCATTTTACGTGTGTTCACACCCCAGAATTTTCCTATTGCTCTTTTACTGGGTATATAGCCCTATCGCAGACTTTTTGGCTATCTCCAGAATGTTCAGTCAGATGTTTATACCCTCTAAGGAGACAGATACAGTTGGTACCTGATACCTCCTCCTGAATAGAACCAGTTCTGTTCTGCTTGGCTTTACCCCAATACCTTTACCCGAAGCCCATCTTGCGGTTGTATGAATGGCCTGTTTCCGGATGTCCCTAAGAGTACTTGGAAACTTCCATCTAACCACTATTGATATGTCATCTGCATAGGAAACATCCATATTCTCAAGAGAAATCAGAAAACTGGTCACGGAGAGATTCCATAGCAGAGACAGCCAAACGCCGCCTTGAGGCGTTACTCTGCTGATAAAGATACAGACTGTTGATCCTAAACTACCCAAAATGCGTCTCTTTGTAAGAAGGTTGTGGGCAATTTTTGCGACCGCTGTTATTGCGACCAAATTTACATTGTTATAGCTCCCCTAAGAACCTAAGAAGACTCCCATGGTATATTCTTTAACAGCGAGAGAACTTTCTATAAATCTGCCCAGATCATGCAGTGCAGCTAGATCATGTAGACCTTCAATTTCTGTAGGTGCGCTGTTGAGAAGACAGCAGCCTGTGATAAAGGTTGATCCTAAGATATCTATCGAGTAATCTCTCCAAGGTTTTCAAAAGAAATGACAATAGACTAATCGGTCTGAAAATAATTTGCCCGCTTTATGAACGAAGACAGCCTTAGTTCCCTACATTTCAAAGGCATGTAATCCTGCTTGATACATACGGTCAATATCTCTTAGAGGCAGGGCAGCAGGTTATCAGCCACTGACTGTAGTTCCGCCAGCTAAATATTGTGCGGTCCTCGTGATGGAACAAGGCATAAAACGGGCTAGTCTTTTTTATTTAACCTTTTCCTTTTATTTAACCACTTTTCCTTATTGTATTCTCTTAAATTGTTTTTAATATATTATTACTAAAGGGATTGTGAGAAGCTCTCCTCAATTCCTTCACGGGAAGTACATTTTTGAAATTTGGCAGCTGCCACATACATATGTTTATTCTGATTATTAAAAATGAAGAGTTTTACGAAAGAAAATCGCGTTATAATTGTGTAAACAAACATTTGGAAAGTTATGCTGAGACCGCTCGCAAATGTCGAAGAATCGAGAAAGTGCACCTAATGTGGCAACCATTCAAAGGCTGCCCAAAAAATTTGAAGAAACTAGGTAGGTTATGGTCGGTTAAGACTCCTTTGCGTCAACGTACAGTCGGCCTCTTGAAAACATTGGTGCTGTAAACGAGTGTGTCGACGAAACCCGACAAGATCCATTTGCCATCGTTTTCAGCAACTTCAAATTTCACCAAAGCACCAACCAGCGAATTTTTACGAAAGACCTCAACCTTTATGCGTACACAATTCAGCTTACTCAGGAGCTGAAGCCTGCAGACCATGGAAAGCGCCGGCATTTCTTTCAATGGGTAATGGAGCAAAGTGAAGTCAATGCCAATTTTTCAAAAAAAAAATCATCAACTCCGATGAAGCGCATTTCCATCTGAATGGCTTCGTGAATACACAAAATTGCCGAATTTCAGGCTCAAAAATCCTCATGCAATCCATGAGAAACAAATGCACCCACAACGACCAACAGTCTAGTGCGGATTTTGGGCAGACGACGTGATTAGGCAGACGACGTGACTTTTTTTAAGATGAGACCCAAAATGGCAGTGACTGTGATTTATTACAGGAACGTGATAACGGAGTAATTGTGGCTTTAACTGAACGCCATGGATCTGGACGATATGTGGTTTTAGCAAGACGGCGCCACCTGCCACACCGCGCATGAAACAAGCGATTTATTACAGCAACGATTTCCAAAACAAATAATCTCAAATAATTCTGATGTCAACTGGCCACTAAGATCATGCGATTTAACGCGGTGCGATTTCTTTCTTTGGGGTTTTGTGAAATCTCGGGTTTATGCGAATAAACCGGTAAACATTCGTGAAGTCAAATTCCAGATCCAATGCATGAGATACAGCCCAATCTCTGTGAAAAAGTCATGACAAATTTCATGAAAAGAGTAATGGCCTGTCGTCAGAGCCATACGGATATTTTGATAGATAATTTGTTCCATTCTTAATCGGAACATACCTTCTTTACAATCCAGTAAAAAATCACACGTAGTTCAAAAAATTCGTGTTTTTCTTTTAAAATGAAAAACTGCATTCTTACTGAGACACCCTTTATTTCTAAAAGGAAAGTTATTTTAAATTTTGCATGTGGAGAAATTTTACGTTAAATTGAAATTAAGCATTTCATATTATCTACTTACTAAATGGCTGCAGAAAATGTCCTAAACATTGATTGACCAATATATCACAACCTTTCGTACTTGATTTTAACACTCATTTATTTGTTTGTAAATTCCTACACAATTAATTTAACATAAATATCTATACAATTAACAGAATTAATTTTTATCGCCTTGCACAAGATATTTGGCCCAGAAAGTCTTTCGTATTTTAAAAAATATTAACAGCTGTCCGTTTTAAACACCTTGAAATATTTTCAAAACTTTTGTTGAAATTTGCTGAATACTCTTTCGTCTCTTGCCATTGATCAAAGGAGATAAACATGAAACAATTTAAGAATTTGTTCATTAAGTAAAGTTAATCTTAAGAAATTCTTTAAAGTTTTTAGTGTGAAAAGTAACAATGACAATGAATGTCATTAGATGGAAAGATAATGTTATGAACACAAAAGAGATTGATAAATGGATATAGTACTTACAAGTTGTGAAAGAAATTATGAATAGCAAGAAAGACGAATGGCCAAGGAGAAAACTGAATATAAAAAAGCAGAATTAGGTTTGGTGTTGGTGGCAGTCGATGAAAGATTCACTCAAAGTTTCTAGTCCATTGAGAGAGCACAGAAGAAGCAGAAGTAACGAACGTAATCTTTAAGAATTTAAAAACTTTGGTAATTTTTACCCGAAGGATAAGATATATTTGCAAAATATTCAAAGGATTGAAATAATTTTAGCTAATATTATAAATTTCAAACAGTGCAAAAACCAAGTGTCACTTTTCAACTTGTTAAATTATTTACTTTCTAAAGTGTTAAAGTGTTCCAAGTGTTAAGGATAGAAAAGGAGTTTGCTTTACCACCGATATATAAAATGTCTATATACTATATTACAACAAGTGTAGGTATCACACGCAAACTCTTACACTTTGATCTGGTTGTGTCATTTCTGTACCCTATAGATAGAATCGTTCCATAGGACAACTACACTAAGGCACTGGCAAACACTTCATATTTTTACCTAATGTCATTACTTTATGTTGAACTTGCCAAATTTTGCCGAAGTCCTCTTCAAATTCTATCTGCACTGACAAATTCTGTGCACTTGTTTTTAGTGTTCCAAACCTATAGTACGAGGTTGCAATTTATATTTCGGGTCCATCAATAAATAAATAATTATTTATCATTGGAAATGATTTTATTGTTTTTCAAAATATTCTCCGACAAGATCAGTACACATTTGCATGCGCTCAATCTAATTTTTTGAGGAACTTTTTCCACTTCGATTGGGACACCACCAAAACATGGTGTTTGTTGTCGAAAAATATTGACCACAAAGTAAAAAGAAGTCATTGGGTGCCAAATCAGGGCTGTACGGCGGATGACCCATCAATGCGACATGTTCAGTGCGCAAATAGTCCATTGTTTCGGCTGATGTGTGAGAGCTCGCATTGACCTGATGCTAAATGATCTGGTTTCTCTTGTAGTTTTTCCGGTGACACGACACGTTATGCCCATGGGCGTTATGGCACACCTAAAATGGACATAAAGCCCATGGGCGTTATGTCGCACCTAAAATGGACATAAAGCCCATGACCGGTGTGACATAAAGCCCGCTGGTTTCACTACTGCCAGACCTTGCGGCGAAACTCCGTGAAAGGCCATAAAGTCCGTGGACGTTATGTCACACCTAAGATGGACATAAACTCTATGACCATTTTAGGTGTGACATAACGCCTATGGGCGTTATGTCCATGGGCGTTATGACACGTCACCAGTTTTTCCTTATTGTTTCGAATACTGTTGGCAAATACATGGTGCTATTCCACTCAGCATTGACCGTCCTACATTCCACTAAAAGCACTGTGGCCACATGACCGGTTATACAGAGAAAAACGTGATCATTTGCTTCGAGGTACTTCTTCCACGAACAACTTTTGTTGGGTTTAGCTCGTTTGGAAGAACCCATACGGACCGCGGTTGTATTTTTCAACATTTCTTTGCTCCAATCGACACGAGCCTTTTTTGAACAGTCGTCAAAATAATGTGGCATCCAACGAGAGTATATGGTTTTCACGGCCAAATTAACATGCAATATCTGGTTGATGCTTGTCATACTAATGCCCAATAATGCCTTAATCTCACGATATGTCACATGTCGGTATTGTTTTACGAGGGTACTTGTTGTCCCCTACCGGCCGTTGAAGTTTCGATTACTAGTGTATTTGGGTAAAATATGTCTTGTTCAATATGAGGCTCAAACGACGTCTCAAGGATCAAGTAGGATAAACAGAAGAATACTATATGTTCACAATTTGCGTCGAGTATTTTTTAACAAAAGCATTTTGAAATTTCGATCATACAAATAGTATGAATTCTTCCCAATGTTTCCATTTCATTTTATTTTATTTTTGTTAATCTTACATGAAAATGATATAAACTATATAAAGGGTGGACCATGTAAAATTTGGAGTTTAATTTCGTTGTAAAAAAATTCTAATAAAATTATTTTTCAAAATTTTGATTTTATTGGTTAGGCCGTCGATTACATTTATGAATGCCACACACCATCGTTCAAATGGCTTCCACGACCACTACAGTACCTCATTCGATCTACCCAATTTGCTATAACATTTTCGATTATTTGGGCCTCTATCTGGTGGATGACAACGTCGACTTCATGTGCGAAAGCCTCAATGGACTCGAAATTGTTTGCGTAATACTTATATTTTACAGCGTCGAAGAAATAATAGCGTAGCGAGGTGGAATCGTAGCTGCGAAGTGGGCAATATAAATACTTCCGAGTTTCGGCTGATTATGGGGGTTTCGAACACATTGCGCAAAAGATCGATTGTAACGTTGTCGGTGTGACACGTAGCGCCATTCTGTTGAAACATTATATCGTCCATGTCATAGCCTGTAACTTTTGGGAACAAACAGTCGATGAGCCTGTCATGGTATTGATGACAATGGTAGCTCCTTGCTTATTTCCGAAGAAAATGGACCCTGATACCGGCGTGTCAAACGCCGCACCAAAAAGTCGGCTGTGGATGGACCGACTTCTCCTCGAAGGCGTGTGGATTTTTTGAACTCCAAATGCAATATTTTTATTTGGTAACTTAGCCCCCGAAGTGAAAATGAGCTTCATTGTAAGACGTGATTTTAGTCAAGAAATTTTCATATTCAGCAAAGCGATCTTCAGCCTATTGGGCGTAGCGAAATCGCACCGGTTGGTCACGAGGCTTCAGATCTTGAACTAATTGGACATTGATAATCTTCACAGAGAGGTTTTTGTGCAAAATTTTGGGCAAAGTATGCGAGAAGTGTGCAATTACTCAATTGGTGCAGTTTCAGCTACTGAGGCAACATTTTCCAGTCAACGCCCTGGTCGAGCTCGTACACGGGTTCTTTTGTCGAACATACACCCGGATAGACGAACTCGCTTCTCAAATAGATCTGCAAAATGCATTGATGACACTACACGCTGAAAAATAACGTCCTCTCTAATATATTTTCCCAAACATATTCTGCAGGAACCATGTATATGTTTGGAACACAGTTCAAACATTCATATAATTGCAAGTCCCAAAGTTACTTGTATTTAAATGCAAACAGTATCATGTTTACTGACAAACATGTATTCTTTGACGTGAAACATGTGCGTTCTTCGTCCCAAACATTCATATATTTACTTGGAAGCATTCGTGGGTTTGCCCCAAACCTACATATACTTACGTGGAAACATATGTGAATTTGCCCCAAATATAATAATATTTAGAAACGAATTATTTTTCGATTTCAATATATGTATATGTATTATTTATTATAATTAAGTTTAACAATATAAATCCACATTTATAAATAATTTATACAAAAAGTTAATAGATTTAAAACGGCCTTTTTACATTTATTTGTATTGAATGCATTATTTGTTTTTTTTTCATGAAATGACAATCTGCTGCTCTTTTGCTTCTCCTTTCTTTGTTGTCTCTCACGTTTTTGGTTTCGGAAGGTTTCAGCTATGCATTGTTTATCAATATGCGTTGAAACACAAACAATATATTTGTATGCAAATCAAGCTCATGCAAGCAAAGGGTGGATTAATTACTTGTGTCTTTTTATTATATTTAAAAAATAGTCCGACGTTCCGATTTTCTCAGTAAAGGCTTGGACAGACAAGGGGCTTCAGCTTGTTGCCTTTTCCAGATTCTTTCGTCAAAAATGTTACTTTTACACATGCCTATATACGAAACACATACACAACAACCAAAGTTACATCACAAACCATTTAACCGTCCGAGCCTTCGTTTATTCTTTTTTCACTGATAAATCGCTTTTGATATCCTCTTTCCGATGACCCATTGACGACTGAATACCTGAAACTAAAACAAACTACATCAGGCAAAATAAGAAACACTGCATTTGCAATTTACACGAACATTCAGGAATATTGATGAATCACGGACTGAGAGAATATTGTAAAAATACAGATACACTTACAAGATCGACGCTCTCGTTGTCTCTCGTTTATTCTCTTGCTCTCTTGCTCTCACAAACACATATATATTTGGATCGCAAACACATATGTTATAACATATTAATCATTGCGTCTCAAACATGTAATATTGAATAGCAAACAGAACATATTTGTGCACAAGTATATTATATTTGCGACAAGCTCCAAACACATTATATATTTGCATCCATACAACTTAAAAATACAGATTTTTAGCGTGTGTGAACGGCATTCGATACAGGAACATGATAACGGAGTTCTTGTGGCCTCAACTGGACGACATGGATTAGGACGACATGTGGCTTCAGCAAGACGGATCCACCTGCCACACCCCGCATGAAACAATCGATTTATTGCAGCAACGATTTCCAGAACAAATTATCTCAAATTATCCCACTGGCTACCAAGATTATGCGATATAACGTTGTGGGATTTCTTTCTTTGGGGTTTATTGAAATATCAGGTTTATGCGAATAAACCAGAAACAATTGCTGGGTTCAAATCTGAAATCCAGCACGTCATCGGTGAGATACAGCGAAATCTCTGTGAAAAAGTCATGGAAAATTTCACGAAAAGACTAATGGCCTGTCAGCAGAGCCGTGTGGGGCGTTTGACGGATTTTTTATTGCATACTTATTCGGAACATGTCTTCATTAGAATCCAATAATAAAATCATAAATATCTCAAAAACTACATGTTCTTATTTTAAAATGAAAAAGTCAATTCTTACTGAGACACTACATTCTGCTACATTGACAAAAAAGCAAAAAATGGAAGGATATGTTTAATACAAAATGCTGCCGTGAAAAAATGCTCTGTCAAAATTCTTCAAATACAAAAATATATATATTTTTTTAAATTATGTCCATCATGACAAGTCGGTTGAGTCCCATAGTTACCCCCGATTGAAGTTCTAAAAAAGATGGGTCTCAGTACTGTACGATGTTCTCTGTCCATAGTTGGCGATTTGGTGCGTCCTTTTATGTGTTTCCCGTACTACTCGATGTTATTTTAATAATTATACACAACTCTTTTCCTCCTTTCTATTTTAACAGGAATCTCAACCCCATTAAATCCTTTGAGTTTTAAAATAAGAATTTTTTCATTTTCGGAGCTGTCAAAATCTTTTCCGTAACCCATGTTGATGAACATTTTTAACAGAGCTATTTAGTTTTGGTTGGTTCCCAAATGTGGACACTAGGGTGGGTCAATATACAAGAATATAAAAGAAACGTAATCTACGGAAAATTTTATGAAAATGTTCCCAAGAAACCATGGTTCTAGAGTCAAAATCGAGCCCGCGATTTTTCACTTGGAAATTTCTATACATGTTAGCGTAATATATCGACACCAAAGCCATTCTGTTGGAACTTGATACTGTTCGATTTCGATGAAATTTCATACATATAATCTAGTCGTTGTTGCCTTTACAAGGACGTTAATTTTAGGTCGAAACTTCCAATAGTTCATATTTTATAGCTGTGTAAATTTGGACATCTGCAGCATTTTTGTGAAGAGGTACATATGTTAGTGTTGCAATAACTTTTGAATGCGATATTAGATTGGCCATTTGTATATTTATTCCTAAAGACATGGTTAAAACCTATCAGGTGATACCTTGATCGATACAATCTGATGTCGCACTCAAAAGTTATTCTAACGTTGCACAAAAATGCTGCAGACGACCAACTTTACACAGCTATAAAACATGAACCGTGGGGAGTTTCGACCTAAAATAAACGTCATTGTAACGGTAGTAACGAGTAACTACTATATTTGCGAAATTTCATCGAAATTGAAGAATAACAAGTTTCAAAAGTATAGCTTTGGGACGATTTTTTACGCTAATATACCAATTTTCAAGGGAAAACTAGCGGGCTCGATTTTGATTTTAAAACCGTGGTTTCTTGGGAAAATTTCCCTAGAATTTGCCGTAGATTACGTTTCTGCTATACACTTTGTCAGGTTTTTTGGTCCCATACAAATGGACGAACCCAAGTGTACACACTAAAGATTCAAATCATGGTCTACTTGATCAAATTTTAGTCGTTCGTTATTCAAGTGACTCAAAAATTTAGTTTCTTATTTCCAAATTAACATCAAAAACCAACAAGTTTTGTTTCATTATTATCAAATGATTTATTTGTTAGAATTTAAATTTACGTATGACCTATTTTATACGAAATTTGTATAAATCCCTAAGATGTTGAATTGGACTACAAATTTCCTACCATATTGAATTCGACTAAAGTTTGTATAATTCAATTCCTTATTCATGTGATTCGCAGTGCATTTTGATATAAAAGTTATTTCAAATAGAAAACTTTTTATATCATTCTAACATCTGGTGGGAACTGGTTTCCATTTCAGTTTTCAAAAATACTGAAATTTATTGCCACAATGGGTAAAGAATACAAACAATTTTTAAATTGCATTTCACATACTTTACAGCGCTTAGTTAACGAGTATATTTCATACTTATAAAATAACCTACCTGTCAAAGGATATTGGATTCGCAACAAGGACTTTAAAATATGAGCACCTAAGGAAAAGATAAAATAAGAATATTGAAAAACTGCATATGCATTTATATACAGATACGTAGTATATAAATGCATTTGTATATACACATTTAATTTATGCATTTAGATGTGTGTAGGATAAAATTGCATACAAAATCTCTAGTTTATCACACTTTCGATAGTTAAAACCATAGAAGCGCCATAAAATTGAAACTTTTTCACACTGCCTCTGCCTTACGTGAGTATGCAATATAAATATATTTGTATATCTCGCAAAACTAGAGGGAGTGATTGTGCATATGGCCATAGAACAACTTTTTCTATCACACATCTGTTCACATAATCCCATTGAGGATTAACGTTAAATTTATATTTGATACATGAGGAGGATTTTGTAGAAAATCTCATTCCGCTTAAATGAAAATCGATTTAATTTAGTTGATATAAAAGTTTTGCAATATGCAATACAATAATAGCAAATGAAATAATAAAACGTGAAAACTAAACAAAATATTAAAGTGCTATAAGTTGAGGACTGGCAACGATAAATCAAATTGAGTCATCCAGTAAATCCCTTGGTGTCTGTATTTGTGGCAGAGTCGAGTGGCAGCCAATGCTGATGAATTGTGCGGTTTAAGTACATAAGTAAGTTGTTTAAATGTGATCATATCTGTACACATACATATATGTGTGTGTGGGTTAGTGTATATGTGTAAGTGTAAACAACTGCAGTTGGAATGTTGTTTTATGTGAGGATTTGTGATTCCCTGTGTATGATGTATTTGTGGTGTAGAGTCATGTTTCATCAGCAGTAGTAATCGATGAGAAGTTGCACAGTGGAATTAGTTTTTAACAAAACTTCGTTTCTTGGGCAACTATTCAAAATCCTGCAGAGTTTCTTTAATACTAAGTTTATCTTGTTTTTCCAGCAGAGTTTTGTTGTGTTTTTTATATCAAGTCTAGAAAATATCAAATAATAACAAAGTCATAATTGAAATACTATAAGGTAAAAGAATAATTTGGTTTTCGAGTATCCTAGTTTGGGTTTTGAACTAAGATTGAAAGAGTAAAAAAATTGAGTAAAACAATTGCGCAATATATGAATTTCGTGTCATGTTTGCGGTAAAGTATTGCTGTTGGAGAAAACAAGTCGACATGGCCGCAAACATTTCACGGTTATTAAAAATAGAACTCTCGGCAAAAATGCAGTTGGCCGGCCACAACCAAAATGTTTTTAAAAAAGTATTTAGTATTCGAATTTTACTATTTTTTTCGCAGAATGCTTCAAAACAGTTTGCCTCAAAATAGTTTTACAGTTTTCTGCCAGGTCGAACATCGACCCTCCTCTGGGGAGGATCCAATACAGGGTACGCCGCTTCGGCATCGCTTTTACTGGTTTAATGCTTGCTGTCGGTGGTGCAAGGGTTAGTGTGCGCGGCTCTTGTACATGAGATACTGGGTTTGAACCCTGCTCTGACCACCTTCAAATTTCTTTCGGCGGCGGTCACCTCGCATAGTCACGGCGACACTATCGAGTATATAGCCATGAAAAAGCTTCTCAAAATACCGTTCGGAATCGGTGTAAAACTGTAATTCCCAATCAGTGAGTGAAAAACTTTAAAGCGCACAGCGCACAGTGATTGTGAGAAGTTCTCCCCGGTCCCTTCATGGGATGTAATGGGAAACCATTTATTTATATTATTAGGGGTCGGAATTCGGCTGGCCTTAGAGATTTTTTCTCGTCTCAGAGTGATTTTTCTTCTCAGCATCATAACCATTTTTTACTTGTTATAAACCTTGCTTATACATAGTGCTTAATACTTTCCGATTCCCGACACCCCTCTAATATGGTACAAATTTGGTTATCTTGCCCTAAAGATGCACGCGGGGAGAAAGAGCCCTGCAACATTATTCAGAACTCATGTATAAGTACATATATCTTTGGAACATCCCTCTTCCTACGTGCAAGCATTGTTTTATTGAGTTAATTGTCTGCTTCTTTTTTTGTTTCTTTGTTGTCTGTCAGGTTTTTTATTTTCAGCAGTTTTTAACAACAATCAAAACCATATTTGGGTCACAAAACCGTATATTGTAACATATTAATCATTGTGTCTCCAACGTGTATTATTAATTAGCTAACAAAATATGTTCGACACAAGAATATACACTGTATATGCGAAGAGCTACAAAGACATTATATTTGTATCCAAACAACAAAAATTACAGATTTTTAAGCTTATGTTGCACCACAAAATCAAAGACCTTTAGTTTGAGTATCCATTATCAAAACATTTTTCTTCGACAATGCGGCTGGTCCGGAAGTAATGGCCGCAAAATGAAAATCTGGCGGTGGTGCAACGATTAGTGTGCGAGGCTGTTGTGTAAAAACCCGTGCCTGCGATCCATGCTTTGACCACCTTACACTTCTTTCGACGACGGACACCTTGCTTAGCGACAGCGACACTGTCGAGCAATAAGCCATAAAATAGCTTCTAAAAAACCGTTGGAACCGGTGTAAAACTATAGGTTCCAATAAGTAAGTGAAAACTTGAAGCCATTGGTGAAATACAGCTGCACACAATCGATAATGTGCTTAAAAATTGGACCGATCGTGTAGGCTACTGCATGGCCAGCCGAGGCAGCCATTTGAATGAAATTATTTTCCATTATTAACCGGAAGGATTGTACTTTCAAATAAAAAAAGAAATTTGAGAAAATATTCAGTAGTTTTTTTTTTATAGCATTTTCAAAAAAAAAAAGTTATTTGGGGACCCGTTATATTGAACTAATACTAATTTGAATGTATTTCAATTGATCGTCAACGCTGTTAAAGTGATAAATTGCGTCCCAGTATATTTCGTCAATTTGTTGATACAGCAAAAATCAATTGATGCTCTTAAAGTCACGAAACGTTATGGTAGAATTATCTTGCTTTACATGGATATCATAGGTCAAAAACCCTGGAGCTGAGAGATGATCATAGAGAAGTATTTTCGACATACAACTGACAAAAAAAACATCCAATAAACTGGACAGAGTAGATTTATCCACCGATATTGGTATTGTGGTAGTTTCATCGTCGGAAGAGGACACAGTTGTTGTTGTGTTCAAAGACATGTGGATATTGTTGTTGTTCTTATTTCGTTTTGTCCAAATTGTTCTCTTTCACACAAGAGCACTAATAAAATTGACATTTGTATGACATGTCTATCTTATTTGTGTTTTTCTTTGCACTATTTGAAGATTTACAAAATAGAGAATGTGATATTATATATTTATTATTATGTTATGTTTTAAATATTTAAGAGGATACGTTTAAATTAGTGGTTTAAATCGTTCAACGAGTAACCAATAGATTTGGTAAAATTTTTGGTACCTTTTATGTACCTTGTGGCATATTTTTTATGTACTTGTTGTTATATTTTTGTACATATTGTGATCTTTGAAATGGAATTTTTGGCAAATTTTCGATAATTTATACTTCATTGCCATACTATTTCCTAAATACTACCGTCTTCTATATAGGGTTATTTAGGTGATTCAGAGTAGTGTGTTGCTGCGAGTTGCATTTCGTCACCTAAAACGCCCAAAGACGTAACCGTCATTTTCAAAACTTTACAGGAGAACCAAAAAACCTTATAAAATCCAAAGTATTTCAGTTTTAAACGCGTTAATTCCACAGCTTATTTTAGGAACTTGGAACTCTACTATTTTGCACATATATATTTTAGCGTGGAGTATTATATACAATCAAAAAAACAGTTTTTATTTTTTGAGGGTTACGCCTTTGGGCATTTCAGGTGACGATTTAAAGAATCGAACACAGTCACGAGTTGGTTTTCTTCCCGCACAAATAACGTTCCCTTCCCGATATAATAAGTATAGAACTAAAAAATTACAGCAGATCGTTGTCCGAGGCCTTCGGCCACGGACTGTCCCTGCAGCCATCCGATAAGACAGAAAACATATATAACAATAAATTCATTTGCTTATATTATTTATCATTTATTGTTATATATGTTTTCTGTCTTATCGGATGGCGTATTCTACGTTAAACTGAATGGCCGTGTCTCTGACACAGTCTGTAGGGACAGTCCGTGGCCGAAGGCCTCGGACAACTGTCTGCTGTAATTTTTATATTTACCAACGGCATTTGATTCAAGTCCGTTTAAAAAAAAAAATATTATGTTCAATTTTTTTAAACTTAATTTAATTTATGTATTTTAATTAATATTTTTATTGAAATAAGTTCTGCGAATGTTGAGAGGGCCGCCCTAATATTAAAAAAGGTTTACCTTATCGAGTCTTCGCATTAGCATTCGAGCGTTGTGTGAAAGCTTTACGCTTTACAATTCAAAATTAATGTTACAACAGCTTTATTGAAGCTTTCGCAAAAAAGCTTTATTACGTTAGCTTACTGTTTGTTTCACTTTTTACTAGATACATGTTGCCAAGCAACATTAGCTTGCTGTTCGTTTCACTTTTTACTAGGTACATGTTCCTAAGCAATGTTGAGCAACCAAAAACACTCAACCAAACACCACACATATGTTTGAGTGTATGTGTTTAAACAATTTTCATTTGAGAATCTAAAATACTAGAAATATATCAACCAATATGAGCTGTATATCAAACGAAAGATAACATCTTCATTTACCTACAAAAAATTTTTTAAAAAAATTCATCTAGCCGTTTCCTCAAATTGAATGAAATAAAGATTACAACAATAAAAACCTGACATGACTCCTCATACCGTAAGGTAAGACGTATTCTACGTCAAAAACAAAAATATAAATATTAGTTTAATTAACTTTATTTGCTGAAAACTTTTCCAAAGCTTCTCAACAAGGTTGTTCGGAATCGGTGTAAAATTTTAGATAACAATCAGTGAGTGTATAACTAGAAAGCGAACAGATAACTGGTTGTGAGAAGCTGTCCTCAATCGATTAATGGGATGTACTCGTAATGGGAAGTTTTGTATGTGTGCTATGTACATTCTTTAATTTTTTCTTCTGTATTTTCTTTTGTTGTGCCTGGGATCTTGTTGCTCGTTGCTCCAAGTCATGGAATAGGTCGTCCAAAAGGTGCTTATACCAATAAAACTATTTGCTTCTAGATATTTGCTAAACATTCATAATATCCCCAGAAGTTTCAAACTTAGTGTTTAAAGTTTCCACTAAATATTCTCACAAAACCACTGTTTGTTTTTTTTTACCATCACTGCCATCATTTCGATCAGTTAAATTTTTGACACATCAATATAAGTTTTTGTTTTAGTTTTTCTTTTGGCAAAAGTTTTCCTTCCATTCATGTCGAGTTTCAAAGATTTTCTTTTTATTACATTTTATTGTATAAGTAACATCAAAATTTCTTTGCTTCTGTTTGTCGGGATGGTGCCAATAATATTTGCTGTTACATATGTCTACATGTGTTTTAAAGTTTTCGTTCTGGAGTGATGATAACTACTTTTTATTCCTGACTCGCTTGACTTGTTTGCCAAAGAACTGGAATACAACTAATTTTAAGTTTTCTAATTTGACCTTATGACACGTTGTGGATGCAATGAGCGGGAGACATGGTCACGTCCCCGCCAACCGATCTATTTCAAAAGCAGCCAAATACATGGAGCTGACATCAGCATTCGTTATAAACTGGTGGTGGTGAATTTTGTACATTGCTAGCGCCATTTCCGGCGCAATCAATTTTCCTAAAATAACTATAAAGAACGCCATCAAATGATCAACTAAATTGGTTGACTGACTGGACTACCGGACGACTGACTGAAAACCGTTTCCGTTGTAAACTGTGTGTGTGTGATTTAGGGTTCGATATCGGTTTACTAAATACACTTACATATGGTGTGAAAGGAAGTGGTGACTGCTCCGGTTCGGAATTGTTCCGTATTTACCACAAACTAAAACAATTTTTCCTCGGTTCTTTCCTTTTCGATGTGCCATCAACAATTTTTCCAACTTATTTATGGAAGCGATAAATTGAATGTTTTTTCTTTTTTACTTATGATAGAAAATCAAAACGAAAATTGAAACATTACGTAGCTGGTCTCTTAATATCCGAAATTCCATCAATATTTGTTGTGACTGTATGTATGTTGGTAGTTATAAAGCAAAACTGTGCGCTGCCATCAAGAAGTCCTTTGCCAAAATATAATGTGTCACTTCAATGGCAACTAATGATTTGTAAAATTTGTGTTACTCTTAAAAGCTTTGAAACATATTTTGTTTTCAATCATTTTTGATTGTTGTCCATGTTATGAAGGACACTTGACAATTTTTATTGAGGGCAGATCACTCTATTATAGTGAAGAGGGTTTGAAGTATTTTGGTATAAAAGTGGATGGGATGTTGTTTTTTTGGGTTGGCTTTTGTTGCAGGCATTATAATGAGTAATAGCGTGTTAGAATAAGCAAAGCCAATACAAGTGAAATTAACCAGTGAAAAAGTTGTATACGAATCACCAAGATTTTTGTGCTGGAAAAATTGTGGGTTCTGTAACATACCTTTTTTCATTGAATTAGCACTGGATGGTAGTAACTTAAATTTTCCCAATGATAACATATGCGACTTAAAAGCAGGACATAGTGGGGCCTCGGTATCGAATCCCTTTAGAAAAATTTATTTTGTATTTTTTGTTTGTTACATTAATGAATTTGGTTCAAATTTAAAAAAAAATTAAATCGCAATGAAATTGTATGTATTTATGGACACGTTAGGGACAGGGGACTGTCCGTGGAGGTGGAAAGTTTCTGATAGCCATTCACTTGGGAGTGACCAGATCTGAATCCTTCATTGGGCAGTCCAAGCAACTCACTACTTCCACGTAGTATGTCCTAGGCAATGGCTTTATTGTACACCTACGTTAGATAGCTGGAGTCAGAAGGAGAAAATAAATGAGCAGACTGATTAGGTATGCGATCACTGGCTTAGTAGGTGACTGATCTCACTGAAGCTCATCAAGCTACCGGGCGTGTTATTTTGTCCTTTAGAAGGCGGATGAGCCAAACATATAGGCCAACGGAGGATTCGACATATTGCATACTGGTCAGTGTCTGATCTATAATGGGCGGCTGCAATCAAATATCCTGGCAGTAGGTAAAATGCAAAAACCCGGCGGACTGGGTTTGCCTCCCGCCACCGTTCATAATGGCAGTGAAAATACAAAAACGAAAGGGAAAACATAAACAACCCCTATTTGTTGACGACCCCCGCAAGCGTTATAAGGACCACGATATATGGATATGCACCTGGAATGTGAGAACTATATATAGAGCCGGTGCAAGTATCCAATTGGCAGATATCCACGAAAGTTATAAGGCTGACATTACCGCAATCCAGGAAATGCGATAGACAGGACATGGCTGTACACGAAAAAGAAACTGCGACATATACTACAGTTGCCATGGAAAAAAACATGAATTTGGTTGCGGATTTGTAGTTGGCAAAAGACTACGACATCTAGTCTCTAGGTTCAATCCCGTGAGTAATCGTATGGCCAGAAATCTCATAAAAGCGACATATTTGTATATTTCCCTAATTTACGTGCTTGCCCCTACAGAAGAGAAAGATGATGATGCAAAAGAAATATTCTATGAGCGCCTAGAGGAAAGAATGGCCGCTGCTCTGGCCATGACACTAAGATTGTACTAGGAGATTTCAATGCTAAAGTAGGCATGGAAAATGTGTTTATGTGTTGATTGATTAGTCAACGGTATGAGACGGCCGTCGGTGGTGCAATGGTTAGTGTGCGCGGCTCTTGTACATGAGATCCTGTGTTCGAATCCTGCTCCGACCACCTTAAAATTTTGATCGGCGGCGGTCACCTCGCATAGTGACGGCGACACTATCGAGTATATAGCCATGAAAAAGCTTCTCAAAATACCGCTCGGAATCAGTGTAAAACTGTAGGTCCCAATCAGTGAGTGAAAACTGGAAAGCGCACAGCTCAGTGATTGTGAGAAGTTCCCCCTGTCCCTTTATGGGATGTAGGGGAATCCATTTATTTATTTATTTTATGAGACTGATGCATAAAGACATCCTCAAGGCTACTTGGGTTTCGATGGACAGCACAGCTCACTGCTTCTGAGAAGATCTCCCTTAGGCCTTCATGGGATATAATGGGAATCCAGTTTTTTTGCTACTTATCCAGTGTAATAGACGTACGAGTCATCAGAGGAGCCAACATCGATTCTGATCACTACCTAGCAGCAGCAAAGTTTCGGACAAAATTGCGTAGAGCGATAATCGTACGAAACCAGACGTAGAGCAAGCTAGACATCGGAAAGCTGCAATTACCAGAGGTAGCCAAAGCCTACTCAAGGAAGCTCTCGCAATCATTTCCGAGATGTGTGTGAGCGGAACGAAGGTAGGTACAGAAGGAAAAACGAAGCCCGAAAATTCTACCAAGAAGTCGAAGACGGATCTAATGGAATGGTTCAGGGTCACTCTTCTGTAAAGACAAGAACGAAAATCTCATCGCAGATTTGCAGAGCATCTTGGGAATATTGAATATGAATACTGGTACCTGAGACATCCCATGACGAGGACACAATCGATTACAATTTGGACGACGACGTCGATTGCCCCCCTGTTAACCAAGATGAGGTCAGAGCAGATATTGCCCGGCTTAAAAACAACAAAGCTGCAGGAGCGGATGTATTACCGGCGGAGCTGTTTAAAGCTGGCGACGATAAGCTGACAATCTGCGTGCATCATCAGCTCATTAGCAAAATTTGTTTAGATGAATACGTGCCCGGCCATTGGAATAAGTGCCGACATAGTGCCGACTAACATGGAATACGCCTTTTAGCCATAGCATATAATCAGTGAGTGAAGAATTAGAAAGAGCACAGCTCACTGGTTTTGAAGAGCTCTCCCCAAACCCTTCATGGGATGTAATGGGAAACTTTTTTTTTATAAGGTTCTATCAAGTATAATGTGCGAGAGACTAAAACCAATTATCGCTGATCTGATTGGACCATACCAGTGTTGCCTTAGGACTGGAAAATCGGCAACTGAACAGATTTTCACGCTACGACAAATCGGGGGAAAATCCACGAAACACAAATCGACACCTACATCTATTTGTCGTTTAAAAGCCGGGTTTCGATAGACCGATACGGAAGAAACTCTTTGAAGCTATTACGCCTTTGCGGGCTAACCTTGACGAACACCAAAACCGCAGTGCAATTTGGCAAGGATCTTGTCTGACAGTAAATGAGGACAAGACAACATTAATGGTTTCAACGAGCAGGGTCTCCACGCGATTAGATCAAAGCGTGAATGTTGGTAACCGCTATAATTTCGAGGCAGTGGTCGAATTTATATACCTCTGGTCTGCCGTAAACAAAAGCAATAACGCCAGCCTTGAGATCCAGCGGAGAATTGTGCACTTTAGATGTAAAGCCCTCTCTCGAGTAACAAATGTCGAACTATACCAGATTCTCACATAAACTGTCTTGCTTTATGGCGCAGAATCCTGGGTCTTATCGCAAGCAGACGAAACATCTGTAGCAGTCTTGGAGAGACAAATTTTCCGAACAAATTATGGCCCTATAGTGCAGAACTGCAAGTATCGGCGACGCATAGGCCATGAGCTGTATGAGCTATATTCCGACATTGACATAGTTAAGCGGATCAAAATAACGTGGTCACGCTGACTAGGCCATGTCAATAGAATGCATGAAGACGAACCAGCATGAAGGGTTTTCGAAACCGAACTTGAAGGAAGATGAAAACTACGGAGACCAAGACTCCGCTGGAAGGATCAGGTTGACAATCCCTGCGTACACTTGGTATTACAAACTGGAGAGATAAGGCAAAAGATCGAACTGGTTGGCAAAATATGTTGTCTTCATTGTATAGGGCCCGTGACCCCTCGGGGTTGTTCGGTTACTCTATAAACTGTCACTACATCTCCCTTTTAAAATATCTCCCATAAACTAATAAAACCATTACAAATTTACAAACTAAAGTCACCACTATGAATTTTGCTACTAACCATTTAGCCCTTGATATTCATTCATTCACTTCTATTTGCCTTAAAATTTTTGCATACAATATTTGCTGTTTTTTCATGATTCGATGACTGTTTTGCTCTTTAGTTGCCTCTTGAAGTGCTGCCATTCAGTTTGGGGCTTGAAATACTAAATTCAGAAGAAGAGTGTGTATTAGAAACACCAGCTGAAATGGAAGGACAACACCATTGGCGGCAAAAAGTTAGCGGAAACAGAAATGAAATGAACTCATTCAACGATCCACTTAAACGGCAATATGAACTCAAGAGTTGTGGTTGTGTTTCCTTAACTCAATGCAAACGAATGTTCAGGTACCCCTGCCTTTCTGTGAATTTCGTGATTTTTATTGTCGCCTCCCTGAACATTTCATGTGGTCGAAGGAAATAAATTGTTGAAAAGGGAAATTACATTTTCACAGGATTTTTCTATTTTGTTTGTGGTTAAAGGAAGTGAGGGGGGTAGAGAGTATTTTATAGCATTTTGAGGTTGTAGTACTTAAAGAATTTTTATCGAAAAAAATAAATTGTTAAAACAAAATTTAATTGAGTACGTCTGCAGTGAAAGGTGATAGTTTACAGTCTGGAGGTAATAATTTAAAAGTTGTGGAAAACATTAATTATCTTTTTCAGATGATTTGATTACTATTATACGTAGGTTTTTACTACGAAAAATTAAAATGAATAGATTGACGAACGTAATAACAGGTTGAAAGGTGTTTGGCCAGTAGAAGATATTTTGTGAGGCGGAAACAGAAATGAAATGAACTCATTCAACGATCCACTTAAACGGCAATATAAACTCAAGAGTTGTGGTTGTGTTTCCTTTACTCAATGCAAACGGATGTTCAGGTACCCCTGCCTTGGTTTTGTTATTGGACGACACAGATTAGTTTATAATATTTGGTCTTAGCATTTAAGCAAACCATTCTGTCACGATTCCTATTAGCATCTGCATAAAGATGTTGACTTCAACCTGATTTGAGTTCGTACTTATTCTTGGCCTTTCATCAAAAGGGGAAATATTGGCATTCTAACAAAGTTTTTAAACCTGCATTCTACACGCTCACAATACGGCCTCTGTAACATATTCTCTCTAACACATTCTGCAGGAATCATATATATGTGTGGAACACACTCCAAATATTCATATATTTGCCAGCCCCAACCCCACTTATATTTAAAGATAATTATTAAAATTAGATTAGAAAAATGTTCATGACTTCTAAGCCTGTAGTATGAATTTCTTATACATTAACCAAAAACTAACAAATAAATCGGTTATACAAATTCAAATTCAAATGAATGTAACTGACACTAGCACGGTCATCAAGAATGCTATACCACGGAAAAATACAACTCTGTGATATAGATTAAAAACTCACCTCAATGCACTGTAACAATGCGAGAATGCATGAGGAAAAGAAGAACATGGTGGAAAAAAGCTGTCTGTTCTTGTTGTTGGAATTATAGGCCTTTCAGTATATGTTGAAACTTAGGGATCTTCGATCGATACTAATTCGCACATGTGAATTACAGAATTGGGTTTGTATATATACGATTGATGATCAACCGATGGTATCAATTTAGGTACAGTAGTTAGGCATCTGACGATGTACTTGTCACGGAGTTCGAAACTAGTCATGGTGGTCAGTGGTGGACTTGCCTGGTCCAAAACCACACTGACAAACTCCAATCAGGTTTTCACCAATTGGCTTTAGTCTGTCACATAATACGCTCGACAATACCTTATACGCGATGGATAAAACTATCAGTCTTCAGTGATAGTTGGAACAGATATATTGGTCACCCTTTTGGAATACAGTACATAATGCACTGACACTCCAATCGTCAGGCACAGATAGGTTCTCTTTAGAGATTAAAAAAATATGCACAAGTAAGGGAAATGTGACTCCTACCGAAGAATTTACCCCGTGCTTTCATAAAACGAATTTGAACGAACAAACGAGTATCATAAATCTAAAATACAACTGAAAAGGCTGTCACTAGTCAAGTGAGGCAATTCTTTCAGAAATTTTTTAAAGATACGTGTCCCAAAAGAAGTAACGCATTTGACCCATACTATTCGTATTATTAACATTTTAATTTTGGCAGATTTCTTAATTCGTTCGTATTCGATTTATGAAAAAAGGCCCATAATTTTTTAAATTGTATTGTCTTGTTTTTAAAAATTTTACTCGTTCAAGATCAATCCAATTAAACATTAATTTTTCTATTTAATAGTACATTGTAATAGAAAAAATTAGTTTTGCTGAAAAATTTTTAACAATTATAAATTGACACATATCCTCATATAAATGAGCAACTCTCGAGATTTTAGCAATATCAATACATTTTACATCAACATTAAACACGAATTTTTCCAGCTCATAAATCTTTAGCTGACACCTGTTTTTCCACGTTTGTATTCTTAAAATCCATTTTAATTTTTTTTTTTCAAATTTTTAAAACTTTTCTGTTTCTCATTTTTTTCAGCTATAAAAATGTTAACCAACGATACCATCCACGACATAAACAATATGATACTGGAAAGTTATGACCACTTAGAACCCGAATTCGAGAACACTACAACCCGCGATGTAATTGGCGCAGTCGGAACCACAGCACGTTTGCATTGTCGTGTGAAAAATCTCGGAGATAGAGCCGTTTCATGGATCAGAAAACGTGATCTTCACATACTGACGATAGGCATTATGACCTATACAAATGACCAACGATTTCTAGCGCGTCACATCGACAACTCCGACGAATGGGTGTTAAAAATTGTATCAGTGCAGCCACGAGATGCGGGCATCTATGAATGTCAAGTGTCGACAGAACCAAAAATAAGTCAAGCCTATAAATTAATGGTTGTCAGTAAGTATTCATTAACACAATTCCTACACAAGTGTTGCTATAATCATTTGATTTACATTAAATTGAACTTTTTCGTTACAGCTTCTAAAGCTCAAATTCTTTCGAATCGCGAATTGTTTGTACAAAGTGGCAGTGACATTAATTTAACCTGCATAGCACCCCAGGCGCCGGGTCCCTACACCCACATGCTGTGGTACAAGGACAGCGAACTAATCAATGACTCTACAAGAGGCGGCATAAGGGTGGTGTCGGAACAGCAAATGAAAACGAGCAATTTGGTTATATCACGCGTAACCCACACAGATTCCGGCAACTATACTTGTTCGGCAGACAATTCAAGTGAGTAGGACCAAAATACAAACCTTGTGTATTCATGCAAAATATTTGTGTGAAATCATAACCTATTTAATCATTCATGAATTCAATTGGTTCTTCCTTTACTTTCCTGTTCTTTGTCTGTCTATTTGTGTTTCAACGACATCATGCCCACACGTTTCCAGACAGCGACAGTGTTTTTGTACATATCATCAATAGCGAGAAACATGCCGCCATGCAACATGAATTAGCAACACGACTGCATGTACCACACAGCCTTCTTGTAATATTAACAATATTCTATGTAAGTTTTTTATTGCTATTTCAATGTAAAGTACGTAAACGTAAATCCTTGCAGTCATATGAATATCCTTACATGCATAATATCAAAGGGTTCTAGGAAACTAATTTGAAGTCATGTATAGAAATTAAAAATAAAAAGACAAAATTGTAGGTTGACTTATACTACATGATGACATTTTTTCAGAGTTCATATTAAGTTTTTGTAATTTGTTTTTACCAGCCTCAGAAGATTTTAGCCGACAAGCAGATCAAAATTTCGCAATACAATCACTAACAATTTTGTAGTGCTTGCCTAAATTCGTAGCTTTTTTAAATGTGGCTATAATTTTGTACTCAACTTATTTCCTGGCAACGTTCCAAAGTACACTAATCTGCAAAAATTTAACTTTTAGCCCCAAAAAGTAAACATTTTAGCATCTTTTTAATTTTTTTTCGGTTAAAAGTGTATACATTTTTCGTTGTGTTTAAACCCCAGGACAATATTTTGAAATTCGCTACTTAACAACAATAGCACCAATGATTGTAGAAACCACATGAGTGCATTTATTCTTATTATATCTGGAAATCAATATTAAATTTATTTTGGTTCCTTGGTCATTTTATGCAAAAATAGATTATCTGCACAATTATATAATTTTAAAAAAATAATTATACAAATTAATCATTTCTTTTTAGATTTTCCAAAAAAATAATTGTCTCATGTGGTTTGTGTAATCAGTGATTAAATTGCGATTAGGATTCGGAAATAGTTGTTGAAATACAAACATTAGCAACTTCTTTAACTTTTTAAGGGGAAAAAAGGGCAAGAGGAAAATTGGTGGAAGTGACTGAGAGGCTTATTAGGATCAATAACTTAATACCTGCCGTTTAACTCTCAAAGATTATTTCGCGAAAACGTTGCCCACTGGTACGGTTTCTAAAGCACACAATTTTGGCACGCTCTTTCCACCATTTCGGCCAGTATCCCAGCAATGACACGTGTAATGTTGTCTGCAATCATGGTTGGCTCGTCCTTGTAGACCAGAGATTTCACGAGTCCACTACAATGTGTCAAGTAAGTTCATATCGCACGAACGAGGCGGCCAATTGATAGCGCCACAACTTGAGATTAATTGATCACCAAACTCGCCTCTCATATGGCACTACCCTGTTGCAACCAAATGTCAACCAAGTCCAATTCGTCCACTTTGGAACAAAAAGTCCGTGATCATCGAACGGTACCTTGCTCCATTGACCATGACATAGCGGTCATCTTTGTCTTTGAAAAAATACGGTCCAATGATGCCGCCGGCCCATAAACCGCACGAAACAGTGAGTTTTTCAGGGTGCATTGGAAGCTCTTGTGCAGCCTCTGGCTGCTCCTCGGACATAATTCGGTAATTCTGTATACTATTGTACCCATGGAGCCAAAAATGAGTCTCGTCGCTGAAACGATGATAAAAATTATGATATTATCTCAGCTTCGTTCATTCGCAGAAAAGGCGACGTTGTGGTAGGTCGCCCGACTTCAGCTCCTCCACCAGCTGTATTTTGTACGGCTGTAGACCGAGGGCCTTACGTAAAATCTTCCAGGTAACACAAATACTATTACTACGATCGACGACAGTTGGAAATATTGAGATCTTCAGAGACACTAGTGGATACAGCATCAATATTCTTCTTGGTACGTACTCTATGGTTACGCTTGGTGGCTTGATGTCCAATAAAATGAAACTGGTACGAAATTTGCTCACATGGGCTTGAATTGCCTCGACAGTAGGTGGACTATGACGGCCATAAAATGGACATGACTTGCGAAATATATATTTTTCACAGAGCATGCAGTTTAATAATGAAACTCAATGACTTGCAAGTGTTGGTCGTTTGTAACAAATACCAAAAATCAACCGTTACATGGTTACCAGCACTAATGAGTTTTCGACTTTGCGAACGCAAATATACGTATTACACGCAGAAGTTGTGTGTTGCAACATTGAATACAATATAGGCGAAGAGACAATGCAATGATCACGGTTGATGCGGATATGTGTATGTATTATTCTGTTTTTGAAAATTGTTGCTTTCACCCAATGTGCACAAAAACGGATGCGGACCCGTTTCGGATTCGTAGCGAGTCCGCAAAATCATAACAAATCGAAATGTGAGTTGTCGAATTCATTTCGAACCCGTTACGAGTCCGTAAACACATAAAAAAGCGAATTAGAGAAATTGTGATTTGCGGATCCATCTCGAACTCGTTACGATTCCGTAAAACCACAAAAGGGCGAATCAGTGAAATTGTGATTTGGCGGATCCATTTTGAACTCGTTACGTGTCCGTAAAAACATAAAAAAAGTGAATCAGTCAAATTGTGATTTGGTGGATCCATCTCTAACTCGTTACGAGTCCGTAAAACATAATAAAGAGAATCTGTGGAATTGTGATTGGCGGAACCGCCTTGAACTCGTTACGAGTCAGTAAAAACCAAAAAAAAAACGAATTAGTGAAATTACGATTTAGAGGATCCGTCTCGAACCCGTTACGAGTCCGTTAAAACATAAAAAAGCGAATCAGAATTTATTTATTTTCCGTTTCCAATTCATTTTATTTCAAAAAAAAAACAAATCCGAAACCGATTCGAATATGAAGTTCTTTACGAGTTCGAGACGGATCCGAAAAAGTACGAAAACGATATGCCTTTTCGAGAGGAATTTCAGTCCGTAAATGACGTCCGTTTCGGACAAAATGTCCGCATAAACGAATCCGTCTCGAATTCGTACCGGATTCATATGACACATTGTGCATTTACTGTTTGACACCATACGCGAATGTTGTCCAAAAAGAAACCAATAAAATGATGTATGATTGTTTGCAATGTATACACGCTGAAAAATAACGGCCCCAACAATGTATTGCAGGAAACATATCCATCTTTGCATATTTTTTCATGCATTAAAATCTGCTGGCTTTTTGTTTCTTAGTTGTCTGTCTCGTTATTGGTTTCAGCAGTTTCCAACAACAAAAACATATATTATAGCCTATTAATCATTGTCTCTCAAACAAGTTATATTGAATAGCAAACACAAAGTGTTTGGGCACAAGTATTGTATATTTGCGAAAAGCTACAAACACGTTATATTTGCATAAAAACATTTAAAAAAATCAGATTTTTCAGCGTGTAGCTTATATTTTCGTATTTAATTAGGAATACTACACAGGAATACTATCACAGGAAATCGGCGAAGTATTTGTTTTAAATATTTTTTCAATTTTTAAAATTCATTTAATTTTTTAATTGTTGCAATTAAAGTATTTGCAAAGATTGACTCAATTAAATAATTCGTAATTCCACACAAACTGTATGAACTAAATGTGAATTTTCTTTCATGAATGAACAACTTTTTTAATTAATATAATATTTTTTTTATTTAGGTTTTCTCAATTAATGTCTTACAATTTGTTATTAATTAATACCACCAATTTATTTATTTGTTCACAATCAAATTAACTGACAACATGAATTTGAAAAAAATACCTTTTAATTTTTTTTTGTGTTTTCTTAATTCTTTATATTCAACTTCACCAAAGGGGCGTGGTACCTCTCATACAAAACATAAATTAAAAATCCATTATTTCTGCTCCTATTAACGGTATTTGAACAAAATTGGGTATGTTGGTTAGGTGTACATATTCTAAGATCTGTTACAAATATGGGCTGGATTGGGCAAAGGGCGTGGTCATATATAAAGAATTTATGGTTAAAAACTATGTTTTTTACGGGTTGAGTTTTCAATAAATTTGGTGACAATTCAATAATTGGCTAGCCTAATGAATTTGGTTAATATTGGTGGCCAAGACCCGTTGAATTTTGGGTTACCGAGTTCTGTCAAGGTTAGAAGCGATGCCCTTCGAACTACCGCTCTTTATTGTGCAGTGTAAAGATTCTTAAGAGGATTATTCTAGTGCCTTTGGAAACAGGAAACGTATAACACGTATCCCTGTTCTTTTTTCATTTTATATAAAAATGTCTTAATGCAATTTAATTAACAGCTAAATTAGTTGCTGCTGGTAATTGCCTTTTATATTTGCATGTAAGAGTATCTATGCGCAAGAAGTGTTTCTATGTTCAAGAGTCTCTAATATTAATCACATTTATTGTACAACAACTTGTATTTTCCTGCAGATACTCGAACGAGTCATTAAATGAAATTGTATTCCTAGTCAGTGCTTATCATTAGTCCTAACAAATTACATTATCCACCGTCACCGGCAAGAATCACGCAGTGTTCCAGCCCCTAGCAGAGCAAATAGTGACGTAGTCGAGGAAGTGCTGCTCCCCGTGAACAACAATGACAAAAACCACTGAGTACTGATGACGATGAACGTTGATGTGGATGTTGGTAGCAGGTATGTACACATATGTATGTATGTATGTCTGCTCATTACCATGCGATTTAGAATCGTCTGTAGTTTTTATGCTTCAGTTCAATTCAAATCAATATTATCTCATATGCACATAAATTATAGTCAAGGATTTTGAATTTTCATCAGGAATTTCTATTTTTTTTGTCTATTTCTCAAAGGTATATGACGTGTCATTGCATATTTAGCTGCCTCCTGACCTGGCCTCTTGGGACTAAACTGAAGTGATCACAATATGATGATTCAATGATGGGTGTGCAAATGACATAGCACATCATGGTCTTAAAAATAAGTTAGATCCAGAGGGAGTTGAGACTGATTTCTTCATATGCTTTCACATAGCGGTGGTGGTGATGATGCAAAACAATTTGTTCCAAGGACACTATACACACACACTCGTATTGATTTTACCATATGGTTTAGCAGTTAAACAAAATATGCCTGCGCCTTCAACATCATTTTCTACTGCTCCTACTCCATCCGCAAAACAGCTATGTCATTAAAATCAATATCCTAGGGTCGCCACTACATCATCATTCCTGTTGACAAGCAAACAACCACTAACACACAACACATCCTCATCTCCCTCTCTTTCTCTCTATTCACAACACATATGCAGCATAGACTTTTACCTTGTATAATAATAATTGTGGGTTTTTTTATACAGTCAACGATTGCTATTTGTAGAGAATCTAGTTTGTAACTTGTAATTCACTCCAACGGATATAGCTGCCTGCCATATGGTAGATGCTGATGCTAACATTGACTCTGCTCGCTCAGCTTTTGCTGATGAATTCGCTCTTTATTAAAAGTGACTGGAATTTAATGAAATTATATATGTATGTATTCTTTTTAGTCCTTACAACACACACATATTGCGATTTGGTGCAAGTTTGTGTATAATTTAATTTTTCAAACAGATGGCGGTATGAAAAGTTTGGGAAGAGTTTCAAAAAGTAAGATGAATTTTAAAATTTTTGCAGAAGTTTGCTTAAGAAGAAAGAAATGGTACTTAGTATATTTTGCAGAGGAGTGAATATTCGATGGAAATCGATTGAAGAACAAAATTTTATGGTTTTGTTATGAATACGACAATTTTACAAAATAATAACAGCCTGTTACTATATGTGGGTTGAAAAATCAAACGAACGAACGAGTTAGAATTTGATTAATCTCTTAAAATCCCATCTGCATTTTGCCTTGTCTTGTCAGAAAACTAGATTGTAATTATGTTTGTTTACAATTTTTCTTAATACGTTTCATATAAAATTGGTATTTTCTTTCAAGAAAATGGTAACCCTAGTTATTAGCTATTAATAACTGGTTGTTGTTGTTGTAACAGATTGTCTGTTTTCACACGTTCTTCCGTGAACAAAAACAAAAATTATCAGTGTTCCCCTATGTGTCACTGGGCATGGTGGTAGGAAGCAAAAGAAATTGTGCCCATAGGTCTGCTGGGTGTAAATCAGTAGGCCTATCAGGACAGCTAAAAATATGAATGGTATCTTGAAGGCTTTGCAGTCATTATGGGCTCTGGTTTAATATGCTTGGAATCATCCTCGAACTGCGTGATTTTAAAATCGAACTCCAACTAGATCTAAGTTGGGTCCGAATAGTTCTTGTATACCTAGGAATAAGCCTCTCATTATTGGAAATCGCAGATGGGTGTTCATTAAAGACCCTGTTGCTGGCATAGCCATTAATGGCCTCTGACACCGTCGTATTATGGAGTCTTTTGTCGTCAAATTAAATGACGTCATGAATGTCCATGCGGTAGTAAATGACGTCATGAATGTCCATGCGGTAGTAGATGTGACGGGTAGGTGAATTCTGCAACAGAATCTGATTGTTGGGGTGATTGGCAAGATTACATGACAAAAGGAACTGTCTCATCAGCTACACATTATGTTGTTGCCCTGGCAGGACCTTGGTTTCCCCATGTAGTTGTCATTTGTATGCGTTTGTTCGCGATTCGCAGTGTACTATTGTAGATCCTCTGCAGAGCTTTCCATTAGGTACTACGCAGGAATGAGGTCCATCCATACTGGAGTGGCAGAGTTGAAGACCGATCCACTTTTAGCTTTATAAGTCGATACAATTGTCGCTTTCTCTGTGGCCCATGTTGTCCCTGCAAGGGGTTTTACGACCCTATTTCGGAGGTCGACTTTTTTCCTAATGTGTGCCGTGTGTTTTAAGAAATTAAGGAGATTACCGGAAATAACTTCAACGATTTTGCGGTTCCGAACCGTGGGGTTGAACCCCCCACTGATAGAAATGTAGAGTTATCTCTTTACTTCTTTGGCGCAGGAAGTAGAAAGGCCCACTGAAGACATCGACGGTGATAACTATAAAATCCGTTCCGGCAGAAAGCTACTGAGTGTGACCAGATGACTGTTTATTCTGGCGTATATGTCAACTACGTTTACACCCGAGGATATGATCGTGCAATCAACGGCGTACGACAAAAAACATGTGGGAGTACAGGCAGTTTCGCAGGATAAATATTGAGGAGTCTGGGTGATAGTACTCCTCCTTGTGGTACACCAGTTTTTATGCTGCGGTATTGGGTTATGGTCTCTGAACTCTACAAGTGCTTGTCTTCCATGGAGATAGTTATCATGCCAAAGTTTGGTAAGATTTGGTAAGTACTTTTGTTGTAATTCGAGATATGGAATTAGGCAGTAGTTGTTTTCTATTTGCGTTCGAAACGGAATGGTTGGTGTAGACTACGAAACGATTGGTTTCGAGGAGGAAGTCGATTTTTGTGCAAACAACCATTAGTTGGTGGAGTACCCCAGAATAGTTGTTCATATAAAAACGGATTCAGTATAACTGATTGACATCGCTCTGTGATACATATGTATATATTGGATAAATATTGATGGTACATATAGCCAAATAGAATATAAGAAGCAATCAGAGTTTTTATTTAGAATCCCAATATACCCAAAAAAGTGCTTGCTTTCATTGGGACTTCAAAAATATTTTTGAATCTAATGATATTGGATATTGTATATTAATAGACAATACTGTCATTAATTCCGAAGTTGCTAAGTAGAAGTGGATGTCTGTAATGACATAATTGTTCCAATGAGGAACAAATTGATTCCATCTCCATCTATGGTCCTGTAAATTGACCTGGTTTGGTTAAGTTGCGTTAAAGTGCAGTTTGTGCCCCATACCAACTAACATTAGTATGTTTGAGAGCTTGGGGTGTAAGCATGAGCTTGCGTGCTGAAAGGATCAATGCCTACACACCAGCTCTATGTTTCCTGGAATATTCCTGTGCCCCGGCACCGGTATATAGTGGATATGTGCTTGATCATCTCAGTTACAGATGTATGGCAGTTATGTGAGACAGAGACATTTTATTGCATCCTGACAGTCAGAGTAGATGTTGAAACCACAGGCGGTGATGACGTTTCATAACAGACAAAGGGCAGCTTCTTCGATTGTGGTGACTTAATGGCATTTGAGAAAGGTCTAGACCTAGATCTTTAGAAACATAACCCAACTACTCCATACCCTACTTTGACATATAGTTTCGAGCTGTCAGTGTGGAAGCCTAAATAAGTTTTATAACCTGGTAGGTGTCGGTTTCAGCCCTATCTGTCCGGGATATGAGTGGAGAAGTTTTTTTCCAAAGGTAGAAATGGGCGTTATATATTCCACTTCAGTTTTGGATTTCCAGATCCCTAAAATTGTACCCTTACTATATGGACAGAGGATCCATCGCGAGGAATATCTTGGTCGAATGGCCGACATTTCAGTGTTGTTTTACCTTCCCAGAAAATCTAGTGGTAACAGGTGGAGGATACCCCTCAAATCTTTGGTAGAGGTTGTGCAAGCGACATCCGTGATACCCACTATTGTCATATTCTGGACTTTTGTCAAACAGACTTAACTGATAAAAAAAAAAATCAGTTACAATGTTCTTCGTTTCGGCCACGAGCGAAACGTTTGGTCTTCGATGTCTTCTAGTTATACGCCTACAAAATTTCTGGTCTATCTCACGTGGTGTCTGTTTAGATTATTTATGAAATGTAATGCAAAATGCCACAGCGATCATGAATCAGCCATGGTTTCTAGGGTATCACTTTCCAATCTCCAAATTCCAAAATATTTTTCTGTAACTTATTATACTGCAGTCTTTGGTTTATTTTAAATAAAGACAAAACCATGTTTTTACTTCACATCATATGCTATAGTGAGAGTATGAGTACGTGAAACAGTCTGTCTGTGTGTGACGACTATAGAATATAAAATACCAATGTTTGCTTTGCTTGTTGCTACAGAAGAACTTTACACATAAACATTTGCATTTACGTACACATGACGACAGTACTCAAACTCTCGGTTAACATATTTGGAAGGAAGTGTGTAAACTCAAACACACACATACACAAATACACACACACACTCATTCAAACAGATGAGTGCGTTTTTGTACATCCGTTTATTGAGCCACGAATGGTTGGATCCGTTTGATGAAGTACAAGTTGCAAGTATGCGTTAAAGGAAACCTTCTGTAAATGAATGCCTCTTCTGCACCCACTCATGTAGTAACTAAATACATATACATACTTGATCATACACATATACCACTACCACTACCACTACCACTACCACTACCACTACTCACACTACTACTACTACTACCACAACTACCCATCTCATGTAAATAGTTATCGTGTTAGTTGTAAATACTTTTAACATTTTGTTGTTGTACCCCCTAAGCATATAAATATGTTAAGTTTTTGTTATTATTGTAAATTTTTCATTTCATTGTAATGTTTATCAGTTCTCTGTTTCACATTGCGTACATTTCATTCAATTCGTTTAAACATTTATTCGTTTATTCGTATACTAGCGTTTAAGTATTTTTGTACTTGTCTTTTAGGTAAATCAAAGAAAAATAAGGAACGAATGAAAACGCAAAAAAACAACAAAAACTAATTAAATTATAAAATATAAAAACAATAACGAATGACGAATATAACACAGAATGTAAATGAAAATAATAATGAAACGGAAATCAAAGAAAAATACAAAAATAAAATAACGAAATTATAAAATAAGAGAAAAAAAGGTAACAATAAACTGAATAAAGACGATGATGATGAAAAAAAAAAGAAAATACCAAAAGGAAAATAATTTAAATCTAATTTAAATTCATAAAAGACGAACGAACAAATTACGACACACAAAATAAAGAATGAGAAAATGTTGAGAAAAAGAAAATCGCACAAAATGATGCCATCACTGTAAGCATTTCTTTCATGCCCTTGATCCAACTCACTTGCTCGTGTGTGTGTGCGTGCTTTTAAGTTTGTGTTTATTTACATTCATTTCCGTTTCCGCTAAAGCGGAAACTGCTGCAAGCTGGTAAGTGTATGTTCAGTTCTCTTTGTACAAATTATAAACATCTTTAAAGAGTAATACTACGGTTGGTGGTGGCGGAGCGAGCCAGGCATGCACTACAAGGAGCAATTAGTGTAAATTTAATGTAACAAGTTGAAGATTTATTTATTTATTCACGGCACAAATAAAAGCTGCCACTACAATTGCCTTGTGCCGCCACACATTTTTAAATTGTGAGTAACAAGTTAATGTTTCGTGCCAGGGCTGAGTTTTTTATTCGCTCCAACTTGCACATCTTGCACAGTGGGGAAATTGTGAAATTTAATAAAAATCAACTGAAATGCACCGTAATGTGCTCGCCCTGCAAAGATCACGTCCAAGTTTCCCATTCGAAGTTTTGATATATTTTTCAAAAATTATTTACATAATACCCAGGGGTTTCTAAGTGTTTATTAGGGTGTCAAATTAATAGAACTTTGGGAACGAAGTTCCCTATCGCATGTTACGGGATAGGGGCTAAATGAAAAAAAATTAAACAACTTTTTTTTAAAATTATTATGCTACAATCCAGTACTATCAATCATAGACAAAGGAACCAATTGATATAGCGGTACAGTTGTCAACGTTTTTCAATAGCTGGTGTCCTATATTACTGTCATTTTCATTGGAGTTTCCCATAATTCTCATTGACGTTTATTTAGAATTATGGGAAATTGTGTAAACAAAAATTAAGCAAGGGAAAATTTGGATTTGTAAGGATTTGTAAATAATATAGAGTTATCACTAGCTAACCCGGCCAACGCCTAAGCAACTAGGATCGCGTTTTCTGTCTAAAAACGTCCCACTTAAAATTCTAAACCGTTTGAGTGTCTGAAGACTCCCAATCATGAGTGGTGACTGAACAGGAAGAAGAACTATATTATAGACGGTGGCGGTATGGCTTTGCAATTCGATAAGCATCAAAAATTCGATTTTAAGTTACGTGTTGTACTGCTCGTTTTAAAAAAAATTTGCTTTTGAGTTCAACTCGAAATTTTAAAATTCTAATAAATGTCATATTTTCTTTTTACTTTTTTTGGGAATACAAAATTCCTCTCATTGCTTTCAGCGACACCTAGAAAATTACCCATTACACTAACTATTTCCCAATTCTTGTGCTTCATCTATTAGTTTTATTTATCTATGCTACCACCTATATTGTTGACTTTGGCTTTGGTTTGTGTCTAGACTAACATACATACACTCCGATTCACTTATTTAAAGGCACTAAAAATTCCATATTCAGCAGCCTGTATATTTGGTAATTTGTAAATGATTGCAGAATTTTAAAATGGAAATGGAAGCTAGACATCTTGAGATATAAAAAAATCACGACAAAAAGTGGTTTCTTATCTAAAGAACTTTTTTAGAGCAATTTATTAAAAAAAATCAAAAAATGTGCTATTTTCTTTTGGTTCCCTTGAATAAAGACACTTTATTTATTTATTTTTAATATTTTTAAAGTAAGCGATGATTTTTTGAGGGGAGCGTTTCTTTATTACAATTTATTACATCTTAATCATTTTACGAGTCAAAATGGCAAAACAAAAAATTTTAAATCTATCGGAAAGAATTAAAATCGATGTTTACCGTTCTGAAGGATATTCTAACCGCGCAATAGGTAAACAATTGGACGGAGCCCGACAGTTGCCGACAATTACATCAAGTACCCCGAGGGGTATGGAAAAAATTTTAAAGGAGGGGTTTCATTGTGTTCATCTACGTATGAGAAAAGAAAAATCATCAGAATTGCTTATAATTCTGTCTTTTCCTTGTCAAAAATAAGAGCTCAAGCTGGAGTGGAAGCGAACAAGTCATCAGTACACAGATCAATTAAGAGCTGTGAGTATCTTAAATACGTGAAATTACAAAAAACGCCGCCACTTAATGCTCCTCGTAAGGAAAAGCGGCTTCAATTCGCAAGAGACTAGTATTGGATGTGCAGCCAAGAGGTCATGTAAATGACTGGAGAACCGTTGGATTTACGAATGAGAAGAAGTTTAATTTGGATGGGCCTTATAGCTACAGCTATCATTTCCATGATCTGCGCAAAGAAAAACGTTTTTTGAACCGACATCACAGGCGAGAGAGCGGTGTTATGGTGTGGGGTGCTATTTAGCACCATCGATCTTGAATTTCAAAGCGCAAAAATGACTGGTGCAAGCTATAAAACGTTATTGGAATCGGCTTTTTCGAAGTTCAGTGAACTATTTGGTTCCATATCTTCGATATTGCAACAGAATAATGCCCCTATACACAACGCCAGAATAGTAAAGGAATTCATTGCAAGCCAAAATGTTAATAGTCTTGGCTGGCCACCCTATTCGCCAGATCTAAAGATTATGGAGAATGTCTGGGGTTGGATATCTTGTAAGGTCTATGAAGGAGGTAGACAATTTGATGACAAGCAGTCAGTAATCCAGGCCATTAAGGATGTTAGGAATCAAATTTCTTTGGATTACATAAATTCTCTTTATCTCTCAATGAAAACCCTTATATTTGAAGTTATTAATAACAAAGGGGGTTGTTCCCATTACTAATAGTTCTTACATAAAGTAAAATAAATTAAAAAAATCCAATGAGTGTTCGAACTCACGGGCGATGTGTTATCACCTTTTTGCTACACGGCACGTGTTCGATTTCTATGAACGAACACATTAGTAAATGATACATTGGAATATAAAAAAACAGCGTTCAATCATATGATGACGTTATTCCCACAAAAACCAAATAATGCAAAGCAAGCCTCTCTTTTTCCCTTTTTTATTCCCCTGCTCTCGACAGAGCTTAAGCAGTACAACAAGCAGAGCTGTATTTGTATAACAAAAACAGCTTTATTTGGATCACAAACATGTAATATTCAAGAGTATACTATATACTATATTTGTATATTGTATTTGTGGCCAACCAACAAAAAAATACTGAGTTTGAAGCGTGCAAACTTTTCGATCCATACTAATTCGCATGAGTACATTTTCTTACACGATTATGTCTATTTATTATTGATGATATAGCCATGGTACCAATTCAGCCACAGTAATTAGGCATCTGATGATGAGATTGTCACAGGTTTTGAAACTAGTCGTCCCAGTGAATATGCTATCCTCAGTTGTTTGGTATTCCGACAAAACCAAAAATTTTTGACTTGATAAAGGTTTGTCACCTTGTAAGTTTGTACTATGAACTTGCCAGACATTAACACGTTAACAAAGTTTATATTTAGGTTCCTAAATTTAGGTTCCTAAACCGAAGCAACTATATGCGATTTTTAAGTGCTGCTTAAACACTGGATTTGAGTTTAAACACATAAAAAGTTGGCGATTAATTGAGAGTTTCAAACTTATATATTCCCATGAAGTTTGGTGTCGGGTAAAAGTAACAAAAAATGTGCAGCACTTACTGTCAAAGACAATTGTCAAAGTTACATACGTTTCCTGCAGTGTGCTGGCAAAATTTAACAAATTTACACATTTTTCTTAAGTTGAAATCATTCAAAATTCAAATTTTTTTGTTAAGTTTCAAATACCAAAATTGGGCATTATTTGCTTTAGTCTTAATCATTCGGTAAAGTACTAAAAATTAAAAAAATATGGGTATATGTATATACTTTTTAGTCGTTCTTGAAGTGTTTCAATATCGGTGTATTTTCCACGTTGAATGGAACTTCACCTGCAATACTGGCTGGCATCTTACCCAAAAATATTCATGGTATAATATGTCTAAGATGACCAATTTAACATTTATGAAATGACGGATTATTAGTTTAAGGTCAGAAATATACGAGATGGGTTGCTTCTCACCTGAAGAAAGTTGGGAAATATTAAAAAGTCTTTAACTCAAACTGTAAGACATCTTCGAAATAAATACGATAGAAATAGGGTGGCATCGTCACAGTTCATGGATCTACTTGTGAAGTGAATTCGTCACTCCCGTTACTTATTGAGCAAAAGTACTCGTGTATTTGCTCCTTCAGTGGAAAATATTACCGGTGCAACTGAAAGTCAACTCAGCTCCTGTCGAAGCAATTTAGCATTTCTCGCACTTCTTTGCACAGAATTCTTTGGTATTAGGGCTTATAAAGTGCAATTAGTCCAAGAACTGAAGCCTCGTGATCGTCCGATACGTTTTCGCTTCGCTGATCGGGTTGAAGATCGCTTGGCTGAATATGATATTTTTTTTTACCGAAAAATCGTCTTTTCGATGATGCTCATTTTCAGCTCGGGGACTACGATGATAAAGAAAATTGTCATATTTGGGGCTCGGTAAATTTACACGTCGTCGATGAGAAACCGACGCATCCACAACGAGTAATTGTTTGGTACGGTTTTTGTCATGGTGGCATCATACGCCCATTTTTCCTTAGAAACTGAACACGAAGCGGTATCGTCAAACAATCGGAAATGTCTTGAAAATTGGATAGATCGAATGAGGTATTGTAAAGTAAGTCGCGGAAGCCAGTTGAACGATGTTGTGTTTCATTCGTAAATGCCAATGTTGGGCCTGACCAATAAAATCATGATTTTGAAAAACTTCCCCATATAATTTTTTTTAAAGCGAAATTAAGTACCAAATTTTACATAGTCGACCGTTTATGACTGCGGTTTTTACAAAGAACCGCTTATGCCAAGTTATATCAAGGTCTTGAGTTCTTTGCACTCGGTCCAAGCGTCCAAATATTATTTTTTAAATTTGTTCACCCTTAACATTTTTTTCCATGCAAATGCGAAAAGTTTTTAAAAAATGTTTCGCAGCTAAGGAAATTATGTAGATATAGCCCGTTGATTCTGCAAAGATATGATAATAATTTTCTGACACAATATATAAATATAACATTTACCGCGTATTGTTGTGAAAAATTTAATTCCATTTTTATTTTCAATCGAAAATAAAAAAAGCATAATTCCATTTTTATTTTCAATCGAAAATAAAAATCGATCTTTCAAATTTAGAGATTTAAAAATATACGTAGTATTCCATAAAATGAAATAATTTAAATGAAAATACCAAGTGTAAGCCATTTTGCAAATTTCTGTTTTTGAGTCTATCCTTCTTGATAACGTTTTCATTCACAATAACAAAATTTATCTAAGGTAACAAACAAAATTTATCCAAGGTAACGTTTTGTTGCAATTTTTTTTGAAATTGAACATCTGGCAACCTTGTCATTGCTCCAGTCGGCATTGAAGTGGGACATTTAAATAACCTTAATATCGTTTAGTATAACTAATTAAGCTATTTTTAACGGTAGCGGAGTAAACAAATACACTTAATGTTTATTTCAATAAATTTACTGGCATATTTTAATACGTATTGAATTTCATTTTGACTTGTTTGATCGTGATTCGTCATTTATTGTGTGCCATTGAGTAAATCTAAGTGTGAAAGCTCATCCCATTGTTTTTGTACTTTCCAACATTGCATGTATATTTCTAAATTCATGATGTTGTTTTGCGAATAACTCGAATTCATTTGTTTAATTCATTTGTTTAAGTCGGTGTTGCCACATTTTTGAGCACAAAATGGTATGTAGACGCAATAATTTGGGGTTTCGAAAACGCAATGCTACAAATGTTGCGAGTTCTCAATGTAACGAACAACGTACAAATACTACTTTGGCTGCCCGAAATGTCAAGGCACGTGGTCCGGCTGTGGGTAATCTAACTTCACGTCCGTATGTTAGATGTACTTTGGAGCGTAATCATTCAATTATGATGAAAAATTTTGTTACGTTTCTCATTGGAAGGTTTCAAGTGGATCAATAACTACTGTTTTCAGTCATTGCGTGGCATTAAGTTTAAAAACGAGGAGTCTTGATTGTGTGGTGCAAACAGACAAGTTGAGTTAACTGTACTGAAGCCACCACCGGAGCCTTGCGTTCTTTGGTGCGTTGGTGGCACACCGATTTTTTTAGTATTGAGATCTGCCGATCATTCCAATGCAATTCATGCTGACAGAATGTTAGCTGCACAACACCAAAAGCGTTTTATTACTCCTATAATACGAGTAGATGATGTTGTAATCTTGATGGTTGCTGATCAAGTTGCAGCACGTGACAATATTTTTTTTGTATCGCGACGGGACAGTACATATAATATCTAAAACAAAAGCTCTTCAATATTCTATTAATATTCCATATCAATCCAGCAGCCTGTAAGGTAAACATTTGCATATCTTGATCTTGAGCTAAACATATCGCACCCTAAATATAAAAGGGGCACAACTCAAAATTTTCAAATTTTTAATTTTTTGCTTAAAAACAATAACCAAGGACCATTTCTATCCACTGTAAAAATCTGACGTCGTTTACTCTTCTCTTTCGTAAAAAAAATCCTTTATGAATATGTCTATTAGTGAGTATTTTCATACATATTTCTAATTAACCAAATCAGTTTTTTGCCTCTACTGAATAATTGAGAATTTTGAGTTGTGCCCCTTTTGTATTTAGGGTGCGATATGTCAAAGCTATTAGCGGTTAGTTTCTTTCAATGTCTTACATATTTCAGATGAGCCATCGTGTAAGAGAACATATTAGTAAATGCTGAGAATGATTTAACCAACAGAATGTCTGTTGTAAAGTAGATATCGAAACAAATTACAATTACGACTGAAAAAAAAATAAATATTACATCAGTGGCATCAATTGATTTAGGGCAAGTCATCATGCTGCCGGCAACCTTCACAGACAGTCCACATCATATGCAAGGATATCCACAAGACTCAACTATATCTGTGTTCACAAGTCATAACAGCCTAAGTCGGTTCTAAAATTTTTCAGGGATAGCAGCTTAAAGTTTAATATCTTCATTGGAAATCAGGAGTCCGAGTTTTAGTGATAACTTGCTTACAGATAACAAGAAAACGACGTAACAAAAAAAAAGGGTTGCTCATTTAGGTACGGTGACTTCTAATAATTTTTTTCTAATTTTGTCCTAACTCGAGTTAGGCTGTTATGGTTTGTGACGACTGCTATATATGCCTAATTACCAGTGCAATGTGCCGAACTTCAACTTAAAGAGCGGCTGAGTCATCAGAGAATGCTTAACTTTTTTGCTGCAATAATGGATTGATAGTTGATTTAGTCGTTTGCAGTACGAAAATAAAAATTGGGAAATTACAAATGTTATATTAGGTACTTTAAAATTTTAAAATTTTTTATTTATCAGCACTTTTTAGGGCAGGACCAGACTTCGGGTCAGCTAGTACTACTATAATTATAATCACTCACGTGCCGTTGTATTTTTCTTTCAAATGTCCGTGAGTGGTCATTAGCTATAAAACATGAACCGTGGGGAGTTTCGGACTAAACTGAACGTCATTGTAACGGTAGTAACGAGTAGAATATTTAGAAATTTTATCGAAATCGAAGAGTATCAAGTCTCAAAAGTATGGCGTTTGGGTCAATTTTTTTGCTCTAGTATACAAATTTTCAAGTGAAAAATCGCAGGCTCGATTTAGTTTTTAGAACCATGGTTTCTTGGGAACAGTTTCGTAGAATTTGCCATAGATTAGGTTTCTGGTATACTCTTTGTCAAGTTTTTGGGTCCCATAAAAATTTACCCACCCTAGTGGTCATAGTTACAACTATTATTGTATGCTATTCTTTTAGATCTCCTGTGAAATTTCATGTAGAGGGATAAACGATTATTTGGGAACCCGTAGGTATCAGATTCGTTTCAGCCAAATTTTGCTCATTTCCTTAATAAAATCAACAACAGATATTATACATAGGACCTTCCTCTGGATTAAGAGCCATTATTGGTAACCACCTTTGAAACAAGCTATAAAACTCTAAAATTCATCCACCCTAATCTGAAATACATCTCTGCATATAAATGATTGAGAATTATTTCCTAAGGCAGGAATAAAACGAATGGTAGCTATGGGTGCTTGTTGGGCTTTTCATGACTCATATGGATTAAATATAGTTCTACTTCTTGTGATGACAAGCCTTCAGTGAAATTTAACCAGGATTATTTACATTCGTGCAATATTCATGACCATTTTAAAACTTTATAGTGAATATTTGTATTTGTCCCTTTGTAAGAATTTAAAAAATGTAAAAAAAAAAAATAAAATGAAACTAAAACGGGCAGTTTTAAATTTTAGTTAAGGTTTTTGTAATTTTTATTCAAACACATGTCACAAAATGCCACCAAAACATGGATCCATGAGGTTAAGTCATACAATAAAGGTGGTCCTTTGTGACATTTTGTCAAAAAAAAGTATTAGAAGGGTATATAACGGGTCCGCCATCGAACTTTTTTTTCAACTAGTGCTTATGTCGTGAATGGTAATACTTAGCTCATGTCTGATTTAACAGAGAATTAGTTGTATCCTTCCGCTGAACGAATATGGTTGTGTATACGCTTGAACAACGCTGGGAAATATGGGGAAAATGGGCCTGCGATCGACTTACAGAAGATGCCGATTTTGCCAAAAAAAAATCATCTTTTCAGATGAAGCTCATTTTGATCTTGGCGGGTATATAAATAAGCAAAATTGTCGCATTTGGGGCACAGAAAACCCGCACGCATACATTGAAAAGCCGATGCACCCAAAACGAGTAACTGTTTGGTGCGGATTTTGGTCCAGAGGCATAATTGGGCCATTTTTCTTCAAAAATGAGCAAGGAGTGGCCGTTACAGTCAATGGCGATCGTTATCGGACCATGTTGAACGAATTTTTGTTCACAAAAATTGAAGAGGAGGATATTGACAACATTTAGTTTCAACAGGACGGCGCTACCTGCCACACAGCCGAAGCTACACTCGATGTTTTGCGCCCTGTTTTTGAAGATCGCATTATCAGCCGCAGAGCTGATGTCGTTTGGCCACCTCGGAGCTGCGATTTGACACCGTTGGACTATTATTTGTGGGGTGCCCTCAAAGATAAGTGTTTCGCCGACAAGCCAGAGATCATTGACGCTTTAAAGGACGATATTCGTGAAGCCATTGGTGAAATACAGCTGCATAAAATCGCTAATGTGCTTACAAATTGGACCGATCGTGTAGGCTACTGCATGGCCAGCCGAGGCAGCCATTTGAATTAAATTATTTTACATTATTAACCGGAAGGATTGTACTTTCAAATAAAAAAAGAAATTTGAGAAAATATTCAGTAGTTTTTTTAATAGCATTTTCAAAAAAAAAGTTATTTGGTGGACCCGTTACTTATACAAATTTCTTGCAAAAAATATACGCAGACAATTTAAGTCAAAAGTTAGTAGAACATTTCATTTGTTAGTAGAAAAGTTAGTAGAACATTTTCATTCAAGAACATTTGGAAACTGCAAACAAGGCTAACCGGATATGAGAACTAAAGTGTTTAAAATCCCAAAAACAATTTCTGACACTTACTATTTATGGAAAGTACTCACACACTGCACTATTTTGAACTTAAACTAAAAACTTTTGAAAAATATCAAATAAAATTTAAAAATTTTAAGAGATTTAATTGAAATTTAGATGTGATCAATTACAATTTAAAAAACTTCAACTGATATGTAACATTGCTGTATGAAGTTTGAAATAGACCAATTGAAATGTATAAGACATCACCTGCATTTTAAAAGTCATCAGTGGGTTTTTAAAGACAACAATTTTATTTTAGAAGACGTCAATTGAATTTCAGAAGACATTGATTGAATTGTCAATGACAGTAATTGCAATTTAACTTTGATTAATCGAAGACGAACAATTTTTAACTGATTTTTTTGTATTAAGTTTATGAATATCACTTGATGTGTTTTAAATTTAAATTGGCAATATTTTAAATTCAATTTATGGGTCTAAAATTTAAGTTCATGTTATTTAAAATGCAACTGATGACTTTTTTTTAATTTTAAATGATCTGTTTTAAATTTCTGGTGATGTGTTTTACATTTCAATTGATGGAATATTTGAAATTTCAAAGTCATTTTAAAATTTCATCTGATATATTTTAAATTTTAAATGGAATTCTTAAATTGTAATTGATTTTTTTTTAATGATGATGTTGTTTGTTGGTTTATATACATTTTAGCGTAGTATTCTCGACAATGTTTTAAAAAGGTCATGTTAAAATTGAGGATAGAGAACTTTCTTCCTTAACTAACATAACATGGTGTCCCGTTACATCCCATTACGGGATTAGGGAGAGCTTCTCACAATCAGTGAGATGTGCGCGTTCTAGTTTTTCACTCACTGATTGGGACTTACAGTTTTACACCGGTTCGGAGTGATATTTTGAGAAACTTTTCCATGGCTAAATACTCGATAGTGTAGCCGTCACTAAGCGAGGTGACCGCAGTCGAAAGAGATTTAAGGTATTCAGAGCAGGGATCGAACCCACGCTCTCATGCACAAGAGCCGCCAACACTACCATTGCACCACCGATGGCCTTAACTATCTCTTGTGAAATTTTTGTGCTAAGGAAGAAAAACCACTTAAGTCACTGTGCTCTGGAGTCGGTTAAAAAAAAAATTGAGGTGTCTCCGAAATTCTGACGTTTAACATTTGTACACCTAAAAAGGTGTACTTTCATCTGGTACAGAAAAAAATTGGCTCGGCGCTTGTTTTGTAAGACGAAAATCAGAAAAATAATATGCCTGGAGAATATGCCTTGACGTATGATGAAGATTCTGGGTATATATACAAGGTGTCATATACATCCGCGGTGGTCCATACATATATGTATATAATGATAGATATAGTGTGTTCAAGAAGTGTACGGCAATGGTTCATATGTAGTTACCGGCTCTGTAGTACCAAATTTGTGGCGAAATCTGACACCAGTGGACGTATATAAAAGTCGCCAGGAGAGAAAAACGAAAAAATGCGGAAAAGCCTCCAAGGTTCCTAAAACCAAACAAAATGCAGTGATCTAACGTTATGGTAAATGTTTAGGATTACTGGGCAGAGGAATTAATCACGTGTGCAATAGCACGAACTTGTTAAATAACTTGCAAAATGTAGCACTCAATTCGAAGCAAACAGAGCATATATCAGCTCGTTTTTTGAACGATAAAATAGCTACAAATTCGTCTGGCGGGGAAGACTCGCACTCGCGTAACGAAGGTTTATTAAACCATTGACCGTGCATATTGTCTTATGACTAACTCAATCAATTACAGAACGATCAATGATTGTCGCGCCAAATGCGAAAAGTGACGTTCAGAAGGACTACAAAAGTCAGCCAAGTAATTTGATAATTGCATACATGCACCACTCTTCAATGCAGAAGAAAAAAAAACGGATCATCGACATAATTCCACCTCCGGAATTGCATTTACTGTTAGTAAATACCCTCTTCCACCATATGATGTTGGAGAACGGAGAACATTTAAAGGAAATGCGTGTAAGTTCTTGCTCGATAAGGTGGATATTTTGGATGACATGAAATGCCTTGGCTGTGTCATTTAGAAAGAAAGTTGTCGATTCTTGCTTCTCATTGAAATATACCCCAATTTCAAGATATATATATAAAGAGTTTTTCAACAGAGACGCTGCAAAAGTAAATCGATAGGGACAGCAAACGACGCCATATTTTTTCCCGCTCTTTTGACATTTCTCTTCAGAAAGGTTTGCCATTTCATCATGGAAAGATACACGAGCCAACAACGACTCGAAATTATTAAAATTTACTACCGAAATTTGGAGTCAGTGGCCTCAACTTTAAGAGGCATAAACAATCAGCGATGAGGCTCATTTCTGGCTGAATGGCTTCGTCAATAAGCAAAACATGCGTTATTGGTCAGACAGCTATCCACACGTAATCCATGAGTCATCATTGCATCCCGAAAAAATTATGGTTTGGTACGGTTTATGGGCCGGCGGCGTCATTGGGCCGTACTTCTTCCGTGATGATCAAGACCGGCACATTACTGTCAATGCGAATCGCTACCGTTTAATGTTAACCGAATATTTTGCCCCCAAGGAGGACACTTGGAGGACATGTGGTTCCAACAGGACAGCGGCGCAAGCCACAATCATTTTATTGGAAACCAAGTTTGGTGAACGTGTTATCTCACGAAATGGCCCAGTCGATTGGCCGCCTCGGTCGTGCGATTTAACGCCGCTAGATTATTTCCTGTGGGGCTACGTCAAGTCCATGGTCTATGCCAACAAGTCAGCGACGACTGATGAAGTTCGTACGAATATCGAACGTGAAATTGCAGCAGTATCGGCCGATTTATGCTTAAAAACCGTCGGAAATTGGGTTCAGCGTCTGGACTTCTGCAAGCGTGCCCGTGGTGGCCATGCAAAAGAAATCGAGTTCCATACATAATGGCATCAAACGTACTTTCACAGGAATAAAGAATTTCATTGGTATCTAAAACCGGTTTTGTTTTGCTTAAAAAAACTTTTGTAGCGCTCTTATTGAAAAACCCGATATGTAGATATAGAAACCAAAAGAGGACTAAGGTTTTATAGCGAACAAGCTGTCGAATCTGCCCATGCAGATTTTAGTATGACTTGGACTCGTCACAAAGTACTAAAAAATCAATATAATAGTTTTCATTTATAATATGTGTGCTATTGTTTTTTGTCTCTTTATGTCTGCGTACTACATATGTATGTTTCTCGGTCATCAGTATTAAAAATACATTGAAATACACTTATTTATCGACAGATTATTTCTACATTTGGGTAGGGACTTGTTATTAACGAAAAAAGGAAAAAACGACATAGAATCTCGGCTCTCTTTATTTCATTCAAATACAAAATAGGCGAATTTCCTTTATAATTATCTCTTTAAATTTTCATCTTGTGAGTTATATTTTTATCGTTCACTTCTTAAACACCCTATATCTATCATAATATATGTGTATGAACCACTGCGAATGTATATGACACCAGGCATATTATTTTTCATATTTTCGTCCTACAAAAAAAGCGGCGAGCCGATTTTTTTCTGTTGCGGCTGAAAGTTCTGCTTTTTAGGTGTACGAACGTTAAACATGAAAAAATTCGGAGTCACCGCACTTTTTTTTAAACCGAAATTTTTTCTTTTTCGCACAGATTTTTTGCACAACAAATATGCAGAACATTTTACACAATTAACATATACACTTTCCCATCTTTCCCACTGTGTCACTCTGTCTTATTTGCCTTTTCCGCTTAACTACTTGAGGAAGTCAGTCCTAGTCATTTGCTACTCGTATTGTTCTTTCGTAATTGCATTTGGCTTTCTAATTATCACAATTTAAGCTTTCTATCCTCATTTTGTATTCCGTTAGCGCTTACATTTTATGGCATAGTTTATCTTATTTTGCAGCAGTTTCGCGTTACGCCTCATATCTGTTCACGCCACGTAATTTGGGCCTAAGCGTATTTTTTGGGTTTGTAATTCTAAAATTACACATAATAAATATCAGTGATATTTGGATATAAATTTACCTGAGCACTTGCAAATGGTGAGCCTTTTTGGTGTAATTTGAGTTTAATTGTTCACACTAATGGTTTTGTCCTTTGAAGATGACTGGAATTCTAATTACTGATAATATCTTTAAGTATGTTTAATGTCTAGATGGAATCGTTAAAGTTTTGCGGTGAGTGTGAAAGCACAGAGCTCCTTAAAATTGTTTAATCAAGAGATAATAAATGAAATGGGTAAAACAATTAGTGACAAATAATAGAAAGTGGGAAATGGGGGAATAGAGCACAAACGACCAGTGGTTATGGGTTGGGCATCATGTCCTTCCTAACATTTACTGCGACATAAATTTATGGGACGCACATTACGTTAAGGCTTGCGTAACATATGTGAAGGACCACAATGTTGTAGCATTTCGTTTGTAATTTGTTCAAATATTAGGTGGTAATCATATTCCGACTTCTTGCTAAATTAATATATTTATGTGTTTATATTAGCTTAGTTAGTGTTTAATTACTAATAATGCTATGAAATAAGCCATATGGAATCCTCTGTTCACTACATTTCCAAACATAACTAAACGGCTTTCAAAATGGAGTTGAGAAAATTCTTATTTAATATTGAAACATTGGTTTGGTTGCAATTTTCTCACTTTAGAGGAAAAAACTTCTTTTTTGAAGTTTCTGAAATTAATTTAAAAATAAACGGCTTTCAAAATGGAGTTGAGAAAATTCTTATTTAATATTGAAACATTGGTTTGGTTGCAATTTTCTCACTTTAGAGGAAAAAACTTTTTTTTTTAAGTTTCTGAAATTAATTTAAAAATAAACTATCCAAAGATGAGTTTTCATATTCCTCAGTATTTCGTCCGACACACGGGAGTCGACTTGTGCATATTCCACTGCGCTTAGAAGAAAATTGAAGTCATTTCTTGGCGCTGAATACGCTATCGTGCAGGTGAACCAAGTTTTGATGTAAATATGTATTAGATAAATACATATATCACGGATTCCGTTGAGTTGCGTTGGTGACAAATGGAAATGTTCACGAAATAAGTAAACCTTGAACGAGTAAATCGTTTTGGCCATGAAACGGGCGTGGCTGCTCGCACTCGGGTCTCTAATGACAAAATCCCCATCATCACGGCCGAGAAATATGAGGGCGATCTACAACAGCTCTCTGTAGTCATCACGTGGTTGGCATTCTGTAAGCTGACGTCGATTTCAGTGCGATCCTCTCCTGAAATTTTCGCTCGCACAGTAACATCATCGATTCCAGTTTTGAATGGTTTTAGTTTGATAGCTTTCCATTCAGCTTTGAACCGTTCGAAAATGGGAACATCTGGAGCACTGGGTTTACCCAGTTTGTCTTCGAAAACACCTCGAAGTACGGGTCGAATGCGAGAATTCTTAAAAATAATATTGACTAAATTAAATTACGTTTCTAAAAAACCCAGCTTTTGTTGCTTTAGCTACAGATGCTCGAAATTCGGAACGCATATTATGGAGTGTTGTCCGGTTAATAACCAATTCTTCGACGTTATGGCCCAGTGATTCGACGACAGCTATAATGATGTGGATCGTATCTCCGTCAGTCACTTTTGCTTTATCCAAAGCAGACGCTATTCTCATATTGATGAAATTTTTCGTTCTCTTTTGGGGCGTTTGCTTTCATTGTTGACATCGGGCGAATGTGCAGCTGCAAAGCTTTACGCTTCATCGTCGTTCTCGGATTCGCGATTATGATCGTCTTCGTATTCGTAGAAATCACCATCATAAAACTCTGGTTCAACGGTTGTGAAGAAGACACCAATAATAACTGGTCCGCCATCTAACGTTTTTTTTTTCAACTAGTGCCTATTTCGTGAATGGTAACACTTAGCTCATGTCTGATTTGACAGATAATTAGTTTTATCCTTCCGCTGAACGAATGTGGTTATGTATATGATTGAACAACGCTGGGAAATATTGCAACATTACTTTGAAAATCATGGTTCCGTTGCATCATTAAAACATCTCTATCTTCTTGATATTTTATTGGAGCGTTTGCGGAGGCAATATCAAACAAATCATAAAATTCCTCGGTGAATTTCTTCTCGGTCTCGACTTGGTTCTTCGACGTACTCCTTGGATTTCTGCGCAGGTTTCTATACTTTTGGTATAATGCTTCAATGGTGTCATTGAAGCGGACTTCATATCTTGTTGGTAGACGAGTATTTTCCCAGAACATCGACACTTCTTTCACCATCATTCTCGCACTTTCTCTGGTTGAGAACTTGTCGATTTGATGATAATTTCTCTCCAATGATTTGATGTGAAATCCTCCCAACAAGTGGTATGTATATTTTCCTTACTTTTCACGGCGGCACGTATTTGAGTTGCTCCAGCCGACATTGTGATTTGATTTTATTTTCGAAAATTATTTGTAGTTTGATTATCAGCCGACGCACTTAACAAAGAACACAACGCTTGCTCAATGACCAAGGGACGGCGCAGTACTAAATGAATGAAATGAATGATCAACGAATCGAAGCGAATACAAATGAATGAAAACAAATGCTTCTCTCTCCCACATGACAGTTCTCTTTTGTATGTTTCACTCAATAGCTTTCATTCGTAGATGTCCAGAGCAGAGCGCAAACGTCAAACGCTCTCATCTACTACGTGAACTCGGAGAGTGCACGGGATATGAGTGAAAGAGAAACATACACGAGAGAATTGTAAACCAAACAAACCAACAACTGGAAAGGTTATTATACGTAGAATTCAATTTTACAATGATTGAACACGATAAAATAATTTTAATTGTGTCAATTGAATTTAATTATTTTCCCAAAATAATAGCATATCTAACGGGTTTTTCAATAAGAGCGCTACAAAAGTATTTTTAAATAAAACAAAACCGGTTTTAGATACCAATGAAATTCTTTATTACTGTGAAAGTACGTTCAAAGCCATTATGTATGGAACTCGATTTCTTTTGCATGGCCACCACGGTCACGCTTGCAGAAGTCCAGACGCTGAACCCAATTTTCGACGGTTTTCAAGCATAAATCGGCCGATACTGCTGCAATTTCACGTTCGATAATCGTACGAAGTTCACCAATCGTCGCTGGCTTGTTGGCACAGACCATTGACTTGACGTAGCCCCACAGGAAATAATCTAACGGCGTCAAATCGCACGACCGAGGCGGCCAATCGACTGGGCCATTTCGTGGGTTAACACGTTCACCAAACTTGGTTTCCAATAAATTGATTGTGGCATTCGCTGTGTGGCTTGTGGCGCCGTCCTGTTGGAACCACATGTCCTCCAAGTCCATATTATCCAATTAGGGCCAAAAATATTCGTTTATTATTGAACGGTAGAGATTCGCATTCACATGTGCCGGTCTTGATCATCATGGAAGAAGTACGGCCCAATGACGCCGCCGGCCCATCAACCGCACCAAACCGTAATTTTTTTTGCGGATACAATGATGACTCCGGGATTACGTGTGGATTGCTGTCTGACCAATAACGCATATTTTGCTTACTGACGAAGCCATTCAGCCAGATATGAGCCTCATCGGCTCATCGGACGTAGCGCTCTTAAAGTTGAGGCCACTGACTCCAAATTTCGGTAGTAAATTTTAATAATTTCGACTCGTTGTTGGCTCGTATATCTTTCCATGATAAAATGGCAAACCTTACTGAAGAGAAATGTCAAAAGAGCGGGAAAAATATGGCGTCGTTTGCTGTCCCTATCGATTTACTTTTGAAGCGTCTCTGATGAAAAACCCGTTACAACGATCGGCCCTCCAAGGCATGGTCAATTCCATTTCGACAGACCAAAGACCGGTTGGTTTTATGTTTTTGGAACAAAAGGAACATTTTGAGCTGAATCCATCTTGAAAAATACATTTCGATGATTTGCGTCAGCCTTAGTGTACAACTTAGTTTCTGTATTAACAGCTTCTATTTAATAAAATCAATTTTTAATTTAGCAATAATATTGACAAATAATTCTGATGTATGATAATTATAAATTCTAGTCACTATAAAGACTTTATCATGGAATTTCCAATACCTGAATTGATTTCCAACTAATCTTTTCCCTGTGCGTAGGTTGGCCCAATGTCAATTTATTTTCAAATCTGCATTTTGTGAAATACTGGGAACAGCTTAACTGTGTTTGTATAAAAAAACTACCCCATTGAAACCACTGAATCACTTTGTTTAATAAAGAGAAACTGAGTGCAATTTTGAAACGAGATATTGTTTAAGAAATTCGAAAAAATTGATCAAAATTTTTCGATTTTCGATTCAATATCTGTAATCCAAAGCAAATTACAATTTTTTATACGCACTATGAATAATTATGTATATAGGTGTTACAAAAAACGTAGAAAGAAAAAACCAAATTTTTTTTTGTTTGCTTGAAAATCGAAAGAAAAGAAAAGTAATCAAGTTTGGAAATTTTTCTGAAATATACCTAACTGTGCGGTTTTCAATGTGGATATATAATAATAGTCCTTGTCTCCTTTTCGGCAATCGGGTTTTACAGCACTTACAAATATTTACTAGACGAAAGATATTAATTTTTGGCCGATGAAAATTGATTCTGCATCACTGTGCGCCATCACTAAGCGACATGACCGTCGCCGAACGAAATTAAAGGTTGTCAGAACGATTGTTTAAGCCTCTTTTTCATGCACAAGATTCGTCCATGCTAATCAGCCACGGAGACCACAAGTCACTCAATCAATGTAAAACTCAATTGACATTTCAACAATACTAACAAAACAAAAAAGAAATAACGAAAAACAAACGTTATCCTGGTAATCCGCGATTGTTATGGCAAGATACTGTCAGTCATTATAACACCCAAATAGTGGTGTCAGCGGAAATGTTGTAATTATTTAATAATCTGTCTGTCCATCAGTAACAATTGAGAATATCAAAAAACAGTCTTGGATAATGCTGACTGAGGAGAGGGAAATTGGCAAGTTTATATGGTTATCATAGGACAAACAATTCTAATGACATGAAAGGATGTTCTCTTAAAGGGAAATATGTCTCCATATACTATAAAAATATTAAAATTGTTTTTTATCCAAATAATATTCATGGACACTGAAGTATATTTGGCGGCATTCAAAGGTTACACAGCTTAATTTGAAGTCACAACCGTAACTAATGTGTAAGCAAGTTTGTAATGGTTAATGGCCAAAAGTTTTCTGAATGACTGGTCCATATTTTGTAATAAATATAATGGCTTTACTTAAGATGAAATGTTAAACTTAGGTTAAGTTAAACTTTTGTCGAGTCATTGGTTGTAGTTTATAGTTATTCATATTAATAAATTGAATGTTCATTAGGGTGGGCTGTCTATTACTGGTGCTATTAAGCAAATACATTAGACAAAAAACTTTGAAAAATGACATTATGCACGAAGCAGTTAATGTCAGGAAGTGTTATATTTTAGAGTGGGTTTGTGTTTATTATGAAATTATTTGAATTAATTGTTATGGAAAATGTCGATTTATACAACTTACTTAGTAATTTGCAATTAGTGATTAAAATTTTGGAAATGAGGTTTGTACAGAGTTTTAGAGTTAATAAATAATTCGAATTGTTCGAGATTGAGCTCTTTTTTTCTTTGTATTTTCGACATTTTCCTACACCGTGGGGTAGGATCATTAGAAAATATAAACGAAATTAACAGATCAATAAAAATTATCAAAATGAAAATTTTCCAAATTACTCAAATACAAATTGGAATAGTGTAGAGAAATACCGAAAATAACAGCAAAACTGACCTAAACCCCGTACAATTTGGAGTATATATTAGTAAAACAAAGTCAAACCATAAAACACAGTCACTACATGCAAGAATAAAAAATTGCTGAGAAATTTGTTTGCAATCTTAGATTAATCAATAGTTTAATTTATTTCATGTCGAAATTGGCATGCTGTCATTTTATTGCCCAGATGATTCCTGGATTGTTTCACAGTCCAATCTTATACACATAAAGACAAGGCGAGTATGTTAAGCCAAACGCCATGTTATATTGAAAGCTGGAGAGAAGAAAGTTATAGTTGAATGTAGAGCGAAGAAGCATTTAAAGCATTTTTGAAAAGATGGCTTCAGTTTAATTTCTTCACCGAAGTACACTCCGGTTCATTTATTTAAAGGCACTAAAGGCACCATATCCAGCAGCCCGTATCTTTCGCAATTTGTAACCATTTGCAGACTTGTAAAAAGGATATAGAAGCTAGACATCTTGAGATATAAAAAACATCATGACAATAGTGGTATCTTAACTAAATAACTTGTTTTGAGCAATTTATAAAAAAAATAAAATAAAAAATGCTTTTTTTTTGGTTCACTTTAATAAAGGCACTTTATTAGTTTTTTTTACTATTTTTTAAGTAAACGTTGTTTTCTTGTAGGGAGCGTTTGTTTATTTCAATTTATTACATCTTAATCATTTTACGAGTCAAAATGGCAAAACAAAAAATTTTAAATCTATCGAAAAAAAAAAAACTAAAATCGATGTTTACCGTTCTGAAGGATATTCTAACCGAGAAATAGCCAAAAAAAAATTGGACGGAGCCCAACAGTTGTCGACATTTAAATCACGGGGCCCCGAGGGGTATGGAAAAAGTTTTAAAGGAAGGGTTTCATTGTCTCTATCTACGTACGAGAAAAGAAAAATCATCAGAATTGCTTCTAATTCGGCCTTATCCTTGTCAAACAGAAGAGCTCAAGCTGGAGTGAAAGCGAGCAAGTTATCAGTACGCAGAGTAATTATAACATGTGAATATCTTAAATACCTGAAATTACAAAAAAAGCTGCCACTTAATGCTCCTCGTAAGGAAAAGCGGCTTCAATTCGCAAGAGACTACATGGTATGGGATGTTCAGAAAAGAGGTCATGTAAATGACTGGAGAAGTGTTGTATTTGCGGATGAGAAGAAGTTTAGTTTGCATGGGCCTGATGGCTACATCTAGTGTTTCCATGATCTGCGCAAAGAAAAGCGTTTGTTTAGCCGACATCACACCCGAGAGGGCGTCGTTATGGTTTAGGGGTGCTATTACGTACTAAGGCACCATCGGTCTTGAATTTCAAAGTGCAAAAATGACTCGTGCCAGCTTTAAAACGTTATTGGAATCAGCTTTTCCGAAGTTCAGTGAATCAATTGGTCCCATATCTTGGATATTGCAACAGGATAATACCCCTATATACAACGCCAGAGTATTGAAGAAGTTTGTTGCTAGCCAAAATGTTAATATTCTTGACTGGCCACCCTATTCGTCAGATCTAAAGATTATCGAAAATGTCTGCGGTTGGTTGTCTCGTAACGTCTCTGAAGGAGGTAGACAATTTGATGACAAACAGTCACTAATTCAGGCCATTAAGGATGCTTGGAATCAAATTTCGTTGGATTACATAAATTCTCTTTATCTCTCAATGAAAACCCTTATATTTGAAGTTATTAAAAACAAAGGGGGTTATACCCATTACTAATAGTTCTTAAATAAAGTAAACAAAATTAAAAAAACAAGAAAAACTCTTTTTTATTAAAACTAGTTAAAGTGCCTTTATTCAAGTGAACCAAAAAAATAACACATTTTTTGACTTTTTTTTTATAAATTGCGCAAAAAAATTTTTTTAGTTAAGAAACCACTATTGTCATAATTTGTTTTATATCTCAAGATGTCTAACTTCCATTTCCATTTTAAAATTCGGCAATCGGTGACAAATTACAAAAGATACAGGCTGCTGAATATGACATTTTAAGTGCCTTTAAATAAGTGAATTGCAGTTTATTTCGTGGAGAGGTTATATACCATCTCAAATCCTTGAATATTACAATGTTTAAGGACATTATATACCTAAATATATCGCCCATGCGTTTAGATGAATAATTTTGTATTGTGCATTTTTCACTACTACTTTATAGTGTTTATGGGCCTTCATAAAAAATGTGTGAGATTTGAAAGGCGATTTATCGTACGAACAAGATATCTCAAACCTCTCACAACTTTTTATGAATACACCTCCCTTTTCTCATAAAACCTCTCTCCAAAACTCTCATAACTTTTTATGAATGAGGCCGTAAGTCTTTAACTGATTGAAAGGGGTCAATTCCTACACATACACGCTGGTTAAATTTTTCTGCACTTACATCTGTTTATCGTAAGATTTTCAAAAATGAGTCATTTCGTACATACAGGCTGGTGCAATTTTTCAGTATTTACATCTGTTTATTGTAAGCTTTTCAAAAATGACTCCAAATACTGTACGTGTCACATCGAAAAAAAGCTATGCTTTTCTCATAGAACTGAATCATTGTCCAGCCCTTTATATTGTGTACTCCCGGGGAAACAGAATGTTCATTACCTCGAAATTGGCAAAAAGTGCATGAACATATAAAACTAAATAATTTTTGTTAAAACTCTCTGGCTATTTCTGGTTGGATGACAAAAATACCGTTCCATAATTTTAGCTGATTTAGCACTAGTGAACCTCACCACTTTGTCGGTTCCAAGAAACTTTCATAAAATACTCGGGACCAATCAAAAAGAAATTTTGAATGGTGATATGAAAACCATTCGTGTCTCTGAACCAGTTAATATTGCTGAGGTTAGTGATCTTTCCGATACTCTCATCTCCTAAGTGGTCACTTGATTCCGCATGTATCCCTGCTTCCTATCGAGATAATGAGAAACCTTTGCGATTGAACAAGGATCTGTACATCCTGAGAAAGCCTTGCTGAAGGCTTTCTACTAGGGCTAAGTTCTCAAGGACAGGACGAGCCTCGAATACGTACAAACAAAACCTAAATAATATTTAAACGAGTTAAGATCATCAAGTAGCATGTTTAGCAAACATTTTTGGGACGACATTGAAACCCCCTGTGAGTTTGCGAGACTATGTAAAGTCCTCTCGAAGAACATAAATAATATAAAAGGGAGTTAAGATCTTTAAGAAAGATATCTAGCAAACATTTTTGCGACGACATTGAAAACTCGTGTGAGTCTTCGAGGCTACTTAAAGTCCTCTCCGGGAATAAAACGAGTGGTGGACTTCATTCAGGGATGTACAGTGGGGCCTCCTATTAAACACACACATTCCAAAAAACTGGACCCAACATATATTGTCAGCTTCACACACCTGTCACGTCATCTCGCACGTCGAGGGAAATATCGTAACTAACTATCGTAAATATACTGGGCAATATGAAGTTCTATGCCCTACAAATCATCTGGCTCTGACGGCATGGCACCAGTGATGTTACACAGGTGTCTACATATTTGTGCTTCCCAGGCTCCAGAACTTTTATACGAGTTCCCTTAAGCCCCCATTAGATGAAGAGAATACAAAGTATTATTCATTCCGAAAGTGGAGAAATCATCACATATTATTCCAAAGGACTTTAGATCAACAAGTTCCATATTTTCCTACTTAAGATATTCGAGAGGATGATTTACTCATTTCTGGGCACGACCATGTGTAGTTCTTAGATGTTCGCATGCCAGTACGTTTACAGGAAGGGCAGATTTACGGTCTGCGCGCAATGGCGAGCTTCATAGAGTAATCTATTTATCTAAAGGAATACACTCTCTTCACATTTTCGGGTTCGTTTAACAACTTACTATTATGATCAATAAAATTGTCTTTGTCTACAATTACAGCTATTATTTTCCCCACATTGCTCTGTGGCATGGTCGGTTAGTGTCCGGTATTTATTTTAACGAACCAACACTCAGAAGATGCCCCCTATAAATGAAGTGCATGGTGTTGGCGAAGGAAAATTGAGGTGATGGAGGGTGGAAAGAGGGAGTAGTGTCTGTTGACAATTGTTTGACAATTGGTGGGAAATACACTTGTCGGAAGGTTATTCCACGTACGGACTGTACGGCTGCAGAACGAATTGTCTCTATAGTGTGTAGTGCGGTCAACCGGCTACTCGATAAGAAATGGTTGAGACTTTCTGGAAAGCTGCGTACTTTGGCTAAATATCATCACGTCTGGTATAAGTTGACCGATGTCTGAGGACCACATACCGTGTAAGTCTCGATAGAACAGCGACACGCAACCCACATTTCGACGAATAGTCAAGGGAGCTGTAGAGTTGGATACCCTACTGTCCCCAATCAACACCGTCGTTCATCTCCGGCCATGGTCGAGAAGCTCCAAAGATATCCCAGGAGCACGTACCCATGTATGGGTGTTATATTCCATGTTTGACCTGATATAGGTGGTGTAGATATTAAGAAGATCAGATGGAGTGAAGTATTTCTTGCACCGCTTTAAAAAGCCTAGACACTTCAATGCATCTTTCGACACTTCAAATATATGTTTTACCCAACGGACATCACGTTGTATTTTCATACCCAGAACATCAAGAGCGTCTGATTCACCAATATCCATACCGTCCATAGACAATGACGACACGCCTGGGTTAGCAATTCGCTTATGCGACAACAAACACCACTGGGTCGTACCCTCATTAAAATCTAATCTACTCATTCAACAATGGACAGCAGATCACGGTCGAATGTTTCATTCATTGTCCGGCGTTTCATTTCAATCTCTTGAAGACTTGTCCTACGGTCGAATGAATAAGAAGGACAGTGATTACTGTCATCCGCAAAAGAGTAGATTGGATTCACAGTCTGACCCAGGATATCGTCAATGAAAGTATGAAAAGGAGAAAGAACAGAACGCTGGGGTATACCTGCAGTCAATTTATGCTCGTCGGATGAAACCACATCAATCACAACCCGTATAGGGCGATCATTGAGAAAACCCGATATAAATCGAGTGAAGTTATCACCGACACCAAAGGCAGCGAGCTTTGACAAGAGTGCATCGTGCCATATAGTCTCTCAAAGGCCTTGGAAATATCAAGAGCACTACCTTCCTCTCACCAAGCCGGTGAATGGTTCGACTTTACTGTTCGGAAAGGAAAGCCATCAGGTCTCCAGTAGATCTCATTCTACGGAAGTCCAGTGAATGACAATGGTGAACGTCACGGGTGCCCTCCGCACAATCCGTAGCGAGGATTTTGGGTTTATCATCTACCTGTTACCACTACATGTTCTGGGAAGGCAAACGACAGCAACATCGACAAATCCCCCTAAGATTGATTACCAACTCTTGCTGTCATGGCTGTTGTGGCTGTCGGTGGTGCAATGGGTTCGATCTCAGCTTCGACCACCTTGAATTTGTTTCGACGGCGGTCGCCTCGCTTAGTGACGGCGACACTATCGAGTACTTAACCATCAAAAAGCTACTAAAAATACCGCTCGGGGGCCGTGTAAAATTGTAGGGCCCAATCAGTGAGTGTAGAACAAGAACGCGCAAAGCTCACTGGTTTGTGAGAAGTTCTCCTTGATCCCTTCATGGGATGTAAAGGGAAGCATTTATTTTTTGCTTTGTTGTCATGGCTTGGTTTTTGAGGGATCCCTGGAAATCCATAAAAGAATTTGGATACAGGATACGCACTTCTATCTTTGGGATACATTTTCCACGCATATATCGGACACCCAGGACTGGATGGGTCGCAAACCAGATAGTATAAGGTGCTTAGGGGTTTATACTGATGGTTACTAAAAAGAAGGCGAAATAAGGTTTGTAGCCTCTTCTAAACAGATTGATCGTGAGCTTTCGAAAAGACTATTAGACAATAGTGGTAGTGGCAGAAGTCATAGTAATCGGACAGAATTTCCTTGAGCTAGGAGGAAACGTTATCACAGTCCGAGATCATCTACTGTTCCAGTGAGGCAGCTATAAAATCTCTGCCATATGTGTTCCTGATATCAAGAACTGTCCACATTTACCGCGCATCTTTAAATAAGATTTCCAGGTAATTCGACATCCAACATAGATGGGCTCCTTAGATTGCACGAGCTTGTGCAATTAGGGGCTACCTACACTCTTTCACTGGATATGGAAATCGTGGGTATGCCTCTTTCTTATGTAAGTCCATATTTTAAACAGATGCGGTCATACTTGCCAATGATAGATGATCGGGAACAAATTGCTGAATCACCAGGCAATTATAACGAAGTTAATCCTTCGATAAACTTGATGTACCGTCGTGCACAAGATATCTGTATCATATTAGCTGTGATCAAGGTGCACTTTTAATAGGTAGACGCGTGTCAAGATTTGGAATCTGAACTCATGGTTATTGCAGAAGCTGTGAGGATAAAGAGCAGGATGAGAGTATTGAACATTACCTATGCTACTACCAAGGCATTTTGTGTGAGTAGGAGACTATAGGGCATGGCCGTCGGTGGTGCAATGGTAGTGTACCAGCCTATTGTACATGATATCCTGGGTTCGAAACCTGCTCAGACCACATTAAAATTCCTTTCGGCGGCACTATCGAGTACTTAGCCATGAAAAAGCTTCCCAAAAATACCGTTCGGAATCGGTGTAAAACTGTAGGCTCCAATCAGTGAGTGAAACCTGGAAAGCGCACAGCTCAGTGATTGTGAGAAGCTCTCCCCCTCATTTATTTATTTTTTATCATATGACTTAGACACACCAGGCCAATTTATAAGTTTTAAGAATATGATGTCCCATGGACTTCACCATTCCTTATTGGCCTAAGTGTCCCTATAGTGACAGCCACTCTACTTAACGTAATATAGCGCTGATGAGAATGTATTGAGATGGAGTCATAGAGTACATCCCCATGTTAAATTCATTCTAGGCCCTTTTTTTTGGTCTACCAATCGAAATCACCTACCTATCGAGTCTACCTAATAAATGTCAGCGAGCTGTAACGGGGTAAAACGGGTTTCTCATACGTAACAGATAATTTGTGGTTTATTTTCACATCTTTGGGTGCTCCGTTTATGCTGGGATCTGTGGAAATGTATTGTAGGATTTTATTGATACATATAATATATCGAGCACCTATGATCGTCTTCTTTTGGTTGTAGAGAAGATGCAACCGCGATAATCCTTGAACAAATTTCAGTTTACAAATATCGAGAGGTAGTGTACAGTTTAGTGTCTTCAAATTTGTTAAAGGCTTCCATAGTACTCTCACATCAGCTAATACTGCCTTGGACTTTACATACCAGCCAATACTGAAAGGCAATTTATGGCATCAAACTTTAACTTCCTGCATTTGAGCACAAAGCCATTGTATGCGTCCGAACTTGCTAACTTTAAAAGCAAATCCATAGTTAACAGATTGTATGCTCATGAGTACAATGAAGTTATCTTGGATTTCTTATGACCACTGACAATTGTCCTTTGCACTTGCAAATGGAAGATGTCCTGCCCAGTTGTATTGTATGCCCTCTTGTCATGTTGTACTTTGCGAGTTTACTCGTAACGTATAATTCTATTGTGCAGAGCTCATAGCATGAATGGATAAATAGCAGTACAATTGAATTTGAATAGAGGAGGTCTGCTCTGGGTTTAAAGTGGAGGAGTATTCAATAGTACATAAATAAAGCAATTGTTATTTATGGTTTTCTAGACGTCAACACATGCAAATGAACTGTGTGGTCGTAAACAAATTAAATTGCTTCCTGGATCTGTGATGGACCAAACGAATGAACGTCCGACTGACTGCTCATTGGAGAGATGATGACAAATGCACGGGAAGAAATGATAATAAAGTAAATTTATTTTGCTGCAAATGAAATCGAATGAAATAGATAAGGAATAAAGAAAAGATTTATGGTAAGAAATATTCTATGACATATTTTTGTATTGATTCATTTATTTGCATTGATTTGTTTAGCATTTGGAAGAAGATTGGATATCAAAATTTATTTCATTTAAATGCTTAGACAGTTTATATCGAAAATAGTATAATAGTCTGAATTGAAATACAATCCTAAGGCCGGTTTTATACTCAACTCTAAGTGGCGAAAATTTACTTGAATTTTCGAAATCGTTTTATATTGCGAGTAGAAAACTTAAGTGCTCAATGATCATTGGTTAAGTTTATCTTAGGTTGGACAATTTGTTTGACGTTTGCAAAAATATAATGGCAATGAACTAGACATAGATTTTGAAGTTTGCTATGTGTGAATCAGAGTGAGTGCATTAAAATATCTTTTTTCCCAAATTCTAAAATCCTCTTAAAAAAAAGACATTTTGCGACCAAACACTAATAGTTTTCTGGGCCACCTTTAAAAACTTGTCATTCAATTAATTTTTCATTTATCAATATAAGTGTTCTGATTTTTTAATTGGCATTAAATTTTAATTTGAATTACACAGTGCACCACGAAAAAGTATAACCATATACGGACACCGCTACGTGACAAAAGACCAAAAAAAAAGACCCGTGTCTCCCAGTTTTGCCCAAAGTCATGCACTTTTTTTATGGTCCTCCAAAGATTTGGGGCCTCGGTTTCATTTTTGCAAAAAAGTGATCATTTTGTGAGGCTCATATCTTGCAACTCGTTCGGAATTTTGATTTACTCTCTGAGGGAAAGCTGTAGACCTTGTCATAGAAAATAAAAATTGCCTATATATAAAATCAAAACAACTTCACTTTCAAGGTCAAAATCGCAAAAACTTTAAAAAATTCGATTTGTTTACCTTTTTTCCCCTGTTAAGGTCCATGGCCGTCGGTGGTGCAATGGTTAGTGTGCGTGGCTCTTATTCATGAGATCCTGGGTTCGAAGCCTGCTCTGACCGCCTTCAAAAAAAAATTTATTTCGGCGGCGGTCACCTTGCATAGTGACGGCGACACTATCGAGTATATAGCCATAAAAAAGCTTCTCAAAATACCGTTCGGAATCGGTGTAAAACTGTAGGTCCCAATCAGTGAGTGAAAACTTGAAAGCACACAGCTCAGTGCTTGTGAGAAGTTCTCCCCGGTCCCTTCATGGGATGTAATGGGAAACCATTTATTTTTTTTTCAGGTCCGTAGGAAGCAAACCGTTCAAAATTCAAGGAAACAGTCAACTACAAGAATTTATCTAACCTATCTCACCGACCGCAGCAGCATTGGCAAAGCAGTAAGCTCAGAACATTCCTAGGAAGTTCATTTGTTCTAGAAAGTTGTGTATTGAGACCTAAGGTACATTTTTGTAGTTGATTGTTTCCTTGAATTTTGATCGGTTTGCTACCTATGGACCTGAACAGGGGAAAAAGGTAAAAAAATCCAATTTACGATTTTGATCTTGAATATGACGTTTTTTGGATTTTATTTGTTGACGAATTTTATTCTCTATGACAAGCGCTACAACTTTCCCTCAGAGAGTAAATCAAAATTCCGAACGAATTGCAAGATATGAGCCTGACAAAATGGTCACTTTTTTGCAAAAATTACACCGAGGCCCCAAATCTTTGTGGACCCATAAAAAAAGTGCATGACTTTGGGCAAAACTGGGAGACACGGGTCTTTTTCTTTGTTCTTTTATCACTTAGCAGTGTCCGTATATGGTTACATTTCGATGACTTAAAAAATTACACACAGTGTTACTCTATCTAATGCAAATGCGAAAGAATTGCCATTGTCCGCAATGACAATTGAACAATTTTGAATTTCCATTTCCTCAGGCAATGCAAAGGCAGGTTGTAAACTCGGATGCCAATTGGAATGAAAAATGAGAATTCTTTTGATATTTTGAATTTGTTTGACTGCTGGAAATTCTATTTTTAAATTATTGGAACGAAGTTCCTTATCGCATGTTGCGGGATGGGGGTAAATGAAAAAAATTAAACAAGTTTCGTTTTAACACTATTATGCTACAACCCAGTATTATCAACTATATGGTTTAGGTTTGCTTTGGTTTGTATCTAGACTAACTAGATGTCTCACATATGTTGGGAAATTTTTTGCTTAATATTAAGTTTTCTAGGTGGAGCCTGTAACCAGTATTTAGTATATATTGTAGTTTTGTACCCAATAAAAAGTAAATTTATAAAAGCCAAAGAAAAATAAGAATAAGAAAATAAAATTTTCTGATATAAGTGGCTTTTCTGAAAAAAGGTAAATTTTCTCAAAAAAAAAAAAAATATACCTATTCATATTCTTAAACAAAGTACCTTTTATTAAAAAAAACCTTATCTTAAAGAAGTACCTTTGCTTAAAAAAAGTAAATTTTCTTACAAAAAGCACATTTTCTTGAAAAATTATTTTGTTAAATAAGTACCTTCTCGTAAAAAAGGAAATTTTCTTACAACAAATTGTCTTTTCGTAAACAACTAACTGTTCTTTAAAAAGTACCTTTTTTGTAAACAAAATAACTTTTCTTGAAATAAGTACCTACTCTTAAAAATGTGCCTCTTCTTGAAAAAGGACAAATTCTAAAAAAATTTCAATTTCTTAAAAAAACATTTTCTTCAAAAAGAATATCTTCTTTTAACAACATACATACATTTTCTTACAAAAATTTCTTTCCTTAAGAGTACCTTTTCTTAAAAATAATATAATATCTTTTATGTTATTTTCCTTAGATAGTAAAATAAGAAAAATAAATAAATTTTTTAAAAAATATACTTTTCCTAAAAAGAGTACCACTTCTTTAAAAAGTACCTGTTCTTAAAAAAGTACTTGTTTGTAAAAAAAACTCATACCCTTATGGCTTTTTCTTGTAGAAAGTACTTCCTCTTAAAAATAGTACCTTTTCTTAAAAAAAAACATTAGCTTTTAATAAAAGCTGTACCTCTCTTTAAAAGAGTACCTTTCCGGGAAAATATAAAACATATTCTTACAAAATGGATCTAAAATATAGTTTTTATTTTCAAAAATACAAAAATACATTCTAAAAAAAATTGTCTTAAAAAAAGTTTTTAATTTTACAAAAAGTATCTCTTCTTAAAGATTCATTTAAAGAATCGAATTTTTCAACGGGCGCCTTAGGCGTATTGGAACTAACTAGTACATAATATATAGAGAAAGGAACTTCATTCCTACCGGTGTCCCCTGACACCTCATGTGATTTTTGTTATATGTGGTAGTTTAGTGCATCGATTGGCGTTATCTCGTAGAACTTTGAATGCTTTTTGCTATTGAGTATTGACACATTTGCTACCCTCATTCGTTCAACGTAAGGGTGAATATATATTTGTTTTTTTAATAGAACTTGGTCGCAATGAATGGCTTATGATGAGGGTATGTTTAAGCCAGTTCACCCGACTGAACTTTCTTTACTGGTTTTTAGAGAATCAGCATCAACTGCTTGTTGTTCATGCATTGTAGATTGAAATTAATCAAGTTCAAAAAATTGTCGGCAAATAAATGGAAACTACAACTATTCTAGAACATTGGCAAACAATTCAAAAATTGCAAGACCCCTAAACATCGATTTCTGATTTAGTTATTTCTGTACTCTTTCTTGTAACGTACATACGTCCATGAAAATATATTATTACAATAAAGACACAGACCGAATACACATGTGGTCCGTAGGTATAACAAACCTAACACACACTGTCCCTTTTATATAAATACAATAAAACTCAACTTAAACCCGTTATACATAATGACGGGGAAAAACGTCAAATCCATCAGACCTAATCAAAGATAATCATGTAATTTATTACATAAGCCACGATTGCTTCGAGGCAAAAGCGCGAAATATTGCATCGGCACTAAAGCTTAAAGGCACCATACTGAAGTATCTTCCGTCTAAATTGCAATTTTTTTGCCTTCATTTCATACAACACCGAACATAAATCAATCTGGACAAACTATACACTAAAATGGCTACAGCCATCAACATCCTGCCTAGCATCATCCCGCCGGCTATCACTATCCAATGACTTTGGGCCAACAATATGAATGAATATATTGGCATGGAAGGGCAGTATTGGTGAGAGCAGCAAAATGCAAGGATTTTTAAAGTATAATATCAATTGTAGTAAACCAGAGAGACGCAACGCTGCTTTGTTGACTCCTATATCTATGCAACCATTCATTTGTGTCAGTGCTTTTGTGATTAATAATTTGTAATTATTTTACACACTGCAATTTAGAGTTTTCACTCGGCCTGGTAGGTGTGAAATATTAAATTGCATTCAATCAGAAACAAAATTTGTGATGAATGGTGGAAAATTGCAAAGCGACCACTATAATAACACTGGGCTACAAAATTAAAAAAAAAAATCGAAATGCTTTTTAAGCACCACCCTGTGTATTCAAGTTGATGACGAATCTATTTTTAAAATTTCAATACACCCTTTAATACCCGATTTATGCCTAAAAATCGGTTTATTTACTTAAGTACCAGAGCAGATTGATGCGGTTTCGGGAGATTTTGGAATTTGAAACGCTTTAAGTCAGAAGTGCGGGTGCTGTTTCCAAAATTATGTACCGTTTAACACACGTTGCATATACAAAGTGGCGCAAAAGTAATCACTCTATTGGAAAACCCTATAACTTATGCAGGAAATGGCGCCAAATGTCAATTCAGTTTAGACACTTTTGAAGCAAACAAACATAGAATACAAATCGACAAGCCATAAATCTGTTTACTCCGTAATAACGCGGAATAGTTGTTTCCATTTTTTGGCGCAATGTGAATTTCGGCGCAGATTTCCTGGACGTCCGACACCAACTGGACAAACACTGCGGCGTTTGGCCACTCGCCTTGAAGAGTCTGGGACAATACGGGATCTTCTCAAGGATGGTGGGTCCCGGAACAGCCGAACTGTTGAGAATATCGCTGCTGTTGCCCAAGATTTCGAAGAGGAATTTTGGTGAAATATTTGAGGATGTTCCCGTACAAAGTGCAGACAGTGCATCAGCTATTAGTTGCTGACCGCCAAACGCGTGTAACCTACGCTCAAGGTATCCTGAAACTCAGCGAAGAGGTGAACGATTTTTCATTGAAAATTATCATGAGCGATTGGGCACATATCCATCTTAGCGGTTACGTGAATAAACAAAATAATCGATTCTGAGGCACCGAAAATCCGTGTGTCACCCACGCTGAGTCATTGTACCCGGTCAAAGCTACTGCGTGATGTGCTGTTTACACAGGAGTCATCGGGCCATTTTTTTTGAAAACGCCGCAGGCCAAACAACGACTGGCTACAGAGTCATGATTACCGAATTTTTTCTTCTTGAATTGGATGAATTGGGACTGAAGAACATATGGTTCCAACAGGACGGTGCGACGGCGCACACTGCACGAGCCACAACCGATATTCTGAAGGAAGTATTTCCGGGTCGCTTAAACTCTCGTTTTGGTGATTTGCACTGGCCGGCTAGACCACCCGATTTAACCGTTCCAGACTTCCTTTTATGGCGTTTTTTGAAGTCGCAGGTTTACGCCAACAAGCCTCAAACACTTGAAGCCCTTAAGGAGAATATGCGAGAGCTTGTCGCCCGCAGTTCTGGCAAGAGTGATGGAAAATTCTAAAAAACGAGCCCGTATGGCCATCAACTCTGGCGGCGGCCACTTGGCCGGTATCATACTTTCAACTTAATAGAAAAATAAATTTTATGCATTAAAATAAATAAATAAATGGTTTCCCGTTACATCCCACGAGGGGATTAGCGAGAGTTTCTCACAACCATTGAGCTGTTCGCGTTCTAGTTCTACACTCACTGATTGGGACCTACAGTTTTACACCGGTTCCGAACGGTATTTTGAGAAGCTTTTTCATGGCTGAATGCTCGATAGTGTCGCCGTCACTAAGCGAGGTGACCGCCGTCGAAAGAAATTTAAGGTGGTCAGAGTAGGGCTCGAACCCACGACCTCATGCACAACAGCCGCGCACACTACCATTGCACCACCGACGGCCAAACAAATTTCGCAAGCAGAACCATAGTTTTTTATAAAAGAAAAATTGCAGCAAAAGGACATTGGGTGATTACTTTTGCCTCAGCTTGTATTTTCAGAGATTTTTAAAAATTGTTGTAGTTTGCTTCCACTTTGTTTCTTAAATGCATTCACATTTCAAACCAAAGTACAGAGGAATATTGCTAGCCTTTGGTTATTTATATCAATTGAAAACTGTCAGGTTGTGACATTTTTCATACAGTTGGAATTGACATTGTTGGCAACATTATTTTCAATTGAAATTTAAAAAAAAACCAATTCGAATTTAAAAATTCCATTTGAATTGTAAAATACATGAATCGGAGTTTAAAATTTATATTTGGACTTTGAAATATATCACTTGAATTTGGAACTTAAAACTTCTATTTAAAATTTGAAACACATTAATTGAAGTTTAAAAAACATTGACATAAATTTGAAAGGCATCAATTGATATTGAAAATATATAAACGAGTATTTCAATTACGTTAATTGAAATTTAAAAATCTAATATATAAAAACGGTTAATAATTCTTGAATTTCACTTGACGCATTTAAAATTTCGATTGATGTCGTTTAAATTTCAACTGATGCTTTTTAAATTTCAATTAATGTGTGTTTGAATTTAAATTGCTGCCTTTTAAATATTAAGCAATGTCTGTTAAATTTCAATTGATATCCTTTGAATTTGAATTGGTATGTTTTAAATTTCAAATGATTTGTTGTCAATATATATTGATGTGTTTTAACCTTCAATTGTTGTCGTTCAAATTGATGTCTTTTAAATTTCAATTGAAGTCTTTAAAACTTCAAGTGATGATTATTTAAAAATTAAATTGTTTGAGCGTTTGGTCGTATTATTCTACGATATTTCGCTACCCTTTGGGCAGCATCGTCAGGGAGGTATACACAATCATTAATTAGAAACAAAAATAAATACTGTTGTTTTTTAAAATGACAAGGAAACAGTTTTGTTTATCAATTGTTTTCGATTCTAATTAATAATTGTGTTTATCTTCCTGACGGTGCTACCCAAAGGGTAGCGAAATATCGAAGAATATCATTAATTGAAAATACGACCAAACGCTCGAACAATGCAATACTAAAGATCGGATAAATCATTTTGAATGCAATACTAAAGATCGGATAAATCATCACTTATTCAACTGATGACTTTTAGATTTTAATTGATGTTTTGTAAAATTCAATTGGTGTTTCTTAAATTTCAGTTGTAAACATCAATTGTAATCTTTCAAATGTTAATTAATGAATTTGAAATTTTAATTGATGTATTTCAAATTTCAATTGATGATTTTTAATTTTAGTTATTTAAAATTCAACTTGTGTTTCTTAAATTTCAATGGATGTCTTTTAAATATCAATTGTAGACTCTCAAATTTCAAATGATGTCTTTTAAATTTCAACTGAAGTTTTTTAAACTTCAATTGATGATTTTTAAATTTTAATTTATGGTTTTTAAAATTCAATTGGTCTTTCTTAAATTTCAATTAATGGCTTCTAAATATCAGTTGTTATTTTTCAAATTTTTATTGGTGTGTTTGCAATTTCAGTTGATCTTTTTTAAATTTCAACTTGAATTTTTAAAATTTTAATTGATCTATTTTACATTTCAAAGAGAATTTTCAAAATTTAATTGATATTTTTCAAAATTAAATTGAATTTTTATAATTTTTATTGGAAGTCATAAAATAAATTACTTTCCAAATTCAATACATTGTATTGTTATTGGCTTTGATAACGGGATTACAAAACATTGCTTATAATTTTCACTGCATCGTCAAATAAGGGCGTTATGGGCATGTAACCATTTAGAGTGACATGACCTGTTGAATAACTTTTCTTTATTCCGAAGGGATATTATAATTTAGAAATTCTTTACATTCATTCTCATCAGAAATGTATGTTTGGAGTTTTAAAGAAACAGTTTTCAACCGATTTAAACAAACGAAGTCTAATAACGGGGTTCTAAACAGAGACGCTACAAAAGTAAATCGATAGGGACAGCAAACGACGCCATATTTTTTCCCGCTCTTTTGACATTTCTCTTCAGTAAGGTTTGCCATTACATCATGGAAAGATACACGAGCCAACAACGAGTCGAATTTATTAAAATTTACTACCGAAATTGGGCGTCAGTGGCCTCAACTTTAAGAGCGCTACGTCCAATTTGTGGTCGTCATAATCGTCCTACCAGATCAACAATTGAGCATCTGGTGGAAAAATTGGAATCCACAGGCACAGTACAAAATGTTCCCATGCCAGTGAGACAAAGAAGTGCGCGTAGTGTCGAGAATATTGCTGCCGCTGAGGCTTCAGTTCAAGAAAGCCCAAAGGTGTCTCTCACACGTCGTTGTCAAGCGTTGGGCATCTCTGGAAACGTAGTTATGGCGAATTTTGCGAAAAGATCTTGGCCTACATCCTTACAAGATCAAAATGACGCAAGAGCTGAAGCCGCTTGACCACCATAAGCGTCGTCTGTTCGTGAATTGGGCTGAGCAACAACTTGAAAATGATTCGGATTTTCATCGGAAAATCATTTTCAGCGATGAGGCTCATTTCTGGCTGAATGGCTTCGTCAATAAGCAAAATATGCGTTATTGGTCTGACAGCAATCCACACGTAATCCATGAGTCATCATTGCATCCCGAAAAAAATACGGTTTAGTGCGGTTTATGGGCCGGCGGCGTCATTGGGCCGTACTTCTTCCGTGATGATCAAGACCGGCACATAACTGTGAATGCGAATCGCTACCGTTCAATGATAACAAGCCAGTGACGATTGATGAACTTCGTACGAATATCGAACGTGAAATTGCAGCAGTATCGGCCGATTTATGCTTGAAAACCGTCGAAAATTGGGTTCAGCGTCTGGAGTTCTGCAAGCGTGCCCGTGGTGGCCATGCAAACGAAATCGAGTTCCAGACATAATGGCATAGAACGTACTTTCACAGGAATAAAGAATTTCATTGGTATCTAAAACCAGTTTTGTTGTGTTTAAAAAAACTGATGTAGCGCTCTTATTGAAAAACCCTTTATTATAACACAGAAAAAAATTATTTTTCGATTCTATTAAAATATTCGAAAATTCAAACAAAATATAAATTGGAAATCCTGTGATAAGAAAATGCAGATATCAGCTACAATATTTGCAAGTTGTTCGCAAGAATAATATTATTTTTAAGTCGATGTAAAATTTCACCCATCTACTGAAATTTTTCTACATTATTTATCAAAAATATTTTCGTTTTCAGTCGATGAAAAAATTCTCATATTAGCGAACTAAATTGCATGTCATTTTTCGTTTTGTCATCGATCCGAGTTATTTTTAGAAAGTTTGTTTGTTTACAAAAAAAAAAATGGTTGAAATAGCCTCTGGAGGATTCGAATTCAACTTCGTTGGACAATCGTTTCTAGGCCATTACTCCACCAACTGCTTGTACAAACTTTACATTAACCGAAGTTATCTGGCTAATATATTGTATTCATCGAAGTGATCGAAAATAAAAATTATTACTTTTTTTTAAATTTAAAAAATACCTCTATTACACGTTGAAAAATATCGGCCCCAGCAACATATTGCAGGAACCCTATACATGTTTGCAAGCATTGTTCTCGTGATTTGAAGATCTGCGGCTTTTTTTTTTCCATATTGTGACAGACAGCAGTGTTTTCAGCATTTTTCTACAACCAATCACACATTTGGTTCACAAATACATATATTACTATTATTAATAATTGTGTCCCAAATATATTATACTGAATAGCAAACAAAATGTTTTTGGACCCAAGTATACTATATTTGTGACATGATACAAACGCGTTGTAGTTGCATCCAAACAACAAGAAAATTAAAATTTTTCAGGGAGGAGAAAGGTACACATATTGAGGAAGTTAATTGAGTGTGCATTATAACATTTTTGGAACCAACTAAAAAACGACACCAAATACACTTTGAAAAATTTGTCTTTTTTTATTGTTTGAAAGCAAATATAACATGTTTGTACCTTGTCGAAAATATAGTATACTTGAGCCCAAATACATTTTGTTTGCTATTCAAAATATCACGTTTGAGACACAATGATTAATAGGTTATAATATAAATATTTTTGAGATCCAAAGAGATCCAAGAACGAGACAGAAAACAAAGGAACAAAAAGGTAGCAGCCCTTCAGTACATGAAAACAAGAAGTTGTTAGAATTGGGTTATTAACCCCCCCAACTAAGCCTACTTATAAACACTAAGTAATTTCACAAATCTATTTCGGTTGTAGCACCGTGTAATTATATTAGATCTACATATGTCATTATGCGGTACAAGCATGTGTGTTTGTACACATGTGAAGCGCTTTTGAATAATAAAATAGAAAAATTATTAAATTTTCCAGAAAATCGCTAGAGTTTAAATCATTTAAACTCATGTGTCATGTGTTTGTGAGTGCTTATGGGAATACAGTTTCGCTATACAAAGATACAAAAACAAACGACCACTGATTGCAATTCATATGGATGTTAAAACAATACTGTAATGTTTAAAGTTTAATATGGCAGAATATGCACATACCCTACAGTAAAGAGGTATGCAAGCAAATGCAACTTTTGTGACACATGAACTGATGAAGCAGGAACCGATAAAGCGAGAACAGATGACACAGAAGCAGAATAAGCAGGAACAGATAAACCAAGATTAGGTGTCACAGGAACATATGCAGCGGGAACAGATAGAGCAGAATGAGAATAAAGACGGAGCAGATGCTGTAGGATATACGAAGGAGAACCTGATGATTTAGGTGATGCAGGAACAGACTAAGCAAGAACAGATTATACAAGAACAGATAAAGCCGGAAAAGATATAGCTGGAACAGGTGTAGCAGGACCGATGAAGTAGGATCTAATGCAGCAGGAACAGATGAAGCGGTAACAGATGACACAGAAACGGATTAAGCAGGAACAGATGAATAAGAACAGATGTAGCAGGATAAACAGATACAGCAGGATGAGAATGAAGCAGGAACAGATGAAACAGGAAATTTAGTTCGGCGAAAAGGAACCAAAATTCATTCACATGATTACCCGAATGAAATCTTAAATCTTATATCTGGCAATTCTAAGTAAAAAAAATAATCGCTCGTTGAATTACTTCAATCAATATAGTATACTATTTTAATATGTCATTGGGCCCTTGATGGAGATACAATATGGACCATTCTTATATGAACAAAAATTGGGCCAAACGCAATCATGAAGGAACGGGTTTTAACTACTTAATCAAGTTGATTCCTAAATTAACCTAGTCAATACTCGAAGGAGTATTTTTCGGTCCTGGCATTCAAAAATTAATGGCAAACGGAAAATATAATTTGTAATAGCTCTAAACCTAGAAAAACTGTTAGAAAATCGGATAGAAAATACGGTTTCAGCAACCCAAATAACATGCGAAAAACGTTTTGATTGCTCAGGCCAAAAATCGTGTATACTTTTGTTAACACCGAATAACTCTGTCAAATATTATACACAATTTACAGAAGATGATATGAGTATTGTTTGTACTGGTGTATGGATATGTCAGTGTTACATTATGCTAATCCTTTGCAAAAGTCGTGTTGGGGAAATAGCGCATTTACTTGGTGTATTAAAAATTATTACTTATAAATATACTGTAACGAAGTTATGGAGTAAAACGTAAATGAAATTTAAATGAAATATTTAAAATAATAGGATAATAGGATATTTGAATTACGATTACAAAATTTGAATAAATCGTAAAATTACACAGTGCAACACGAAACAATATAACCATATACGGACACCACTACGTGATAAAAAACCTAAACAAAAAAAAAACCGTGTCTTCCAGTTTTGCCCAAAGTCATGCACTTTTTTATGGGCCCCCAAAAAATCCAATGAGTGTTCGAACTCACGGGCGATGTGTTAACACCTTTTTGCTACACGGTACCTGTTCGATTCCTATGAACACATTCGTAACTGTTACATTGGAAAATAAAAAACAGCGTTCAATCATATGATGACGTTACAGTTAAATAATATTAATACTTAAAATTATTTAAAGACCCAGTGCACATGTGCGTCATTATATTCTTGCTCAATACTTTTTTTATTCCCACAAAAGTCAAAGAATGCAAAGCAACAGACACTTGTACATACATACATACATTGTTATATTCGTACGATATAACCGAAGATCAACATAAAACACTTTTAATATTACTCCAAATTAAAACACTTAAATCTCGGCTCGCCGATATCGGATCGCCTTAATTTTTGGCCTAAACTCTTCGTCGAAACCCGCACTAGCTTTTTAATCCAAAAATTAATAAAATCGGCTATGAATTTCCGGAGAAAATCGGGTGGGAAAATTATATGAAAATCGCCCAATAATCACTTTCAATACCGACTGCCAAGCAACGAACAAACAAACGATTATTTACTCTTACAAACCTAACACTTGCGTATGTATTAAATTTATAGTTTACTGCCCTAGAGGCGCGCGTATAGATGTTAACACATCAAAAAGTGATAAATTTTTCAGGCTCATATCTTGCAAACCGTTCAGAATTTTGACTAGCTCTCTGAGGGAAAGTTGTAGCTCTTATCATACAGAAGAAAAGTTGTTGACATATACAATTAAGAAACTTCATCTTCAAGGTCAAAATTGCAAAAAGCTTTAAAAAATTCGATTTTTTTGTTACCTTTTTTCTACTGTTCAAGTCCATATGCAGCAAACTGTTCAAAATTGAAGGAAACAATCGACAACAAAAATGTACCTAAGATCGCACTAAATAACTTTCTAGAACATATAAACTTCCTTAACACCGTTCCTTCTTAACACCGTTTAGGTAGCCGCAAAAGTTTAATTTGTTTTTTCTTTACTTCAGTATTGAGATACTATGCTATCTGTTACAAAAATATTAAAAAAATATTCGTATTATACCAGCAAAAAAAAGTGTATACCAATCACCAGAGAACTACGCGGTAAGAGGTAGTGCAAATTTGAGTGGTACACCACCGCTTTTTACTTAGCATTGCCCTTGCAGGATAGTACTCCCAATTTGGATACTTTTTAATTTAATAAATTCTGTTTCTTAGCACTACGATTCGGCACAAAAATTATCACGATGGTGGCATGTCCGACTAGAAAACGGCAGCTGGTGAAGGTTCTGGGTTCAAATCACACCAAATCAAACTTTGTTTGTTTTTAAGCGATTTACAATGTGTCGATTAAATATGTAGTTATTTTTGAAAAAAATTGCCCAATGTGACAAGTACAACGAACGAACATTTGTTGCCAAAATTTTCGGAATCAAATTGTATTCGCCTGAAAGAATACCATACAAATTACGAGTTTGTGACGCGAGGGTTTAAATAATTAATTATTAATTTTTCTGTAACAATTTTTCCCCGACCGGGACCGCGATTCGAACTCAAGCGTTTTGATTGCCAGTCGCGAATCTCACCATCGAGCTATCGAAGACATTGAACTTGGACGTACAATAACAGCAGTAGTGGCAGATAATCTTTTTCTGCCGACAAACACCATTATATCTATAACGCAATTTCGGATTTCTGTATGCCGAAAACCCGCACATACAGTGAGTCACATTGAAAATGACCCATCTATGTAAATTTAAGTTTTTTAGGTAAAGAAGAAACTTTTAGTGAATATATTGTTCAAATTCATAAATTTTATTATACAGGGTGTGCCCTAAACTTTTGTCTAAACTTAAACACGTAATAGCTGAGAACAAAAGCTACAATGTTTGTTCTTACGTCAATTGCCTAGGTGGCTTCGTTTTCGAGATATTCGTATTTAAAATAATTGTATTTCAATGCATTTTCAATAAATGCATAATCTCCTTTTTAAATGAAAAAGAAATATCATTGAAAATTGCTTCAAAATTGATTTTAAATCAAATGCGACAGGAAATGACTATTAATACAACTACAACTGAAATAAGAGACCGCTTATCTAAGTGCATAACGCAACAAGGCTCTCCTTTTTGAAAATTTTCGTTAATTGGAAACATTTAAAAAAAAAATCGTTTTCATTTCAAACGAAAAAATAAATCATTTAAAATCAATTTTGAAGCAATTTTCAATGATATTTCTTTTTCATTTAAAAAGTAGATTATGCGTTTATTGAAAATGCATTCAAAAATGCAATTATTTTAAACACGAATATCTCGAAAACGAAGCCACCTAGGCAATTGGCGTAAGAACAAACATTGTAGCTTTTGTTCTCAGCTATCACGTGTTTAAGTTTAGATAAAAGTTTGGGGGACACCCTGTATATCAGATAATTGTAAACAAAATAAGCTATTTCTACTCGGATTACATACTTATAAAAGACTTCAAAAAAACTTTATTCAAAAGTGGTCACAAATTTTAAGTCACAGTGAAAATGGCCCACGGGGTTTATTGCAATATTTCAAAAACATTTTCAATATTTAGTATTTGGTCGGAAATCCTTTTTGTTGTATGACTGCTTTTAACCGATTTGGCATCGATTCCGCCAACTTTGTGGTATAAAGAGGGCTTATTTTTTGGCATTCTTCCAGTAGTGCCCTTTTTAGGTCGTCTTTGTTCGAAATACTATGTTTACGGATTTCTACCTCGAGTTTATGCCACAAATTTGGGCAGGAGTTTTGATGACCCATCCGCAGTTGTACAGCAACCATTCCCTTACAATATGTGCCTTGTGCTTTGGGTCGTTATCTTGGTCGAAATGAAATGAGCTCCCAATGCCAAGTTTTTCTGCGCTCTGCTTCAAATTATTTTTGAGGATTGAAAGATATTGCATTTTGTCCATATTAAAATAAATAAATAAATGGTTTCCCATTTTACATCCCATGAAGGGACTGGGGAGAACTTCTCACAATCACTGAGCTGTGCGCTTTCCAGTTTTCACTCACTGATTGGGACCTACAGTTTTACTCCGATTCCGAACGGTAATTTGAGAAGCTTTCAATAAAAACCTTCAATAAAACGAGGTTTCCGACACCAGCAGCTGAGCAAGCGCCCCACACCATAACATGTCCTCCTCCATGTTTAACGGTTGGCCTTAAATGGTTTAGATGCAGCTCTTCGTTAACTCTTCTCCATACATTAACACCAACATCTGACCCAAATATATTATATTTCGATACATCTAGGAACAATACATCTTTCCAAAATGAAATCTCTTTCCCGGCATAAGCATGAGCAAACAATAGTCGGTCTTTCTTATTCTTGGCACTTATGAATGGCTTCTTTCGTGAAATTCGCACATGTAATTCGGATCTATGAAGAACTCTTCTGATGGTTTCAGCACTGCAATTTATTTGTAGATGCTTGGCAACCATGTCCCGAATGTTTGGGGCACTCAATTGGGGGTTATCACGTGATTTTTTAACTATCCAACGCTCGTCTCGCTCAGAAAACAATTTTTTTGTGCTTGACCTGGGCTTACTAATCAACCGGTTTTCGTTGTTATATCGTTTAATTATATTTTTAACAGTTCCTCTAGGTATTTTAACCATTTCTGCAATTTTTCTTTGACTAATGCCACTTTTGTAATGTTTAATTAACAAAACACGGAAAAACGAAGCGCTTTTTTTAAACACGTTTTTCTCAATAACTTCTTTTCGGCGCAGAGGTCCCTTTTCGTGGAGCAAGTCACATATTCGAATTTTTACAAAATTTATTTAAACCGAACACCTTCTGATGAGAGTCTGCAGTAATACTGAACTTTGTACAAAGTAATACAAAGAGAACATACCAATCGTGATGAAATATTGGAAGGAACCCGATATATTTTTGTAATTTCTTTTGTGGGCCATTTTTAGTGTGGCACGAAATTTGCGCATTTTAGATTTATATAATTTTCATGTATATAAAATCCGTTTAATAATGGCTGAAATACATCCGTTTTGTAGCTACTTATCTCTACTTGAGAAAAAAAATAATATTTGAACGATATATTAGCTAAATGTCGTTTATTTTTATTAAATACTTGAATGCACAATGTTGGGCTATTTTCACTGTGACCCACTGTAGTACTTCATTGGTAGTACTGAGCCGTTGGAACTACTCCATTACATTTTTGCTGGATGTTTATAGTGTTGATGGCCCTGGACTTGCAAATCTGACTCTCTTAAGTCGTGGATCCAAATCGTCGTCCGAATTGTTTAAAGTTTTTTGCGATTTTGACCTTGAACATGAAGTTTTTTTGAATCTATATGTTCACCATTTTTGTTCTTTATGATAAGAGCTCCAACTTTCCTTCAGCGAGCAAGTCAAAATTCCGAACGGTTTGCAAGATATGAGCCTGACAATATGATCACTTTTTTGCAAAAATGCATGACTTTGGGCAAAACTGGGAGACACGGGTAATTTTTTTTTTGATCTTTTATAATGTAGTGGTGTCCGTGAATGGATATATTTCATTTCCATGATTTAAAAAATCACAAACAGTGTTACTTACATAAAATGAAGAAGTATGCCATTTATTTGCTACCATATGTAGAAATCATTCATGTGCTCAATCTTTAATTATTAAGGGGTTTTCAACTGGGCACTTGTTTCCTTTAAGTACACAACTTCGAGAGGTAAACAATACTATGTGTATTCTGATTTTCACAAGTATATACCTACTGCAATAATTGAAGTTACAAACGGAATATCACACTAAATATGACCACTTGACATGATGTATATTTTGAAATTGTGGATAGCATAAATCATTCATTATTCATGTAAATCAATGTACGGAGAGACAATAGTATGTTCTTTTATGTTAATGTTAATGTGTATGTATGCATGTGTATGTATGGGTGACATGTAGCCCCTCTAGTACAGGATAATATGTAAAAGTTTGTGTGTTTGCACGGATAGACATTTCCGTTGTTTACGGAAGTTTGGTTGGCATGAACTTTAACCATTCAATTCATTCATACATTCATGTAGGCATAAATAAATGCACTACGGTTTAGATGAATATAACCCATGGTTTAATGATTAAAAAGTATTCTCTATGAGTCCAAATATGTGCCGGCTTTGTTTTCTTTATCCTATAGGTTGTGCACAGGTTTAGATGTTTCCCCAGCAGTTTATTTTAAAAACAAAATATAAAAAATATTATTAAAAATATATAATTTATGTATGGAAGAATGGAGAGTGGAGTGGCTGCGGAATCTCGACGTCAAGGATTTATTTTATAACTTAAGGTTAAAAACATCAGCAAGTAGAATAACTTCTGTTAAAAAAAAATTCGTATTTTAATACAATTTATATGGTACAGTTTTGTACCAATTTCATTTCCAATATCGAGTGAATGCAGTCAAATGAAATTGAGTGTAGCACCAAGCATCGGATGTTTGTACCATCAACTCCATACGAGTATTTATATACAACTTTGAAATACATGAATATATATTTATATTTATACCATTTGTATATATTTTTATTATAAATTTGCATTTTAAAACATATATATCTATACATACATATGGTTAAACTTTATTGTTTTATGATTTGTTAGTGTTATGTTTTACATAAAAATATACACACATAACGGGTGTGCCAATTGTATAGTAAACATAAAAACTTTGATATTTATGTGGCTGTAAATTCGCTGCAAGTTCCATGGAAATTCAAATGGGATGGTGTTGTTAAGCAGATAAGTTGACAGTTGGCAGTGATTTTGACATTTTGATGGAGATGCAGGGCTGTCATTTAATGCTATCGTAGTTTATACACATAATTTCTCAATATGGTTTTGGTCAAATTCTGAGTTAGACAGATGATGTCAAATGTGTCGAAACATGCGATTGATAGACATTCGAAACACCAATGATTATGACAACAACGGAATACTAAGTATTATCCATAGTACTGAAAATTTTACATGGCATTATGAATACTTTATGGAACCATATTGGAAATACTTTAACCTGACACATTTTGTAATATTTTATTTTTACCATTTCAAAGGTAATATATTTACCTTTGTGCATGTACCTCATTTTGATCCTAATTGAACAAATCGATTTTATTGAATTATTCAAATTGATTCACATAATATATATGACAGAGTATTTTCATATGTGTATGTTAACACGCATACAGCAATGCACGTCATTCCTACATACACATGTACAAAATGTTCATGACAACATGCAATTAATTGATTACGATAAATTGTCAAATTAGAATAAATTTAAATGGAATTTCGTTCGTTTCGTTTCGTAATTGTTTTATGTCACAATTGATTTTGTAATTTCTTTTTGGTCTTTTGTTATCACACGAATTACGATAGAAAAAGGCGGTAATTGCATGGCTTTTAATGGCAGTTTCAGTAAAAACATTGATTTAGTAAAATAGCGAGGGGACTTGGGAAGTTTTCTCTTCACAGACCATGATAAATTAGCTCTACAATCTGTAAAGACTGCAATGGGTCGGAATGAAAGCATTTTCATTCTGCATGACGGCAAATGATTCAAACACTAGCGGCCATCTTTGTAGTTTCCAAGTTTAGTGATGAAATATCTACATTTGTAAAATAACCACTGGTAAATATTACAAATTTCATGAGATGGACAAAGGTGCAGTAGTAAACGTGAGCGATTCCACAGATTTACAGTGCAGGTTGTAGCACCAAAATGGCTACTGGTCAATTCTTTCTAAGACCCTTACCTGATGTAATATCGGCGGCAATATTGAGACACTAAAAAAATGCTTCTCATTACATGCCATGAAGAAATTGGAGAGAGCTTGTCAGTCACTGGTTGGGACCTACAGTTCTACACTGGTTTCGCACGACATTTGAGAAGCTTTTTCATGTATAAATATTCAAAAGAACTGTTCTCCTGTACAAGAGCAGCTCACACTACCATTGTACCACCATTCACATGTAATAATGTTCCGTAGCAAAGCCATTAGGAATCGGTGTAAAACTGTATGTCCTGAGTAGTGGATCGAACAGCAGAAAGCTTATATTCCAAGTGAACCATCTCTGGTGCAGTGTTTAGTATGAGCGTCTCTTATGCTTGAGATCGTGGGTTCGATCCCTGCTCTGACCACCTTTCATTTCTTTCGACGGCGTTCACATCGCATTGTGATGGTGACACTATCGGGAATTCAGCCATGAAAAAGCTGCTCAGGAATCGTTCGCAATCAAAGCAAAGCTGTAGGGCCCAATCAGTTAGTGTAAAACTTGAAAGCACATACCAGCTAACTGTTTGTGGGAAGCTCTCCGCAGTCCCCTCATGGGATTTAGTGGGAGTCTTTTTTATTATCCCTACTAGTTATAAGAATCTTTCCATAATGCGTCCATTGAGTGAAGAATCAGCTAGAGAATTCCATCTTCAGGTGAATCTTATTCTCTTAATCTCTTAAGTGTAGAATTTCTGCACTCAGGTGTAAGTCTAAGTGAGACAACTCGAAGAATCTTTCCATAATGCCTCCATTGAGTGAAGAATCAGCTAGAGAATTTTTAATTTTCATGTGAATCTTAGTCTCTTAATCTCTTAAGTGTAGAATTGCGGCACTCAGGTGTAAGTCTAAGCGAGCCAGTATATATTGGAAGATGGGGGTAACCATGATAAGGGGCGAATCCCAAATATTTTCAAGTCCCTTAATCTTATAAATACCTAAAACAGTTGAACCGCCGAACGTAATGACAGCCAGGAGAATCTGTTCGTTAATGAAATGTTATCCATTGTGTAAACATAAATGCCGAATGACAATCATACCAATGGACAACTATGACGATGCTTGAGTCAGGGAAGGGATGTAACCCGGCTCCATATAGACCATCTACAATGCACATTCCTTGAGTGTATCACGGGGAGCTCCCAGTGTAAGAGTGGTATAATGACAACTTATCATCCAGATGGTTCTGCATTTCCTGGCTCTCATCGGGAATTAGAGGCCAAATCGTAAAATAAAATACAGGCCATATAAATCATGTAAGATCAAACTGTATGAGCTAATGTGGCACAGAACTGTAAAATTACCGGAACAGGCATTGTTCCAAATCTAAATGAAAATGGCAATGAGGTCGTTGGTCGGGGAAGTTGAGAAAATAAACCATGGGCTAGTAAAGAATCCTGGCCCAAAATTTGAAGTCGTGAATACCTGTATATGTTCGATTCAAGGCATGATGTTCGATTCAAGGCAGCAACTTTAAAATTGCATATAAGAGCAGACTGTGGTTAACCGGTATTTAAGAAAAAGCAGCAAATAAGGGTAATGTCTCGATAGGAGAGCTGAGCTGCCACAACACCCAAAGTACTGAGCCGTTAGAAGCACATAGATAACATCACCTAGACTAGAAATTTAACGAGGAATTGTGCTTGGTATTATTTCGGGCTAAGCAAGTATTTCAGAGAAAAGGCCCTCTCTCGAGAAACGATAATCCAACTATGCGAGACTCTCATACAACCAGTCTGGCTTTATGGCGCAGTGTAAAAAGGGGAATAGTGAAAATATGACAAGTATTAAAAATGCTTTATGTAAAATGCATAAATGTAAGCTAGATCAATTAAACTTGAAAACATTTCCATTCGAAATTTATAATTTTCCTTTTCAATGGACGCTTTATATAATTTAATCGTTACTATTTTGGACAGTGCTGTCTATTGTTGCAACTATGATCTCCAGAGTTACGATTTACTTGTCAGTGTAGCTACAACATCTGTTTATCTTCATTGGCTTCGATACCTAATGCCGCAGCAGATTTCGCAAACGTTCTATACTTTTGGGCGCATACGTAAACCGGCTATGTTTCATTAAACCCCTCGCATTGCATTATCATTAAATGGAAAAGTTATCATATAAATGTATCAGAATTACACACATATATATTAGCAGTGATATGCGTATCCTAGTAACCGAAAGCACGCATTTGAAAGGCCTTTTAGCAGGCCTCCATAAGAAGGAATGTTCCTTCGTTTCTTATACAGGTTCTATTAAATTCTTTCTGGGAAACCTCTGGATGGATTCTAACAAATGAGAATTACAAGTTCGTATTCCTTGATTTTAGGATTCAATATTCCCTAAATATTGTTATTATTATTATCATATTTTGTTTTGAAAATAAATGTACAGAAAATCAAAGAAAATATACTATAGACCAAATGGTCCCTTTACCAAACATTCGTTTTTTTAACGAATGTTAGCTTAAGAGACCATTTGGTCCATACAAAATATTAATGTAATCTTATTCTTTTTATCTACTTTGTTTCAGTAATTGCACACATTATTATTAATATTTTCCTTTTTGAAAATAATGTTAAAGAAAATCAAAGAAAATATTCTACGGACCAAATGGTCCCTTAACCTGAAATCTGTAATTTCTTATTGGAGTCAGTCTTGTTTTGAGTTAGAAAATTGAAATAATAAAGAGGGCGTGAGCTGGAAAATTAAGACGGTATATATCACCGACTGAAATTTATATACTGGTTTAGATCTATCCCTCGTCTCCACCATAAAAAAACAACAATGAGTGTTCGGACGGGCGATATGTTAACACTTTTTTGTTACACGGTACTTGTTCTATTTCTATCAACACATTAGTAAATGTTACATTGGAAAAAAAAACAGAATAGTTTTTGTGCTGAAGGCTCTTTTGCTATTGCACTTCCTTTTTCTTACAACTGCTTTAACATTAGATATAAAATTGTCAAAATATATAAAGCAATATCTAGCTCTCTGAAATAATTGTTTTGTTATAAACAGAGCGACGATGACTTGCTTGTTAGAATGCTGGCATACAACTGAATACAAAGCAATATTTAGCTCACTGAAATAATTGTTTTTTTTTGTCACAAATAGAGCGACGAAAAAATGTATTGATTAGTATAGACAACTTATTGCACTCTTCTTCATGTAGAGAGTCTGAGTAAATATTTTACTCTTTGTAGAATATTTCAATATAAATGCACCATTTCGACAATGTTATTAAATGAAACAATACAAAACGCATTAATGTTTAAACTGGCATCAATATTTCACATCAAAATTATGAATGCAAATGGCAAAGAGAGCATAATACGTTTTGAATTATTCGCCAGATATCGTCAGTGTTTCTGAGTCATACAATTCGTTCCATGAGTTCTCTGTACTCTTAAATACTCTTTGGCGACGGCGACCTGCTTGTTTGTTCGCTGCCGCTACGTCAATACCTTCATACTTATTTTCAGGCGGAAATTATTGTTGTACGACAACCACGTATGTGATGCTAACGGCGTGTGTTGTTTGCATGTGTTCACTATGATAGATTGCACTACTCGTGCCTATAGATGTTAACACATCAAAAATAACGATGATATTCTCTCACATATGAAACTCTAGAATTTTATATTTCACCACTTTCCTGTGTACTTAAGTACCCAGTAGGATGGAAGGGTTTAATTGCAACAATTTTGTTATTCATTAAAAGTACTGATGACAATTTCTTCTTTTTTTAAATGTTGTACGGAATATAGTTGTTTTTAAACGAGAACATAATACAATTTTTTTTACAGTTTATAAAATTCCCTATATTTACTACACAATAACTTAGCTAGATACTAAAATTTCTGTGGTTCTAGATTTTCAAGTGTAATTATCACATGTATGTAATAATGGCATTTGTATAAAATTCATAGAGTAATACAAATAATATAATGTGGTAGACGCCATTTAATGATGTAATAACACTGTCGAAATATTGCATTTATATTGAAGTATTCTATAAAGAGAATAAGACTCGTCTATACACTTTTTCTCAGACTCTCTGCATAAGAGCGGAAAAGGAGTGCAGTACGTTCTCTATACTACACAGTGCAACACGAAAAAAAATAACCATATACGGACACCACTACGTGATAAAAGACTAAAAAAAATAAAGACCCGTGTCTCCCAATTTTTCCCAAAGTCATGCACTTTTTTTAGGGGCCGCCAAAGATTTGGGGCCTCGGTATCATTTTCGTAAAAATGTGATCATTTTCTCAGGCTCATATCTGGCAAACCGTTCAGAATTTCGATTTACTCTCTGAGGCAAAGTTGTAGCTCTTGTCATAAAGAACAAAAATTCCAGATCAAAATCGCAAAAAACTTAAAAAAATTCGATTTTTTTTCCTTTTTTCCCGTGTTCAGGTCCATAGGTAGCAAACCGTTTAAAATTCAAGGAAACAATCAACTACAAAAATTTACCTAAGATCTCAATAAACAAATTTCTAGAACATATAAACTTCCTAGAGATGATTCTTAACACTGTTTAGGTAGCACGCAAAAGTGAAAAATTTGCCGAAAATTTTTTAATTTCATTTTTTTTACCTTTTTCTCCTGTTCAGGTCCATAGGTAGCAAAAAATGAAATATGCCTGGCCAGAACCATGTGTTTGTCCAAGGGTTAACACCATTTAGGTAGCGCTTAGGTATCACGCGATCATGCACCGACAGCAGCAGCACAGGCAATGCAGTAAGCTCAGCACACGCAACAAGGGACGCAGCACACAATATAAAAGCGACGCGACGCTCACATCGAGGCATTACACAGCGCGACGTCACGAGAGCTCAGCGGTGAAAGTTATAAAGTGAAAGTGAAAGTAAAAAAAGTGAAAGTGCTACAGTATAATTCGCACACAACATTGGCAACTGACAATTTCAATATGCAGTGTGAAAATATTGATTTATTTTGCTACGTTTGCGGTCATCAAACCAGAAAAAAAACATCTACAAGATTTCAGAAGGAAAATAATCTTTTAACTAGTGAATTCAAAAGAGCATATACATTGTTTTTCGACGAAGTGGACTTGACCGGTGAAAATTACCACACCTAATACAGTGTGTCGCCAAAGTTATAACAATCTCATGGCATGGTTGAGTGGAGGCAGAGGTACTATGAAGTATTGTAAGCCGGTAAACTGGATTAATCGCCCAGGTGATCATGATGCAACCAGTTGCTATGCATGCGTAAATTACACATGTCGTCTAAATCGACATTCTGAGAAGAACAAAATTTATAAAGCAACTGCAACAGCCACACTACCAGTGCTTGCACCTGAAAATTTTGTATCACCAAGGCCGCCAACTCCAGATCGTACTACAGAATTTACAGCAATGAGTACAGCAAGTGGTGTTACTTATGAAGATCCATTTGATACCGATTATGAGCCCCAACAGGGAAGAGATGGACCACAACTAATAACACAAATGGAAATGGATTTCATTGTGGCCTTATTGGGATTATCGCAGCGACTTGCAATATTTTTGACAGCTTTTTTAAAGCAAAGAAAACTCACACATGCTAATGTTAACTCTACGGCGTACTGCAAACGACAAGCTGAATTTCAGATGCTCTACACTCTACATGATGACAATTCGTTCGCTTACTGCAACGATATAAAAGTTTTGGTGGTAAAAATGGGAATGAACTACATCGCTAGTGAGTGGAGATTATTTATTGATGGTTCTGTTTCAAGCTTGAAAGCAGTGTTGTTGCATGTGTCGAACCGAAAACCTTCCATTCCGCTAGCAATGGGTATCAACATGAAAGAAAGCTATGAAAGATTGAAAGATATAATGGAAAAAATCAAATATTACGAAAATAAATGGAAGATTCGCTGTGATTTGAAGGTCATCAACATTTTGCAAGGGATCATCGATAAGGCCGGCTTCCCAAAATTCTTTTGTTTTCTTTGTAATTGGGATTCACGCTCACCTCTGAATCAATTCCAATGTAACTCGTGGAGGCCAAGAGGAAGTGTGGATGAACAACAACATAGACTGAAGAATGCACCTTTAATTGACAATACTCAAGACATCTTGCTGCCACCGCTCCACATAAAATTGGGAATTGTTAAAAAATTTTTCGAAGTGGCCGTTGTAAATTGTCCAAACGCATTCGACTATTTGAAAAGCGTTTTCCCAAAGCGTAGCGATGACAAAATTAAAAAAGGTATTGTAGTAAATTTAAAACGAATTTTTGTTCACCTAATTGTACTATTTACACTATGTTAATGTTTTCTTTTCTGTCTTTATTTTTTGTTTTCATTTAACAGGCGTACTTAATGGCCCTGACATTAGAAAGCTATTCAAGAGCAACTTTGATTCATCGCTTGATGAAAATCATTCAATGGTATGGATTTACCTTCAGCGTGTATGCACCAGAGTCTTGGGAGGGGATCGAGACGCGGAACCGGAAGCAAGAGAATGGGTGAAACAAATGCTGCATTATTTTGAGATAATCGGCGCATCGATGACATTAAAGCTGCATTTTCTTCATTTTCATTTTGACGATTTTATCAAACAACTCCCTACCGAATCCGATGAGCAAGGAGAACGGTTTCACCAAACCACAATGCCCATGGAAAAACGGTATAAAGGCAAAAACCTCGACGCATTGCTTGCAGAGGTATGTTGGTGGAGTCACAAGATCACCCTGTATGATGTTAATGAAGTATTTGAAGAAGAAAGAGCTGATGATGGAGGGCAGTCTGGAAGCAACGTGCCTGTGGACACCATAATTGCTGAATCAGGGTCAGATTCGGACGATTCGGACGACGATTTGGATCCACAACTTAAGAGAGCGCGATTTGCAAGTCCAGGGCCATCAACATTATAAACATAATACGAATACTTTTTTTTAATATTTTTGTAATAGATAGCATAGTATTTCAATGTTGAAGTAAGTAAAAAACAAATGAAATTAAAAAACGGTGTTAAGAATAATTCCTAGGAACTTTATACGTTCTAGAAATTTGTTTATTGAGATCTTAGGTAAATTTTTGTAGTTGATTGTTTCCTAGAATTTTGAACGGTTTGCTACCTATGGACCTGAACACGGGAAAAAAGGTAAAAAAATATCGAATTTTTTTAAGTTTTTTTGCGATTTTGATCTGGAAGGTGAAGTTTTTTTGATTTTATATGTTCGCAAGAGAGTAAATCGAAATTCTGAACGGTTTGCCAGATATGAGCCTGAGAAAATGATCACATTTTTACGAAAATGATACCGAGGCCCCAAATCTTTGGCGGCCCATAAAAAAAAAAGTGCATGACTTTGGGAAAAATTGGGAAACACGGGTCTTTTTTTTTTAATCTTTTATCACGTAGTGGTGTCCGTATATGGTTATTTGCCATGACTTAAAAAATTACACACAGTGCTATTTAATACTTTTTGTCGTCGCTCTGATTATGTCAAAACAAAAACAATTCTTATGCCTTCATGCTCAGACTCTCTACATAAGAGCGGAAAAGAGTGCAATACGGTCTCTATACTATTCAATACTTTTTGTCGTCGCTCTGATTATGTCAAAACAAAAACAGTTCTTATGCCTGCATTCAGAATTAATACTACCTCGTGTTTTTTTTTCATCCTACGAAAGGACTTTTTTTAGAAAAGGCCTTTGCCAGTTCCGCTACTGGATGCAGTAATTGCAGTAGTTATTGATAAATAAGCGTGAGTGTATTTGTCTCTTAATGTCGGTTCATTACAATGAGCGTGTAACTTATACACACAAATCACATTGACGCAAACATCATTTATCTTCACACAACTGCATAATATCATATTTTGCTCACATACACATAAATATCAATTACGAAATTAAAGTTAATTATTTTTTTGTTTTGATGTTTTGCTTTAGGAACTGAATAATTCATGAGGTATGCCCAAGTATTTACTATATTAGTGTCGGTATGAACAATAAAACGTTTTGATTATATCCATTGCCAGAGCACAAATAAAGTATAAATAACAATAACACTGTGCAAGTCGAAAGAAAATATACGAATATAGTATAGAATATTGGCGCAATAGTTTTCTTATTTCGGGTCCTAAGAATCGAACTGCTATATTAGTTTTTTGATTTCTAACATCAAACCCTTTTTTTTATTTTTTTTAAGATGGGGCATATAAAATTATAGTTCAGTTTTTATTCGGAGATTGGATTTTGCAGGCTTTGACGGTCTATAACTTGCACTTGGCTGTTTTTTATATTTTTTAAACTCTTGCACAGTGTAATAAGTGATAAGGTTTATTATTCTACACAAGGTTTGCCGCAAATTATTCATGATCTGAGTTTCGAAATAAAGGCTATAATTATATGAGAAATGTAAAACATGTATTTGTGTCAGCTTTTGTTCTAGTAAAAATATTATAATTTAATTAACATAATTTAGGATATTTTTCACAAGAATTCTGTTCTGGTTTCAAGTACAAAAATTACACAAAAATACACATAACCTGACAAAACTGTTAATAGCTTATTGCCCTGAAGCAACCGCACCAACTACTTTGGTTCATCCTTAAGCTTAACTGATGTAGGATCTTCTCAGCTCGCTCCTTACCGACTTTACAATAAACCATTTGACTCACTTCTGTTCCCCTTTGAAATTATTCTTAATGACAGCTATAACCAACTTGCAGGCGGTCTTCAAATAAATTACTTATTGATTGTGCTGGTGGTTAATTATTGTTTAATACATTAGGATGAATAAAAACCAAACAAAATAGTATTTCATCTAGAAAGTAATCTTTTAATATTTTATAACAAAATGCTCACCGATTTCATAATATTTATATGTTGATTCAGTGGCAATTGTTTTGTGTTTAGCGACCCGTTCAACTATACATCTTAATAATAGGCTCAATTTAACACACCACAGTAGCACCAGCTAGGGCTGTTAGTGTCAATCAGATGGCAACCACACATGTTTCACATTTAAATAATTTTCTTTATGATCCCAAAGGATCATTTATGGCAACGCATTAATCCCTGAGGGGAATTGTACAATGTTATGCCGTCATCATTTTTGTTGTCATCGTCGCCGTGGATACTGTTGTTTGTTTGCCACTGCTCGTGCTGTGCTGTGTTGTGTTGCGTTGCGTTATCTTTGGGTAAATTGTTAAACAAGACATAAATCACACTTGGCGCAGAGTTACTGTCAGTAACAAATCATACTCAATGCGTTTTAGCCTTCTTGTTTGCCATCGAAAACATTCATATTCGATATGCGCTAACACTAAAACTAATCGTGCTGCTTGCGAGGTGACTAGTAAGTGTTTTTCTAACAAAAAAAAAAAAACAACAGCAATTCTTAAACCACACTTAAGTTTTACTTAAACATTACAGTTATTACCCCTGTCCTAGGGAATTGAGGCTAATACGCTTCAGATTCTGTAGACGTAGTTAGGTTCTCAGCTCAAGTAATTATTCTTAAACTCAACGTATTTTTGAATCATACTTAAGTATTTTTATCTAACGCCCAATTTATACGATGATTTTTTTACGACGTTGCTTCTGCTTGCTTCTGCGACGTCTTTTTTTACATATAGGTGAACGGTGTAGAGAAGGGCATTATGGAAAAAACAGAAATCGTGTCTTTTTGTTTACCGCTCTTGCTTCTCTACACCCTTCGACTATATGTTAAAAAAAGACGTCGCAAAAGCAACGTCGTAAAAATCATCGTATAAATTGGGTGTAAATTGAACACATGATTAGATAACCATATAAAAGCTGGTGGCGCAAGATATGAAATATTAGAAAATGTATTGTATCCGGAAAGATTTCTTCTTCTTCGTTTTTTATATTTTACTCATGTTTTCAATTTAAACATTTCCATTTATACTTCTTTTTTTAATATTCAAGGTCAACACCATTCTAGATTTCTATTAATAGAAATAACGGGTTTTTCAATAAGAGTGCCACAAAAGTTTTTTTAAATAAAACAAAACCGGTTTTAGATACCAATGCAATTCTTTATTCCTGTGAAAGTACGTTCGATGCCATTATGTATGGAACTCGATTTCTTTTGCATGGCCACCACGGCACGCTTGCAGAAGTCCAGACGTTGAACCCAATTTTCGACGGGTTTCAAGCATAAATCGGCCGATACTGCTGCAATTTCACGTTCGATATTCGTACGAATTTCATCAATCGTCGCTGGCTTGTTGGAATAGACCATAGACTTGACGTAGCCCCACAGGAAATAATCTAACGGCGTCAAATCGCACGACCGAGGCGGCCAATCGACTGGGCCATTTCGTGAGATAACACGTTCACCAAACTTGGTTTCCAATAAATTGATTGTGGCATTCGCTGTGTGGCTTGTGGCGCCGTCCTGTTGGAACCTCATGTCCAATTGGGCCAAAAATATTCGGTTATCATTGAACGGTAGCGATTCGCATTCACAGTAATGTGCCGGTCTTGATCATCACGGAAGAAGTACGGCCCAATGACGCCGCCGGCCCATAAACCGCACCAAACCGTAATTTTTTCGGGATGCAATGATGACTCATGGATTACGTGTGGATTGCTGTCTGACCAATAACGCATATTTAGCTTATTGACGAAGCCATTCAGCCAGAAATGAGCCTCATCGCTGAAGATGATTTTCCGCTCTTAAAGTTAGTTAGGCCACTGACTCCACATTTTGGTAGCAAATTTTAATAATTTCGACTCGTTGTCGGCTCGTATATCTTTCCATGATGAAATGGCAAACCTTACTGAAGAGAAATGTCAAAAGAGCGGGAACAAATATGTCGTCGTTTGCTGTCCCTATCGATTTACTTTTGTAGCGTCTCTGTTGAAAAAGCCTTTATGAATATACCACCGGGTCACTTATATAAAGGCACTACAAATTTCATATTCAGCAGCCTGTAGCTTTTGAAATTTGTAACCGATTTCAGAATATTAAAATGGAAATGGAAACTAGACATCTTGAGATATAAAAGAAGTCATGACAATAGTGGTTTCTTAACTAAAGAACTTTTTTTGAGCAATTTATAAAAAAAAACCTCAAAAATTGTGCTATTTTTTTGGTTCACTTGAATAAAGGAACTTTAACTAATTTTAATGAAAAACAGTTTTTCTTGCTTTTTTTAATTTATTTTACTTTATTTAAGAACTATTAGTAATTTGGTAGCTGTTAATAACTTCAAATATACGGGGTTTCATTGAGAGATAAAGATAATTTATGTAGTCCAACGAAATTTGATTCCAAGCTCCCTTAATGGCCTGAATTAGTGACTGCTTGTCAAAAAATTGCTTACCTCCTTCATAGGCCTTACGAGATAACCAACCCTTGACATTTTCGTAATGTATACATCTGACGAATTGGGTGGACAGTCAAGAATATTAACATTGTGGTTTGTAATGAACCCTTTTACTATTCTGGCGTTGTGTATAGGGGCATTATACTGTTGCAATATCCAAGATATGGGACGAACTAGTTCACTCAACTTCGGAAAAGCTGATTCCAATAACATTTTATAGCTCGCACCAGTCATTTTTGTACTTTGAAATTCAAGATCGATGGTGCCATAGTACATACTACCACCCCACACCATAACACCGCCCTCTCGGCTGTGATGTCGGTTCAATAAACGCCTTTCTTTGCGCAGATCATAGAAATAATAGTTGTAGCCATCAGGCCCATCCAAATTAAACTTCTTCTCATCCGTAAATACAACGGTTCTCCAGTCATTTACATGACCTCTTGGCTGCACATCACATACCATGTAGTCTCTTGCGAATGGATGCCGTTTTTCCTTACGAGGAGCATTAAGTGGCGGCTTTTTTGCAATTTCAGGTATATAGGATACTCCTAGCTCTTAATTACTCTGCGTGCTGATGACTTGCTGGCATCCACTCCAGCTTGAGCTCTTCTTTTTGAAAAGGATAAGGCAGAATTAGAAGCAATTCTGCTGATTTTTCTTTTTTCGTATGTAGATAAAGACAATGAAACCCTTCCTTTAAAATTGTTTCCATACTTGTCGACAAGTGGTTGGCTCCGTCCAATTTTTTTATCTATTGCGGATAGAAAACAGAACGTTAAACATCGATTTTATGTTTTCCGATAGATTTAAAATTTTCTGTTTTGCCATTTTGACTCGTAAAATGATTAAGATGTAATAAATTGTAATAAACAAACGCTCCCTACAAAAAATCATCGCTTACTTTAAAAATAATAAAAAAAATCACATGAGGTGTTAGGGGACACCCGGTTGGAACGAAGTTCCTTTCGCTATATATTATGTACTATTTAGTTCCAACACACCTAAGGCGCCTGTTGGAAAATACTGTAATTTAAATGGATCTTGTAAAATGATAAACTTTTGTTAAGAAATTTTTTATTTATATTTTTAGGCCCCTTTTGTAAGAATATGTATTATATTTTCCCGAAAAGGTTCTTTCTTTGACGAGATGTACTTCTTTTATTAAAATAAAACAAATGGTTTCGAGTTACTTCCCGTGAAAGGATTAGGGAGAGCTTCTCACAAACCAGTTAGCTGTGCGCGTTCTAGTTTTACACTCACTGATTGGGTCCTACAGTTTTACATCCGTTGCGAACGGTATTTTGAGAAGCTTTTTCATGGCTGAATACTCGATAGTGTCGTCGTCACTAAGCTAAGAAAGAGCCTAAGAGTATGAGTTTTTTTTTGCAAAAAATACTTTTTTGAGAACAGGTACTCTTTAAAGAAGTGGTACTATTTTTAGGATAAGGTTATTTTTTAACAAAATTTACTTATTTTCAGGAAGGCTACTTAGCTCAAGAAAACAAAAGAAAAGAAGGTTTTTTTTTTTAAAGAAAAGCTTTTTTTATGAAACAACAGATACAATTTTAAGAGTAGGTACTTCTCTCAAGAAAAGTTATTTTGTTCTACATAAAAGGTACTCTTTAAACAAAATGTAGTTTTTTAAGAAAAGGCAATTTGTTGTAAGATAATGTACTTTTTTAAGAGAAGGTACTTCTTTAGGATGTTATTTTTTTAAACTTCTTTCACTTTGGCTTTTCTAAATTCACTTTTTATTCGGTTCAAACTACAATACGCAACAAACAGGCTCCACCTAGAAAATTTCCCATTAAACAAGAAATATATTAGTCTGGACACAAACCAAAGGACGAGTGTAATATTGCTGCCAAATGTAATTCCATGCTGAGGGTTGTGTTCCATGGATTTGCCAGTCTTGCACTTTGGCTTTTCTAAGTTTACTTTTTATTGGTTTCAAAACTGCAATATGTAATACACAGGCTCCACCTAGAAAACTTCCGTTTAAACCAAACCAAACCAAAAGTACCCCATATAGTTGATAATAATGGTTTGTAGTAAAGTAGTTAAAAAAAAGTTGTTTAACAATTTTTCATTTAACCCTCATTCCGCAACGTGCGATAAGGAACTTCGTTCCAAAAATATTAAAGTGCGTTTATTCAAGTGAACCAAAAAATAAATGAATACGAGCTCCAAGGAAAACGAACAATAGGAAGACAAAGACCCCGCTGTAGGGATCAGGTTGTCTTGGTAACTGTAGAGATATGGCAAAAGATCGAAGTGGTTGGCGAAATATGTTATCTTAGTTTTATAAGGTCCCTGATTCACAAGGTCCCTGAGGCCACATACAGTGTTGATATAGGTATCGTAGACGGTCAGAGTGTTTGAATAGGTTTTGCAGTATTTTCGAGTATCGTAAAAGGATCATCAAAATGAAAAAAGTCAAGTCGTGAAAATTGATAAACGTTTGAGGCAGTGGGCGATTTTATTAATCTCGGATTTGCCGTCAACAAGTGGTGGGATGAACCTGATAATTGACCTCACTTAGAAGTGGTATTTCGCGCTAAGCAAGCATTTCAGAGACAAGGTCCTCTTTCGAGATTCAATATTATCAGACTATCATCCAATTCTTGCGCTATTGCGCGGTATTTTGGATCATATCGCTAACGGAAGAACCTTGGCATTTTACGAGAGAAAAATGCTTCGGCAAATACATGGACCTATAATAGACAACGGCGAGTACCGGAAATTTATGAACCACGAGCTGAGTGTATCAAAGCAGACCATTGCGAAAGTTATTTGAAGACGTACTTCAAGGACATTGGCGAAGAAATGCAAATCCTGATCTGGAGATTGTATGATTGCAAAAGATTGAACCGGTTGGAGAAATATATTAGCTTCATTGGGGTTGTCCGTGGCGGTGTTGTGTTTTTTTTTTAATTTCTGTAGGGGATATCAAACAAATTTTCCACGAATGGTCTATTATTATTTACTAAACAGCTCTGTCGTTTGTTGCACCCAGAATCGCATTAAATTGAAGGAAACTGGGGAAGTTATTAGAATGTAAGACATTTAAATGGAAATTCGTTTCATGTACCAATTTAAAATGTAAACCCTGAAAACTAAAATCTAAATCTATACTTTTACGAGTCCCCACCTAATAATGTTAGGGCGAAAACACAACGGAAACAGTAAGAAACTGTAGGGAAAATACAACAAGATAATGTTGGTTTTGATAGTGATGATGATAATGTTGCAACATGACACGCATACTAGGATGCCAACAGGGCGTATACATGTGTATACCACATACATGCAAAGACATATGTTATCTCTAGATGAAAATGAATGTCCGGTCAGATTGATGCTCCAGGACGGGGTGGCACATGTATCCAATTTGGAGATACAAAATACGTCTGTTTCGAGCATAAAGCAAATGCATGCATACAAATGTCGTTCATTTTATATTTTTCCATCTGCCAGCGCATAAATCTCTGTATCTTCTGTACCTCGCAGATTCTATCGCTGAGATTAAATGAGTGAAATACTGAGCGTGTGTGTTTTGGTTTGAATTGTTGCTGGTACCATCGTGTTCTCTTTACTGCGAAACACCAGCCGGATGTTTAAACGGAACTAACATCGTTAATGACTTCTCCTCATTCCTGACAGTTACGAAGGAATAACCCTCGAGGAATGTAATACAAATTTGATGTAGCAAAGAACAATTACCTAATATGTGAATAAATGTTGGAAATGTAGAATTCGAATAGCTTTGAAAAGTTAATGACACTGCGTCACAACGTTATTGGCAGGCAAGTTAGACACGTCTGTTCTTTAGACCCAATCAATTTATATCTCATTGGATAGGTCTGGTCAATAAATGAAACATTTTCGTTTTACTCTTTTTGAGTAACAAATTAAAACCAACACGAATGATGGCCTTGTGCCTGTGTTTGGTCTTAACGAGTGTGATATGAAAGGACTTTCATCCATAAGGACATAAATGTATTTATATGTCGTTAAGTGTAAATACTTGTGCACTTAATAGGTTAACTGAATGCTCAGTATTTGCTTTGGTACTGGTTATAAATTGGTGGCTCTTTAGATAAGTGTGTCTTTATGTGCTGTGATTAATAACACATGCTTGTTTTTATATAGTTTGCAATGAAATGATATTATTTTATTGTCCAACGTGGAGTTGGTAAAAAGTCTAACGGTTTTGGAAAAAATATTTTATTGATTAGAGATAGGAAATATTCATCTTAAACGAGATAAAATATTCACAATACGTAGAAATTAAACGCTAGAATTCTGTACTTGTTCAATATCAAAATATGGGAAATAACTGACCTGCACGATTACAAAGATTCATCATTCGGAGAAAATTTTCAATGCCAAATTCACTTTAACCGAATCCTCCTCAATGCGTGTGTTGAAGCTTATTATTTCTTATCGTTCATTGTGAAGTCTATAAACCACTTTCAGGGGTTGCCTGAAATATTAATATATCTATGGGGGAATCCAGCTAAAAACATGCACTTTTGGAAGTGACATGCCTCTGATTTCGATGAAATTAAGTGGAAAGGGAGAGTATCATAAAATAAAATTTTTCCCAAAATTTTATGTTTTTTTTTTGAATTTTTTTGTGGCGCTTATTGGCCAAAAACCACGTTTTTCATATATTTTTCTTTTGATAATAACTCGAAACCGACTTAAGTTAAAATTTAAAAATTTCTCAGGCATATTCAAAACAGAATTGTATTAGAAAAAAAAAATTAAAAACAAAAATAGATTTTAAAAAATCTTTCAAAAATTACGTTTTTATTTCAAAAAACTTTGTGTAGCAAAAAATACCCATCCTTCGAAAAATCCGAAAAATATATATGTGGAGGCTATGTCTGTTTTCCACATATCTATAGAGCAAAAAATAAGAAAGTTGTAGATCTTTCTGTAGGACAAAGTCGGTAATATCTACATGAACAAATTTCTAAAAATTTTAAACAATTCAATATTTCTGATTCAATTTAATAACAATTAGAAATATTGACTTGTGTACTTGTTTCATTCGCATCAATGCAGCCGCAGTATTTAATTGTAAGTTTGACTAGCCTCACTGGTCAGACGTTTGCCAGTTCACAACCCGATAAGATCAATGCATTGGATCTGGAGCTCTAGTTCTGCAAAGAGAAAGATTACATTTGTAACACTGTCTTCTTCAAGACAGAAAATACAATTATCGCCTGACTATACCTTCACAGCGGCTTCGGCAGTCTATTCTTTCATACTGTCTGACTATTCCTTCATAGCGGCCGCGCCTGATTATTGCATCATTGCGGCCGCGCCTGGTTATTGCATCATTGCAGCTTCTGCTGACTATTCCTTCTTAGCGGCCTTGGCTGTCTACTTCTTCGTATCGGCCTCGGCTGATTTTTCAATTATAGCGGCTCCGGCTGACTATTCCGTAATAGCGGCCTCGGCCATCTATTCTTTCACAGAGGCTTCAGCTGACTTTTCGTTCATAGCGGTTTCGGCTGACTATTCGTTCATAGCGGCCTCGGCTGGCTACCCTTTCATAGCGGCTTCAGCTGACTATGTCTTCATATCGGTTTTGGCGGACTATTCCTTCGTAACGGCCTCGGCCGAATATTCCTTCATAGCAGAACCGGGCGACTATTCTCCGTATTTTTGTTATAAACCGATGCAAATCCGAGTCACGTTCCAGTTCTGCTCGTCCGAAAATAAGATGCCCATACTGAAGAACCAACCGGGCTTGAGCCGTTCTCAGCTAATCCCAACCGAGAGTATGCGACATACCATATTCTCTATTTTCTGAAATCGGCCGAGCGAACCAAATGGAGTGTTCCAAAACCATTTCCAGAAGGATATTCTCAACCGTTTGTATCGTGGTGTTATCTTCGGATGTAGTAGTCTCAGTCGTCTCCAGGGTCGTCATAAGGACCCACAAAACTTTACGATATGTAACACTTAAATTCTTCCTGACTAGGGCAATAATAAGGTAGTCGTTTCATCTAGTTTGATTCACAAATATTATATCTTAAATTTTGACGAAAACGGTTCAGGATCCTTTTGATGGATAGATTCAGGTTACATGTGCGGTGATGGTAGATGATTGTTAATTACTCTGGGTTCTTGGCTTCTGTATGAACGTCGAGATTTTGGTAGCCTTAAGTTCGTTGGTGAACGAATTCGTGTTACCGGTTACGGGATCGAATACGGGCACAGCTTTCGGGGTTATTTAGCCAGTGATTACCGATATTCTGGTTTAGGGATTGAAGCTACCAGTTCGAAGATGTCAGATAATTAAAGTTTTTTTTAAAATTTTGACCTTGAAGATGAAGTTTTTTGATTTTATGTGTTCACAATTTTTGTTCCATATGACAAGAGCTACAACTTTCCCTCAGAGAGTAAATCAAAATCGCGAACGAATTGCAAGATATGAGCCTGACAAAATGATCACTTTTTTTGTACAAATTACACAGAGTCCCCAAATCTTTGGGGGTCCATGAAAAAAGGTGCATGACTTTGGGCAAAACTGGAAGACACGGGTCCTTTTTTGTCTTTTATCACGTAGTGGTGTCGGTATATGGTCCTATTTCCATGACTTAAAAAACGAACGTCCCGCTTCCTTGTAGACATTTGGCTGGTTCTACTGAAATACATAATAATAGTAGAGGTAATGAAGAGTAAAACTAGTGGAAACAAAGGTGTAGTACCCACAAGGGGTAAAGCCTTCGTAATAACAAAAGTGCAGTACTCACAAAGAGTAACACCTTCGAAATAAAAAGATGCAGTGCCCACGAGGAGCAACGTTTTCGTAATATCCACGGTGCAATAGCCACAAGTAGTAAAACCATGTTAATAACAAAGGTGCAGTACTTAGGAAGAGTAAAACATTCGTAATAACATAGATGCGGTGCACACGAAGAGGAACGCCTTCATAATAACAAAGATGCAGAATCAAAGTCTACGTATAGCTCTGAAAAGAACTAAGAGGGTCGGGTATGTAGTCCTCAGCTTGGTAATGAATTTCGTCTTAGAGGAATAGCCGACCACTACCTCAAACCAGAGACAACTATTTATATAATGACTACTATAACCTCAATGAGAATTATAAAGGTGGCATAATAAGTGATTCGCATCGGATCGTATTCTTCCGCAAACCAGTATGCCATCGAATATCATTCAATTGTGATGGGAAATGCCATACGGGTGTACCAGTTGTGGACTCGCTTGGTAAGAGTTCTTATAAATTTATTATTTGCGGGTGTGGTACAGACTGACCCATTATATTATGGTTTTCGTCGTAATAAATTGTATTAAATGTAAGGACGAAAAGTTCTCGTCACATTACACGTCCCCAGACTAATGTTCTCAGACCGAACCCAAAAGAAAATTCTCAGACCGAACCCACAGGAGTGTTGCCAACTCATTCCCAGAAGGGTATTCTCAACCGTTCCCAGAAGTGTGTACTCAAATAATTTCCAGAAGAGCGTTATTGGACCGAATTAATAGGAGTGTTCTCAAACCATTCCCAGAAGGGTATTCTCAAGCGTTCCCAGAATAGTGGTTTAAAGTGTTACCAGAAGAGTGTTCTCTGACCGAACCCGTTTCCAGATGGGTTTTCTCAACTGTTCCCAGTACAGTGTTCTCAAACAATTCCCAGAAGGGTATTTTCAACCGTTCCCAGAAAAGTGTTTAAAATCATTCCCAGAAGTGTGTTCTCAGACCGAACCCAAAAAAGTGTTCTCAAACAATTCCCAGACAGGTTTTCTCAAGCGTTCGCATAAGTGTGTCCTCAAACAATTTCCAGAAGAACGTTCTCAGACCGAGCTAACAGGAGTGTTCTCAAACCATTCCTAATAGGGGTTTCACAACCGTTCCCAGAATAGAGTTTTAAAAAATCGTTCCCAGCAGACTGTTCTCACACCACTCCCATTAGAGCGTTCTCAGACCGTGCCAACAGAAGTGTTCTCAAACCATTCCCAGATGGGTATTCTCAACCGTTCCTAGAAGAATGTTTTAAAATCGTTCCCGGAAAAGTGTTCTCACACTATGCCCAGTAGAGTGTTATCGGATCGCACCAAACGGAGTGTTCTCAAACCATTCCCAGACGGGTATTCTCAACCGTTCTCAAAAGAGTGATCTAAGACCGAATCCAAAGGAGTGTTCCCAAACCATTCCCAGAAGGGTATTTCTCAACCGTTCTCAAGTGTTTGCAAACCGTTGCCTGGAAGTGTTGCCAACGGGTGTGTCAATTGAATTTGTTTCTTTAAATTAAAGTATTTTGTATCATAAGAAAACGCATAAAGAATGTGAATTCAAACCCAAGAGAATGGTAAACCAGTCTGTTTATATTTTGTTAGATTTAGTGGATCCTAACGCAAAACCCTGGACATGACTGGGTATACCCCAGCCTTTGACAAAACCAGAATACAATCTAAAAGATCGAATATTAATAGGGAAATCATTTTAAAACATGACATCTTATCAAGTCACTTGGACAAAATTCTTCCTATTTAGATTAAATTGTAGAGTATTTTTTATTAATATTCGTTGCGATTTTTCGAAGTGTCACACAAAACTACCCACTATACTATATTCCAAACTCATCGCGTTTCCATTTGGAAAGATTCATCATTTTGTGGTGGAAAATTTATCATTCTTTCTTGCGTGTTAAAATTTATCAGTCTGTGACATTAAACTGAAAACATCATCTTGTGCTATTGTTTGATTAACAACTCTCTCTGATTGTGCTTAAAACTTTCCGACACTACTACCGATATAGAAACATTAGTTTACGGGAATTTACTTCGCTGCAACTGCAATAGTTGACGTTTTAAGTGATTCGTGACACGTTGATTAACTTCCATTTGTACTATAACAAATGAACATTCCTTGTTTGCTTCGGAATGAATTCCATTTCGTACATACTGGACAAATGAAGTCATAAAGATGAAATTTATACATTATTTACACCACACTCATACAAATAACGAAACAAAAGTCTTTTTTTGTAGCCGTTCACTCCAACCTAACCCCTTTGTTCAGAAAAATACCTGAACGTAGGAGAACGAAAAGAAAAGGAAAATTTATAAAATATACAATCTTCTTCCGCACCGCTTCTTTTTTTTTGGTTTAATTAATTATTTTCCTTGTTGTTGAATTAATTTTAACGATGAAAACCCGAAATTTTCGTACGTGCAGCAAGCAGTTTTTAATAATTTGAAAGGAAAGTGTTTAAACACTTTTCCTTGGCTACAACATTTTCATAAAGTCATAATGTATACACAATACCCTTGTAGGCATTATGTGCAGATTGCGTAAATTGCATGTTTTTTGTTTGTATTTCTAAGGAAATTGCAATTTTACACTCTGCCAGTTTGCTATTGAAGGCTTTCTTCACCGTCTTAATGTTTGGCTTCTCTATTGTTGCCAGGGTACGTTTTTGTTTGCAGAGGCCGAAACAACAGGGAGTTGTTGCTGCATGGATGGTAAGAGGAAGCTGCTTGTCCTTCCATAAAATTAAAAACTATAAATCATGAAATATAAGAAGATGGAGCTCAACTTATTCGTGTTGCAAAACCATTACAATATAGCTAGATGGACTGCCGCTGCTACTTGTGCACACCCTCTAACAAAACAAATGTTGATTAGGGCGATGCAGTGGCAATGTTGTTGGAAATTGGAAATTGGAAGAATAAAAGCAACGGAAAGTAGCTTGAATTGTAATGCGCATAAGCTCAAATGTAAACCAAATAGTAGGTTAGCTCTATATTATGTTACCTTGACAATAACAGACCGATCTTTACATGTCGCACCGTAACTACAAAACAGTCATAACTCAAAATGTACAAACTGTCAGTAGAGATAAAAACTGTGTTTGCACAGGTAAAAAATGTGTGAAAATTCTCAATAACAGACATATTGATTCTTGATTTTTGAATGAATGGAAAGAGAAACTGGCGCCAGATTTTTATAGCGGAGAGAAATGTTCCTTGATTGTTGTTTTTTTTAGCAAAAAATTAAAATCTTGAAATTTTGTGTTATGACATTTTTGAAGTTAGGGTGCGATATGATTAAAATTTTTCTAAATACTAAACTAAATTTTATAAATGGGACTTATCGGTGATGCTATGATTCGCTACCTAAAAAAAATTAGGCCGTCAAGCTATTTGATTGCGCTGGTGTCAATGTCATACAATACAGAGAAAAGTAAATGTCTTACAATACATCGAAAAATGGGTTTGCTCATGTGTTATTTGATACACTGTAAAAAAGGAATTTCCTTAATTGTAGTCCATTCGTATTTAATTGACTACATTGAACTACATTTACGTTAATCAAAGTACATACAAAAATAATATTGACACCCCAGTTGGAAATGTCCTACAGACATCATCAATAACAAAGAATTGACATGTCAGAGTCACTTCTAACTTTCCGACACGCTTCCATACAAAAAACCTCATGACACCGTCTAACATTTTCATACATTTGGTCAAAAGTCAGCAGGAATTTTCCACAGTTTGTCAAACCTACAGCGTCAGGATCACCTTATGACATGTACACAAGACATCTTGAGTAACCATTCATCCGTGGGTCAGTTACTCAAGTCGTCTTTAAATATGGTGTTTCGGGTCATCTTATAGGTAGTTATTTATTGGAATTTATGTGTATGCACATATGTACACATGTATGTATCTGTTCTGTTCACGTTATTAAATAAAATCTGAAAGATAATTATACATACATAATTATAATGCTCCGAAAATTATCATTTTCTTTTAACAAATTTCAAATATTTTGGTATAAATTTAAAATAAGTTTTGCATATATTTCAGAACTAAAAATAAATGTAAATCTTTCAGTTTGAAGTTTTTGAAAATTTTGGAAATCCACACACATGAATCGCAGTTGACAAATGATGAATACACATACTCATCGATATTCAGCATTGGTCTTAATAAGACTCAGCCATGACAAAGTGCTGACAAATCAGTAGGACGGTCTTACATAGACTGTCAGCCCCTTCAGAATTTATGTCACCTAAGTCAAAACTAGTGACATGTCAAGAAGATGTCTTATATAAATTGTCATCACCTACTGACATAGTCCTAAGGATATACTACTGAATCGAATTTCTCAAAATTTTCAAGGAGAAATTTCATCACATTTGTTTCACGTACTTCTTAAAAGTATTTGTATAGATGAAAAGATTTGAAATTTGTGTCGGAATAAAAATTATTCGAAATATTATTTACATGTATAAATAACTTTTGCAGATTTGTATTTATTTTGGCTTTAGGTCATATAAATACAAAGAAAACTTTGCAAGTATTTCTTTTCATTATAATTATTAATATATTCCAATATTTAGTTCAATTTCGTTGATAATTTTCAAGAATATAGTAAAACATTAGTGAAATCTCTAATAAAGAATCTACAGCAAAAATAAAATATTTTGCCTAAAGTGAGAACAATTAATTTAAATTTTATTTACATTTTGACTGCCAGGATTCTTCTGCCTGGTCTTTCCAGCAGAGTCTTAGTCTTCCTCTTTCCCGCTTCCATCGGGTACGCTATCAAAAATCTGAGAGTACGATATAGCTGTTCCTAAACTGCTTGCTGAGCACAATTCTCCTATCTATCCCCACGCTGACGTTGTTGTCCTTGTTCACAGCGGATCCAAGGTAGACAAATTCATCTACCACTTCAAAATTAAATCGGTTGTCAACGTTCAAGTGCGGACCCAGTCGAGAAGTTTCTCTGGTCGTCAATCAATTTTGTCTTGCCCTCATTAACAGAGTCCGCGTGATTTAATGTGTTTCTCGACGTGAAGTCCTTAACCACAGGTGAGCACCGCCCCACCAAGAACATGTTTGATACGACTGTTAGCGCCGCCCGTGAGATATCCGTGCTACCCCGCATAGAGGGGCAGCCAAGAGATCAGGAATAGGAAGCCTTACACCATTGGTATACACGATTACGTGGGAGAACAAACGCCCCGTATTCGCATATCCGCCAGCGCGACTTTTTTCTTCCGTCCCAATTGAGTAAACTCTCTGTACATGAGCTACTCCTCCTTGGTAAAGAGTGAGGTACTATCCAAACCTCTTCCGTGATAAGGGCCACGGATCCCATATTTCGAGGATATGCACCTGCCTAGCATACTTCGTTACAAGTAACTGATATACAAGGCAACTACATAGCCTCTACCAGCGATTTTGGTGGCAACCACAGCCAGCACGATCTCCCACAAGGGGGCCAACACCACCCGTGCTACCAGATAGGCATACTCTCTGGTCCGAGTTTCGCAGTGAAGCTGCTCCCAGTTTTTACTTTGTACTAAGTAGGGGACTGGTCACCCCCGGCGACAAAAGCATCAAGCATGAAACAATTAAACAATATCAACACTAACAACAACATCACGTGACATTGCCATTTAAATGCTAAAAATTGCAATATAAACGGTCTAATAACTACAGTCAGACGGCTGCAGCTTTCTCACCGTGGGAGCAAGGCTGTTTCCACCTCTTCCGGTCAATAACAGCGACCGGCAGCCAATCTTCAGGCTTCGCCCGATGATGCCCCCGTGGGTCAACAACAACAAGACACAAACTGAAAGGGCACGAGTTCGAGACCTTCCACGTGTCAATCCCAAACAGCACACGGTACCAGAAACAGGCCTCTGGTCAGACCTCGCGGCTAATCCACTTCCAAATTCGACTCCGACGAAGTCCGGGACTGGCAATCCCTGTGTTTGCAGGGTTCAGCAGTACCGACAACGAGATCCTAAACGGCTGAATAACTAGCTTGAAAAAGCCAGGATCACGAAAAACGTTTAACCACTACAAAAGGGAGACACCGATAGAGACCAGTGAAACCCACAGCAACAACTAAACCGTCCTAGCGCGCCGACTCGCGAAAACACGAGAGGCAAACCGCGTTGCAACACAGAACGCATCCGGAGACAGAAGCATACTACTCACACACCACTCACCACCGGATCTGGTGACACCCATGCCGACTAAATCCCTAAAAGCCCCGTAAAGGGGACACTCGCACAAAACATGGAGCCAATCTTCGATTGGCGCTTCGCAATCACACGACACCCGATCCGCAAGTCTCATTCTGTGCAAGAATGCATTTAACGACCCGTGACCTGTCAGTATGAAACCAAGGCTTAGGTTCAAGCTAAACTCAGGGTTCTTCCCGACGAATTCTACATCCGGTATAAATCTATACGTTACTCGACCGTTGGTACTGGAATTCCAACGGCCCTGCCACTCAGATGTGACTAACGCATCTAACCGAGCCCGTCGCTCACTTCTACTCATGCTCTCTGCTCCAACTATGAGCCAATCTGACTCACCCAGTGCGTACCCCCTCTTGATTTAGAAGTCCATGCTACGACGCATCACCTCTAGATCAAGAGGAGTGGCACCCATCAAAACTTGTAGGGCCTCTGTAGACACCGTACGACATACTGGCATACATGCCAATAACATTACTCTCTGAACAGAGAATAATCGACGTTGCCCGAAGACGCTTCTAGCAGTTTCGCACCAAACAGAAGACCCAAATGTTGCCATGGCAACAAAAAGGCCCCTGTACACGGTCCTGACTGCTTGACGACTCAGACCCCACTCACTCCTCATAACACGCCTAACCTTTCCTACAACGCTCGTCAGTTTCTCGCGAAGTCTCCCTATATGAGGCAAAAAGTTCATCCTTTCTCCCATGGTGACTCCGAGGTACTTCACCTCCGTGGAGTAACGGATTGTGCCACCACCATTCAAACGCACGATTGGAAAATGGGACTTGAAACTACTCTTCAGCAACATGGTCACTGTCTTTTCCACCGATAAACTAACTCCTACACGCTCGCCCCACCGAGTGACGATACTCATCATAGCCGAGGATAGCTGTTCCAACTCGGAACGAGAACTACCCTCGACCATGGCCCTCATTAACAGCAAGACCCACCTTCGCTGATTCCTTTTCAATTCTTGAAAATACTGCAGTAACCTCTCGCAAATGATGTCCATGTCGTCAGCATACGCCAGCAACATATGGCTTTTCGTGTTAGTGGTCTTGTTCGTATTTACTGCAGCCTTTCTCATTATTATCTCCATTAAGATGTTGAAGAGATTGCACGAAAGTGTGTCGCCTTGTCTAAGTCCTCGCTTGGTACAGAATGGTTCAGTGAGGTCTTTCTCCACTTTCACTGCTGATTTGGTGTTGGTCAGCGTCATTCTACAGAGACGGATCAGTTTTGCCGGAAGACCAACTTCAGACATAGCTTCGCACAGTTTTCCCCGTATGGGGCTATGGAAAGCAGCTTTGTAATCGACAAAAAAGGTGGTATGTATCGATTTGCTTTTCGTGGGTCTTTTCCAGGATTTGGCGTAGCGTGAATATTTGGCGAGTTGTGGACTTGCCTGGTCCAAAACAACACTGATCTATACAATCTATACTGTCTTCCACTATCATCACCCCAAGGAACATTTAGCTTAATATTTTTCTCAATATTAAACTTTATCTTTGACTTTAGCACATGGGACTGTCCTTGGAGGTGTAAAGTTTCTGGTAGCCATTCACTTGGGAGTGACTACTTCCACGCAGTATGTCCTGGGCAATGGCTTATCGGAAATCGCCGTTAGCTAGCTAAAGTGAGAAGGCGAAACGAATGAGAAACCTGAGTGGTAATGCGATCACTGATACCTCTCAGGATTAGTAGGTGACCCTGGCATTGAAGCTCTTCGAAGTAGTGGACGTATTCTTTTTTCCTTTGAAGGCCGATGAGCCAACACCCCGGGCCAACGGCGGATCAAAATTAAAGAAACCAAAATCCAGTTCACACAAGACTGAGCAGGGCGAAAAACGTACGAAGCCGAAAACAGGAAAAGCTGGATATTGACAAGCTACAAATACAGAAGATATCAATGTCCTATCGGCAGAAGCTCAGTTTGAGCAGAGATAGAGTGAAAAGGCCGAATTGTTGAGGAAATTTTCCAGAGGGTAAGAAAACCGAATAACGGGCCGAATAATGGACTGCCCTCATGCAAAGACGAGAATGGGAATCTGGTGATCGATAAACAGTGTGGGCTTAGAATATGGAGGAACCAATTTTCCAAACTACCCTCTCAGATTCTTCCACAGAAGATCAGGAGGTAATGATTGTGGAAGATAGTGAAGATTGTACCCTCCCCAATCAAGGCGAGATTAGAACGGCGATCTCCCACCTTAAGAATAATAAAGCCGCTGCTGTGGGTGGCCTGCCTGCTGAACTTTTTAAGGCAGGTGGCGAAGGACTGCTATCCCACATGTATCGACTTATATCCGGTATAAGGCTCGGAGAATCTATGCCCGACGATTGGAGTCTCAGTGTATTATGTCCTGTATTCAAAAAGAGTGATCCGTGTGTCTGTTCCGACTATCGCGGTATCTGTCTTTTATCCATCGGGTACAAGGTCTTGTCGAGCGAATTATGTGAAAGACTAAAGCCAATTATTGAAAACCTGATTGGACCTTATCAGTGTGGTTTTAGACCGGGCCAGTTCACAACTGAAAAAATATTCACGCTACGCCAAATCCTGGTAAAGATCCACGAGAAGAAAGTCGATACATACCAAGTTTCGGTCGATTACAAAGCAGCTTTCGATAGCCCCATACGGGGAAAACTGTACGAAGCTTTATCTGAACTTGCTATTTCGGTAAAACTGATCCGCCTCTGTAGAATGACACCAACTCAGCAGTGAAAGTGGGAAAAGAATTCACTGAACCATTCTGTACCAAGCGAGGACTTAGACAAGGTGACACACTTTCATGCAATCTCTTCAATTTCTTAATGGAGATAATAATTAGAAAGGCTTCAGTAAATACGAACGAGACCATAAACACGAAAAGCCATATGCTGCTGGCATATGCTGACGACATAGACATCACTAGGCGAAATTTTGGCAGAGGTTACTGCAGTATTTTCAAGAATCGTAAAGGAATCAGCAAAGGTGGGTCTTGCTGTTAATGAGGGCAAGACAAAATGAGGGCAAGAGAAACCTCTCGACTTGGTCCGCACTTGAACGTTGACAACCGATTTTATTTTGAAGTGGTAGATGAATTTGACTATCTTGGGATGAAAAACACCTGGGAGTTTTCGAGAGAAATTCTCCGTAAAATATATGGTCCTGTTAGGGAAAACGGTGAGTACCGACGCCGATGGAACCAAGAGCTATATAACTTATATTCTGACGAAGACATAGCTAGGCGAATCAAATTAGGCCGACCAAGACTCCGCTGGAAAGACCAGGCAGCAAAATCCCTCCGTTTCATTGGTGTAACCAACTGGCGAGAAAAGGGTAAGGATAGAGCCAGTTGGAAAAATATGTTGAAATTGATTTGTTAATTTGTTTGTTTCAAATATGTGTAAGACGTCTGACCTCATGAGGTTGTAAAATAGTTAATAAAAGCAAAGTAAACTTTATCTTACTAAATAATACAATTCACGGTAAAGTCAATTCGTATTTCTCTTTGTCATATACTTAAGCATTTTTTCAATCTTTCAGATAAACCCGGAACATAGGTTGTGAACGCAAAAAAAACGTATTTTCTTATTGTTTGGATGCAAATATAACGTGTTTATAGCTTGTCGCAAATATAATATACTTGTGCCCAAACACATTATGTTGGCTACTCAATAAAACATGTTTGAGACACAATAATTAATAGACTATAATATATGTTTTTGAGACCCAAATGTGGCTTTGTTTGTTGAAAACCGTTAAAAACAAAAACGAGACAGATAACAAAGAAACAGAAAGGCAGCTGATCTTCAGTTCGTGAAAACAATATTTGGAAACATGTACATGTTACCTGCAATATGTTGCTGGGGCCATTATTTTCAGCGTGTAACTTTATACATTTTCTCATATTCTGAAGGGCGTTCTAACGGCTTTCTCGTCCCTACCCGTGGTGCTATCAAATTGCCTAAAATTTTCCGAAGAAAGCTAGTCAATTTGGAATTCAACATCATTTAGCTTCATGCCTCTCTTAATAAAATGTTAATAACACCAAAAAAAATGATGGCCTTCTGTCAAAAGATTCTGGTAGAAAAGTCAACAAAAAATATACGTTTATCGGCGTTTTGCCAGATCTCATCATAATTTTTTTTAGTGGGCGGTCAAAGCTGCCGCCCATTGGAACTTTCCTGCAACATATTGGCATGCAAAATTGTGTGTTCCTTACTTCTGAGGTACAAAATTTGTTCAGAAGATTTATAGAAAAGATTCAGATAAACACACAAATCTTAGCCCAAGTGTTAGAAAATAAGCAAAAACTAACTACCTTCTAAGGGTTAATAATGAGTTTTGTCATTTTGCTGTTTCCATTAAAAATAGTACACATAATATAATGAATTTTGTCATATTTCATCTTTTATCTAACACTTGGGCTAAGATTTGTGTTTTAGAGTGTTCGGACACATATAGTGAAATTTTATGGCGATAATTTTTGTAGAACATTTTCACCACGCCTCCCGTTATTTTGGAGCAGTTTTTGACGAGTTTTCAAAAAAATGTAAAAAAATGTAAAAGAAAGAGGGTTAACTTGTTCTACAAAAATGTTTATCTGAACCTTTTCTATAAAACTTCTGAACATATTTTGTACCTCAGAAGTAAGCAACACACAATTTTGCATGCCGATGTGTTGCAGGAAAGTTCAGAGGGGCGGAAACTTTGACCACCCCTAAACAAATTCTGATCAGACCATTTTACAGGATCCGTTGACAGAACCCCATCATTTTGAAAAAAAATCTAATTTTGTCTCACAGTGTAATTAACCTTCTGCGGCATTTGAAATGTTAATTTATCAATCGTTGTGATGCTGTAAGTTTACGGTACCAATCCATTTTGAGAGCATTTCCTTGTTTGATAACCTGATAACTGTCCAAATATTGTAGCCTTTTGTTGTTTTCCTCTTCAAGGGTAAATTATAGATGTCCGTTAAAATAGTTCAATGCTGGCATCATGTTGACCACCTCAGTTTATTTGTGATAACATCAAAGAAGTCGTTCATACATTTTGTTAAGATTTTTGAATTCTCTCCCAATTTGTCGAGTTGTATATCCAATAATACTACCATAACGATGCCAGATTTGATTGGTGATACTGGGGAACCCATAGGCATACCCTTCCTCTGTTTGCAGAACTTTTCCTCACACTGTAAACAGCGTGTGCCTTTAATGCAGAATGTTAAAATTTCTATTAAATCTTCAAGTGGTATATTTGTATTATGATCCTTCTGAGGGAAGGACATAGGATCAAATAAAGTTTCTAAAGTTTCTAAAGTTTCTAAGAAGTACAAATTAATTAAAGCATAGAAATAGAAATAGAAATAGAAAATTTTAAACAGAAAATAAAACTCTCAAAATTGATTTGCAGCGCGTATTTTATATTGACGTAGTTTGACTTTCACTTCGTCTACTTTTCTCTACATTATATCGTTTTAAATTAAACATGCAAAATATAAATATTATTTTATAAAAAATAGCGTAATTTTGTAAAACACAACACAGCCCGTGCTGATCTTTACTAATCTCTAATCACTGAAAATATTCCAGCAAATAGATTAACCCTGCTGTTAGATTAGGACCATTTGGTCCAAATTTTTTCTGTTTTCCCTTGTAACTTTGGAACGGTGATATATACTGACTAAATTTTTCTGCTAATGGGGTCTTTTAATAAAACAATGTTATGTGCGAAAATTAAATTTTCTAACTTTATTCAGGACTGAGAAAAATACAAAATGACGAATCTTAGATTAGAGGACCATTTGGTCAATAGTACATTTTTTCATTACCAAGCGAATGTAAATTCATGTCAAATATTTAGAAGATGTTTTTGATATGTCAAATACTTGCTTTAGAAATTATTGAACCAAAATAGTTACAAAGGATAAGATAAAATTATTATTTTGGATGAAAATTCCAGTATGGACCAAATGGTCCCTCAATCTAAGATTCGTAAGTTTTTTCATTACCAAGCGAATGTAAATTCATGTCAAATATTTAGAAGATGTTTTTGATATGTTAGCGGATGTTTTTGATATGTCAAATAATTACTTTAGAAATTTTTGAACCAAAATAGTTACAAAGAATAAGATAAAATTATTATTTTGGATGAAAATTGCAGTATGGACCAAATGGTCCCTCAATCTAAGATTCGTAAGTTTTTTCTAATCTAACAGCAGGGTTAAGTCAAAATCGAATAAGATATGACTATTTGACGAATTTTAGTGGCATAATATCCAATATTGGGGAACAAGTATTTCATATGAATATTATTTAATGGCAGAAAAAGAGGATATCCATTATCTGCACAAAAAAAGCATTACTATGTTAAATGGTATCCAATTTAAATCAATCGATTTCCATCACATACGGAATTATCCAGTTCCTGCTTTGATTTTATTTTAAATCAATAGAATGCAGGGAGCAACCCAGAATTGAAATTTTGGTCGCGTGGACTGACATAAATATACCCCCACCCCATTAAATCATCCATTGGTTTAGAGTTCAGTTTAAGATAATTTAAGAGGTGGGAGTTTTTTCAATTTTTGCTGCTGACATGAAAAATAATGCTTTCTGCTTACTTTGTCCCACTAAGGGCCATAGAGGAAAATTTAGATATATGTTCTAACAGGAAAGATTAGATGCACTAGATACATAATTCGGAAATACGTTTTCAACGGAACTCTTTGGTCTTAAATGACATACAAAACAAGCGAGTTTTGTAACATGTTAGCCATCATATCTGGGTGGTAGAAGTGCAAACTTCTTTTTTTGTCGAATCTCCCTAATGCCCACACTTGGCACAGCATTCTTCGGTACTACTTAAAATTACATTAGTAGCGATTGCCAGCAACCACTGTGGACCACCTGTAGTTCCATTAGTTTTTCGTTTACCATCATAACTCCTTTTGTACATGATTTTACATACTACAAGTATAGAATAAAACCACAGAGTCAACTGAATAAAAAATATAAGAAAATACCTGAACGTAACAGGAGCAATTTATCATAGTTAATTTTGTTGTACTTGTTTGTGTGCGAGCATACATTGAAACATGAGTACTATTTCTAAAGACAATATTGTGAAGGCATTACAAAAATAGGCCTTCTTCAAGGCTTCCTGACACGTTGGCATATTCCATTAATGGCTTGCTAGCAAACAACCCTTCTGCTCCCTTTAAGACCCGATAAACATTCCACTGTCATTTCTTAAGGCAAAAGTGTGCTGCCAAGAAGGCTCTTGTAGATGCCTAAACAAAACACATTTTTTAATAAGATATAATAGTATAATGTAGTTATCTTTTAGACTTCAAAAATATCAACGTAGTAGATTTTGATGAGGACATCATACAGCAATTTTTAAATGTTCTGAAATACCGCGAACATTATGAGTTAATCTAATCCTGACACTCAATAATTTTTGTTAGGATTTTAAATCTTGAAATGGTTTTGGTAATAAGGAGGATAGTGGTTTCCAAACGTATCCAGCATTTCGAATGCACTTAACAAATTAGTGATGATTATCATACGAGTATCAGGTTATTTCCTCTTTAATCCTTTTAAATTCGACGACAGTTTTTTCTTAAGTTTTTCTATAATTACGTATGTATACACGCTGAAATGAATGGTCCTAACAACATATTGCAGGAACCATATATTTGTTTGGAAGCTTTGATTTCATGAATTGAAGATTGACTGCTTTTTTATATATTTGGTATCTATCGGTTTTTGTCTTCAGTAGTTTAATAAAAAACATATTTGGGTCGCAAAAAAATATTTTTCTACCTACTAATCACTGTGTCTCCAAAATGAAACATTGAATAGCAAACACAATATTTTAGACACAAATATACTGTATTTGCAGCAAGATAAAATCACGCTATTTTTGGATCTAAAAACAAAAAAAATACAGATTTTTCAGCGTGTAAGTATAATCTACATATTTTTCTTTTATAGAATGTAATGCAAAATTTGTCGCCCATCGTAGCATGCTATAATTTTTGCAAATGTCAATTCTGCTTTGAAATTTGTAAAGTAATCAGATGCAAAATACACGCCAAAAAGCCATGGGTCAATATACTCCTCAAGAACGCGGAGTAATTGTTTAAAATTTTCAAAGAGATGCTGGTAGGACTGGCCGTCGCCGGAGCATCCGTTTTGCTGAGAATATCGCGGCTGTGAATCAAGATGTCACAGAAAACCATGGAGTATCGATCAGAGTCACTATTGGGCATCAATAGGCGGTTTGAGCGGAACAATTTGCTGAATGACTTAAAGATGTTTCCACACAAAGTGCAGACGGTGCACCAGTTGTTAACTGTTGGCCACCAAAAGCGTGTAACCTATACTCAGGCCATCCATGATCTCGACCACGAGGAAGACAACATTCATCAAAAATCGTCTTGAGCAACGAGCTACTTTACGACTTGAGTTGCTATGTGAATAAGCAAATTTAAATTTTTTGGTGCACCAAAAATCCTCTAATAACTCACGGAGAGTCATTGCACCCACTCCAAATTACTGCATGGTGTGCTGTTTACACTGGAGGCGTCATCGGGTCTTATGTTATCAAAAACGATGCTAGCCAAACGACTACTGTGGACACCGAGTGCTACAGACTAATGCTCTACGACTTCCTGAATAGGATGAATTAGGACTGGATAACATGTGGTTCCAATAAGATGGAGAAGCGGCGCATACTGCACGAACCACAAGCAAAATACTGAAGGCTGCATTTCCAGGTCACCTTATTTCTCGTTTTGGCTATTTGCCGGCCAGATCGCCGGATTTAACCGTTCCAGACGTAATTTTGTGGAGGGTTTCAAGGTCACAAGTCTATGTCAACCAAACCTCAGACTCTAGACGCCCTCAAAGAGAAAAGCCGTGAAGGATGTGAGAACCTAGTGCCGGAAGTTTTGTCAAACGTAATAGAAAATGGCATAAATCACGCTCGGAATGCTGTATTATTTTGAGAAAATCGGCACATCAATCACATTAAAGCTGCATTGTAATTTTGACGATTTTATCAAACAACTCCCTACCGAATCCGATGACCAAGGAGAACGGTTTCACCAAACCACAATTCCCATGGAAAAACGGTAGGAAGGCAAAAAGCTCGACGCATTGCTTGCAGAGGTAATATCAATTTTATTGAAGCAATGTTTTGCATTCCTTTTTGGATTTCTTTTCTAATTCATTCAAGGTATGTTGGTGGAGTCACAAGATCACCCTGTATAAGAAAAAGCTGATGATGGAGAGTCAAATTCGGACGATTCAGATGACGATTTGGATCCACAACTTAAGAAAGTGTGATTTAAAAGTCCAGGGCCGTCAACATTATAAAAATAATAATACGAATATTGGAACGAAGTTCCTTATCGCACGTTGCGGGATGGGGGCCAAATGAAAAAATTATAAACAACTTTTTTTTTAACCGTATTATGCTATAACTCTGTATACAATTCATTATTGTTTAGCATACTTTTAGGATTTACGATTTGTACAGTCAGGGGCATATATGAGGGTTGATTTCTTCAATGTTGGCTTTGTGATAGTCATGCCCATGTGAAGTGTGCTGGCTTCAATGGAAGGCATTATCATTAAGCTATTTAAGGAAAGGATTTCAAACTTTAAATACTGATTTTGTCTCTATTAGTTTGAATCTTAAATCGTTGGAGAATATGTTTGATACTTTTAAATGGCCTGAAGACATCTCGTCCTCTCCCAGACGGAAAACAAGCTTATTTCTGTGGCTTTTCTAATAGACCGATTGTTATGAAAATTGCACAATTAGGTACCGGTGATCTGCCGATAGTCCGTGGCTATACTTGGAAACGATTGGATACAACTTCGAAATTATAATAATTGTATATCATGAACTACCCGAGGTATGAAGATGAGATTTGGTATATAAGTTGTTCCTACAGTTCGAATTACAGCTAGGGTGAGAGTGGGATGTGCCACGCCCCCTTTTTAAAAATCGCTCTGACGGCTTTTCTAATAGACCGATTGTTATGGAAATTTTACAATGTGGTACTGGTGACCTACCTATAGTCCTTAGTTGCCGGTGGCACCGCAATACAACTTGTAATTTAAAATGACTATATCTCATGAGCTATCAGAGGTATAAAGATACAATTTGCTATATATGTTGTTGTAGAGTATGAATTACAGCTAGGGTGGAAGTGGGATGTGCCACGTTTGATCGTCCTGTAAATTTCACAGTATGTTAAAGTTGGCCTACAGATACGAACAGGCTATTTGGAAGAAAGTTGCCACAAAGGGACGAAGCGCCGCCCACACACGTCAATATTTGACTATTAATGATTATATTATGATTTACTATATCAAACAATTGTCCGTACCCCAGCACTTAAGAACATATTTCAATGTATCGCAAAAAGTATATGGCCGATTTAAAAAAAATATTTGAATCAAATCGGCCATATATCTTTTGAGATACATTAAAATACGTTCAGAACTGGCTGGTGTACGGACAATTGTTTGAGACAGTGTAGGAATGTGAGGTTCGGTACATGTACTACTGATATGTTGCAAATTAGTTTTTGGGAAAAACCAATGAATATATGGCTATTAAAAAGGTCACACTATGATGCTAGAAAAGTGACCACAGGTACGAATGACTACGAATATCATTGCGGTCAGTTTCGAGACCATCCTAAATATCTTTATCCCAATAATGCATTTTTTAAAAAATACAGAATAATCTTATAGAGGCTACTATAATCACTGGAAATTATAATGGAACCGATGCCCTGATTCCACGCATTCCCATAATACGTACAGACATGTCCATCGATTCCCAAATTTTTGGAGGCCGATAAAAAAAAGTGCATGATTTTTGGGCAAAACTGGGAGACACTGGTCTTCTTTTTTTTTGGTATTTTATCACGTTTTGGTGTGCGTATATGGTTATATTTTCATGGCTTAAAAAATTAAACATATTTTAAGTCTGGCCCTTAGACCGCAAACACAGGCCTGGTAAAAGGCGTTTCAAGATATGAGTTTTCCCGCTGGTACAATATGTGTCTTCATGGCTGAGTTTTGGTTAAACCAAACACCGTAGTGATATTTTGTTTATGATTATGCATCAACTACTACTTGCTGTTCGTTCCCTTCCTGGGAATAGTTCTGTGGGAAGGGAAATCAAGGACACTTAGGGCAAATTTTTGAGAAAAAATTGCTTGTTATTTTGTGACATATAAATATTGAAATGTTCGTTATTGGTTGTAAATACGAATGGTTTATTACCTTAAATACTTCGAATGTGTGATTTATGTTTTCAAATTATTTGACAATACCCGAAAATGTTCAAATGTTTTTGTGAGAATTTTCGGAAACAGTAATCGTCATTCTTTTGTTGTTTTGTGTGGAAATAACATTTAAGGGATTTATTTATTGCTATTATAACACTAAGACCTTGATAAATCCCTTTGTGAAAGAAAAAAAAACGTAGGTAAATGGAATTTATAAAGTCACATCAATGATGGCAATTCGTAGCCATTAAGGACATATTTTATATATTTTCTTTTTTATGCTCAATAATGCTTAGGTTAATTGGTTCAAATTGTACATTGACATTTTTAGAGAAATTTAAGATTATCGATATTTTATCACAGGATAATGGAGGTTTGAACGTCAGCTTATAGCCGACATGGCAATGGAGATGGATGTGTTTAAGGTGAATTTTCACTTTTGGGTTTCAAAGAGGAAGTGTGTGCGGCAGTTTCGTCAAAAATAATGAGTATTGCTACATTTTATAGAACCTTACACCTTTCAGTGCTGCTCCTTTCTCAAGGATTATTGTAAGATTAAACGGCTTCATGGACCATGTCTAAATACATCGATAAGAAGAAGTGTGCCACTCTAAAAAGAAATATAAAGGAGATTAAAAATCGAAGGTTTAACCCAAATGAAGAATGAGAAAGAATAGGATGTTGACAAAATCGCAAGATACATTGGCACTCTATATGATAAATTGATTGGTATTAAGCTGCTTGTGAATAGCATAACATAAATATTCTTACGATTAAGTAAAAGTTTTTACTTACTCTTAATGATCAAACAACATTATGTAAATAACAGTGCGATTAGTGTATGCCTGAAAGTATGCATTGTAATAACATACCAGCTCTCTAAATCAGTAGCATGAATTCGCCTCAGTTCAGATAATTCTCCACTATTCGAGGTGATTCTACATTATTCCAGAGGTGGATTCATTAATTAGTAGAAAGATAACCAACCACAACGACAAGAAGGTTCTTGAATTCACTAGAGATAACTACATTTGAGTATGGTGAGTTCGTATAAATAGCTGAGGTTTAGTGGAACGGAGAGACAGTTTTTGATTAACCACCGGAAAAGAAGCAAAGCGATTGATAGTAAAATATAGGGCTTATTGTAAAGTGGTGTATATAAAGTAAACCGTTGTACAATATAAGTAAAATAAAAAGGAAGTTAAACTAATGTAATTATCGTAATTTAAAACGAACCTGGATTTATTATTGGAAATAAAACAGCGCTAAAAAGGACGAATGAGGAAATCGGTAACAATATTTATAGCTAGATCTAGTTTCCGACAAATATTTACTGTTACAGAGGAAGTCATCACCAAGTCATCGTCTACCAACATACTTTAACTATACTTTATTATTAAACTTCCATATTAAATGTGCGAGTAAATGGTTGCATGTGTCGCTCATAAACCCCAAGGCCTCAGTTTAAAAGAAAATGTAATTTCACACCGCATAATTCTTGGTTACATGCAATACTTTCCGCTGCCGCAAGTGTTAGGCAGCATGTTGTGCGACAGACTTAAAGTTTTGTTGTGTGTAGCTATTGAGCAATAAATACAAAAACAAAATAATGAAAAGTTATGTTACGAACAAGAAATACCTACAACGACATCAAGCACAATTTACGTGTGTATGTAAATGAATAAGTGAATATATACCCAGAAGCGGAAGGCTTAAGTAAGAGGTTGGCCGTTGCAAATAAAATAAAAAATAAAAAATTGTTTCCCATTACATCCCATGAAGGGATTGGGGAGAGTTTCTCACTGCCAGTGACCTGTGTGGTTTCTAATTTTACACTCATTTATTGAGGCTTACAGTTTACAACGGCTTTGTTTGTTGAAAACAGCTGACAACAAAAACGTGACAGACAACAAAGGGATAAAAACGCAGCAGATCTTCAATTCATGAAAAAAAAGTTTGCAAACATATATATGGTTCCTGCAATATGCTGCTGGGGCTTTTTTGCTGCGTGCTATTCTCTATCATTACTTGGGGCCTGCACGTTTTTATCAATAATGCAATGTTTAAAGCAAATCCGATGCAAAAACATTTTAGTTTCGTATAATGGGTATAATGCTTTATATGGGTATAACTCAGAAACAGTAGCTGCAAATTTAAATTTGCTTTTATAAAATTGTTTGGAATTTATTTGGTCTTTTAAACTGCATCATTAGGTTTTGTATTTTCGTAAAAATTTCAAAAGTTTTAAAGCATTATTTACAGAATTTGTTTTATGGGCCCCCAAAAATTTGGGGCCTCGGTGTCATTCTTCGTTGGCTCATGTCTTGCAAATCGTTCGGAATTTTGATTTTCTCTCTGACCGAAGGTTGTAGATCTTGTCATAAAGAACAAAAATTATGAACGTATAAAATCAAAAAAACTTCATCTTCAAGGTCAAAATGGAATAATTCCTAGGAAGATTTTGACCTTGAAGATGAAGCTTTTTTGATCTGATATGTTCATAATTTTCGTTCTTTATGACAAGATCTACAACCTTCCATCAGAGAGTAGATCAAAATTCTAAACGATTTGCAAGATATGAGCCTGACAAAATGTTCACTTTTTGCAAGAATGACACCGAGGCCCCAAATATTTTGGGGCCCTTAAAAAGTATTGCATGCCTTTGGGCAAAACGGAGAGACACGGGTCTTTTTTGTGTGGTCTGTTATCACGTAGTGGTGTCCGTATATGGTTATATTTTTTCGTGTTGCACTGTGTAATCGTCCCGAAAACCGGATTTTTGAGGGAAGGGTATAACTCAAAAAAAGTAACGGCAACCGTAAATATTTTCCGAAGTATCTAAAAAAAATCCTCAAAATACGTTACCCTATCTATGAGCTTTAAAATAAAGCTTGAGCTACTAGAAATTTTTGTTGATGGGACACCCAAATGTACACATAATTTCCTGAAAATGTGCATACACTTTTATTCATTTCTAAATTTGTTTGAAACTAATTAAAATAATTTATGACATACATACAAGGTGGGGCAAAAGTAATCACCCTATTGGAAAACCGCACAACTTTTGCAAATGACGCCAAATGTCACTTGGGTTTTGACAATTATGAAGCAGGCAAACGCAGCATGCAAATTGAAAAGCCATGAATTGGTTTACTCCGCAAAAACGCGGAATAATTGTTTCAATTTTTTTGCGCAACAATTCGTCGGTTGTGTTGGCGCAGCGTGAATTTCATCGCAGATTACCTGACTGTCCGACAAAAACTAGAAAAACACTGCGGCGTTTGGTCACTAGTATTGGAGAGACTAGGACAACACGAGATCTTCTCAAGGCTGGCCGGCCCCGGAGCAGCCGTTCTGCTAAGAATATCGCTGTAGTTGCCCCAGATTTCGAAGTGGAGCCCGGAACATCAACCAGACGACATGCCCCGCAATTTGGCATTAGCCGGCGGTCCTTGTGCATAATTTTGATGAAAGATTTACAGATGATCCCTTACAAAGTGCAGACAGTGTACCAGCAGTTAGCTTTTAGCAGTGGTAAACGCGTGTAACCTACGCTCAAGCCATCCTGAATCTCAACGAAGAGGTGGACGATTTTTAATCGAAAATTATCATGAGCATTGAGGCTCATTTCCATCTTAGCGGTTACGTTAATAACAAAATAATCCGAAAATCCGTGTGTCATCCACGAAGAATCATTACACCCGCTCAAATTTACTGAGTGGTGTGCTGTTTACGCTGGAGGAGTCATCGGGCCATTGTTTTTGAGAACGCAGCGGGCCAAACGACGACGGTGAACGCCACGCTACAGAGCCGTGATTAGCGGATTGTTTCTTCCTCAATTGAATGAATTGGGAGTGAAGAACATGTGGTTCCAACTGGATGGTGCGTTGGTGCACACTGATCGAGCCACAACCGATATTCTGAAGAAGTCATTTCCGGGTCGCTTAATCTCTCGTCTTGGTGATTTGCACTGGCCGGCTAGATCACCCGATTTCTCCGTTTTAGACTTCTTTTTATGGGGTTTTTTGAATTCACGGGTTTAGGTCAACAAGCCTTAGAGTCTTTAAGCCCTTAAGGAGAATATTCGCCGAAAATGCGAGACCTCGTCTCCCAAAGTTCTGGCAAGAGTAATGTAAAATGCCATAAAACGAGCCCGTCTGGTCATCAGCTCCGGCGGCGGCCACTTGGCCGATATCATTTCCTCAATTTGATGGAATAAATTCTAATAGATTAAATAAACAAATTTCACAACCAGAACGAAAGGTTTTCATTAAAAAAAATTACAGCATAAGACCATTAGATGATTACTGTGTCCCAAAACGCCTTTTTTCAGGCTTGTATAAGTATTTTTACTTCAAAATCTAAGCGCATAACTCGCCGTTGCCTTCATAGAGTAAATTAGAATAGATAATCCATTTCTCTCTTCTGACTTTTCACATCACACTCTTCGTCATGGGTTTGTGCAAATGAGAGAAGTTCAAGGAATATTGACTTACACTAGGTGGAGCTATAAGAACTGTTGTCTTAACTTTTTATGTCGTTTTGGTATAGAACTGTGATATACATTTGTGTTCTTGATATATAATGGGTTTTTCAATAAGAGCGCTATAAAAGTTTTTTTAAACAAAACAAAACCGATTTTAAATACCAATGGAATTCTTTATTCCTGTGAAAGTACGTTCGATGCCATTATGTATGGAACTCAATTTCTTTTGCATGGCCACCACGGGCACGCTTGCAGAAGTCCAGACGCTGAACCCAATTTTCGACGGTTTTCAAGCATAAATCGGCCGATACTGCTGCAATTTCACGTTCGATATTCGTACGAAGTTCATCAATCGTCGCTGGCTTGTTGGCATAGACCATAGACTTGACTTAGCCCCACAGGAAATAATATAACGGCGTCAAATCGCACGACCGAGGCGGCCAATCGACTGGGCCATTTCGTGAGATAACACGTTCACCAAACTTGGTTTCCAATAAATTGATTGTGGCATTCGCTGTGTGGCTTGTGGCGCCGTCCTGTTGGAACCACATGTCCTCCAAGTCCATATTATCCAACTGGGGCCAAAAATATTCGGTTATCATTGAACGGTAGCGATTCGCATTCGCAGTAATGTGCCTGTATTGATCATCGCGGAAGAAATACGGCCCAATGTCGCCGCCGGCCCATAAACTGCACCAAACCGTAATTTTTTCGGGATGCAATTATGACTCATGGGTTACGTGGGGATTGCTGTCTGACCAATAACGCATATTATGCTTATTGACGAAGCCATTCAGCCAGAAATGAGCCTCATCGCTGACGACCATAAATTGGACGTAGCGCTCTTAAAGTTGAGGCCACTGACTCCAAATGTCGGTAGTAAATTTTAATAATTTCGACTCGTTGTTGGCTCGTATATCTTTCCATGATGAAATGGCAAATGTCAAAAGAGCGGGAAAAAATATGGCGTCGTTTGCTGTCCCTATCGATTTACTTTTGTAGTGTCTCTGTTGAAAAACCCTTTATTTGTATTATATTTAAACCAACCAATTTACAACACAGACTCGAAATTCCATTGGTGTTGCCTTGTTGGATGCCTTTTTTTATTATTACCTCTCTCTGCTACTATTGAACCCATGAATATTTACATGCAACCATACATATGTGTTTAAAATTATTGAGAGAATAAATGTCCCTACTATGTTTTACTCCATGATTGGCTTTAACAAGAGTCAGTCACGACATAATGCTCCCAAAGCAATATAACGGGTTTAAATAGATTGTCAGCCCTTTCACAATTTATGTCACCCAAGTCAAAACTAGTGACACGTCACGAACGTGTCTGATATAAAGTGTCCTAAGGAAATTATACTGACAATATTGTCGAGACGAAATTTCCAACTGGTTAGTAAAATATGTAAATTTTTTTTAATTTTTGGAACGAATTCCTTTATCGCACGTTGCGGGATGGGGGTTAAATGAAAAAAAAATTAAACAAATTTTATTTTAACACTATTATGCTAAAACTAAATATTATTAAACATAAATAAAGTAAACTAATAGATGAAGCACAAGTGTTGGGAAAATTTTAGTGTAATGGGTAATTTTCTAGATGTCGTTGAAAGCAATAAATGGGATTTTCTTGTTCCAAAAAAAGTTAAAAAATGCGACATTAAAATTCTAAAATTTCATACCAAAAGAAACAATAATTTTCAACAACAATATCACTTCGCATCAAGAATACAACACGTTACTTAAAGTATAATATCTGATGGCCATCGAATTGCTAAGCCATGTCACCACCGACTCTGTCCTAATAAATTGGTTCTTCCTACGATTCAGCTACCATTCCTTGTTAAGAACCCTCAGACACTCTAATGGCTTTTGCTTCTGCGATCACAGAAGTTGATACAGTTTTTAGGTTAAAAGGGCGTTCCGGCATGTTCATCTTTGGGCGGTCTTACGGGTTTTCTCTTATTGATATCCCATCACCGGCCGCATGGCTTTGCAATATTTTTTGATGTGTTAACATCTATAGGCGCGGAATTCACAAACATCCAAACAAAATTTGTCCGACTGCGCTCACACAGATTGTCCGACAACGATCACACATTGCTTGCCGTTAAACTCCTCCGAAACGGCTGGACAGATTTGTATAAAATTTTGTGTGCATATCGGGTAGGTCTCAGAATCGGCCAACATCTATTTTTCATACCCCTAAATGATAAGGGAGACCCACCCCTGAAAAGGAAACAGATTTGTCCGACTGCGAAACACAGATTATCATACTGCGAAAAAAAACACACACTAATGTAGCGGCAGCGAATAGTTGTATTGTGTGGGTGCAGAGCACTCTCAAAGCAAAGAGAACAATGACGTGGTTATACGTATATAAAAATGAGATAGAAAGAGAGCAACGAAAACTGTGTGAACTTGTGTAGCGAATGTATGAACATAATAATGTATGTATGTACATGGGTCTGTTGCTTTGCATTCTCTTTGTTTTTTTGTGAGTATAAAACAAAAAGTATTAAGCAAGAAAATAATGACAATTGTCTTTAAATATTTTTAAGTGTTATTAAGTATTAATATTATTTAAATGAAACGTCATCATATGATTGATATATCTTTATATTAACTTCACCTGTCTGTATGCATGTATGCTGAAAAAACTTTGGATTGATCCAATCGAGCTGAAACTTCGCAGGCAAACTAATGGCGACGACAAAAATGAACTGTCAAAATATGGACGGGATTGGAGAAAGGGGCGTGGTACCTCCCATACAATTCACAAATTTAAAATCCATAATTTTAACCGTATTTGAACAAAATTGGGTATGTATGTTGGCTAGGTGTACATGTTCTAAGATCTACTGCAAATTTGGGCGGTTTTGGACGAAGGGGCGTGGTCATATACATATAAAGAATTTATAGTCAACAACTGTTTTTTATCATTGTGAAAGGTAAGTCAAATAAAATATGGATGCGGAGCACTCCCAGAGCAAAGAGAATAATGATAAAAATGAGATAGCAAGAGAGCAATGAAAACTTCTGTAGCGTATGTACGAACATAATAATATATGTATGTACATGGGTCTGTTGCTTTGCATTCTCTTTGTTTTTTTGTGGGAATAAAACCAAAAGTATTAGGGTGCGTACAGAGTGGCCGCTTGTTGCCAAGCCGAGCCGACTGACGCTTATTGCGAGAACAAATGCGAGAAAACTGGTGCTATACAAATTAGTAGAAATAAGCGCGAACAGGTCATAGTGGGCCCCGAGCTGGTCAGAGCGCAAAGCTGATTGAGTGCGAGAAAAAAGTTCCAAAGCGTATTTCATCGCCGAAAACATTGTTTATGTTATGTTGTTATGATTTCAACTTGTTCGGAAAACAAAAAAAAAAAATTTAAAACAAAAATTTAAGAAAAAGTAAAAAAAAAATATAATAAAAATTAAAAAATAAAATAAAAATTAAAAAATAAAATAAAAATGAAACAAAAAAATAAAAATTCAAATAAATAATAAAAAAAATTGTTGCCTGTAAAGTCGGTTTTACGGGCGAAGATTTTACGTGACAACGTCTTTTTCTCGGTAGAATATTTATTGATATGAATATAATTAAATTGCACAATAGGAGTGCAATGAACTCACTTGCCCAATGAGTGTTAGAACTCACGGGCGATGTTTTAACATTTATTGAAACTTATGGTTTAGGAAAATAGAAGTAATTTCAACACCATCTAGGTACCTGTGCGATTTCTATGAACACATTATCAAATGTGACATTATAAACAATAAACATATCCTTTATTATAAAATATAAACATTTCTTTTATTATAAAAAATAAACATTTCTTTTATTAAAAACAAAAGAAAATAATTTACTAACCAAAAAGTATTTCAATTCATCATATTCGCATATCGTTTTTAAAGCCGACCGCAGCTCTCTGTTTCGTTTTGGCTACCTAATTCATATGAAAATTTCTACACACAAACATACACTACACATATCATAAAGCCAAAAAACAAAAAACAAAAAATAATACCTTATCCAATGCAGACTGATCTAAATCAATATTCATACACACGCACATATATACGCACATACATACTTGCTCAGTCGTCATATATATGATGTGCCAAAAAACAAAAACACTCACACCACCGACCAACAGCCACTAGAAGCCAGCAAAGCAAATCGTTTCTGGCACACAAGTAAACACATTGCGTTTACTTGTGTTCGGTGACTCATCGTAACGTTACCGGGCGTTACACTTTTTCATAAGTGACTCCCAGCCGCAACCTAATTTAAGACGTTGTCACGTCAAAATTAAATAAAATTATAAAAATTATAAAAAAATTATAAAAATATGAAAATTAAACATGAATGAACAACAAACCCAAATGCATACAAACATATGTACATAAAACACAAATAAGAGATAAAATATCACTTCCTCACACTCAAACTTGTTTCTCGCATGAACAAATTCTCGCAATAAGCATCAGTCGGCTCGGCTCGGCAACAAGCGGCCACTGTGTGCTCACCCTTAAGCAAGAAAATAATGACACACGTGCTGGCACTTGTCTTTAAATAATTGTAAGTAATAATATTATTTAAATGTAACGTCATCGAATAAATGAACGCTGTTTTTATTTTCCAATGTAACATTTACTAATGTGTTCATAGAAATCGAACAGCAAAAAGGTGTTAACACATCGCCGTGAGTTCCAAGACTCATTGGATTTTTTTATATAAGAAACATATTCTATTATATAAAATCATTTAAATTTTTTCACATTTTCCCTTGTTTAAATTACTTTCACAAAAGTTTCCCAAAATTTTTTGAATAAACGTCAATGAGAATTATGGGAAACTTCAATGAAAATGGCAGTAGTACAGGACAGCACCTAGTGAACAAAGTTGACAATGGGCGCCCTATATCTATTATTTCCTTTATCTATGTTATCAACTATATTTTTTACTTTTGCTTTGGTTTATGTCTAGACTAACTAGATGTGTCTCATTTCACATACTTGGTGGAGCCTGTAACCAATATTTAGTATATATTGTAGTTTTGAACCCCATAAAAAGTATATTTAGAAAGGCCAAAGTGAAAGAAGTTCAAAAAAACAAAATTTTCTTTAATAAGTGCATTTTTTTGAAGTAAATTGTCTCAAAAAAATCATAAACAAAGTAACTTTTCTTAAAAAAAGTACTTTATCTTATAATAGTAACTTTGCTTAAAAAAATTAAATTTTCTTACAAAAAGTAGCTTTCTTAAAAAAAATATTTGTTTTTAAAATTAGTACCTTTTCTTAAAAAAGTAAATTTTCTTACCACAAATTAGCTTTTCGTAAAAAACTACCTTTTCTTTGAAGAGCACCTTTTTTGTGAAATAAAATAATTTTGTTGAGATAAGTATCTACGCCTAAAAATTTGCCTATTCTTGAAAAGAGGACCAATTCGAAAAAAAAATCCCATTTCTTAAAAAAGCACTTTTTTCAAAAAATACCTTTTCTTAAAAAATACATTTTCTTACACAAAAACCTTTTCTTAAAAGTAACTTTTCTTAATAATAAAATAATACCTTTTCTTTTCTTCTCTTTTCTTTTCTTGAGATAAGTAGTCTTTTTGAAAATATGTACATTTTCTGAAAAAAATAACCTTTTCCTAAAAAGAGTGACACTTCTTTAAAAATATCCTGTTCTTAAAAACGTACTGCTTTGTAAAAAAAAAATCATACTCTTATGACTTTTTCTTACAGAAAACACTTCTTCTTAAAAATAGTACATTTTCTTAAACAAAATATTAACTTTTAATAAAAGAGATACTTCTCTTTAAAACAAGACCTTTTCGGGAAAATATCGTCGCTGTGCCAACGACAACAATAATGTGCTTTTGTTAACTTTTCAGGAAACCAAAAAACCAAAATTTTCTGAGAACATTTGTTCTGCAATTCTATGTTTGTCAGTACCATAAACTTCGAAGCCGATGCATCATACTATACCAGGAAAGAGCTGCGTGAGTGTATGTACAAATACAAATGATGTTCAATTGTGCAATAAATTTTTTTTAAAAAAGTACATATAAACCTTTTCGTTGGCGCAGCGACGATATTGTACATATTCTTACAAAAACGACTTGAAAATATACTTTAAAAAAAATACATTCAACGGGAACTTCGTTCCACCCGCATGTCCACTAACACCTCATATAATTTTTTAAATTGCGACTGATTGAGGCCTGTTGTATACTAATTGGCTTCTTTTAAATTAAATTGTACTCGAATATATTTTAAGCACCTTTGGCGCCCTATGTTTTTCGCGTGACTTTTATTTAAGCTTTGTATTGTAATATTGTTTTATTTTTTTTATCATCTCTTTAAATATATAGGGGAGATGTATAAATACATTTTAAAATGCACTTTATGTGCTTCTAATAAACTGTTGAATGAAGCAAAGGATTTTTTATCGTACCTTTTAAAGGCCTGCATAAGGCCTTGTATGCCAAGACGTTCAGAGTTTCGTCGCTCAGCAAAGACACTACTGCTACATTCATAGTTGCTCCTTCTTCTTTCGTAATAAATGTTGGAAAACAATTTGCCACTTTGCAGTTTTGAATAACAAACATAAAAAACTATTATGGAAAATAAAACAACATGATATATTTGTTAAAGGCCAGAAAAATTATGACCCAGATCAAAGGCTTGGTTTAAAAGAGTGAAAAATTGCTTTCAATGAAGTTATTATTTCGGTTAAATATTGCATGTCGTTTCTTTTGGGGTCCTTTGGAAGAACAACACACTAAACTGGAAGATGTTTTTTTTTTTGGAAAAGCTGATACTGATAGAAAATGTGTGTGTTTAAGCTTTCCAAAATATTGTTTTTGCTTTTTATTTTAATTATAAAATTGTTTTCTTAATGAATTAAGCAAAACAAAAGAATATGCTGGCATATGTATGTAAATTCTTCTTGTAAATATATACCAATTGTCAATAATTGATGCGCAATGTGAAACAACTACAAGTTATTGCATTTTAGATTTTCTTGAATGATAATGTTTTTATTTATAATGTTTAGTTTTCATTTGTGTTTTCTTGACAAATGTAAAATTTACGAATGATATTTATTTTGCCAAAACTGTGTGCAGTTGTAGATATCATATGTGTGTCTGGCATAAACAGTTGTGCAGATGTTTCGGAAAATATATTTTATCTTTCTTGATAAATGTTTATTAGGATGTTACACCCAAGCAAAATGTCAGATAAATGAACTTTGCTTGGGGATGTAATTGCGGTAATTAAACAATTATTGGGTCAAGCGTATAATTTCCATTCTGATAAATAAATAAAATCATTTCTGGGATTCGGAAAACAGATCACTCTCAGAGCAAAGAGAATAATGATGTGGTTGTTTATACGTATATAAAAATGAGGTAGCACGAGAGCAACGAAAATTGTGTGAACTTGTGTAGCGTATGTACGAACATAACAATGCATGTATGTTAATGGGTCTGTTGCTTTGCATTCTCTTTGTTTTTTGTGGGAATAAAACAAAAAGCATTAAGCAAGAAAATAATGACACATCTGCTTTCATTGGCCTTTAAATACTTTTAAGTATTAATATTATTAAAAATTAATATTTAATTATTAATATTATGTAAATGTAACGGCATCATATGAGTGTGATAGCAAATATTGTATGTATACGATCCAATAGTTGGTCGATTGCATTTGAATGAATCCCCCTACTCTTAACTGGTCACATCTTGTGCAAGTTTTGAGTCAAACTGTTAGTGTTTTTTTTTGGATGCTGTGCAATTTAAAATTGCGGCAGTGATGTCAACACCACCAAAACCATATGATTCATTATTTTGGTGTTTGTATGAGTTCAGAATGGAGCCAATCTGTCGAAAAGTGAGAAAGAACATTATTTTATCACCATTTTACCTAAAGTTGTACGAATTTAATATTATTTTTATATAAAAATTCGCATTATATTGTGTGCTTTATCTCTTGGCTAAAATAATTTTGTTCGAAATGAATTCTTTTTAATTGATTTGTTTTGTGTGCCATGATGACCCAATTATGGCCAAATGCGATTATGTCGAACATTTGTTATACAATTTTAATTTACGACAACAATTACGATTGAATTTTTCCTCAAAGAAAAACCAAAGTGAAATAACAATTAGCAATTAATTTTCCACAACCATTCGACAGGCTTTTGTACATCATGAAAGTTATGGCAGATACATATAAAAATAAAATTTCATAAAACGAAATATAAATTACATTATATTTGGCAATCAATATCGTTTGCAATTCGTAATCGTTATTTATTGATTTGTACACAGTAAAGTCAAAATCTATTTTTATCTAATATTTGATCAATCTCTGCCAAGATTCAAAAATATATTTTTTTATGTCTTTCACGTACACCAAGCAGCAATCGAATATTATCAAAAATAAGTATAATCTTAGTTTAATGCTTGGCGCATTGGACAGGTACCTAATTTGTTGTGCAACATATCTATTAATTTTCAAATTTCGTGCTTGTTAAATTTAGACTTTTAATCTATGAGGTTTGCGTCCGTAACCTCTATTAGAGAATTATAAAAACGCTAGGGTTTGAATGTCATATGGACACGGAAAATTAACGGCAGATTATAGACCTTAACGAAGGTATATTGGACAAATCAATGTACTCGATATCAGACTGCTGGTGTACTGAGTTATCACATACCAAAATGCAACCGAATTATATTTGAAACGGGGTATATTTGCCTGATATTGAAATGAACATGAAGAGACCTTTGCAACTCCATAGTTAGAGGCAGGAATATTTGTTTAAATATTTAATTAGAAAACGGTAATTGTTTTTTAAGTCAAAAATTTATTTTTTTTTAAGTTAATTGTTAAGTAATTGTTTAAAAGATTTTAAACTTTATTTTATATATCGGCTGTTTTTAGCTGATGAAATAAATAAATAAATAATCAGATGCATATAACGTCCACTGGTTTTTGCCCAATTCAATAACCGGATCCCGGTTTTATTAAAATTGATTTTCGAAGAAACTGAAAACCGGTTTTAAAAAAATACATGTTTTTTGCGTACTCTAGTTCGGCCGTCAGTGTAGCAATGGCTAGTGTGTACTCTTGTACATGAGAACGTGGGTACCATCTCTGCTCTGAATACCTTACATTTCTTTCGACGGCGGTCAACTCGCTTACTGACGGCGACACTATCGACTACTTAGACCTGAAAATGCTCCTCAAAATACCGTAAGGAACCGGCGTAGTGTAAAACCAGAGAGCATATAGCTCAGTGGTTATGAGTAGCTCTAGCCAATCCCTTCAAGCCAATAGCTGTGTTGACTACCGCTATCTGCGTTTAACTATGAGCAAATCTCTCTGAAAGTTAAATTTATTTTATTTTTTTCTTCAAACCAGAAGGGAAACCTTTGTCATTAACTTTTTCTGAAAGCCAACAAGTTGAATACAGTTGCCCCAAAGGAGGAAATCTATAAACCCGAACGAAGGCAGTTCACGCATAAACTTATATTCCACAAAAATACTATGCCAAAGCCGGTGTTGGACCCACCGCGTAGGAGAAAATCCCAGATTTCGGCCTTAGACCGGCCACGCAGAAAGCTTTTTAACCCAAAAATACTATGCCGAAGCCGCGAAGCCGGTGTTTGATCCAAAGTTTAAAAAAAGGTATATTTTTTTGGAACGAAGTTCCTTATCGCATATTGCGGGATGGGGACTAAATTGAAATAAATTTACCAACTTATTATGCAACAACACAGTAGTATCAACTATATTGGGTATTTTTTTTTCTTGTTAATGGTTATTGGGATGTTTTCTAGGTAGAGCCTGCAATCAATATTTAGTATACATTGTAGTTTCCATCCCAATAAAAAGGAAATTTAGAAAAGCTACACAAACAACATCAACAACAGAAGATACGGGACAATATTTGGGTATTACATATATTCGTGGTTTAACAGACGAAAATAAACTGCATGAAATTATACCGAACACAAATATAACGTACGAAATGGAGCAATGTTAACATGCAAGGGGGAGAAGGAGAAAATTTCGGACAAATATAAAGGGTTTTCAATAAGAGTGCTACAAAAGTTTTTTAAATAAAACAAAACCGGTTTTAAATACCAATACAAATTCTTTATTCCTGTGAAAGTACGTTCGATGCCATTATGTATGAAACTCGATTTCTTTTGCATGGCCACCACGGGCGCGCTTGCAGAAGTCGAGACGCTAAACTCAATTTTCGACGGTTTTCAAGCATAAATCGGCCGATACTGCTGCAATTCCACGTTCGATAGCCGTACGAAGTTCATCAATCGTCGCTGGCTTGTTGGCATAGACCATAGACTTGACGTAGCCCCACAGGAAATAATCTAACGGCGTCAAATCGCACGACCGAGGCGGCCAATCGACTGGGCCATTTCGTGAGATATCACGTTCACCAAACCTGGTTTCCAATAAATTGATTGTGGCATTCGATGTGTGGCTTGTGGCGCCGTCCTGTTGGAACCACATGTCCTCCAAGTCCATATTATCCAATTGGGGCCAAAAATATTCAGTTATCATTGAACGGTAGCGATTCGCATTCACAGTAATGTGCCGGTCTTAATCATTACGGAAGAATTACGGCCCAATGACGCCGCCGGCCCATCAACCGCACCAAACCGTAATTTTTTCGGGATGCATTGATGACCCGTGGATTACGTGTGGATTGCTGTCTGACCAATAACGCATATTTTGCTTATTGACGAAGCCATTCAGCCAGAAATGAGCCTCATTGCTGAAGATGATTTTCACGAACATACGACGCTTATGGTGGTCAAGCGGCTTCAGTTCTTGCGTCAATTTGATCTTGTAAGGATGTAGGCCAAGATGTTTTCGCAAAATTTGCTACAACGACGTCACAGAGATGCCCAACGCTTGAGAACGAAGTTTGAGAGACACATTTGGGCTTTTTTGAACTGAAGCCTCAGCGGCAGCAATATACTCGACACTACGGGCACTTCTTTGTCTCACTGGCACGGGAACATTTTGTACTGTGCCTGTGGATTCAAATTTTCCACCAGACGCTCAATTGTTGATCTGGTAGGACGATTATGACGACCATAAATTGGACGTAGCGCTCTTAAAGTTGAGGCCACTGACTCCAAATTTCGGTAGTAAATTTTAATAATTTCGACTTGTTGTTGGCTCGTATATCTTTCCATGATGAAATGGCAAACCTTACTGAAGAGAAATGTCAAAAGAGCGGGAAAAAATATGGCGTCGTTTACTGTCCCTATTGATTTACTTTTGTAGCGTCTCTTTTGGAAAACCCGTTATATAGGAACAACAAAAAGAGCTCTTGGGATACGTATTGCCGAGCATAAAAAGATGCAGAGAAAAATAAGATGACCACAGCTTTGGCAAAACATTTGGCGGCAACGACCAAACAGCAGATTTTGACAATACGAGAATATTGGACAGAGAGCGAAGAGAGAGAGAGAACGCGATTGACATTGGAGAGCTTGAGAATCCAACAGCAAATACACAAGGCAATAAATGCCAAAGAAGACACTGACAACATAGGATATTCTTACTCTGCTGTGATAAGATGAAAATACTAATGTACAATTACAACTTTACGAGAATATTGTGTTTCAGTCTACTTGTTCATATTGTGATTGTTTATATTATTTTATAATATGTTGGTGCAAATCATGGTTTTATGTGTTTTTTGTATTAATTATTAAAAATTTGGTAAATAATGTTAAAATTTGAGGCGAAGGAAATTATAATAATAAAATATATTTTATCAGAATCCCTGATGAAGGCGACAACAAATTGCCAAAACGCGTAGTAGGAAAGCGAAATGAAAATTTGAGTCTTTTTTACGCAAATATAGACGCCCAGAAAACCCATTTAAATATATAAAAACCAAAGTGAAAGAAGTTTAAAAAAGAACATTTTCCTTAACCCTCGGACGTACAAGTAGGTCTGTGCAGACCTTTGTATACTAAATTGGGTATAACTTTTTTGTTTTCGTGTTAGAGACAAACTCTTCCATGACTTCCTGGAGCGACATGCTGGGAACACAGTGAGCAAAAAATCGGACCGATTATAGGTCCGGGTTGAGATTAATCCGGGTTGACAAATATTTTGGTCAAAACGGTATAACGGTATAACCAGGCCTGTGTATATTTTGTATGGAATGAATGGGGGCGGTGATTAAAAGCGATTTTGAGAGGGATTTTGTGCAAAAAATTTATATTACCGTACATAGGAAAGAACTCCGATGGAAAGTACTCCTTTCGATGGCGACGACAACACGGATCCACTTTATGCGCCGTTGTTAGATAATGTGGCTTCCGATGCTGAAACAGACATATCTATTGAAATGGAGAGTCTGTATGACGATGATGAGGATTTGGACGATTTATATGAAGGCGATGCAGCTGTCCCCGAAGTGTTTGAAGCCGTCGCGATGGATGAAAAGCCACATTCGTCAAGCTTGACTATATCGTACAAGTCTAAGGATGGTAAGCATTGGTCGAGGGCACCACCGGCCACTGGTAGACCTCGTGCACATAATTGTGTTACTGTGGGTCGTGAAGACCCGGCTCCAGGCACTACAAGAAACCTGATCTCGATTTTCAAATCTTTCACTACACCCGAAGTGAAGCAAATCGTAAGGCCACAGAGATATGCCGTCTATGGTCTGAGCAGAATTCTGAGCGTGAACGAAACCTGTGACGGAAATCGAAATATATGCCTTTATTGGCCTTACTTTGTTTGCCGGCATATTCGGCTCAAACAATCAGCATTCTCCAGAGTTGTGGGGTTACAACGGAAACCCTATCTACAGGGCGAGGATGTCTGCTTGCCGCTACAAACATATACTTAGTTTCATACGATTTGACAACAGCAGCACGAGATTCGCTCGACTGGGCGAGAACGTTGGTCTCAACTGGGTTGAGATGTACAGTGGTTTTGGACGAACACTATATGCTGAAGATGGTCTGAGCAGAATTCTGAGCGTGAACGAAACCTGTGACGGGAATCGAAATATATGCCTTTATTGGCCTTACTTTGTTGGCCGTCATATTCGGCTCAAACAATCAGCATTCTCCAGAGTTGTGGGGTTACAACGGAAACCCTACCTACAGGGGCGAGGTTGTCTGCTTGCCGATACAAACGTATACTCAGTTTCATACGATTTGACAACAGCAGCACGAGATTCGCTCGACGGGGCGAGAACGTTGGTCTCAAGTGGGCTGAGATGTACAGTGGTTCTGGACGAACACTATATGCTGAAGATGGTCTGAGCAGAATTCTGAGCGTGAACGAAACCTGTGACGGAAATCGAAATATATGCCTTTATTGGCCTTACTTTGTTGGCCGTCATATTCGGCTCAAACAATCAGCATTCTCCAGAGTTGTGGGGTTACAACGAAAACCCTATCTACAGGGCGAGGATGTCTGCTTGCCGCTACAAACATATACTTAGTTTCATACGATTTGACAACAGCAGCACGAGATTCGCTCGACTGGGCGAGAACGTCGGTCTCAAGTGGGTTGAGATGTACAGTGGTTTTGGACGAACAATATATGCTGAACATTTTGTTTGCCTCATATGATTTGACCAAGATCTTGATGACGAAATGGTTGGCATATGTTAGAACCATCAGAAAAAATAAAGCCTACATACCTAGGGAGATGCTGGATCATAAAAGAGAGGTATTGAAAACCTTATTCGAATACTACAACAATAATATCGCTCTGTTCTCCTACGTGCCACTAAAGAAGAAGGTAGTGGGGCTTATCTCGACAAAGTTACAATTCCGCTATCGACTCATGAAACCAGCGAAGAACCCATACCAGATTTTAGACAATAATATGTCTGGAGTAGAAACGATGGATCAGATGGGCGGTGGTTACACCTGTAAACGGACCACAAACAGATGGCCGCTGGCAATGTTTTATAACATGTTGGATGTTGCGGGATTGGCGCATTTCTCATTCACGTCAAATTGTAGCATGTCAAGAGGAACTATTGATTACCAACCAGCACATGCCGCGTCATCATCCACTAGACCACCGTGATTGATATGTTACAAACTGGATAAAATGCAGTGTAAAACACTATTCCATTCTTCGTATAAAATCAGCATTGTAACATTTTATTGCTAGAATAGCGTGAAAATAAGTGTTTTATTGTTTATTTTGTGTTTTTAATAGCATAAAATATATTTACACACACTTTTAGGACACATGGCTATGTATTTCCATATAAATCGTACATAGGTCTGCACAGGGCTGGTTATATATTTTAGCGCCAACAAACCCTTATACCTCCGACGGTTAATGTGTGCCTTTTCTTAAAAAAAGTAAATTTTCCCAGAGAAAATACCTATTTATATTCTAGCACGAAGTACATTTTCTCAAAAAAAAAATACATTATCGTAAAGAAGTACATTTGCTTAAACAAAGTAAATTTTCTTACAAAAAGTACCTTTTCTTAAAAAGGTATTTTTTTAAATAAGTACCTTTTCATAAACAAGTGCATTTTCTTACAACAAATTTGCTTTCCTTAAAATACTACCATCTCTTTAACCCTTCTGCACAAATTGGGTCAAAATGACCCAATTTTGAAGAACAACCGTCGAGAATCATGTCTTAGGATGGCTGCAAGTTTATACAACTTTTTCATATCCTTCTGGGAAAATTTTTTTGGCAAAGATCCAGGAAGCTGTAGTAGCGGACACTCCCAGTTCATCGAAGATCATTCAATTTCAAGATTCTACCTCCTGCTTTTTGGGTAATTGGGAAAAAGACAAAGACGCTTTTGTTTGTCCACATACCAAAAACTCAAACAACCACTCAATCCGTCGCAATACATGCAAAAACAATTTATGCAAACAACATGTTGTGTATAAGTATAAACACCCAGAATTAAACTTCTTGTCTTAAAATAAATATAGAATTTGTATATTTTATGTTCAAATAATAAAAAAAAAAAATTAATTAACCGTTATACGGATGTGTTTTTCATATTGGGTCAAATTGACCCACAAATTGTTTATGAGGGGTATAATCTGAATTTGTGCAGAAGGGTTAAAGGGTATCTTTTTTTGTGAAAAAATAACTTTTCTTGAGAGAAGTACTTACCGTTAAAAATGTACCTACTCCTGCAAAAAGACAAATTCAAAAAAAAAAAAAACAGCAGACAGTTGTCCCTGCAGGCTGTGTCAGGCCATTAAGTTTAACGTAGAATACGCCATCCGATAAGAAAACATATACAACAATAAATGATAAATAACATTAGCAAATTAATTTATTTATTTGGTAGTTACTTTTGATAATATACATAAGCTTGTGGTATATATGCAGTTACAATAACTGCTACAGTTTCTTTTATAGAGGGAGCAGAACTTCCAGATGCATGGTAAAATTTGAAATCATTCTTTCAATTTGTCAAATATAGACCTTCAATGCTTGAAACACGGCTAAGACCAACACAGACTAATTGATTTGATTGACATTTGCTGTCAAACAGTAGTTGAAAATAATGACGATTTTGTTTACGAACTTCAAGATAGAATTGCAGTTGTGAAGAAGCGAACCAATGTTATGTCAAAGGAAGTAACTGCATGCGCAAAACAAATCAATATATATTATATAATAAATATAAAGGGAACACAAAACTTTCCTGAGTATTTATTTCTCTGCATGACAACCACTCGTTGCTTTCTTGTATTTCGTGTAGGTGCCATTTTGATTAGTAGTTTTTATTTTAATTTACTAAACGTCAACTGTCAGCTGCTGTCAAACAGCATCAAGCAGCATTGTTATTTTGCTTACTTGGCGGCACTTTCATTTAACATGAAAATGTATGAATTAATTTTTTCATATATTTTTTATAATTATATATCCATGTTAAATTCAAATTCACATTTAACATTTTGTTTCACTTAAATACATAAGTAAATATACGAAATTTCAATATTTCATCAATCAAAATAACAGCCGAAGGTTTGTGTCCACACTGAAACAGCAACAGAGTTTGTGTTCACGCTACAAACTCAAACACTCAACCAAACACCACATATATGTTTGAGTGTATGTGTTTAAACAATTTTCATTTGAGAAATTTAAATATTAGGAAGACATCAACCAATATAAAATGTATATCAAACGAAAGTTAACATCTTCATTTACCTACAAAAAAAATTTTTAAAAAAAGTTATCTCGCCGTTTACAACAATAACAATCTGACATGACTCCCTATACCATAAGGTACGACGTATTCTACGCCAAAAAAAACATTCTCGTCAAAAAAAATGAATACCATCTCTTGAAAAAAGCCATTTTCTTACAAAAATCCCCTTTCTTAAAACTACCTTTTAAGTAGCCTTTCTGAAAATAAGGACATTTTCTTAAAAAAACAATAACCTTTTCTAAAATGTAGTAGCAATTAAAAGTACCAAAAATACCTGTTATAAAAAATTACTTCCTTGTAAAAAAACTTCATACTCTTATGGCTTTTTCTTACAATAAGGACTTCTTCTTAAAAATAGTACCTGTTCATAAAAAAACTTGAACTTTTAATAAAAGAAGTACCCCTCTTTAAAAAAGGCTCTTTTTGGTAAAATATAATACACATTCTTACAAAATGGACCTACAAATTTATTTCTCATTTTAAAAAATGCATCCTATAAAAAAAATTCTTTAAAAAAGTTTATCATTTTACAAAAAGTATATTTTCTTAAAGATCCATTTAAATGATCGTATTCTTCAACGGGCGCTTTAGACGTGTTGGCACTAACTAGTTCATAATATATAGTGAATGTTCAACTAGTTCATAATATACTAGTTCATAATATATATTGGCACCTCATGTAATTTTTTAAACCAAAATTTTTTTAAAAATCTTTTACAATTTTATGTCCCGATAACTTGAAAACTAAGACATTTATCGAAAACAATGTTCAATATTTTGCCCTTATTTTGATTTTGGCCCTTATTTTGTTTTAAATTTCGAGATTTGGATATGTTCATGGTTTGGCGATATGTATTTTCGATGTGAAGCCCTTAGAACTACCTTTCGAAAAACAACTAGAGGAATGTATTTTAGACATCTATACTTGGTAGTAGTATTGCTCCACTTATAATTGCTTTCGATAATGATTTCATTTATATTTTTGTTTGTCTATTACTAATTAGAGACCACATTCATAATTCTTACGAATCTTTTATTAAGCTAAATTTGTACACAAAAATCTTCTAATAAACCTCACACAAGTGCTTTGAATATGAATTTAAGTGTTTAGCCAAATCGTAGAATTAGGATATAAAAGAAAAGAAAACTACAGAAAATTTTCATTTACGAATACCACTATCATTCCGTAAATATCGTATATGTTGATAGCTTCGTGTGGAGTTAGATAATGTCATGTTTGCGGTAAACTACTAACCCCCCAACTGCTGTGGAAATTATTATCCTGTCCATCACCATCGCCATCACACCATCACCACCACCATAATCAACATCAGCAATTTTACCTTTGTATGTCACCACAATTTCTGTCGAATATACGTTTTAACCACCATTCATGACATCTCTATCAGTCGGTCCTTGCACCACATACAATGAAGATATTACAACAATTAATCATACGCACATGTGGCCTGTGGTGCACCAAGCGGAAAATCCCTTTTGTCTATGAGAGAAACCTAAAGGAGAAAAATGGTGAAAAAGTTTGTTAACACAAAAGAAACCTAACGCTTTATTTCATCTTTAAGACTAAATATTTCATTTAATTGATTTTACTTCTTCTTCAAGAATTAAGCAACAGGATATTACTATGTCTTCGAGAAGCCAATCCCTTTATTTGGTTAATAAGGAGCTCTAAGTCTTATTTTTACCCCAGAATGACAAGGGAAAAGTGATTTAAAAAAAGATATTTTATATAAGAAGATTAGGAAATCAGAAAAAAGGAGATAATAATTCTATTGGGGAATACAAATCCAACACCTATGTTATCATTGTTAAATAAATGGAGACGTATGAATAGTGTCATTGTGTTCTCCGATAGTTAATGCATATATGACCAACATATCCAGATACAAGGTGGACCATTTAAACCTTTCCAATGCCTTTAGTAATTGTATACAAAAAAAGATAAATTGAATGCTGTAAATTGATTTTTAGTCTGTTTTAAACTGTGCAAATTGGTTTTGTACACTTGGAATATGATATCGCCAACATGGTCGCCACTAGAGTGAATGGCACAATGTGCCCTTTTTCCGTATTTTCCAACACTTTTCGCAGTCTTTCAGAGTGAATAGTGGCCATTTCATCTCGGATATTGCCTGTCAGTGCTTCCAGGGCCCGTGGTTGGTGGATGTACATTTTGGACTTCAAATACCTTAGGATGAAGTGTGGAGTCGTTAAGTCCGTAGATGCGGAGTGTTACATTTATCTATATATTTGCAACCTATGTATATATACTATTTATCATAAAAATTGTTAGGTTGCAAAAGTTTAGTGAATCATTTTACACATTAGGTGGTAGGAAATATTAGTTCTCTAATCCGGGATATTTTTCGGATGATTTTTATTTTTTCTTGTTTGACTGAGTTCATTCACAATATAAAATATCCCATCGCATAACCATTTCCGACAAATATGCTGTTTTATTACGAACACTGTTTTGTTTCATGCTTTTGCTTTATTCAAACTTTGTCACAAATTTTCCAACGATTTTCTACAATATGGTAATTAAGAGCTTTTGGCAAATTTTACGAATTTAGAAAAAAAAGTACTAAAACTTAACCAAATAATAATGTCGTTGCTGCCATACACTCCGTTTTACTTATTTAAAGGCATTACAAATTCCATATTCAGCAGCCTGTATCTTTTACAATTTGTACCCGAGTGCAGAGTTTTAAAATGGAAATAGAAGATAGACATCTTGAGATATAAAAAAATTATGACAATAGTGGTTTTTTAACTAAAGAACTTTTTTTGAGCAATTTATAAAAAAAACGTCAAAAATTGTGCTATTTTTTTTGTTTCACTTGAATAAAGGCACTTTAACCAATTTTAATGAAAAAGAGTTTTTCTTATTTTTTTAAATTTATTATACTTTATGTAAGATCTATTATTAACGGGTACAACCCCCTTTGTTTTGAATAGCTTCAATTATACGGGTTTCAGTGAGAGATAAAGCGAATTTATGTAATTCAACGAAAATTGATTCCAAGCATCCTTAATGGCCTGAATTGTTACTGCTTGTCATCAAATTGCCTACGTCCTTCATATACCTTACGCAATAACCAACCCCAGACATTTTCGATAATGTTTAGATCTGACGAATAGGGTGTCAAGTCAAGAATATTAATATTTTGGGTTGCAGTGAACACTTTTACTACTCTGGCGTTGTGTATAGGGGCAATATGCAAGATATGGGACCAAATATATCACTGAACTTCGGAAAAGCCGACTCCAATAAAGTTTTATAGGTTGCACCAGTCATTTTTCCACTTTGAAATTCTAGATCGATGATGCCATAGTACGTAATTGCACCCCACACCATAACGCCGCCCACTCGGTTGTGATGTCGGTTCAAAAAACGCTTTTCTTTGCGCAGATCATTGAAATAATAGTTCTAGCCATCAGGCCCATCCAAATTGATCTTCTAGTCATCCGTAAATACAACGGTTCTCCAGTCATTTTCATGACCTCTTGGCTGCACATCCCATACCATGTAGTCGTTTGCGAATTGAAGCCGCTTTTTCTTAAGAGGAGCATTAAGTGGCAGCTTTTTTTTGTAATTTCAAGTATTTAAGATACTCACGGCTCTTCAATACTCTGCATACTGATGGCTTGCTCGCTTCCACTCCAGCTTGAGTTCTTATTTTTGACAAGGATAAGGCAAAATTTGAAGTAATTTAGATGATTTTTCTTTTCTCATACGTAGATAAAGACAATCAAACCCTTGCTTTACAATTTTTTCCATACCCCTCGGGGTCCTTGCTATAAGTGTCGACAACTGTTGGGCTTCGTACAATTTTTTTAGCTATTGCGCGGTTAGAATATCCTTCAGAACGGTAAACATCGATTTTAGTTTTTTCCGATAGACTTAAAATTTTTTGTTTTGCCATTTTGACTCGTAAAATGATTAAGATGTAATAAATTGTAATAAAAAAATGCTTCCTAAAAATTCATCCCTTACTTTAAAAATAATGAAGTGCCTTTATTCAAGTGAACCAAAAAAAAAATAGCACATTTTTGAACTTTTTTCATAAATTGCTCAAAAAAAGTTCTTTTGTTAAGAAACCACTGCTGTCATGATTTTTTATATATCAGGATGTCTAGCTTCTAGCTCCATTTTAAAATTCTGCAATCGGTTACAAATTGCAAAAGATACAGGCTGGTGAATATGGAATTTTTAGTGCCTTTAAATAAGTGAACCGGAGTGTATGTATGATGTAGTTGACATCATACAAACAAACAGTGATTACTGCAAAATAGTTTCCGTACACAAATTATAATGGTTCGCTGGTCTTTTAAGTTGAAACTCAACTTAGAAACTTCATACTTTGAAAATGACGAGAGTTTACATTAATTGCTTAACTTTTAAAATTTCATAAATTTTAGCCGTTGTGAAAGAGGAAGAAGTTTAAAGCAGGGTAATTTAAATAGTTAAGAAACGGCAGTGTGGAAAGCTAAAGAGTGAGCAAATTGAAACATACAGAAGGAAGAACGAATATCGAAAATTCTACCTAAAAGCCAAAAACGTAACTAATGGACATGGGTCAGGGCCCCCTTCTGTAAAGCCATGGACAGAAATCTCATCGTAGATATGCAGAGCATGTTGGGAGTGTGGAAAGACCATTTATACCCGCTACTGGTACCTGTAATAGCAAATGACGATGAGTCAATCGATCAGAATTTGGACGACGATGTCGATTGCCGAGATCAGAACAGCTATTGCCCGGCTTAAGAACAACAAAGTCGCAGGAGCCGATGGATTACCGGCGGAGCTGTTTAAGGCTGGCGGCGATGAGCTGGTAAGGTACATGCATCAGCTCATTAGCAAAATTTGGTTAGATGGATGCATGCCGGCGATTGGAGTCTCAGAGTGCTATGTCCCATCTATAAAAAAAAGTCGACCCGAGCCTCTGTGCCAACTGCCGTGGAATAAGCCTTTTATCCATAACATATAAGGTTAATGTGCGAAAGACTAAAACCAATTATCGATGACCTGATTGGACCACACCAGTGTGGCTTTCGGCCCGGAAAATCGACAACTGACCCGATTTTCACGCTGCTCCAAATCCTGGAGAAGACCCACGAAAAACAAATCGACACCTATTATCTAAATGTCGATTATAAGGCGGCCTTCGATAGCCCGATACAGGAGAAACTCTATAAAGCAATGTCTGAGCTTGGTACTTACGCAAAACTCATACGCTCTTGCAGGATAACCGGGACGAACACCAAATCCGCAGTGAAAGTTGGTAAGGATCTTACTGAACCCTTGGAAACTAAGCGAGGCCTCAGGCAAGGCGACACCCTATCGTGCGATATCTTTCACATCTTAATGGAGATCATTATTAGAAAAGCTGCAGTCAACATGAATAAAACCATGAGCAGCAAAAGTCACATGCTGTCCACTTATGCTGATGATATCGATATCATTGGGGGCACAATTACAGAAGTTACTGCGGTGTTTTCGAGAATCGAGAAGGAGTCAGCAAAGTGGGTCTGAAAGTAAATGAGGACAAGACAGAATTAATGGTTTCAACGAGCGATTAGAACAAAGCGTGAAAGTTTGTAACCGTTATAATTTCGAGGTAAAGTGTGAATTTATATACCTCGTATCTACCGTAAACAAAATCAACAACGTCAGCCTTGACATAAAGCGCAGAATTGTGTTTGTGAATAAATCTTATCTTGGGCTATGACATAAAGCCCTCTCTCGAGTAACAAAAGTCCAGCTGTATAGATTCTCATACAACTTGTCTTGCTTTATGGCACAGAGGCCTGGGTCATATAGCAAGCAGGTGAAATATCTTCGAGAGAATAATACTGTCGAAGATTTACGGCCCTATAGTGCTGTATGAAGTTTATGCCGACATTGCTGGCGCTGGCTAGGCCATATCAGTAGAATGGATGAAGTCGAACCGACATGAAGGGGTTTCGAAACCGAACTCGAAGGAAGGAGAAAAATAGGAAGATCAAGACTTCGCTAGAGGGACCAAGTTGACGAATCCCTGACGAATCTCTGCCAACTGGAGAGATAAAGCAAAAAATCGAACTGGTTGGCGAAATATGTTGTTTTCGTTTTGTAACATCCCTGATCCCCCGGGGTTGTTCGAGACCGTATAAGTACTTTAAATAGTGCCTCGAAATCTGAGATTTAAATAATGTCTCTAAATCATAATTCCTTTTTGGACCCATAAGATACTGGTATATACAAACAATTAACAACTGTTCAAGTGACCTGTAGCAATGATAGGTCTAGTCGAAATCTCAAATATCAATTTATTGTTTAAACTCGGTGGTTCGATACATTTCTTCACTTATGAGTTGGTAGTTCAGATATTTCTAAACTGATATTAGGTTTGTTAATAGTTTCTGAAAGATAGTTTAATAGTTTTCAAAGACATGCAACCTGTGGTCAAACTCAGATTTCGTATGTTCGAAATATTAACTATGAGACAGTATCATACCTTTGTGGACCAAAATAGGTCACTTTTCGCTTGAACAATTGCCAACGTATTTTGTGCTCTGAGTGTTGTGTTGCCTAAGTTGTGCGATGCTGACCGAAATGAAGGACCCACCGTGCGTACTGTACAATTTTGTGCTAGCTATGATTGCAGACTTTCTATGGACTGAAATGAAAGACATGAACTTGGATAATCTTTGGTTCCATCAGGATGTCACACCATGCCACACAACACATCAAATAAACGATGGTTTGCGCACGAACTTCCGTAATCGAATGATCAGCCGTATTGGGCATGTCTATTTGCCGTCTCGGAGATGCGCTTTTACCCCTTTATACTGTTTCTGGTGGGGTGCTGCTAAAGACCGATGATATGCGAATATTCCATATATTAGCCACACCCTGAAGGCTAATATCGTCGGATCTAGTCTTGGGAAATATCCAGAAACCGCCAATAAAGTTTGCAGAAATTTGACTGACAGGATGAGCTACCGCCGAAATCGTGTTCCAGAAATAGTAACAATATTACTTATTTTTAGTAAAGACATAATATACCAAAATATAAGGATATATAAAGATATAAGAAACAAAAACCAAAAGAAATATTTTCCTGACCTTGTAAAAAAGAGCTTTCAATATGAATTCTTTAAAGAAAAACACACTAATTTTTAAAAAAAATATAAATGTTTTTTATCTAATGTGTAGTACAATCGATACAAATAGGTTTTAAATAAAACGTCTTTCAAATGGCGTCCACATCATCTTCTGCAGGATCGAAGTCGATGAACCCAATATTTTCGTGCACTTTTTCCACTAAATCAAGTCGTATTTCATGAATAGCGTGTTCACTATTAAAGCTTGAAGAGAGTCTGTTTTCTTGCTAAAGACCAATGACTTCTAATAACCCTATAGGAAATAATCTAATGGTATTAAATCACAACTTCTTGTGGAGGCCGTTCAATTTCACAATTTCTTGAAATACTCGAATCTCCAAATTTTTCTCGCAATAATTCTGCTGTTGAACGTAGCCCCGTCTTGTTGGAACCAGATGTTGTAAAGATCAATTTCTTCCAATTTCGGTCATAAAAAGGTGGTTATCATCGATCTATACCGCTCTGCAGTGACAGTAACGGTATTACCAGCTGCATTTCGAAAGAAGTACGGACCGATGATTCCACCAGATCAAAAACCACAATTTAGGTGAAAGAAATGGTTGTTAGTGAATAATTTGTAGATTTTCTTCGCACCAGAATCGACAGTTTCGCTTATTTACCGCACCACTCAGATGGAAGTCAGCCTGATCGGAGAAGATGATTTTCTAAAAAAATCATTATCGTTTTCAAGTTGTTCCAAGACAAAATCAGCAAATTCATGACGTTTATGGTAGTCCAATGGCTTCAGTTCTTGAGTGATAAGAATTTTATATGGATGGAAGCCCAAAGCCTCTCTCCAAATCCGCCAGGTTTTGGTTTGAGACAGTCCCAATTGTTGATTACGTCTTGGAATCGAAAAATTGCGGTCTTCAGCAACACTTGCCTGAACGTCAGCAATATTTTCGTTACTGCGAGCTGCTCTTTGTCTTATTGGTACTTGAACATTATGTAAAGAAACTGTACGATCGTTATTTTGCAAGAACTCGACGAAAAGCGAGCACAGGTGGACGATTATTACGACCATAAAATGGCAAAAGCTCACGAAAAGTTGCAATTGGAGAACGGTTATTTTGTAAAAATAATTTAATAATTTGTAAACGTTGTTCTTGCGTGTATGAAAAACAAATGACAGATCATGACATACTACAAATGACAGAAACGTCACTTAGAAATCATATCACTCAAATTGGAAAACCCTATTCATTCATTCAATATATAGGAAGAAAGTGAATTACATTAAAGTTAACAGTTCACGGTGTAAAAATCAGATATAGGGCAATTTTGAGGATCAAAGAAATAATCACCTCAAAATTTGCCAAAAAATCTTATTACACCAATGTAGAGACCTTATCAACTCACTAATATCGATATCAGCTTACGTTCTTCTGAACAATTTTATTAAAATTTGACATTTGGTAATTTATTATACGATACTAGATAAAGGTTATCGATTGCTAAAATTATTCTCCCTATATATCGGCAGAAACTGAAAAAAAAATTAAAATTTAGTAAACTGGCAACCCTAGCAGTTTTGGTATCAATACTGAACTTCGGATTTGAAATCTCCTTATGACTCTACACAATATTGAAGTAGTCGCAAAACTTCTCAAAGACTTTAATTTAAAATTCCGGTTACTATTCTCGAAACAGATTAATATATAGTACTAGCTGACCCGGCAGACGTTGTCCTGCATAATATTTCAAGCGATTTGTGTGGAAGGTACCACACCCCTTTGTCCAATTGGACCGAATAGCAAATCTAAACCACCCTGGGCGCCACCCAAATGCATACAAAAAAATTTATTCAAATCGGTCCAGAAGTTTGGGGGGAATTCAGTCACAAACACACGTGCAGTAGAATTATATATATAAAGATTACATGGCTTAAATATTTATAGTTTCTAGCTAACTAGAGGGAGTTATGAAAGTGTACGAGTACTTCATATTTGTGTTATCATTTAAAAAATGTGTATTTAACATGCAACATTAACATCGTCTCTTTATTTCATTTAAGCGGGTTTAATTTCTTGCAGATAAACACAAATGTTGGTGTATGCATTTGTTAGGATGTCCTGTATTTTGATTATCTATAATGTTCCATGGCGAAATATTAAAATTTCGCTACCACAACGAATAAATGTTTATATACTTATATTCCCATTATTTATTTAAAAAGAATGTTAAAACAATTTTAAAATATATTGTTTAAATAAACGGATCACGAAGATCATAGGGCATCAACGAAGTCCCTACATCGATTTCGGTATATGGCAAGTGATTTAATTTGGCTGCATTATACTTTAGACGGGGTAGTTTGTGTTCCTTCTCTTGGCACCGGTTCCGTGTACTTGGCGGTCTTCATGGCCAACGACACCCCTGCGGGTACCATTCAAGTGCCGCTCTAGCAATATGTGTTGTTGACCGCCTAAGTAAATGACCGATCCAAGTCCATGCTCTTCTAAGTATATCCCATTCGATTGTACTATTGCCAGAGTACTTCATTATAAATTGTCTTGGGCAAGTTGAATGAGAGTATTTGGCTCAGTCAACGATTGACAAACGTTTGGAACTTCCTTATTTTCAGCTTTTACAAGCCCCAAGTAGTGAAACCGTACAAAAGTATGGACTTCACACTGAAATCGAATATTCGTTTTTGATATTCTGTAATTGTGCCAGATTTTTTGCAGGTTGAGAAATGCAATACGTGCCTTATATATACGATCATCTATATCCCCCGCCGAGCTACCGTCCCTGTTAATGTTGCATCCCAAACGAATCTACGTCTTCAAGTAACGAACCATCAACTGTTAGTGGAGAATTTTCGTTCTGTGCGTTTTGCCTTCTTTATATTTATTTTCTATTCTAATTTTCTTGCATTTTCGGAGAGTCAGTTCACCTTGACCTCGATGTCATAAAATTATGTGGCCATAATATATATGTCATCTGCGTAGTGGATATCATGTAAATGTTCATATATTCTCCACTGAATAACGTAGGGTGTTTCTGCATTAGTTGCTTCCATTACCTCGTCCATATGTAGAAGAAATAATGCGGGGGAGAAGACACATCCTTGGCTCACTCCCGCAGATATGGTGAAAGGTTGGTTTTCTTTCCCACTAAAATGAAATTTATTCGCTGCATCATGGACACTGTCTTGTCCGGTATCCCCTTTTGAGCCAAGGTAGACCACATTTAGTTGGAGTGTACACAATCCTAAACTTGTTCGAAGTGATGCATTGATCTCTGCCTGCGACGAAGGTTCCGTTGATATACATATCTCTTGCCGGTTTAGGATGTGAGTATGCTATCGAAGGGCTACACTGATGTTCATCATTTGGAAGTCTAGATTCTGTCACTCCACTGGCTGATTTGGTGATGATATCTCCGTGCCATCATTAGCTGTTAACGATGCAGTACTCCACACAGCTCTTTAGTGAAGACTACACAATGCGGATGTTACCTGTAGTTGCAGCTGTTTCGGTTTCCTCCGCTATATTGTTCAAATAATTGTTGTAATCTGAACGGACCATGTAACCCACTCTACATGCTGATTGTCGATAGTCTGATGTTAGCTGCCCCTTTAACGTTAGTGTCTTCAATTGTGTACGCATAATGTGTAGAGTTCAAAATATCGAATTTCAGTCTAGGATTCTGCACCAATCCAAGATTTAGTCACACATCTTTTCTCACCAAGGACCTTCGTGACGGTTGCCTTCAACGTTTGAACAATGCCTGGCCACCAATATTGACTGTGTCGAATTGGAGCGTAGAGTTTGGTCGAACATCATTGATATCAATGGGTCCTGCTACCGGTCTATATTGTACTATACGATTTTGCCTCTAATACCGTTGACAGCCGCTGAACGGAGATGGGAGTTGCCCACTAAGAGTTGGTGGTCGATAGTAATATCAGCACCACGTCTAATTTTTAAGTCCAGCAAGGAACCCAGAAACATCTTGCTGACAAGTATATGGTCAGTTTGATTGAAGGTTTTAACTTCGGGTGATTCCCATGCATACTTGTGAATATTTCCGTGTGGGGGAATTTCGTTCCGCCGATAAACACTTGATGGCGACTACAGAAATCTATGAGCTTGTCCCCATTGCTGTCTGTCGCAGTTCCAGGACTATGTATTCCTGTAGGTTGCTGTTATCCTTGCCCAACTTGGCATTGAAATCTCCAAGAAATATTTCAATGTCAAACAGACAAGGACAGGAGAACAAGGAGCTTACATCAAAATCAAGTCGGCTATGAACCTCGCTGTTATTACGACCGTGTGTAACATTTGTTCCACATATTTGGAGACCCCGTGAAAGTCTTGCGAAAGAAATTGTACTGAGCCAGAAGTTTAAAATTTGTGAAGCAAGATATTTGCTAAATATCTGTGGAGTTTTTTTTTTAAAGTGCAGCGGATACTTAATGATTATTAAAATACATTTCAAATTAAGGTACACCCTATTTATTATATACAACATTTAGTGGCAGTTGCATTTACAGTAGCAATATTGACAGCTAGGGAAGCACTTTTATTCATGTACACAGTATGAACATTATCTTATAAATATACTATTTGCTCGAGAATAAAACACAAAAGCGACAACGAGTAATGTATTTACTTAGTTTTGTATGTCCTTTGGTCAGAGAACAAGAAGATATAACAAAGAGAGAATATTCAATTTACTTAAAGTACAGTAAAACGCGTTGCTGCTGTCACTGTCATTGTCGTTTACAATGAATTGTTTTCCTCTTGGCCTTGTGGTGACATATTAAGTAAATATAACGATTCACAGAGTAAGCTTATCTTAATGGCTACCAAGAGAGTTCCTTGGTAATTTTCAATTGTGTAATGAAAACGCAGGAAATGTTGTGTCGGAGCCATGACCAGCAAATGTTGTAATAATTATATATCTCATCATTGATGCAATTATGAGCTTTACATAATTGAAAAGATGGAGAGGGGAGAAATAATTTTTTGAAATCTTAAATCGTATGACAATCAGTTAGTCATGTGTATATAGACAGGGTGCGCCATATTCTAGGTCGGTATGAGAATATTGAATAACTTAAAAAACACGAATTTTCAGGTACGTAATATTTTTCTTGCATTTAATACGTTACAATTTTTAACAACCATATCAATCAAATACCGGCCTCTATTGACCACGACAAAATGCGCCCTTTTTCCATAACTTTTTCCAAGACCTCGAGAGTTTTAGCAACGATTTTGTGTTGTAAAGCGAAGCATAGGATACATGCTAATTATTGTAATGAACTGACGTTCAATAACATGTGATCTTATGTCAATCGACTGAAAAATGTCAAAGTTTGTTGCCATACCGACATAAGAGGTGGTGCACCCGTTGTGTCAAGGATGGGAAGTGCTTCTGCTAGAAACAGCTTAGTGCACACTTAAAGCGTAAACAATTACAGATGCTATTAAGAAAATAATTTGTGTTGGTTTACTAGACATATAACGGGTCCGCCAAATAACTTTTTTTTTTGAAAATGCTATAAAAAAAAAACTACTGAATATTTTCTCAAATTTATTTTTTTATTTGAAAGTACAATCCTTCCGGTTAATAATGGAAAATAATTTCATTCAAATGGCTGCCTCGGCTGGCCATGCAGTAGCCTACACGATCGGTTCAATTTTTAAGCACATTATCGATTGTGTGCAGCTGTATTTCACCAATGGCTTCACGAATATTGTCCTTTAAAGCGGGTATGTCAACAAGCAAAATTGTCGCATTTGGGGCACATACAAACCCGCATGCATACATTGAAATGCCGATGCACCCAAAATGAGTCACTGTTTGGTGGGGATTTTGGTCCAGAGGCATAATTGGGCCATTTTTCTTCGAAATGATGACGAATAACACAGAATGGTGCCGCAAAACTATGCCCAGTGAAAAACGAAATAAGTTGGGTACAACGGGCTGTCAGTATTGACACACCTAGTCGAATGAGGTATGTATACCACGGGACATCGTATTCCGTCCCCGTTGTGGAACCTGTAAATTGATCCAGTATGGTTAAGGGGCGTTCAAACTGTATGTTATCTCACCCCGATATTCCAGGATGTAGCTGAAGAATGGACGTACATTGACACCTGGCGAAACAACTAGTGCTCTGCAGAAATGAACTAAGATCATTCAGCTCAACTTCCTGAATTTCTGATAGATCCAATATGAAGTAAGATGCTTGTTATTTTCTTCTACTCATAGAAAAGGTCGGGCAGTAGCATACGTGATGCTCCATCGTTCGTTCTCCAATTCATCCCCACAGTTTCTGCAGTAAACCTGAGCTGAGATTCCAAGTCTAGGCTGTCTACTAAATATTGTCCAGTGATCACAGTTGATGGCATGGAGATATCTTGTGTAGGAATGGATAACGGATGTAGCATACGATATAGGCAATAACTTGGCCATGCTTGCCTGGTGATCCTTCAATTTGTGCCACGAAACCATCTATCGTTCGCATGCCTGATAGCTTTGGTTTTGTATGTACATATTCTTGCATGCACAAAGGGGCATACCCATATGTTACATATCGAGTGGAACAGGTAAGTTAGTTTCTAATCTTGCCAGCTCATCTAATCTACCGATAACAGGAATGACCCTGTGCCCCGGCACCCATATATGTTGAACATCAAACTTTTTGGACATCTCACCTAGAGATGCGCGGCAGTTTTGGGCAGTTATTAAAGTCAAGAATACAGATTGGATAGATTTCAAAGTAGCCTGACTGTCAGAGTGGACGTTGATACCCCAAGCGATAATGAAGGCCTATACCCAGCTCTTCAGAAAATAGTATAAACCCTACCTTGTCGTCTAGTTTGGGCCCATCAATGTTAAAGCCTACATACCTTCTATAATCTGAATAGGTCCTTTCTAGTCCTAGCTGTTCCGGATATGGGTGGAGGCGGTTCTCTTAAAGATAGAAATGGATGCCATGTAGTCGACTTTTGCGGTGCATAACCGCAGATTCGGTGGCCTTCGGTTGTTACAATAGATAGTGTGCACGGCTGTTGTGCGAGAGAACGTGGGTTCGATCCCTGATCTGAGCACCTTGCACTTCTTTCTCTCCGCTATTCCTTCCTGGGTATTTGTTTAACTGCAGATCCGTCAATATCGCGACCCATGACCCTATGAGCAGGTGATACATTACGAAGCATGTCCTAGTTGGATTGCCGGCTTTACAGCCATTGGCATTCGCAATAAATCTAGTGGTAACAGTTGTGGGATGACCCCCAAAACGGTTAGTTGACAGCATAAAAACGAATAAATAGCTTTCCTTATATTGAATGTTGAACATTAACAACCGTGGGAAACATTAAATTGAATAGAATTACTTATTCTCAGATTCATTGTTGAAAATTCTCCATTTAATTGGTTTTTAAAGGATATTCTGTGAACATGTAAATTGAGCTTTCAGATGACGGGTGTAAAATTCCCAATTTGATTTCGAATTTGAAAATTAAGATAAACTCAATTGTAATGAAATGAATAACAGAAATTATTAGGGGTTTTTTGACTGGGGCTTGTTTCGTTATGAAATAAATCCCATTGCAAATAAAGAACTACCGTGCAAACAGAATGAGTGACTCTCCCGATCGAACGATAATACTGAATAGATGGATGGTTCCTGTGAAATTTAGTGTGAAATCTATTATATGTTATGTTAAAAATTTTATAACTCTGGTTGTAGAAAATATATAGAGTGGCTGATTAATGTTGCCACTAAAGCAAACCTTAAATGCATTTTCTCTGTGAACCTAATCGGTTCTATTTCTATTTATTTCGTCGGTGGTGCAATGGCTAGAGTGCGCGACAGTTGTGCATGAGAACGTGGGTTCCATCCCTGCTCTGACACCCTAAATTTCCTTCAACGACGGCCACCTCGCTTAGTTATGGCGATACTATCGAAGACTAAGCTGTTAAAAAGCTTCTCAATACCGTTCGGAGCTGGTGTAAAACTACAGGTCCCAATCAGTGAACGAAAAATTAGAAAGCTCACAGCTAACAGGTTGTGAGAAGCTTTCCCAATCCCTCCATGGGATGTAATGGGAAACAGGGTTTGGAACGAGCTTCCTTATCGCACGGTGCGGAATGGGGGTGTTATTTAAAAAATAAACAAGTTTTTTTAACACTATTATGCTACAACCCCGTATTTTTCACTATATTGGGTACACTTGCTTTGGTTCGTGTCTAGACTAACAATGTTGGGAAATACCTTATTTAAGGGGAAGTTTTCTAGGTGGAGCCTGTAACCAATATTTAGTATATGGGTGATTGTTCGGAAATTGTCATTTTCTCGTCCTTTGAATTTTCCCTCCCTAAAATGGTGGAATGGTGATTAAATTGCGACATGTTCCCGAAGCTTGGATGGTACTCTATTATTTCCATGAAACACATTCCATTCTGATCCGTGTAAGTCGGTTTTAGGGAGAAAAAACTGTTCAAAATGTCACAACCATGGCCTGTCCTCCGTATCGAATTCAGGACTTCAGCAGTAATATCCGCCAAGGACGTGGCTTGAAAGAAGTTACCTGCATATATGTTCTAAGGGATATTTAGATTTACAATTCTATTGAATTGAGATTGAAATTGAAAAGCTAAGTCACAAAATAATACGTCACAACCGTTCTCTTATGATTCACATATGCCGTACGATATTTATGCTTGATTCCCGGTTATGAAAGTAATATTTCATTGCCTGAACTTGTCTTTGGAACTTGTCGAATTCCAAACCGGTCTGGAGCACGGCTAGGTTAAACACTGAAAGTCACAACCGTGGCTGTCACAACCGTGTCATATAGTTTCCAATACTGACTAAAATTGATAAATAATGGTTTCTTGACACTGAATGATTAATGTGGAGTAGGCTGTTGCAAAGACCTGACAACACAGTAGGCTTTTGCGAAGACCTGGCAACACAGTAGGCTTTTGCGAAGACCTGGAAAAACGAGAGTGAAGTATTTGACATATCTTGTGGCAATCGTCAGTCGTGTGTAGGTCGTGAAAGGTGTTAGTCTATTGGCGAAGTTAACTAAATAAATTAGTTAAAACATTAAAATAGTGCGTTTTATTCAATTGATATATATTAGCGGTCATTACAATTAAGTTTCGTTTAGGCAGTCACTACCGTGGCATCGGAATACCATCAATGCTCCATAACTTCGATTGCTTTGGTGTTGTAGTATAGTGATCTTCAGATCATACTTTTGGACCATGATAACATTCAGAAATGTAAAAAAATGGTACTGCAGACATATCGAAGTTTGGAAAAATTGCTATCTGAAAAATAACAATTTCCGAACAATCACCCATATATTCCAGTTTTGAACCCAATAAAGAGTAAAGTTTTGAAAAGCCTGTTCTCCTGTCCATTCCCACAGCTTCTGCAGTATGCGAGCAGAAATTCTTGGTCTCCACATCTCGTGATTATAATTAGATTTAAGTGGAGGTTGCCATAGCCCAATCTGAATTAGAGATTGTGTAACATGGTTTTGTCAAAGGCTGAGTCCAGGGACTTTCGTTAGGATCCATACGACCTTTCGAATTAAGTACAGAATAGTGTACTCTTCTCTGAGGTTTGAATTCAGATCCTTTGTTGGGTTTTTAATGATACAGAATAATTTATTTTAAAGAAACAACATCAATTTATCCACACGCTGAGAACACACTTCTAGTTTGGATCGATTGAGGATACCGTGCAGGGAATGGTTTGAGAAGACTCCTTTGGCTGCGATCTGAGAGCAGTTTTCTAGGTGCTGATTGACAACAATCTTCTGGGAACGGTTGAGAATACTCTTCTGGGAATAATTTCAGAACACTCCGTTTGGATGGATCTGATAATGGCTCAAGACCATTTCGGTTCGTGCTTCAATGCGGGTATCTTATATTTGATCGGGATCCGGAATCGGATTTACATCGGTTAATCGACCGAAGTCGATATGGTGGAATAGTTGACCAAAGTCGCTATGGTGGAATAGTCAGTCGAAGCCGCCATTGTAGAATCGTCAACTGAAGTCGCTATGACAGAATATTCAGCCTTAACCGCTATTTTGCAATAGTTAACCGAAGTTGCTATGTTGGAATAGTCAGCCTAAGCCGCCATTGTGGAATCATCAACTGAAGATGCTATGGTAGATTATTCAGCCTTAGCCGCTATTGTGGAATATTTAACCGAAATCGTTCTTTTGGAATAGTCAGCCTAAACCGATATTGTGGAATAATCAGTCTAAGCTGCTATGTACTGTATTTAAGTGAAAAGTTTTTCTCTTGACCCCTTTCGAAATTAGAGTACCGAGATCTATCTGTGATCGTATCGGGTGTTGCGCTGGGTAGCGACTGACTGATGCTGCTGGTCTATCTCATTAATGTGAATGAGAATTACAGCGAACCACTTATTCTTGTGTGGTCGCTGTCGCACACTGACCATTCTTATCTGGGGTCGTTCGTGACTGAAGTTGACTGGTGTGTATGTTTACTTGTGTGTGTGGTTGTTCGCGGGTGTGGTTGGCTGGTTGAAGTGGTCGGTGTGAGTGATGGTTGTCGCTGGTATTTGCTTAAATTATGTACAGGCGGATTATGACGTCACGTTACAACTGTCACAACCAAATTAGAGGCCGTCAGAACCGAATTAGAGGTTGTCATAACTGAGTCAGAGGTTGTCCCTACTGAAGTTTTAATTATTTTTCAATGAATTTAGTAACGATTTGTTTTCATGTTTTCTGATAAATAACTGCAAAGCTAGGAAATAATGCACTTTCTTTGAGGAAATGAATAAATTGTATTTGCTATTTCCGACCATTTTTGACGAGTAGGCCATCGTGGTCACCACAAAAATTCTGTTTGTACTGCACGATGATAAATGTCTAAATTTTCTGGAATTTCAGACGTTTTAACACAAAACCCATAATTACAATATGTTTCCTTACCTTTCCTGAATAGCCAAAATCTTGGTATCATCGTGATATTATCAATTATACATTCCAATTATACAATTGTTTGTATGTAATATTTGATTTTAGAATTTTAAACGTCAGGTTTGAAATATATCATTTGTGGCACAACAATTTGAACGCGGCAATTGTAATTAGGTGGCATCAGTCGAATTTGCGGTTGTTACAATCTCTTTGCTAGCTAATAGTTACCTGAGCATAGGATTGTACTCCTATTGAGGGCTTATTATATCTTCAAACTTTTAATTTGAAGTCATTCAGGTAATTCACCAAAATACAAATTTATTCTATATGCTCTACATGTATTTTCTAATTACAGGCAATTTGTGGTTCAGCTGCCTGGGATCGTTTGATGAATGCTTTGTTTTGAGTTTTTCTTCATTAACCTATGTCCCGATACCCAGAGTAGGGATACCCAGAGTAAGAAGACAGATTGAAAAGATTTTATTGTAATACTAGACAAAAAGAAGGCGGAAATGACTATTCTTACCAGCTAAATTGAAACTTTTGTGATTGTACTGTTTTTTCTGACATGGAGCGCTTTGAGTCTTTTCCCAGCACTCTAGCACGGACTCTATTACTCAGCATACCACCTACTATGAAGCCATACATTTTATAGCTTATATACTTTCTATTCCCTAGTATCTGTTTCTCCCAGCTTTTCATTTGCGTCATATAGTCTAAATAGTAGCGAAATGTGTTCAACCCAATATTACTAATAAAGTTTTACCCACTTCCTTTATATGTTACAGTTTCCTTTTTTTTGCACCTGCAACTCTTTCTGTGCACAACTTTATTGCAGAAACATTCATGTGGCACATATTCAAAACTTTTGCGTAATGTAACCACACTGTGTTGGCATAACATCGCAGCGAATGATTGTTAGTACATGTAATAGTTTAATGCTTAGTTTGATTGTCCGGAAAACGGACATATGTATAATTCCACAGTGCTATCCCTTTTAGTATTGCAAACTTTTAGGCCCCTATGTAAATGGTTGCAGTAGTATAAAGTAATTTAGACCACTATACAAATTCTGTTAAACTTTAAGTGAATATTGGTTTAGTCTGATTTGTTGTTAGATGTTTCGAACTCCTAGGGTGGATGCAAAAGTTATGTCAGAGTGAAATGTGAAACCAGTTGTCTGTGAATTCAAACTTTTAATCGCGTTAGCTATGTGGAAGTATTCGTACAAACGTCGGCGAGCAGCTTTTGTTATGAGGTAAAATTAAAGTCTGACTGTTGTGAATGAACTCTAGGAATATTACTCTGATACAAATCTATGAAGAATTTAGAAACACGTGTAATGAATCTTAGCATATTAATTAAACACAGTAAGAAAAACAAATGTGTAGCAATTGGAATGGTCTGACTTCGAGGTTTGTTATCAAATAAATCAAAAAAAAAAAAATGTCTAAGACACTAAAAATAAGGCATTCCATGCGATTCTTTATATATTGATTCCACTGCGAGCAAGTAATTGAGAATACGAAATATCTGGATAAGCATGACGAGATTCCTCTGGACAACTAAAACTTTCACCTAATAATAGTTAACGAGTTTAAAAATGAGCAAACTTGGGCAAAATATAGCATGTCAATTAATACTTTCTGGTGCTTTTAAAACCTTGGCCGACAAATTTTGAGTCATCAATAACTATAACTATAACTATAACTATAACTATAACTATAACTATAACTATAACTATAACTATAACTATAACTATAACTATAACTATAACTATAACTATAACTATAACTATAACTATAACTATAACTATAACTATAACTATAACTATAACTATAACTATAACTATAACTATAACTATAACTATAACTATAACTATAACTATAACTATAACTATAACTATAACTATAACTATAACTATAACTATAACTATAACTATAACTATAACTATAACTATAACTATAACTATAACTATAACTATAACTATAACTATAACTATAACTATAACTATAACTATAACTATAACTATAACTATAACTATAACTATAACTATAACTATAACTATAACTATAACTATAACTATAACTATAACTATAACTATAACTATAACTATAACTATAACTATAACTATAACTATAACTATAACTATAACTATAACTATAACTATAACTATAACTATAACTATAACTATAACTATAACTATAACTATAACTATAACTATAACTATAACTATAACTATAACTATAACTATAACTATAACTATAACTATAACTATAACTATAACTATAACTATAACTATAACTATAACTATAACTATAACTATAACTATAACTATAACTATAACTATAACTATAACTATAACTATAACTATAACTATAACTATAACTATAACTATAACTATAACTATAACTATAACTATAACTATAACTATAACTATAACTATAACTATAACTATAACTATAACTATAACTATAACTATAACTATAACTATAACTATAACTATAACTATAACTATAACTATAACTATAACTATAACTATAACTATAACTATAACTATAACTATAACTATAACTATAACTATAACTATAACTATAACTATAACTATAACTATAACTATAACTATAACTATAACTATAACTATAACTATAACTATAACTATAACTATAACTATAACTATAACTATAACTATAACTATAACTATAACTATAACTATAACTATAACTATAACTATAACTATAACTATAACTATAACTATAACTATAACTATAACTATAACTATAACTATAACTATAACTATAACTATAACTATAACTATAACTATAACTATAACTATAACTATAACTATAACTATAACTATAACTATAACTATAACTATAACTATAACTATAACTATAACTATAACTATAACTATAACTATAACTATAACTATAACTATAACTATAACTATAACTATAACTATAACTATAACTATAACTATAACTATAACTATAACTATACTACCACTTCTTTAAAATAAGGTTTTTTTTGAAGAAATGGTACTTTGTTTAAGAATATGAATAGGTAGTTTTTTGAGAAAATTACAATTTTTTAAGAAAAGGAACTTATGTATTTCTTAAATTTTTTTTTTTAAATGTCTTTCACTTTGGCTTTTCTAACTTTACCTTTTATTGAATTCAAAAGTAGAGTATATAAATATTGGTTACAGGCTACAGCTAGAAAACTTCCCACTAAACAAGAAATTTCCCAACATATGTTAGTCTAGACAGAAACGAAAGCAAAAGTACCCAATATAGTGTATAATACTGGGTTGTTGCATAATAGTGTTAAAAAAATTGTTTAATTTTTTTTCATTTCGTCCCCATCCCGCAACGTGCGATAAGGAACTTTGTTCCAATAATAATATTGTTTGCGTTTAAGTAGAAAATACACAATTTTAATAAATAATAATTTCCTTTATTTTTTTCTATAAAATTCATAATGGGATATGGTATCAACAGATGGTGGTGACAGCCATTAAACTCAAGTAATTAATTCAGCATACCAATATATTATTTGGTACAACGGAATTAGGTTTTACATTTTTCGTTGATCCTACAAACAGAATAATCACCACTACAGGATAATTGTATTGCTCGAACTAAAACTCGATTAACAGATCACATTTATATCTTGTTGCTGGGGCTTCAACTAAATATTTCAGTTCTTGCAACGAAAACTGAATTACAAATCAAACGATATGCACAGAATTTGGTGGTACGGAACATAAATATTGGTAATGACAACTGCATAATGTGATAGTCGAAGGAACCGCCAAATGTTATTTGGCTGTATATAGTTGCCTACCTACTATGAGACTAAATATTGACTCTACCCCATTTGAGTTAATTTATATTTAACAAATCTTTATTTTATGACTCCATAATAAAAATTTCCCGTAGAATACAACTCTAGCAAACGGTGTAACAGCACAATAGTCTAAAAACAGCCAAGGAGTCACTTTGTATTTTGCATATTAATATAGGAAAAACAAAAAATAGATCAAAGACTGTAATTACATATTTGTCTTACGCTTTAAGGATACTTGCACGTCAGCCTTATGTCTATCCTTCTAATTCTTAAACTAATGAAATAAAAATATAGCTAAAATGGATCAAAGCAACACTCTACTGCACACAAAACAAAATATACCATACTACCGCCATACTAAGAGCCTGGGAATTTTGATATATGTATGTATTCAAAGTTATATTAAAATTTAAAGAATTAAGAATATTCTTTAAAGTTTTTCTAAAATGAATACTCAGCGTACACCCATGGCTGAAATTAAAAAAGTTTAGATTATTTGTTTTGTTTTGAGTGTGTATTAGCCTTAATATTAACATATAAATGAAAAGCGATTTACTTTGTGTTTGCTAAGGACTTTCTCAGCTACTACTTTATGGTATCCATATGAAAATTTGTAATAATGGTTGGTACGCTCATAGTATCGTAGTACTCATGAAAATTGTTTTCTATATTCCAGTTCCTAAATCGTTAACAGCTTTTTGTGCCTGTTTGGGTATTAGATTTTAATTAGTGTATTTTATGTTTTAGCAAGTCATAACCGAGAACTTGGTGCCGTGTTATTACATAATTTCAGGCAAAAGTATATGCTGAGCCTTTGGTCCAGAGTGTGAACATCAAGCGTGGCGTGTCGTTACAAATTAGTAGTAGTATTTAAAGCTATAAATCTAAAACAAAAAATCCCAAAATCATTAAAATAACTCCGTTACTAACGGCAAAATCATTTAGTATATCATAAAAATGGTAAAAGATACCAAAGATTATTACACGAAATCTCTTTTAATTCAAGTCTTCGTACATCAGTTATGTTAATAGCTGGCAATGTGTTACTAAGTAAATTAAATTGGACAGTAGGAACATTATAAATAGTTGGTCAAGACAGACTATAGTCTACTTTACACGACAGTATTTTAACAATAAACCAAGGGGAACTCTATCTAGAAGTTATAATAAAATTCTGATGATATGTGCCTTTGGGAAACGTATGATATATTTATATCCAGTTGGAAACTTTGTTTTGAAAATATTTCGAGTAGTAGTTCCTTACGAGAATGTTAGTATATAATGCCAATTGCCATACGACATCTTCATGACATGTCACTGTATTGGTCTTAGGTAGCTTACATTTTGAAATGCCTGACAGTCTATGTGAGGTCGTACTATTAAGCTGTCAATATTATGTCATGGCTAACTGTTACAAAGTCAACGCTGAATGTCTTTATGATTTGCCAACTGCAGCCCATTAACTTAGATTTCAAAATTTTGATAAAATTTCTAACTGAAAATTTATATTTATTTGTCGTTATGGATAGTACGAGTATGCAATACATATTAGAAATTATTTCACAAATTTTTATAAGTTAATAAACAAATATGCATATTTATGCAAAAATATGCAATTTCATGATGTTAACAAGTCTTCTTTCAGATTTTATCTAATTACCAGTCAAGCAGTCCCAATGCACACACAAAGATTAAAGTAAAGTACATATGAGCATATGTGGCCGTCGGTGGTGCAATGGTCAGTGTGCGCGGCTCTTGTACATGAGATCCTGGGTTCGAACCCGGCTCGACACTATCGAGTATCTAGCCATGGAAAAGCTTCTCAAATTACCGTTCGGAATCGGTGTAAAGCTGTAAGTCCCAACCAGTGAGTGAAAACTGGAAAGCGCACAGCTCAGTGATTGTGAGAAGTTCTCCCCAGTCCCTTCATGGGATGTAATGGGAAACCATTTATTTATTTTTTTACATATGAGCACAATATTTACTGACGTCGTGACCAAGTGAACATGTTATATGGTGATCACAACTACTAATGGAAGGAGGACGATTCTTGCTGAATTTTTACCAAATTTATGAAACTACCAGGTGGTGTCATGATGTCTTTTGTGTCCTAGTGGATCGGTAAGTCAGCAGGGACTCTGAAACGCTACGTTTTAGTCACTGGAAAATGTCCAACTGGGTACGTATACTTGATATATAATAGATTGTGTAAATATGATATATTAAGTACGTCTAGTAGTGTATTACTATTATCATAAACATTGCAGTTTCTCTTAGAGTTGACCAGTGAACAAGTTTTCCAATTTAAGCCTAACGTAAGCGCCTCATAACTTGGCACATCTTACCGATGGTGTGGCAATTACATTACGCTACTGTTATCAATGTCCGATTTCACAAGAATGTGGTGGTATGTTTATCACAGTAGTCTGTTTATCTTTCCGTCAGTAGATAATTAGATTTAGTTTTGTCTGGCAGTGGTATGAAGGTACATTTTTGAGAAACTGCTTATACAGGGTGGCTTAAAATGAATGAACGGGTTTGTGTTCCTTGTAACTTTTTTATTATAATTTCTTTTGGTTCTTTCCAGACTTAGGGAATTTAAAATGGAACAGTTCACAATTGAACAAGGTGCCCAAATCGTTGAACTTATTTCTAAAATCAAAGGTCCATTATTTTGACTCAGCGTGCATATCTTCCTTATTTTAATAAAGTCAACAATAAACCGTCTTGTTGCAAATCTTCGACAACAAGGGGCATTAAGGAACCTTCCTTGTGTCGGCAGACGACAGAGTATGCACACGGATGAGAATATTGAACATGTACGGAAGAGAATTCGGTTGAGAAACATCAACCAGCAGACGTTCGACACTACTGGGCCTCTCACGAAGGTCGCTTCAGACCATTTTGCATTCAAAAATACAAAATTCAGCCTGTGCAAGAATTTAAACCGACAGGTTACCAGCAACGACTTGACTGTGCACATTTATTTCCGCCAAAAATCAGAAAAAGTTATGATGTTATTCATAATTTAATTATGAGCCATGAAGCCCATTTCCAATTAAATGGGTTCGTGTAGGCAAAACTGCAGGATATGGGCTACTGAAAATCCAATAGTAGTTCAACAGCGACAACTATACCCTGTTTGGTGCGGTGTTTCATCGGAAAGGAGAATTGACCCATTTTTTCGAAAATTAACACGGCGCCGCCATTTCCATCGTGGGTGTTCGATATCGGACAATTTTGGGAAATTTGTTAAGGCCAGCTGTGGAAACCATCCAGCAAGTATGGCTCGAACAGGGTGGAGCAATGGCTATTTTACGCAACGTCGTTGGTGAACGAATTATTTCGCGTACAAGCGATTTTAATTGGCCTCCGCGTTCACCGGTTTTTATCCCTCCAGCCTGTTTCCTTTGGGGATATTTGGAAGGAAAAACTATACGAATAATCCGGAAAATAAAAAACAATATTCGCGATGAAATCAACAACATAATACCTGAAGAAATTGTTTTGGAAAGTGCACGAATATGAGAAGCAGAAAATGGCCAAAACCTGCGAGATATAGTTTTTTACAAATAAATTAAAAATATTAATATTAAATTACTGTGTTTAAAAAAAAAATAACAATTATGTATAAAGTAAAAAGTTATAATGAATTCAAACCCCTTCGGTCATTTTCCGCCACCCTGTAAGATATATCAAGGGTTAGAGTGAATGTAAGTTCATCTGTCATTCTGGCTACTATATTCCAGTCATCATGAACTCGGTTCTCTCATCGTAATATCTAGGCCATATACTCCGTGATATGCAACAGGGAGACAGTTCTCTCCAGTTTATGTCTGCCTAATGCTTGAAGTGGTAATCAGTCGTGGTACCCACAGCTCTGAGAGGGCGTTCAATCATATTTCTTCCATTCGCATTTCCACTTGACACTTTGTTGGCTAGGTCGTCAGCGGCTTCGCTCCCGGCAGAAGTATGTCTGACATTAGGTGACTGGTAATTACAAGCAAATCCAAAGTCTGACTGCTCTACCACTTCAAATTCAGAATAACATGAAATTGTACAATTATTGGGATAAAAATCTATTTCAAAAATATAAGGTTTTGGTTAAAAACTCAAATATTAAGCTTAAAGCAGTTGATATTGTAAGTGGAGCTTTTGAAATATTTGAGATAATCGCTTCAAAATTGATTAGTTTTGAATTTCAAATGAAATAGATGGAAATTCTCTTGTTAACTTAAGTTAATGTCTTTTTTACTGTATTAGTTAAGCTCAATACCATTCTATGTCTTCATAAATAGATATATAGCTTAAAAAAAACAGTTTTGAAAATGCATTCTCTAGATTCCTGGAAAACCGCATTGCTATTTTAGATTTAGCCAGAAATCTTCATATATCTCTATTTAGAGAGATATTGAGTAGTCTTGAGCTTGAATAAAAAAATAAAAAAGTACGAATAAATAAAACTCATACCTTAAGTTAATATTTGTCGAATTTTTATAGATATCTGACGAACCTTTTTGCTATCACTTGAGTTTTTATTTAGTTGTCAATTGGTGTCTATCGGACTGTATTTTATGACTTTATTTTCTGAAACTTATTTAATTAATGCGTATCCTTTTTATATTTTGTAGCCAGATGTTAATGATACACTTTTGAATTGTTATATTTGCAAGCACAACTTTCCGTTTGATTTCTATCGTGATGTTGTTGCTTCTGGTTATCAACGTTCACCCTTATATCCATCCGGGTGGATGTTTTCTTTGTCGAAACCATTAACTTAGACTCGTCCTCGTTAACTGGTATACCCATTTTTTAGAGTTCCTTCTCAGTTCTCGAAATTGCTGCAGTAACTTTTTGCAGATTTCGCAATATTATGTCTTGGTCATCAGCATCCGAGAGCAGCATGTAACTTTTGCTTCTGAGAGGTTTATTCATGTTAACTACAGGTTGCCTCCCCATTATCTCACTTAATAAGTTGAAGAGATCGCATGATAGGTTATCGCCCTGCCTGAAGCCTCGTCTTATACTAAACAGTTTGGTGAGATCTTTACCGATCTTTGCTGAGTATTTTATGTCGGTCAGTGCCATTCTACAAAGGCGTTTCAACTTAGCTGCAACTCCAAGCTCCGATATAGCTTGGTACAGTTTTCCCCATTTCAGGCACTCGACAGCAACCTTATAACCGACAAAGAACTTGTAGTTGTCGATTTCTCTTCCGAGGGGTTTCTCTGGTTGTTAAAATAATCTTCTTTTAAGTTTGCCTTTTCATCATGAAGCATTTCACGCCTGGCGAACATGTGGAAATTAGTAAAAAGACAAATACTACTTCAGTTGTAACTAAGCAACGTGACTTTCGTCGTGTCGTCGATCGTCATCACGTACTCAGTGCGCAAGACTCAGTGTCGAGAAAAAGTTTGAGCGTGAGTACCCTCTTTTTACCCTATCAGATAGCGATAGAGATTGGAGCGGAGTTGAGAAAGAGTAGTCGCCATAGCGGCCAGTATCGAAGAAGACCAGAAATATTGATTCGTCGCTGATCAGCTGAATTGGGCACCGCCAGAGAGTCAAGCTGGCTTATTTTGCGATTTGATTTGTATCTGCACTCTATAAGATTTTGCTGAATTTAAATAAACACTTATATACAGGCGCGTGTCTAGTAGATTTTGAAAAAGCCTTTTATAGTCTTTTCATACTTGGCTTGATATATAAGCTGATACAATATAAATTTCCGCAAAATCTAATTTTCCTCATCACAACAATAAAACCTTTAGTGTCTGTAATAAGAATCAGAAAAGCTCCAAAAACTCCATAATCGCAAATAGTTTACAACAAGGAACTGTGAACTCTCCAATACTACTTAATACTAAATACTAGCAGACTTTTGTCTTAAAGAAAAATACTCTTATGACTACAATATGAAAACTAATATAAATAAATGCCAAACTATACTTTTTCGCCCACCAGTGGGAAAATGTAATAATAATTTCAAGAAAACTTAGAAAGACTTTGGCATAAAATCTAAAGATAATATAAATATCCCAAATAAACAAGTCGTTAAATACTTGGGTATTCACTTGGACAAATTTTTATATTTTAAAAATCATATTGGTCTACAATTAATTAAAGCCAGAAAGATTTTTTTTCTTGTACAAAAATTTATTTTTTTCAAATCACATAGAGAAGAGTTAAACGTCTTTTATACCAATCATTAATACGCCTATATTAACATACGGTTGCCAAATATGGTTTAACATTTCCCCATCGTATATGGATAAATTAAGAGTATTTGAGAGAAAGTGACTTAGAGCATGTACATCTCTATACAGATCTACAGATAGTCAATTCCCCAAATAGGTATCGAACAAAAAATTATATAATAGAGCTAAAGTAAGTAAGATTGATAATTTTATCATTCATCTCATTAGAAATCATGTTTCAAAGGAAACATTTTAATTTTGGCATTATACTATATTAATGATGAATATGTTTCCAGTACATTACTTACCGGTTATGTACCACCTGAGGCATTTTTATACCTCGATAACAAAGAATACATGCAAAATGATATCGGCATTCCTATATTTTTCCACATGTGTATATAGACGAGGCAATAACAAATCAATATATTGTAAACAATTAACTACTCATAACAGCAGATTTGATACCAACTTTTATACAGAAGATAAAATTATTACTCTAAATCTAAATCGGAATAGATATTGGTGGCTCACGGAGTAACCTAACTTTTTTTATTTTTATCACCTGAATGTAGCTTTGTTTCTATCTTTGCATCCAATAGAAAATAAAGCTTTCAAAAAAAATTTTCTTTACACAAGTTATATATATGTATGTACATATTTTCTATATTAATAATATTTGGTTTTAAATAATGTTGTATATACATATGTATAATTAATATACTTGAGAGCCCGATAAGGGAACTGTGTATAATAAGTATGATTTATCAACCTTTTGTTTATTTATAGTTTAAGTATAGCAATTGAGAATAAAATAAATATTCAAAAAAAAAAAAACAAAGAGAATGCAAAGCAGCAGGCACATGGACATATATATAAATTGTTATGTTCGTATTCTCTTTGCTCTGAGTGTACTCCGCACCCACACAAGACAATTATTCGCTGCCGCTAGATCAGTGTATATTTTTTTCGCAGTTTGACAATCTGTGTTTCGCAGTCGGACAAATCTGTGTTCTATGTAGGGGTGGGTCACTCTTATCATTTAGGGGTATGTAAAATAGATGCTGGCCGATTCTGAGACCTAACCGATATGCCCACAAAATTTCGTACAAGTCGGTCCAGCCGTTTCGGAGGAGTTTTACGCCAAACAATCTGTGATCGCAGTCGGACAATCTGTGTGATCGCAGTATGACAATCTGTGTGATAGCAGTCGGACAAAATATGTTTGGATGTATTCACTTTGTAAATTTAGTCCGTAACCGCGCCTATAGATGTTAGCACGTCAAAAATAATTTTTTATAAAAAGAAAAGTATGTGAATCATCCTTTAACATTAATATTAATGGACATATTGGAAATTATTTAAAACTAGCAACAACAGTCTATTAAAATGAATATCATCCGAATTTACCAGACTTATGAAACGTTTATAAATCAAAATTTTCATATAAAATTCGTCTAAGGAAACTCCAAGAAGTATTATGAATATAAATTTACGTATTTTGTAAATTTTTTAAACAGAGTACCACTTCAACATTCCATTCAAAATATGATATATAGCTTAAGTGATGTTATATTTAACATCACTGAGTCAAATTTTTGCTTTACCATTAAATAAATTCCCCAGCGTTGGGTAAAATAATTAGTTAGCTTAACCAAGAAACAATGATACCACTGTAAATGAGGGTTATTATCAATTTGGGGTTTAGAAATAAGTTAGTCTGTATGAAAAACTTGCAGTTGTCACTCAAATGTTCCCCATAAAGCTTATTATATTGATATGGTTGCATATGGGCATTTCCACAGAAAGGCCAACCTTTTGTCACATCACGTCACGCTCGATAATTATTTATATTTTAGGATCAGTTAGTTTGAGTGTCTTCTTTTCTTTTACTAAATATGCAGTTACTTACATTCTGTATTTAGGAAAAGGATAGAAAACAATCGAACCACATGGTCCGAAAATATGAGCAATTAATGAGGGTGACGTGATGTGTCAGAGCGTGGCACTTTTCTGGAAGTGCCCATATGACTGATATTGTCGCGTTAATAATTAATCAGACGCTCCATAGTCGATTTTATTGTCTTACATATTAACAAAGTTAAAATATTGGATGTAACAAAATCATGATCTCGAGTTACATATAAAACGGAACATATTGACTCTACTGCATATCAGTGATATCGACTGATATGATTATCTTACACCCCAGAGTCATTCAATTACAATGCCATAGGACTCACTTCGATGGCATTAAAGAGTCAGTGTATTGCACAAAGTTCTGCGTTTGCACCCAAGTAGAACAAAGAGTAGATCAAAGTGATTCAAACTTACCATATTGTTACAACTGTGTATCATGTAATCTACCATACTTTACAATTCAACCAGTATCCTTTGTATTGTAGTTGGTTAATTAATGTAACAAAGAGTAGACCAAAGTAGCTGTTTTGTGAGATTACATACTGATACCACAACGTATGAGTAATATTGTTTCACTATATGTATGTAACTTAGTAACCGAATCGTTCAATGCACAAAGTTGAAGATAATCATGGGTATAACCGAAAATTCATTAACGTTTGTTTAAACCGAGGTATCAGCACACACCCACGGCCTAAATTAAAAAGTTCAAGTACTATGTGTTTGTCTTGTTCGCAAGAGTAAGTATTTGCAAGCTAAAGTATATCCGTATGAGTTCCAAAAGGTTTAACTTCGAGATTTCAATTTGAACGTGATTACACCAGAACGAAAATTTATAATTAAAGTTGATATACCATTTCACTGTTTGAAAATTGTTAACAGTTATTTGCGTTTGTTGGGGTGTTGGAGTTAATTTTCTTATTGCACACTTAATGTCAAATGTCTTAGGGTTGGTATTATTACCTAAAAACAGGCAATGTTGTACGCTGTGTGTTTATTTCTGAGCTTAAACCGTGAGCTTTGTGCGATATTATAAAGTAAGACAAGCGACAAATTTAAGAAAGCAGAAATCGTAGCAGCATCATTGAGGCTCAACAACGGACTCTCAATGAGGAAATCGCCAAGTTCTTGGTCAATGAAAGTGATGCAGGTGAAGGACGATGATGATTACGTGCCTGAGAACGATGTAGCTTCCGACTGCGAGACTGAAATTGAAATCGAGGTAGATTATGGAGTAGACAACATCCATATTCAAATAAGTGCGACAGTTGGTCAAGTTACGTATACGTGATACTCGTATGTTATAAATAGTTATGTACGATTTATTGAAATATTGTTGTGAGGGACCATCATGGCATCTTGAAAAGCCTGGTTGCATAAAATTTTATAATTTTAAAATTATTTTCAAATCTGGAGCATGCCTCTAAGAACTGGCAAGCTCTTCTTGATGCACCTTTAGTGTCTGTGTCCCGCTGTTTACAGAAGACGGCAGGTTACACTAGGCTCACATTTCTGTAGGGAGCTAGTAAATCTGGCTGATGTTAGTATTCGCCAGCACTTGAGCTATTTGAAGCAATGAAACTGGTGCGACTAGGGAAATCGTATCCTTCTCCTTTTGTTCCTGTGGTATCATAATCGACCGTTTGGTCTAAATGAGCCTGACATGTAGGCTACCACTCCAGCCTAATCGAACCAAATCGCAAGCAAATCCTATGTCTGTGTCAAACAAATGTATAACAAACTACTTTACCATTGCTTCCACTGAGGGAACAGGGTATAGTTTCTTTTACCCAGTGCAGGGTTCGTATTTCGTGGGTAACGACCTAGGGTAACCCATTATTATTGCCGTGGAGAATGGGTAGCGATCGTTTACCCATTACCCTCAGGGCAATGGGGAAAATAATGGGTAGCTACCCAAGACAATATGAAATTACTCATCACGATTACTCATTACCTTCATACAAATGGGGAAAATAATGTCATATTGAAGACACCCATTGGTTAAAGTCTCCTGGGTTACCTACTGTAACGATAAATCGAAAAAAGTGATACCATATTGGATACACCCATTGGTTAAAGCCTCCCACGGAGGAAAATTTTTTTATTTTTTCGATTGGACCCACCGTTTTCGAGTTATAGTCACATTTTTATTTTAGCGATTTTCTTATTTTGGCGATTTTTCGAAATAAAATTCTTCCATACTAATTGGACCAATTTTTGTAAACCCCTTAGAAATCCGCAAAAATTGGTTATTTTTCGATTGGACGCTCCGTTTCCAAGATATAGAGATTTTTCCTAATTTTTTGATATTTTCGATCAAAAATGGGGACGTGTTACCCTAGGTAACCCTTTACCCATCGTCGTGGGTAGCTACCCATTAGTTTCTCCATTTCCCTGAGGGCAATGGGTAATAGTGGTGGGTAATTCCTCATTTTCGTGGGTAGCTACCCATTATTTTCCCCATACCCTGTGGGTAATGGGTAAACGTTCATTACACATTCCCTACGACGATGTGTATGGGTTACACATGGGGGGTAAATACGAACTCTGACCCTGTGAGCTATTTCTCTTCTAGCCTTACACTCACCTACGGTTTTATTTCGGTTGAGAGCTGTTTTTCTCGGAACTTTTTGATGGCGAATTATACAGGAATGTTGCTGTTACTAAGCGAGGTAAGTTAAAACCACGCAGCTTATTATAAATATTACATTTGAGAAATAATAATTTCAGTTCTTGGAAACTCCACTAACGAATTCATAATTGTGTTCCAAATTCAAATGACGTCATTTGAGATTTCGGTAATTCCAATTAAACTTGAATTTGTATATATTTTTAATTAAGGTACAAAACGGTGTAGGTACCATAACGTTGTTATACTTTTTTTACTCACTTCCAGGGAGTAACCGATTTATGGGTTTATTGCTGATTCTTACACAACGTGGGTGGTATCTGTTTACTGTCGCCCAATAACAACAATATTAAATGACACAGTGCAGACCAGTTTAACGGAAAAGCATCAACGTAAACTGAATAAAAGCTCTTTCCAGCATTTTATTCGAAGCATTACCGTTTTGGTTCAATTAGCTGTCCATGTTGTCACCGAAGCGTATGATTGATATTGCATTGTTAAATATTTATCATACGCACTCTAGTCAATCCGTTACGTTATCATAAAAGCCGATCCAACAACGTCATATACAAATTTTATAAAAACAGCACATAAATAGGGGCACACCTGGTGTTTTGTAATTTTTATAAATAGGTGATAGAGGGTGGATCCCAGAAACCCTCGAGCATTCCCAAGAAGACCTAACATATTACCGAATATATGTTAGACGGCGCCGTTCCAACTCTACTTTGAACCTGGTTCAGATATATGCTGGATTTAAATTTGGATATATTTGAGTTTTCGAACATTCTCCATAATTAAAGACAGCTTTAGTTGTGAACTGCTTCGTAAAAAATTACATTCGTTCAAAGAATATCAAGTTATTTAAAAATACTATTTTAAAGATATTTGTTGCGAAATAATTGATCTCAAAGTTTTGTGGCACACGTTACAAAAAACGGAGGTAATTTTGAAAGTTCATGTGTGTTTTCGTAATTTTTAGCGAATTCTGCATAATACAACACACAAAATGTAGTATACCTAAAATATAATAATAAATAACTACACTCCGGTTCACTTATTTAAAGGCACTAAAAATTCCATATTCAGCAGCCTGTATTTCACTTATAATTTTTTTTTTTATAATTGCAATTTGTAACCGATGCAGAATTTTAAAATAGAAATGGAAGCTAGACATCTTGAGATATAAAAAAGTCATGACAATAGTGGTTTCTTAACTTAAGAACTTTTTTTGAGCAATTTTTAAAAAAAAGGCAAAAAATGTGCTATTTTTTTGGTTCACTTCAATAAAGGCACTTTATATAATTTTAATGAAAAACGGGTTTTCTTGTTTTTTTTTAATATATTTTACTTTACTTAAGAACTATTAAAAATGGGTACAACCCCCTTTGTTTTTAATAACTTCAAATATACTGGTTTTCATTGAGAGATAAAGAAAATTTATGTAATCCAACGAAATTTGATTCCAAGCATCCTTTATGGCCTGAATTACTGACTGCTTGTCATCAAATTATCTACCTCCTTCATTGACCTTACGAGGTAACCAACCCCAGACATTTTCGATAATGTTTAGATCTGGCGAATAGGGTGGCCGGTCAAGAATATTAACATTTTGGCTTGCAATGAACTGCTTTACTACTCTGGCGTTGTGTATAGGGGCATTATCCTGTTGCAATATCCAAGATATGGGACCAAATAGTTCACTGAACTTCGAAAAAGGCATTCTAATAATGTTTTAAAGCTTGCACCAGTCATTTTGGTGCTTCGAAATTCAAAGATCGATGGTGCCATAGTACGTAAAGCACCCCACACCATAACGTGGTGTCGGTTCAATAAACGCCTTTCTTTGCGCAGATCATAGAAATAATAGTTGTACCCATCAGGTCCATCCAAATTAAACTTCTTCTCATCCGTAAATGCAACGGTTCTCTAGTCATTTACATGAACTCTTGGCTGCACATTCCATACCATGTAGTCTCTTGTGAATTGAAGCCGCTTTTTCTTACCAAGAGCATCAAGTGGCGGCATATTTTGTAATTTCAGGCATTTAGGATACTCCCAGCTCTTCAGTACTATGCATACTGATGACTCGCTTGCTTCCACTCCAGCTTGAGCTCTTATTTTTGACAAGGATAAGGCAGAATTATGAGCAATTCTGATGAGTTTTCTTTTCTCATACGTAGAAAAAGACAATGAAACCCTTCCTTTAAAATTTTTGCCATACCCCTCGGGGTTTGATGTAATTGTCGACACGTGTTGGGCTCCGTTCAATTGTTTTAGCTATTGCGCGGTTATAATATCCTTCAGAACAGTAAACATCGATTTTAGCTTTTTTCCGATAGATTTAAAATTTTTTGTTTTACCATTATGACTCGAAAAATGATTAAGATGGTATAAATTGTAATAAACAAACGCTCCATACAAAAAATCATCGCTTACTTTAAAAATAATATAAAAATAATAAAGTGCCTTTATTCAAGTGAACCAAAAAAAAAAATAGGACATTTTTCGACTTTGTTTATAAATTGCTCAGAAAAAGTTCGTTAGTTAAGGAACCACTATTATCATGACTTTTTTATATCTCAAGATGTCTAGCTTCCGTTTCCATTTTAAAATTTTGTAATCGGTTACAAATTGCAAAAGATACCGGCTGCTGAATATGGTATTTTTTAGTGGCTTTAAGTAAGTCAACCGGAGTGTATATAAGAGAATTGTAAAAACTAATTTGCAACCAAAAATGCTATCGTATCTTACCAAAATCCGTGAACGCTTTTTGATATTTTTATGGTACATAGCAGATAAACAAACTTAGTTGAATTTGTTTTAAGAAAACGGTTAATATATTTTTTTAATTACATTCTTTAATACAAATTTTATGCTTAACTTGAGTTCATTTAAAAAATGAATGAACATGAAAATTTTGTCACCTTGTAGCGAATTACACGTTGAAACAAGGAACCTCTGAATACCAGATTCTGAAAGCCTGACTCATTCCCTACAAATACTTAGTACATTCTAAAACAATTGGACCTACAGTTTAGAGGATTCTGATAGTATTACTACTTTTTGCAATCGGTCCCACTGTAAAAGGCATAAAAACTTCTTCGCTTATAGCAGATATCCTTGATATGCAAAAGATGATTAACGGCGCTTTGTTAGAGGAAACTGATATTAGAAGCCTTCCAAAAATACTTCGTTTAACAAAGTAATAAGAAAATCGAAATTAAAGGATATTAACCACTCCGAAATATGGGTGACGCTCACGCACACTCACTCACGCAAAGATTTGATTCACGCACGACAATTTTTCCGCTACTCACCTTCGCCCACGCTCACGTGAGACAATTTTATTCCCGCTGACGACAATCACGGGACTCGTGCCCATCTCTACTTCAATCACGTTCGTTAAAAATATTTTAAAAATTTGTGAAATGCAGCAAAATGAATATTAGAACAATGTGTAAATCTATTACTTATCGCAAAGGATTAATAATGTAAACAAATTTGGGCGCTAACTTTCCCAAACTTTTTAACATTGTAAGGAAAAATTACCTTCTACCAGCGACAAATCTAAGGACTTCTATTCCGTGCAGGAATAACTGGGAAAAGTCACTGGAAGGAGACACCAGTAGTAGCAGATTTTTCCTGGATGGACCAAAGTTGGACGATCAAGTAGGCTATGGGGTCCATTCACTGGACCTAAATGTAAATATCGCCTTCAAGCTGCCTGATCACTGTAGTGTATTTCAGGTGGAAATTACCACCAAGGTTGCTGAACTACTGAAAAGTAGTGTCAAAACCCTCCGGAGAATATGTATCTACACAGACAGCCAGGCTGCCATAAAATCCCTGGAAGCCATGTTGGGTACGTCTCTGACGGTGAAAGAATGCCACTCATTACTTAGGGTGATGTCAGAGTGTTTTGACATCAGGCTCATCTGGGTACCGGGACACAGCGACATTCCAGGCAATTGCGTAGCGGATGCGTTAGCTAGACAGGGTACTACGGCGCAGGTTCTTCCGGTAAAAGAAGGTGTTAGTATGCCAATCTCTACCTGCCGTTAGCAGATCAGGTAGTGGGCCGATAATATGTTCAATGACAAGTGGAGACTTACTTGAACTTGCAAAAAAGCCTGGGTCCACTGGCCACAGGTGGACAGGAAGAGGGCTAGGCAACTACTTAAGTTGCCGAGAGGCAGGTGATCCACAAGGATAGGAACACTTACGGGACATTGTCTTGTAGGAAAACACGCCCTAAGATTGGGACATAGAAACACCACTCTCTGTAGATGCTGCATGGAAGAGGACGAGGAAACGACGAAACACCATCCCTTGGATTGCCCTGCTCTGGCAGGACTGAGTAGTAGGATATTCGGAACACATTTAGTTAGTACCGCAGCCCTACAGGATATTCCTGTAAGTCTCATAGTCAAAATTATTGAAATTGGCTAGACGACTAGTCAATCGGTGCTATGGAGGAAACTGCAGGTATCACAATGGGCTTCTTTAGCCTAAGTGTGTTGGACAGCGTGCTGTCTTGCAGCCTTTTCAACTACCCAACCAACCAAAGAAAAAGTGTTACACGACAGTGTAAATACTATAAGTTTCTTATAAGAAACATTTTCTATTTCTTACGAGCTACACAGATCAGGGGTGGTTTTCCGCAATTAGAAAAAACGTAAAAATTCGACACCAGCATTTGAACCCACGTCAGCGGACGATCATTTCGAAGTTAGACTCTTCTCATCAGCGTCTTAGCGTTATAGGCTAGAGACGACCTTGTTCACATTGTAACTAATTGCAGTTGTCGTCGTCGGGGATTCTCTCCTTTTTACATTTCAAGAAAATAGTGTTTTTAATGGAATAAAGTCATTCACACGAGGGATAGAAAGAGGAGAGAATCCTCGACCCCTACAAAGTTTATAATAAATATCAAACACCTCATTCCGTGCTTTAAAAAAAATTGCTTCCATTACATTCCATGAAGGGAATGGGGAAGCTTCTCATAACCATTGAGCTGCCCGCATTGTAGTTTTACACTCACCGATGGGGCCTACAATTTTACACCGGTACCGAACGTTAGTTTTTGAAGATTTTTCAAGGCTAAAACTCGATAGTGTCGCCATCACTAAGCGAGGTGACCGCAGGGCGAAAGAAATGGAACGTGGTGAGCGCAGGGATCGAACCCTCGTTCTCATGTTCAAGAGCCGCACACACTAAATATTGCACCACCAAAGGCCAAATTCCATGTTTTGACGTGTTATTTTCCTTCCACAATATTGACTTTTTGTCGAGCAACATTTGCCACTTTTGCCACTGTGTAGTGGCTGCTAGCAGAGATGTTACACATAACTTACCAACTGCCTAACTGCCTTTAATGCCGCACTTAGCAGGAACATAAGATTCAATTATGGCTAAAATAGCGTCGGTGGTGGCTGTCGATTTGCCTGAATATGTAGCATCAACAAAATAACGTATCCTCTTCGAAACTGGAAACAATGAAAACAGCGGCAAAGCAACGCAAGTATGATGATGACGATGACAGCGATAATAATCAACAACATCTCAGTCATAATTTGACTAAAAGACCTACAGTCATGCCAGCAAGCAACCAATCGCCGTCAAAACTGCCAGTTACCCCAAATTCAGTATCATTTTCAACATCAGCATCATCACCCAGAAATTCCCAATGTTTGTCAACTGAATCATGGTAAAGATGTTAATGGAAAAGTCGTATCAAAGTACATAAAGTATGCGCATGTTTGGAAGCTATGTGTGGCAACTAACCCATACAAATCCACACTCGTTGACTTTTTGGCAAATAAACCAAAAGGCTCGAAAGTCTGAAAGTCAAGTTGAAATAAAGACAAAAGTAAACTCATAAATGTGTACATAAGTAACATTGAATTATATGTCATCACCTTAACTCACGTCATTGCGACTCACAATAATCCACAATTCACTCCCCCAAAGTGGTGTTTGTGCATCATTTTTTCTCCAGTTATAGTACTAAAGTCAATTAGATTCAACACGATGACTAAGGTTTTCCTAATATGGATTTTTTTCAAATTTTCATTAAAAAGTTTACTAGATGCTTTGTGGAACCTCTTGAACGTGTGTAGATTTGACTTTAAAAAATTTATGTTAGAACTGGCATCTAAGAGGTCAAGGTTCACACGTGGTTTCAAATTGAGCTTATCAGCCATTGGTTACGGGTAGGGGAATAATTTATACTCCATTAGATATGTGAGGATAGATATTATATTTCCTATATGTTGTGAGATAATAGGTGTGAATGAACATACATAGCTTTCATACGATTTTCGAAATTAAAGTCAAAATGATTTCTGATGTATTTGCCCAGCAAGTTGTGACGTCAAGGGTTACCGGGATTTTACAAGCCTCAAGTTTAGATTTTTGTTAATGTATGAGAAATTCATAGTACAAGCTTACAAGTTATGAACATTTTTGTAATTGAAACATGGTTAGTTTTTGTTGGAAATAATAGACAATTCAGCTCAACACACACTCACTGGCATGACTAGTTTCGAACTCCGTGGCAATTTCATAATCAGATGCCTAACTACTGTGCCTGAATTGATACCATCGGTTCATCATCAATCGTATATATACAAACTCAATTCTGCAATACACATGTGCGAATTAGTATCGATCGAACATCCCTAAGTAGCAACATCACTGAAAGGCCTATAATTCCAACAACAAGAATGGACAGAATTTTTCCACCATGTACTTTTTCCTTATGCGTTCTCGCATTGTTGCAGTGCTTTGGGGTGAGTTTTTTAAAATCTATATCACAGATTTGCATTTTCCGTGGTATAGAATTTTTGAAGACCGTGCTAGTGTTAGTTACATTTATTTGAATTTGAATTTAATTGACCGATATTTGTTAGTTTTTTTTTATTTTCAAATTTGAATTTTATGACAGATTTTGTAGCTGTAGGAAATGTAACAGTAGTTCATAATAAATACAAGCTTACAAGTTCCGGATCATTGTAGTTTTTTTGAAACGCAGTTCCTTATCGCACGTTGCGCGAAAATTAAAAAATGAAAAAAAATAAAAAACTTTTTTTTAACCGTATTATGCAACAAAATAATATTACGAACTATATTGGGTACATTTCCTTTGGTTTGTGTCTAGACTAACATATGTTGGGAAATTTCTTGTTTAATGGGAAGTTTTGTAGGTGAAGCCTGTAACCAATACTTAATATATATTGTAGTATTGAACCCTATACAAAGTAAGTTTAGAAAAGCCAAAGTGAAAGAAGAAAACAACAGAAAGAAACAGACATTTTTGATGTGTTAACATCTCAAGCCACAGGTAGGGCAATCTAGCAAAGTGAACACATTCAAACAAAACACAGCGTTAGCATCACATACGTGGTTGTCGTACAACAGTAGTCTCTGCCTGAAAATAAGTATGATGGTAGTGATGTAGCGGCGGCGGACAAGCAAGCAGGTCGTTGTCGTCAAAGAGTATGGAAGAGTATAGTATAGAATAGAAACATTGGTGCCTTTTGAAACGGTTATGCTTTTTGTATTGTTGTATGTAATAAACTTTTCGAAATGGTATATTTAACGGGGTTTTCAATAAGAGCGCTACAAAAGTTTTTTTAAATAAAACAAAACCGGTTTTAGATACGAATGAAATTCTTTATTCCTGTGAAGTACGTTCGATGCCATTATGTATGGAACTCGATTTCTTTTGCATGGCCACCACGGGCACGCTTGCAGAAGTCCAGACGCTGAACCCAAAATTCGACGTTTTCAAGCATAAATCGGCCGATACTGCTGCAATTTCACGTTCGATATTCGTACGAAGTTCATCAATCGTACTGGTACTACCATCCGACCACCAATCCGAAAATTTTGAACCCGCTGCCTTTTCGCACCCTTGCATTTTCGGACATGGTCCTAGTGGACTTTTCTTCATGAAATGACCCAAAGAATACGCTGGAGAAATTTATCCGGAACTTCCTGAATCACCCTGTAAATATAAAAGTGCAGCTATTCCAAGATAAGTTTCCGTCTATTTTTGTAGAGCACTTTTATCACAATCGATATTTATTGAGCACTTTTTTCACAATCGCTCCATTATAAAAATTGTGGATATGATTTCCAATTTCCGAAGCCAAGTTAGCCCGCAATGCAGTGTATTATTCGATAGCATTTTACATTTCCATTAAAAAAATAAAACTTGTATATGAAACATATTTGAGATTCTTTGAAAAGACGGAAGGGTATTACTAACATCACTGTCTTACAACGATGCAAACAAAGTCATTACCAGTAGTGACACAAAAGTTATATGACCCCACACAAGTGACAACATCTCTATCTCTAGAACAGACAGGACTTTTATTAATACAAAGAAAACGCATAAATTTAACAATTTAATATACATTTTTGTCAACTATATTGGGTTGAACTTGAGCAATATATTTAATTTAAATGTAATGTTTGTGTTTATCTCTAGCACGCACGATGGAGCAAAGATGGTCTAGAAGGAATTCCGACAATTTGAACACACCTACCTACTACCTTCATTACAGACGACGACAACGGCGAGGAAACCATGTTTTGTTGACACAGCAAGTGACACCTCAGGATCTGAAGGGACAAAGATACACATCGTTATGTAGCACATTAAATACTAACAAACGATAATGCGGGTGTCACACGTGCTAGGTTAGGTGTAGCCAAGTTGGTCATTTATTTGTACGAAGGATTACTTAACCTTGAAAAGGACTTATCTTGTTTGACATGGGTACCGCAGAAGAAGACATAACTTGAGTAATGTTTTCCAGGTGATTTATATGACAGAAGATGTTTCACATTTTAGGACATTGAGTTTGTAACAACCCTTTTGTTGTGTCTAAGAAAATATACCCCGTCTAGCAAATATATTTTTCATATAATTTGTGTGGCAAACCGCATTCATCTTGTTAATATAATAAAAAATTTATAATTAAATTTTAAAGTAAAAACTTCTAACTAAGGACATTAGAGTAATCTGTCATTACAAGAATAAAATTGCTTTTTATTCTTCTTTAATCTTCTGCGTCATTGCGACACAAAAAGTGCTGTTACTGAATATACATATATACTCGTTCCTCTAGGACAATATTAAGGCTGATTTTTTTATTCCATTAAGCTATCGCCACTTACGGCTTTCCAAATAAAACGATCCACACTTAATACTACGGAATATGGCAACATTTGCTGTAATGGGTGAAAAAAATCCGATACGGCAACACGTTTGTGTACATGGTTTGTATACATAGTAGCAGCAAATGTTGTTGTAGTTGAAAGCAGCAACAACAGTTATTATAATTTCTTTCGTTTGTTTCAGTTGTCAAACTCTATACAAATATATACCAACAATACAAGAATACAAAAACGTATGATAACAAAATACATAAGATTTTAACAAGTGAAATGAAAAATGACATTGAAAATATATAATCACATGTTTAAACGACTATAGCTGATAGATAATTATACCATGATCAATGCGTATTGTGAACAATTTAATTCCAATTTAGTTTTCAGTCGGAAATAAAAATCGATCCTTCAAATTTAGAGATATGAAAGTATACATAGTCTTCCATTAAATAAAATAATTTAAATGAACTGACCATGTGTAAGCCGTTTTGCAAAATTTTGCTTTTGAGTCTCTCCTTGATAATATTTTCATTCGCAAAAAATTATAACTAAATTTATTTAAGATAAATTTTTGTTGCCATTTCTTGAAATTTAACATGTGGCAACAGTGTCATTGCTCAAGTCGGAATTTAAGTGGGAAATTGAAATGCCACTTAATATCGCTTAGCTGTCCCGTACAAATTAAGCTATAATTAACTTTAGCGGGGTAAAAAAACACGCTTATTGTTTATATTTCTTCTTGTTGTGGTTTCTGTAATAATTGTGATTTAAATCGAACGGCTCATTAGGCCATTGCGTCCGATTCTGGTGTTGGGGCTGCCAACATCGCCACCAGGCATGCAGTGTGTTCCGGGAATTTTGCCATCAAGATTGCCTAGTTTATACCGTCTGTGTTCGGTCGCCAAAGCCTCGTTTTCGAGAACAGTGGGCATCAGGTCCGTAAGGATAGCAGCTGAGGTTGGCAATTGAAAAGGAGGGGCTGTTTAAAAAATTTACTCATTCAGTTTCGCTTCAGTTCTCCGTTGGTTGATTGCCACCCCTAAATCCTACTTGCTGTGGATTTAGTTACCAAATGCAAGTTGTGCGGTGCTTCTAACACATTATATTAAAATAGATAAAATTATTGCCTCGCAGTGGGCATATAAACGGTTTTCCAATTTAAGTGGTATGATTTCTAAGTGACGTTCTAACCATTTGTATTATGTCATGAGCTGTTTTTTTTCATTGTATTCAGTAATGTTTACAATTTCATTATGGAGATATATACGCACACGCTGAAAAATAACGGCCCAGAAACATATTCCGGGAACCATGTACATGTTTGCAATCATTACTTTCGCGAATTGAAAATCTGCTGTTTCTGGTTACTTTATTGTCTGTCATGTTTTTGTTTTCAGACAAACAAATCCTCATTTGGGTCACAAATACATATGTTGTAATATAATCATTATGCGCTAAACATGTTATATTGAATATCAAATACAATGTGTTTAGATACAAGTTTTTTAATATTTGCTACAAGCAACAAACACGTTAAATTTGCGTCCAAACATTAAAAAAAAGTCAATGAGTGTTCGAAGTCACGGGCGATGTGATAACACCTTTTTGTTGCACGGCACCTGTTCGATTTCTATGAACACTAGGGTGGCAATGAAATGTATCTAGGAAAATATATTTTCGAATTTTAATACGGATTCTTTTCCTTATGGTCTAAAACTGACTTGCTGAAAATTTGAGCCGAATCGGAGCCTCTAAGCCATGCCGCATTTTAGTCGAATTTTCGGGTTTTGGCATTTTGGGTGAAAATTCGTATACAGTAGAAAATCTTCACTCCTCTGTGCATATGAAAAAGAAAAAAAATTTGTACATTTAGTTTAACCAGAGTATAAACTGGATAAAGCTTGACTAAAATCCGACCACTCTAAGGGTTCCAATTTTGAATTTGAAAAAATTTACCATTTTTAACAAAAATTAAAATTTGGGGTTTTCGGTTTTTTTTTATCTGAATGAAAAAAATAGTTTACTTGGATTTCAACACCTTCTAGCAGAAGTCTAAACACTTCCAATAAGCTTTAACATGATATATTCATGCAACGGTTTCATGGTGTTATCGTGCGGCGAAGTAGGCTATCTCGAGGAAAGATCGCCAAGATGGCCGAACGATTATAGACCGGTCTATAACGGGAGAGCAAGGATCATAAGTTCACACGTTGCATCCAACTACAGAAATTCTCCACCAGTTGTTATTAAACTAACATAAATATGTATAAAAGCACATCACGAGATAGTACCATAACATACTTCATAATATATAGCACTAATGCAATCGGTTCAAATGACAAATTATCCTAGACTTTGTAGTTTCACAACTACCAGTGAAATCAATAAACTGATATAGCTCATTAAAGTCATGACACGTTCTCCTAACTGGATCAAACGACGCATAATTCGAACGCTGAAACTCGATGTGAATGAGTTTATAGTACCTCGTGGGTCTCAATGGGACATTTATGAAAATCTTAGATAACAGAAATTCAGAACATATACATCCATCAATTATCTTCAAAACTTTATAGAGTTTATCATGGTACCTCTACTACTAAGAGTCGGCAGTCTACTGCTATACGAAGGAAGATTATGGTTCGGGTTCCATTGAAGGTTTCTCAGACAAAATATGAGAAACTGTTTCTGGACCGATTCAATCATATTAACATACAAATTGTACTGGGGGTCCCAAACAACAGATCCATATTCGAGAATAGGACGGACTAGTGAAGTAAAAAGATTTTTCGTAACGTAGGGATCTGAAAATTCCTTTGCCCAACGTTTAATAAAGTTGAGAACGCCATAAGCCTTGTTTACCATCGTAATTATGTGGGAGTTGAAATTCAATTTTCTGTCCAAGAGAACACCAAGTTCAACAAATGAATCCACCGATTCAAGAACATTGCCACCTAAAATGTATTTTGCGGAAAATAATGATGACCTAGAGAACAGCATATGCTTACATTTCGTAAAATTAAGCTCCATCAAATTGGTCTCGCACCACGTCTGGAAAGTAGACAAATCCCTCTGAAGTGAAGTATATTGACAAGGATCCTTGTAAGAAAAATAGATCTTCACGTCATCAGCGTACATTAACAATTCAGGGTGCATTATGGAGGCGGGTAAGTCGTTAATGAATAACAAGAATAGAACCGGGCCAAGATGACTGCCCTGAGGCACCCCAGATGACACAAAAATTGATCTTGAGAATGATCGGCCAACTGCTAACACCAGTTCTCTGATCGTTAAGTAAGAACTAATCCAATTCATCAATTAATACCCATTGCCCCGAGTTTATATAATAACGAATTGTGGTTAACTTTATCAAAAGCCTTACTAAAATCGGTAAAAATCACATCAGTTTGATCTCCATTAATAAAGCCGTCAATAATGGAAGAGGAAAACTGAAGCAAATTAGTCACGGTGGAACGACTCTTACGAAAGCCATGTTGACATGGATCTAAAATAGAGGAAACATGATGAGAAATTACCTCTGTGACTAACTTCTCAAAAAGTTTAGGAATGGCACTCAATTTTGCAATTCCCCTATAATTTGCAACATTCACTAAACTACCAGATTTGTGGAGAGGGATTATATAATAGCTCCTCCACTGTTGAGGAAAATAACCTAACTTCAACGAAGCGTTAAATAAGAGAGTCAACGGTAAGCTGAGAGAATTTTAGCAGTATTTCAACATAAAGTCCGGGATACCATCAGGACCAGCTTTATTCGAGGCTTTCAATCTGATCAAGTTATCTAGCAACCACGAAGAATTTACGACAGGTGCATCAAACGGAATGGTAAAGCGGACAGTGTACGGGTACGATTTGGAAACATAATAGGCTAGGGTGGAATAAATAGATGCGAAAAACTCGGCGAAACCATTAGCATCAGACTCTTCGTCTGAATATTCAATAACATTCATTTTGGTCCTACAAGGTGTGGAAGACGAATTACGCTAGAATAGTTAAAATAAATAAAGCAATATTTAGGTCACTGAAATAACTGTTTTTGTTTTGTCATAAACAGAGCGATGACAAAAAGTATTGAATAGTATTGATAACTTATTGCACTCTTTTTCGGCACTCATGTAGAGAATCTGAGTAAAAGAGCATAACGAGTCTTATTCTCCTGATAGAATACTTCAATATAAATGCACCATTTCGACAATGATATCACATAAAAGAATACAAAAGGCATAAATGTTTCAAAAGGCATCAATATTTCACATCAAAGTTGTGAATGGGCCACGTTATAGCAAAAAGAGAGCAATACGTTTTTAATCATTCGCCAGTGCTTTTGAGTCATACAATTCGTTCCATGAGTTCTCTATACTATTCAATACTCTTTGGCAACAACGACCTGCTTGTTTGTTCGCTGCCGCTACATCAGTACCATCATACTTATTTTCAGGCAGAAGATGTTGTTGTAGAGCAACCACGTTTGCGATGCTAACGCTGTGTGTTGTTTGCATGTGTTCACTTTGATAGATTTCCCTACCCCTGCCTATAAATGTTTACATATCACAAAAACAAAGTTTTCAACGTGCGAGAACAACGTTTACAAATTATTCAATCTTTTTCTCAAAATAATCGTTCTCCAATTGCAACTTTTCCTGCGATTTTGCCATTCTATGATCGTAACAATCGTCCACCTGTGCTCGCTATTCTTCGAATTGTTAAAAATTACGAGCGTACATTTTGTTTACATAATGTTCAAGTGCCAATAAGATAAAGAGCGGCTTGAAGTAACGAAAATACTGCTGCCGTTCACGCATGTGTTGCTAAAGACCGCAATTTATCGATTCCAAGACGTTGTCAATATTTGGGACTGTCTCAAACCACATCCTGACCGATTTTGAGAAAGAATTTGAGCTTTAATCCTTCTATAATTGTTAACACTCAAGAACTGAAACCATTGGACTACCATGAACGTCATCAATTTGCTGATTTGGTCTTGCAACAACTTGAAAACGATAACGATTGAGCGGCATTCGTTAGGGAAACATGATAACAGAGTTCTTGTGGCCTCGACTGGGCGGTATGGATCTGGACAACATGTGGTTTCAGCAAGAATAAACCACAAATAATTCTTGAGCTCAAATCCGAGATCCAACGCGTGATCGGCGAGATACAATCAGTTCTTTGTGAAAAAGTTATAGAAAATGTTTTGTAAAGAGTAATAACCTGTCATTAAACTGTGGGCCATTTGACAGATATTTGATTCTATACTTGGTCGGAACGAGTCTGGTTTACAATCCATAAAAAAAATTGCAACAATCTCAAAAAATACGTGGTTTTCTTTTAAAATTAAAATGTGTGTTCTTACTGAGCCATCCTTTTAAATATCTTGTTTCAATTGATGATAATTTTCATTGCTGTTAATTTGCCCTAACACTTCCAAAACGAGGAACACATTAGTTTTCTCGGGATATTAAAAAAACATTTTGCAGCTTATTTCGTAGTATGTCAAGGATATTTTGGTTGGAACTGCAATAGTGTGAGGATTATAAAAAGTGTTTAAGTATCGTACAACACATACAGCTTCTAAATGAATGTCATAAAGTTAGTGTTGATGTAGCTGTACTTCTGCTACTATCTGAAGTAATTACACTTATACAGCACGTGCGTATAATGTTATCAATGTTGTTCCCCTAACACAAACACTATGAGCAACTCTTGAACCATAAAACTCAAAACAACAAAATTGGCAAATTATGAAAGGATCCTATCTTACTAATACGTCATGCAAGAATGTGGGTGTTCGTGAGTTAGAGGCTCCTCCTATCCCTTAGGAAAATATTTAGTTTTTGATGTTTCTGTTCTGGCATTCCTGATTAAATATGGATAATATCGATGCAAAATGTTAGGAATTTTTGCCAGAATCTAGTCATCGATGTATTCAAATATGTGTAAATGATTTGATGAAACTGTCTATTTTCTTTCAGCATTACAACATGGCTATAACATGGGCATAGCAGTGTGTTTGTGTATTGCGAGCTGGCGGCGAGGTCGACTATCATGGGAATAGTATATGGTGAAAGAATTGTTTCATTTTCGTGTCATGTAATTTCAAAGAGCAGTACAATAAACAAACGCTGAATGAACACTAATGGAAGGTAATACAATCATTGGAAAGAATTTAAAATAAAATAACGTAGCACACAGTGGGGGGAAGATCAAATTTTTTTTTAGGAAATTGGGTCTCATTTCTTGACTTTGTTGAATATAAAAGAACTCAAATTGTTTGTTATCTCAAAATTAGTACATTTAGTTTGTAATTTTTGACCATAGATGTAGCAAAATATATTTTTACTTTAAGTGCAAATATTTTTTTGGAATTCAGGGCTAACCAGTGATGAATAAACTTAAATTAATATTTAAATATAGTACAAATTCTGATAGTGCAAAAAAAATGGTTGCTCGTTACATAAAATAAATAAATGGTTTCCCATTACATCCCATGAAGGGACAGGGGGAACTTCTCACAATCACTGAGCTGTGCGTTTTCCAGTTTTAACTCACTGATTGGGACCTTAAGTTTTACACCGATTCCGAACGATATTTTGAGAAGCCTTTTCAGGGCTATGTACTCGATAGTGTCGCCGTCACTATGCGAGGTGACCGCCGCCGAAAGAAATTTTAAGGTTGTCAGAGCAGGCTTCGAACCCAGGATCTCATGTACAAGAGCCGCGCACACCACCCATTGCATACCATTACATACCATGAAGGAATTTTCGAGAGCTTCTCACTGATTGGGACCTACAGTTTTTACACCGATTCCGAACGAGATTTCGAGAAGTTTTGCAAAATATGCTCAAAAAATAATTTGACTCAAAATCAAAGTTCATAATAAAGCCGTTGTCGACTTACCAGTGCAATCATTTTGCCCAATTGTTGATAGCTTTCAGTCAAGTCCACTAAGCTCTTGTTCTCATGGTCTCCACGTGCCGGGGCTCAGTAATTGTATAGTAAGGGGTCCAACAAACTTCCAAATTCATAACCCTTTAAATGACTGTATACGAAAAGTAACATCAGAATAAAACAAATTTATTGGAAACTTCTGATATTGACTTAATCGATTGCACTTGATTTCAAACTGACGATATTATACATTCAATCACGAAATCTTATGGAATAATGAATTGCGGTCCAACATTTCAAATATCTATTGAATAATCGTATCTTCCCCACTGTGCAGCGATACAACATAATACAAAGTTGTGTACAAGCGAATAACTGACTGAATGAACAATTTAATGAATGAATAGTTTGCATTTCATTAGCGAAATTTAAGCTTGTCACTCGTTGTATAATTTAAACATAAAATGGTACTAAAGTCTTAAAAGTTTTGTATTTTAATTAGCGTGTAAAATTCTTATTGTTTTCCATGATCATTCTGTGGTTTTAATTAAAAACAATAGAGTTTTAGCGTGATTATACAAAATGACGACGAAGTACGAGGGATGCCAAAATGTTGTCAACACATTCACAATCTAATTTAGTGTTGTTCCAGAATACGTAATACTTAAATAATGTATACTTAGAGCATTATATAGTAAGATGTGACATTTTGGAGTTTTTGTAACGCAAGTCATCGAATACATGATGAAAATAGTAATAGAATTTAATTTTATAATAAATTCTGTCAAATGTAGAGTAATACGATTTCTGATAGTATTTAATTGTTATGTATGTAACTATTACAATTTACAATTAAGGAAACAAAACAAAAAATTATCACCTTAAGTTTTCAGATTCCTGGAATGGGGAAATATGTTCGTTCATCTTACAAATTTCACGGAAAATTTCACAAATTTCATTTTCAAATGGATAAATTAAATTTCACAGATTTAAAACCGCCTTAATCTCCAATTTCTCCAATTAAATAATGGACAACACCATCCATACAGGCAATAAAGTTGACAACAAAGTTCTGGAGCTCCTTGTTCAAATTTATCAGGCATGACATTTTTTTATTCGGCCCTTTCATGGAACTATTTCCTTGATTAATTTAGACGCGGAGCGCGATGACTGTGCAGTAGGGTGTACTCATTTATTTTTGTTGGAAGATTCTGAAAGGATACGTGTTGAGGAGCATTCTTTCCTATACGAGAGTACTTATAGTTCTCTACCGGCCGTTGACGTTTCGATACTTAGTGTGTTTGGACACAAAAAACCGATGGCCAGTATGGGTTCGAGCGACGTGTCATGACAAGCACAATCAGAAAAGAATACTTTCTAAATTTGTATACAGTCTTCTTTTTGACGGCAGCATTATGAAAGCATAATCAAGTATACTTTTTCTTCCCAACTTTTCAATTAAATTTTTCATTTAAATACTAAATATACGAGTAGTGTAAGTTAAAGATAATTCGCGAACTACAATGAGCTACTCCCGACAAATTGTATAAAGTGCGCGCGAAATACACTTCGGAATGCTGCTGTGAAAAAAATGATCTGTCAAAATTGCGAAAATATATTTTTCTAATTACACTCATCATTGCACATAGATTGAGCCCCATGTTGACCAAAACATTATTTTTTTTCTTACCCAAATACACTAACCATCGAATGTTCAATGGGCGGTCGGGGAGAAAAAGTACCCCCGTATAAAAAATTTTACGTTTCCCTAATAAGCTTTCCAATAAGCACCTTTTGAGATACCCCTCAATTGAAATTCCAAAAAAACGGGATTTCAGTACACCCTGTTATGCAGTCAATTTTGTTGCCTGTATGAATTATGCTGTTCTCCAGGCAACAATATAATTCATGTTAAATGGGAATAGATGGTTGTCTGGAGATGAAAATAAGCTTTTGAAAATGTTTCCTTGAGTGTTTTGTTAGCGATATTTTCCGGACTCTGGCAAATTGGTACGAAAAGTTGGAAATTCTTAATTAAAATGGGGTTCCAATAGGTATTAGTTTGATGAATTTTTCAATAGCAGCATTCCAAGCAACAGCTGACGAAGATCTATGGCTAGATCTGAAATACCTATACGGTTTGCCAGGACCCATTGGAATACAGTTGCAAGAGTCTTTATTGAAAACTATATCTCTATTAATAAAGATCATGATATACATATATATATTAGCTCGACTCACCAAAAAAGTTTCTTTGATCCACCCCCCAAAATGTATTTTGGTTTGTTTTATGATGATTCCCAAAAAATGACGTGCCTGGGATTAAGATCCAGTGAGCTAGACCGTTTTTAAGAAAGGTTTTTTTTTGAGTTTTTCAAAGACTTTTGGAATTTAACTAACGACAATATGTGCAATATTAGTATCACATGAAAGGGGTTTTAAAGATGCATCCCACGGTAAAAAGGCATGCCCAAAGATGTGCTGACAAGGCCTTTTCTCATGAATATTCTGCAAAAAAAACGAATTTTTAAGTTTTTTTCTGAATGAATCATATTCATATTGCCCTGTTCAGAATGTAATTTCCCACCTCATTGCATTTTTGATAAAACGCGAACTAGTGCAAATTTTTAAATCAGCTGAAATACGTGTTTACTTAAATCCACTAAAGATTAAAATATGATAATCTGACATTTAATTTAGAAAAATCGAATTAGCCAAGTTACATTTTGAAGGAGAAACTTTTTTGTGAGTCGGTCTAATGTATATAAATATAATTTCCTTTATCTATATATGTCCTTTATATGTCATTTAGAGCAGAATATAACAATATTACAATACAAAATTTAAATAAAAGTTTTACGAAGACAACGAATTCACTCCATCGATTTCTGTCTCTGGCAAGTGATTTAATTTGGTTCCATGATAGTCGGGTTTATATTCCCTTTCCAGGCACCGCTTTCATGTATTTGGTGGTCTTCCTGGCCTTCAATGCCCCTGCGGATTCCATTAAAGTGCCTGTAAACCAATATCGCCTGAGAGTATGACCGACACAAGTCCATTTTCTTCTACGTATATCCTATTCAATGGGACTGTTGAATGTACGATGCCAGAGTACAACTGTTTTCAAACGTTTGGACATCCTTCGTTGTCACACTCATCAAGCTCGAAGCAGTACAACCGTGAAACAGTACATACTTCACACTGCAATTGAATAATCCCAATTTCGTCTTCTCCGATATCCCCTTATTGTGCTAGATTTTGTGCAGGTTTAAGAATGCAACACGAGCCATATTTATACAATCACCTACATATGTCGCGGAGCCACCATCACTGGTAATCTTGCATCCTCAATAGTTGACTTAATCCACGGTTTTGATTAACGAATCACCAACTGTTAGTGGAGAATTCCGCTTTGTTCGAATTCGCATTAGCTTTGTTTTCTTTATATTCTTTTTATGAAATATATTGTTACACATTATTAGATATATATCCCTGCATACAAGCCTTTGGCTTCGCGGGGGAAATAATGAAATGTAAATGAAACTACATATGTTGTAAGTCAATAAAGATGAAAAAAAATTTACTTTCAATTTTACTTTTTTCGCATTTTAGATGAGTCTGTTTAAAATAGCCTCGGTGTAATCAAATTTCTGGGCCAAAACACTTATGTCATCAATATCAGATACATACATACATACTCCACTGAACGCCGAACGGTGCGCCTGCATTAGTTGCCTCCATTACCTCGTCCATGTGAAGAAGAAATAATATGGGGCACAAGACACATCCTCGTCTAACTCCTTCAAATGGGGTGAAACGTTGATTTTCCTTCCCATTAAAACTAACTTTGTACGCTGCATTTTATATATAGTTCGCGGATCATGGACACTCTCTTTCTTGTCCGGAATCGCCTTTTTGTGCAATGAGGACTACATTGAGATGCGATGTACACAACCAAAACCCGACTGCTCCTTCCGCACAATTTGTGCCACCGTTGCGATATTCGCAGAAGTATAAGGGTCGCCATTACTTTGCATATTGCAGTTCTAGTTCCTGCACAGCGTTAGATCACATTAGCAAAAACCACTCCCTCTTTCCACTTCGTTGGGATTTTGTTGTCTATGCACTTCTGGTAATTGGTGTAATGACATCTGCTAACGCTGATGCACCATTTTTCAACAGTTCCGCTGGAATATTATGAGGACCAGAAGATTTGTAACCCTTCACTTTTCCTAGTGCTTTCTTCGATATCCGCTTGCGACGGGGAGTCCGTTGAAATATACCTTCTCGAGTTGTGACGTGAGTATGCTGTACACTGATCTACATCTCCCCCGAGTCTGGATTGTATCGCAAAGAATTCACGCCATCACTCCACTTTCTAATGTAGTTATGATATCTACGTGCCATCATTAGCTTTAAGCGATCCAGTACTACCTACCGATGTTATTGCCGGTCAGCTTTTTTTTTTAAGAGTACACAATACGGATGATAGCTGTAACTGAGCTTTTGCGTTTTCCTCCGCTATATTGTTCATATAATTATTGTAATCTGAACGGACCATATAACTCAGTCTACGTGCTGATTGCCGAATCTTTGATTTTGACTGCTTCTTCAACGCTGGTGTTCAAATATTAACATGTTCGGAAATCTGTTCTGAAATAATCATTATTGTGAAATTTAAGTTTGTTGACTTGGACTTTTCAGATGTTTGTCAAACAAGGTCAAACCTGTTCAAATTTCTCCGATAGGAGTTAAAATTGAATACAAGGCTAAAATGCACTCGACCGATCCCTTCCCAAAAACTTTGAGTTGGAGCGGCCGATATGGGTACTAAAAGGTATTCTTCTTAACGGTTTTGATAGTGTCTTAACTTTTGTGGTGCGATATCTGTGTGTCGATATATTATTTTTTTTTACCTTTTTATAGCAGGATGTGAAAAAGGGTTCTGTTGCTCTTTACTACTGTAAAGGAGCGATAGGAAAGCGCTGGGGACTGTCTCCTAAGATCACCATGTTTGTTTATATATTTCATTAGTCAGACCAATACTTCTCTGTGGCACCATAGTTTGGTGGAGGTCCCTCCAAAAGAAATGTATTCCTAATTCCTTGATGAAAATTCAAAGATTAGCACTTATTAGCGTTAGTGGGGCAATGGACACGACCTCAGGCACTGCACTTAGTGCTGTCCTGAACATCTGTACTCCTGATAGCATGGCCAAATCGGCAGCCGCTACATCCGTGGTGAGAATCAGAGATTGTGGCGTTTTGATATCGGGCCATTCCGGATACGCTGAATTACTACACCGGATCAAGTCTATTCCCGCAAAAGCGGACTACTGTATCCCCTACCTTCTACCAGCGACAAATCTAAGGACTTCTATTCCGAACAGGAATACCTGGGAAAACTCACGGGAAGGGGACACCAGTAGTATTAGATTTTTCACGGATAGATCAAAGTTGAACGAGCAAGTAGGCTATGGGGTCCAATCACCGGACATAAATTAAAATATCTCTTTCAAGCTACCTGATCACTGTAGTGTATTTCAGGCGGAAACTACCGCCATACTGGAGGTTGCTGAACTACTGAAAAATAGTGTCACAACCCTCCGGAGAATATGTATCCACACAGACAGCCAGGCTGCCATAAAATCCTTGGAAGCCATATTTGCTACGTCTCTGATGGTGAAAGAATGCCACTCATCACTTAGGGTGATGGCAGAGTATTTTGACATCAGGCTCATCTGGGTACCGTGACACAGCGACATTCCAGGCAATTGCGTAGTGTTAGTATGCCAATCTCTACCTGCCATTTGCAGATCAGGCATTGGGCCGATAATGTGTTCAAGGACAAGTGGAGACTTACTTCATCTTGCAAACAAGCCAGGGTCCTCTGGCCACAGGCGGACAGGAAGAGGACTAGGCAACTACTTGACGCGCCGAGAGGCATGGTTTCCCGTTACAACCAATGCAGTGATTACGGAGAGGTTCTTAGAAACCAGTGAGCTGTGCATGATCTAATTTTATACTCACTGGTTGTGACCTACATGTTAACACCGGTTCCAAACGGTATTTTGAGAATCGGTTTCATGGCTAAATATTCGATAGTGTCGCAGTCACTAAGCGAGGTGACCGCCGAAGACTGAAATTTAAGGTGGGCAGAGCAGGAATCGAACCCGCATTCTCATGCACTAGAGCCGCGCACACTACCAATGCACCACCGACGGCCACATTCGAATATTGTAGCACTCGGTAAATCCAAGAACTTTGCTTATATGGAAAAAATGTGAAAGCTTAGTACTTTTCGGGATAATTGGGAAAACCTGCCAAGTTTTCGTAAGTTCGTCGACATAGGAATTACCCATATACAGATTACACAGTATAAGAGAAGAGACTCTTCTTTACATCCTGTTACCGTTCAGGAAAGTTTAAACATTTCCACAATATTGACCTTTTTATTAATATTTAATTTGTAAAAACGGAAACGTATTTCTGCTACAAAATATTCGTCAAATGTTGGCATCTTTTTCATCGTTCTTGAAGCGACTGTCGCCTTTTAGCTAATTTATTGATTATTTTTGCAGCGAAGCACTATCAAAGACCTGTAGAGTAAAATAAACCAACATAATTATGAACGGGTTTAATTTTTAAAGTTTCGCTCAGAAGGGAATATTTCTGTTACATCGTGTTACACCTGCTACACCTGTTACACCTGTCTCTGGATATGAATACCTCAGGGTATCGAAATATGGCTAAGGAAACTTTCAGTATAACAATACAATATCTTCATTATACGCATTCATAACTATTTTGGAACAGCGTCAAATTTTACTTTAAAGTGCCAGTGCTTTAGTACATAAAGGACTATTCGTTTAGAAGCGAAACTGATTAACTCCACTGTTCCAAAATTTTTGGTATATTTGTGGATGTTAGTTAAACTAAGGTACTCAGTTGGTTTTGAATTTCAAAATGTAATAAATTTAGCTTACCACAATATATAACGTTACTTTGAAATTTTAATTTACGAGGAATTCTAAACTTGAGTCTCCACAGGTTATTTGTGATGGAGTTAATCGATTTGGCAACTGCCACATCCAGATAACATTATTTATCAAAATATATTCTGTTCGTCTATGCGTCAAAATTCGAATAAAATTCAATTTGTTTCTTTTTTTGTTTTTTTTTTGTTGATACTTTTTGCTGACCTTGCCAAAAAAAATATTTAAATCGAGCCACTCTGCCCTGCTGCAGTTTGTATACAAAATTTTTACATTTCAAGTGCTTTGTCCCGGCCTCCTGGCCAATGTTGTCTCTGAAAATGGCAAAAGGACAAAGTTGTTGAATTATCTACTTAATTTTGTTAGAACGCTTCTTAAAGCTGTTTACTTAGACCGCAGCCTATTGTCATTTCAGTGTTATATTTTCTCTGGCATTTTATTTATCTGGCTATGTTTGCACAGCTTTTGTTTCTAGCATTTTGAAAAGGGGTAAAAAAAGGATTCAAGTGAGTTTGGAACTCTTAGTTGTTGATTTTTCCTGTGGCGCTGATGTTGATGCTGCTGGTTCTGTTGGTAGATTATTGTATGCGGAAAGATGACAAGGGTGGAGTTGGCGAAATCATTGTTGTTGATTGTTGTAACATCTGTTAAAACAAATGCTTTGATAGGACTGTCATTAGTCTCTTTCCGCAAATCGCAGATTATTTCGCTTTAAATTTTTATGTATCTACCCATTGTAATCACGGCAAACGAATTGTCAACACCGCTGACTATTTAGTGTACTGTATCTTCTTCTCTCATAGCTTGAATTATTATCTCTGTAAGATATACGATTTATTACTTCGAAATTATTTAGTAAAATTCAAAACAACTGTTAAACGAAATTAGTAAAACACATAAAGCGAGTTCTTACATTCATTAGCACTGTAGGCTCACTTAACTGTTAATCAGAATTTATGCATTTCTTCTTCTCATATTGAGGAGGCAAATATGAAATAACACATGCTGGCTTCCTGGATTTTTTGGTTAATCTGAATTAAATAAGCAGGCAAGATGTAGAGCTAGACTCACCTGACGGAATCAACTAAGTGGGTAAAATTAACAACAATACGAGTATAGGCATTTTATATAGTTAATACAGATTTTAACTAATTAGGGACGTTATCACAATCCCAAGTTAGAGCTTACACACAGGTATACATTTCAAATTGCATACACAGAAAAAAATAATTTTTCAATTCAATTAAAAAATTCGAAAATTCAAACAAAATATTAATTGAAAATCCTGTGATGAAAAAATCACATATCAGCTACCACATTGGTAGGATGTTTATTGGAAAAACATTATTTTTCAATCGATGCAAAATTTCACCCATCTACGAAAATATTAGTACGTTATTTATCATAAATATTTTCATTTCTGGTCGATGAAGAATTTGACATATTAACAAACTAAATTGTATCTCAGTTTTCGTTTTGTCTTCGATCCGAAGTATTTTTAGAAATTTTGTTTATTTAAAAAAAAAATTAAACAGCCGCGGTAGGATTCGAAATCACATCCTCTGGAAGATCGTTTCAATGTTTGTGACACAGCGTCTTTTCGGGCAGCGTCTAGAGCGTTACGTCACCGACTGCATGTACAAACTTATCTCTAACTGAAGTTATGAAGTCTTTTTTTTCTGTGTACAAATTGACAGCTATATCTATTAGTTACCTATAACTGTAGGATAATCAAAGATTGTTATAAGGGTGGCTACACATATAGCCATTTCAAACTGGTTTTGGAACAAAGTTCCTTATCGCACGTTGCGGGATGACGGCTAAATGGAAATAGAATTAAACAACTTTTTTAACACTCGTATGCTACAACCCAGTATTATCAACTAGATTACGTACTTTTGCTTTGTTTTGTGTCTAGACTAACATATGTTGGGAAATGTCTTGTTTATTGGGAAGTTTTCTATGAGGAGGCTGTAACCAATATTTAGTATATATTGTAGTTTTAAACCCAATAAAAAGTAACTTTAGAAAAGCCAAAGTGAAAGAAGTTAAAAAAAAATAACATACGTGCCGTTTCTTCAACAAAGAAAATTTTCTCAAGTACATATACTTAAAAAAAAAAAAAATTTTATTTATCCTTTTTATTGGTGCTTTTCAATTTTGTTCCTGAAGCTCGAGGCCATTCTGTATCTCTATTAATAGAGATATAGTTTTTGCAGATATATAGATATAGAATGGCCTCGAGGTTGAACAATAAAATTAAAAAGTACCAATAAAATGGCCGAATAAATAAAAATCACCCCTAATGAATTTGAATAACGTACAACACGACGAAACTGCATGCAATTGTTATTGTATGTAAAAACATTGTGTTGTGTTTTAGGCAACAAAAAAAAAACATGTCTAATGGGGACCGATGGTTCTCTGAAGATAGAAGTAAGTTTCTGCAAATGTTTTCTTTTGTGTTTTGCTTGAGATACTTTTCGAACACTTGCATTTTAGTGAATTGTCAATTCAAATGAGATTTCGTTTGCATTTAAATTGATGAATTTTTCAAAAGCATTATTCCCAACAACCACTGATGAAGATCAGTGGCTAGATCTGAAATAGCTATATGGTTTTCCAGGAATGATAGGAATACACAAAAAAGACTTTATTTCTATTAATAGAGATATAGAATGGTCTCGAGCTTGAACAATAAAATTAAAAAAAAACCTTGTTTACAAAAATAGAAGCATCTTTGCTTAAAAAAAGTACACTTTCTCACAACAGGACCAATTCTAACAAATATTCCATATCTTAAAATATTACCTTTTCTTAAAAAAAACCTTCTTAACCCTACGATTCATAACCGGGTACCCGTGTACCTTTTTTGACTTTAAAGTGCTGCTGTGCCTATAATTTTTGAGATATGGACATAAAACTCCGAATCATCAGAGATTTTGACTAAACTAAGATTTAAATACCAAAAAATTCAAAATATTTTCAATATTATCTTTAAAAATTGATTTTAAATGTTTTACCCCCATAAACACACAACCCCGGGTCCCCGGGTACCCTAATGCAATTCCTATGTAAATGCCTGACATGTAAATGAAAAAACGTTTTTTTGTGTTGTTTTTATTGGAAATAAATGTCTTTTTTATTTATTTTATCATATTTTATATATATTATATTATAATTCATCCGAATCACTATCGTTGTTATTGTGGCAATTGTAGCATTTAGTAATTGTTGTGGCGTGCTCATCGCATATCGGCGTGCTACATATGCTGCAATTTTTTCTAGTTTTTCTTCTGCGCTTATTTGGAAGAAGGTTGCACATGTAGCACACGCCCGTATGTGCTTTTCTGCCCCTTTGTCGTGCTGACAGAGATGTTGACGGACCTGCAGCACAAAGCACACTCTCCAACGGCCTTCCGATGATGCTTTCAATTGCATTGTTGAAAATTGGCGCACGCTTTGCACATTTGAAATTCTATTTTCTATAACAGGAATGCACAGGTTTTCTGCCAGTTGACGCAGGAAATTCTTCCTGCGCGTCGTGGTGTATCGTGCAGTTGGATTATTTCCATAATATATGATGTGTGATGCAAATGCGCTCACATCAATGATGTTATAGAAAAATGCCATCGGCCATCTTCTTGTTTGTCGCTGGGTCGTGTATTCGTTTTGGTCCATAACGTCCACCCCACCTTTTGTTTGGTTGTAAAAATTGATAATTTCTGGTTTCCCATTCTCGTCAATTTGTGCATCATCATGCATACTGCAAAGAAGGATGACCGAGTTGGACTTCCGCTGCTTATATGAGAGCAGTGTTACGTTGTCGTGGAAGCCAAATAAACTTGAACCAACGTCTTTTTTTTTGTCTTCTTTCATCTCCGCAGGGATGTAAGCTGTGTTGCGGCGGAGTGTACCCACAATGCTGAGCTTTTCTACTTTTAGTTGCCTAGCCAACGGCAGCGTCGTAAAAAATTATCCACGGTGATATTTCGTCCGCTACCGTAGTACGGCCCAACTAAATATCTCACCACTCTTTCGCCAACACCAACTTCACGACCAGTTTCTTGTTTGCCAGTATATATTTGGCCATGAAGTGGATATGAGTTTTTGGCATCGCAAATCCACCATACTTTTATACCATATTTTGCTGGCTTCGAGGGTATATATTGTGTGAATTTGGTTCTACCACGGTATGGATATAATTGTTCATCAATGGTCAAATATTCTGATGGCACATAATATCTGGCAAGATTTGCATTGAGCATTATCCAAATATCGCGAATTGGCGCCGCTTTGTCTTGACTTATATACGAACAGAAACCAGTTTTTTTCCAAATATCAAATTTGTACAGTTGAGAACGCAAAATATAATCAACAACAAAAATATTTACAGGAAAATATTATTTTATTTCAATAAACGCAAAACAACCTACTTCGGGTACCCGGGTACCTGGTTATGAAATGAAAGAAGTTTTGCTGGTTATGAATCGTACAGTTAAAAAAATGTATTTTCTTAAAAATAGAATAATACCTTTTCTTTTCTTGAGATAAGTAGCCTCTCTGAAAATAAGTAAATTTTCTTAAAAAAATAACCTTTTCCTAAAAAATTTACCACTTCTTTAAAAGAACCTGTTCTTAAAAAAACTACTAGTTTGTAAAAAAAATTCACACTCTTATGGCTTTTTCTTGCAGAAAGTACTTTAACATTAAAAAAAACATTAGCTTTCAATAAAAGACGTACCTCTCTTTAAAAAAGGACCTTTTTGGGGAAAATATAATATATATTCTTACAAAACCGACGTAAAAATATACTTTTGTTTTTTAAAATACTTTCAATAAAAAAAATTTTCTTAAAAAAGTTTATGATTTTACTAAAAGTATCTTTTCTTAAAGATCCATTTAAATTATCGCATTTTTCAACGGGCGCCTTAGGCGTCTTGGAACTAAATAGTACATAATATATTGCGAAATGAACTTCATTCCAACCGGGTGTCCCCCGACACCTCATGGCTTTTTAAAATAATATTACAATTAATAAATATTAAATAATAACACAGTACAACATTTTTCAGGTGATTGATTTGGGAATCAATTCTGATAATTGTTTGTGAAAGTATTCATTTTTAACTTCGAAAGTGTTCCACACATAGGAAAACGGTATAAGAAAATATTCGAGGAATTGTAATTCTTAATTTTTCTAAATTTGTTTCAGCTAAATTGGACTAGTGGTGCTGAAGTTATGACAAACAAAAGAGCCTAAAACGTTACAAATTCCCCTATACGATACTTACTAACTTCAAATTTATTATTAAATTATTATTTGAAGTAACTTGACCAAACGAATGATGCAGAAGTTCTTCTTTTTGGGGCTACTTTCACAAACAATTATCAGAATTGAGTCCCGAAATCATGTGTTGTGCTGTGTAATACACAATTAATATCTCATTAATATTGACAATTTTATCTCTAAATGATCTAAATAGTCAACAGCAAGTCAAACATCAATACAACAACTGAATCAGTCTGTTATTTCTCTTTCTTTACAACAGTTGTTGTAAATTAAAAAATTTAAATAAAACTACACTTTTAGAAATTTTTTGGAGCGCACCCTTTTTCTCTATACAGCGCATCCAACTTAATTTGGATTAGTTCCATTTGGACTGTTTACTTTTATAATAAAAATGCCAATGCCAATAGTTTATCATGATATTTTCAAGGAAAGCTTAGACCCTATTGGTCTTCTAATACGATCGCCAGAGTATCTTTTTTGGAAAAGAATCAATTTTTGAAATTATTGCGTGATGTATTCAGAGTTAAACTGTATGACAAGACTTTGCAACTGACACCAAAATAAAAAACCGGATTCGAGTGCTTCCCAATTAACTATGGCATAGCAAAGCAATGATCACGACCGCTACAGTTGAACGTGATGTGCGATTTAACAGATGTTCGCCGTGAAAACTAAGGCAGATCGATGCAGGAATTCTTATAATTTGTTTGTTTGCCATATATTTTGTACTACCCTGAATCTGGTGTGACAAATAAGTGTGTTAAGGCTAAGCAAGCACTTTAGAGATAAAGCCCTCTCTCGAGTAACAAACGTCCAACTATACCAGACTCTCATACAAGCTGTTTTGCTTTATGGTGCATAATCCTGGGTCCTATCGCAAGCACACGAATCATCTGTAGGAGAAAAATACTCCGAAAAATGTATGGCCCTATAGTGCACAACGGCGAGTATCGGCGACGCATGAACCATGAGTTGTATGCGCTTTATCCAGACATTGACATAGTTAAGCGGATCAAAGAAACACGATTTCGCTGGCTAGGCCATGTCAGTAGAATGGATGAAGACGAACCAGCACGAACTCGAAGGAAGACGAAAAATAGGAAGATCAAGAGGGATCAGGTTGACAAATCCCTACGTACAGTTGGTATTGACAACTGGAGAGCTACACTCCGGTTCACTTTTTTAAAGGCACTAAAAATTCCATGTTCAACAGCTTCTAGCTTTTGCAATTTGTAACCAATAGAAGAATCTGAAAATGGAGATGGAAGCCAGACATAGTGAGATATAAAAAAAAATAAAGATAATAGTGGTTTCTTAACTAAAGAACTATTTTTGAGCAATTTATAAAAAAAAGTCCAAAAACGTGATTTGTTTTGGTTCACTTGAATAAAGGCACTTTAACTAATTTTACTGAAAAACAGATTTTTTTATTTTTTAATTTATTTTATAGAACTATTAGTAATGGGTACAACCCGCTTTGTTTTTAATAACTTCAAATATACGGGTTTTCATTGAGAGGAAAAGTGAATTTATGTAATCCAACGAAATTTGATTCCAAGCATTCTTAATGGCCTGAATTAGTGACTGCTTGTCATCAAATTGTCTACGTCCTTCATAGATCCTATGAGGTAACCAACCCCAGACATTTTCGATAATGTTTAGATCTGACGAATAGTGTGGCCAATCAAGAATATTAACATTTTGGCTTGCAATGAACTCCATTACTACTATAATACGTAATAGCACCCCATACCATAACGCCGCCCTCTCGGCTGTGATGTCGTTTCAGAAAATGCTTTTCTTTGCGCATATCATGGAAATAATAGTTGTAGCCATCGGGCCCATCCAAACTAAACTTCTTCTCATCCGTAAATACAACGGTTCTGCAGTCAGTTACATGACCTCTTGAGTGTACATCCCATACCATGTAGTCTCTTGCGAATTGAAGCCGCTTTTCCTTACGAGGAGCATTACGTGGTGGCTTTTTTGTAATTTCAGGTATTTAACATACTCCCAGCTCTTAATTACTCTTCGTACTGATGACTTGCTCGCTTCCACTCCAGCTTGAGCTCCTATTTTTGATAAGGATAAGGCAGAATTAGAAGCAATTCTGATGATTGTTTTTTTCTCATACGCAGATAAAAACAATGAAACCCTTCCTTTAAATTTTTTTCCATACCCTTCAGGGGACTTGATGTAATTGTCGACAACTGTTGGGCTCCGTCCAATGTTTTTTAGCTATAACGCGGTCAGAACATCCTTCAGAAAGGTAAACATCGATTTTAGTTTATTACGATAGATTTAAAATTTTTTGTTTTGACTCGTAATTTTTTGTTCGAGACCGGATAAGTATGTACACTCAAAACAATATGTTAGTAAACACATATGTTAGTAAACACAGTTATTTCTGCAAACATAGGTTTGTTGTCAATTATTTTTATGAACCATGCAAGAAGTTTGTTCCCTAAAGTTCAAGCCCAAAATGTTTGGAACAACTTGTTCAATATAGTTTACCGGTACAACTAACTAACCAAAATCGGAAACTCCAAAAAAGTCCCCTCTATTAGGCAAAAAAAAAAAAAGAAACAATTTTGTTTGTAACTCAAATTCGGGTAACACCGTCGTCCTCTCCGACCTTGTCTTACAATATGTTTGCCAAAAACTATCGCAGTGTTATTTGTATTTAAATTAATACTAAACTACATTACAAGGCTTTCGGTGGCGCAATGGTAGTGTGCGCGGCTCTTGTGCATGAGAACGTGGGTTCGTCACCTCGCTTAGAATACTATCGATTACGTAGCCCTGTAAAAGCTGTTAAAATTACCTTTCGGAACCGGTGTAAAACTGTAGGTCACAATCAGTGAGTGTAAAACTAGAACGCGTACAGCTGGCTAGCTGTGAGAAGCTCTCCCTAATCCCTTCATGGGATGCAACGGGAAACCTTCTTCTTTTAATTTACATGCAATTTGAGCAAGACTGTACCTTGAAGCAGCGGATATCCAGAACCAGATCGCTTTCCAGATGGTTTTAACACGACTGGATATTTATAGCGATAAAGTAGAGGTGCGAGTCAAAAACGTGCATTCACTTCATATAAACTTCGTTGATAATCGTGAAAATTAACGGTGATTGTATTGATATTAAAATACCCTGAGCCTTGACATGTTACCGAGATTTTGGAGAATTAGCAAATTATTGGCGGAGTAAAGTAAATACTGTTTTTTAATTTCTTGTCAGTTAAATGATTGAGTTGTATTCAAACAATGTGTGTATCGTATAGTGTTTGTGTGTTTCTATGTTTTTGCATTTCAAAATATTTAATCAGATTCTTGCTCTTTTTTGCAGACAAGTGTTTTTAATGATAATTTTTAGCAGCTCAAATATTTCAATAATACATCTTGTTTTAGCAGTCATTCTTTAATTTTCCTTCACTGTCGGAGAACAAACATTCCTTTTCCGTCAGTCAGTCATTCGTTATACTTCTGAAAGAATTGTATTACATTTGTTATATAATTTATTTGTTTATTTTGTTCTTTAGACAATAAGCAAATATATTTAAAAAATCCCCATAAAATACACTCACACAAATACATAAATAAATAAAAAAGAAACCGAAATAAACATACAAATGTTGTTTGCTTGTTGCCTTTTGGAAAGGAATTAATGCATTGTTATGCTTTGTCACAGATTAGCTGGATCAGTGAGATATCAGCCGAAACAAAATGATATAAAAGGCAAACAATCTCACATTCCATTTACTGGTTCCGCATTGTAGCGGAATGTTGTTTGGTTTGATGGTTTCAAAGTGAAAATTCGGAATTGAATTTTTTGTTTTTCAACCATATTCGTACACATTCCAGACATAACACAATAGTATAGAATGAAGGATGAACAGAACGCTACTATTCACACACACACACTCTTCGCCATATGATGGAGTATTGTATTTCAATCATAGAACAGAACACCAGTCATTGTGTTGCTGTTGAATATTTGATGGATTTGCATTTTGTATTGTAGGATACTTTTTGATTTTATGACAACTCAACAATTTAAGTGTGTGAGAGTACTCGTATGTTCATGCAAATCTTTAAATCTGTCATATTAGTGCTGAATAGGATGACCAAAATGCCGAAGGAAGGATCAGCTGCGAAAAATTTGGTTTACCAACTAGAGAGAAAGCGATAAGGGTCGAGCTGTTTGGTTAAATATGTGTTTTTTAATAAGGCCTTTGAACCAAATATTATGATTTACAATCACTCTTAGCCAAAGTATTACGGACAAAGTCAGACTTCAATTTGGGCATATTTCTGTGAAACTGGGATTATCCGTGGAGGTGGAAAATGTCTGATAACTTGGGAATGGCCAGATATGAATCCTTCATTTTGCAGTCCAAGCTGCTCACTACTTCCACGCAGAATATTCTGGGCAATGGATTTATCCGAAATCTCTGTTAGCTAGCTAGAGTGAGAAGGCGAAATAAATGGGCAGTGTGATTGTCTATGCGGTTTAGAATCTTCTCAAGATATCGGGCATATTCTTTTGTCCTTAGGAGCAGAGGAGACAAACGTATAGGCCAACGGCAGATAGAAACGAAAAGAAGAAAATCCAGGTTCGACATATTGCATCCTGGTTAGTAACTGATCTATAATGAGGTGCTGCAATCAAATATGCTGGCAGTAGGTAAAATGCAAAACCCGGTGGACTGAGTTTGCCTCCCTTCACCGTTCATAATGGCAGTGAAAATACAGAAACGAAACAGAAAACATAAACAACCCCAATTTGTTGACGACCTCAGCAAACGTTATAAGGACCACTATTTTCGGCTCTGCACTTAGAATGCAAGAACTCTATATAGATCCCGTGCAAGTATCTAATTGTCAGATGTCCTTGAAAGTTATAAGGCTGACATTAACACTATCCAGGAAATGAGATGGACAGGACGTGGCTGCACAAGAAAAAGAATCTGGGACATAACTACAGTTGCCATGAGAAAAAACATGAATTTGGTTGCGGATTTGTTTAAGATAAATAAATAAAAATAAATGGTATCCCATTACATCCCACGAGGGGATTGGGGAGAGCTTCTCACAACCAGAGAGCTGTGCGCCTTCTAGTTTCATACTCACTGATTGGGACCTACAGTTTTACACCGGTTCCGAACGGTATTTTGAAGGGCATTTTCATGGTTTACTCGATAGTGTCACCGTCACTAAGCGAGGTGACCGTCGTCGAACGAAATTTTAATTGGTCGGGTGGTCCCGTACAAGAGGCGCGCACACTAACCATTGCACCACCGAAGGCCACGGATTTGTATAAGTAGTTGGTTGGCAAAAGACTGCGACATCTAGTCTCTAGGTTCAATCTCGTGAGTCAACGTATAGCCACGATCCGCATAAAAGCGAAATATTTTTATATTTTCCTAATTTGTATGCATGCCCCGACAGAAGAGAAAGATGATGATGCCAAAGGCATATTCTATGAGCTCCTAGAGGAAACGTATGACCGCTGCCGTCGTACTAGGAGATTTTAATGCTAAAGTAGGCAGGGAGAATGTGTTTCATCCAACTATTGGCAATTTCAGTCTAAAGTACATGCTGACAGTTCCGACAACGGTATGAGACTGATTGACTCTGACCAACGAACGAGTAACCAAATTGATCACGTGGTAATTGATGGAAGGCATTCATCCAGTGTAATGGATGTACGAGTGTTCAGATGAGCTAACATCGATATTAAGTAGAACGAAAATCGTTAGAATCGGAAAGCTGCAAGCTCTCGCAACTTTTGCCACAGAAATCAATCCCCCCCCCACAATCGAGAGGATCATGAAGCGCAGTGGAAACCCATTTGCGACTCTATAAAAACTGCCGCAACAACCGTACTTGGTTTTGGTACGATGAAGAGTGTCGCATTTCAAATGATGAAAAGATGAGCAATGAGCAATGCGGAATAGGAAGAACAGAGGGGAGGTAAGCTATGGCCGTCGGTGGTGCAATGGTTAGTGTGCGCGGCTCTTGTACTTGAGATCCTGGGTCCGAACGGCGACACTATCGAGTATATAGCCATGATAAAGCTTCTCAAAATACCCTTCGGAATCGGTGTAAAATTGTAGGTCCCAATCAGTGAGTGAAAACTGGAAACGGCACAGCTCAGTGATTGTGATAAGTTCTCCCCGGTCCTTTCATGGGATGTAATGGGAAACCATTTTTCTATTATAGGGGAGGAAAGCCGTCAAATTAGGCGTAAGAAACAGCAGTGGAGAAAACGCGAGAGTGAGAAAATTGAGGTATAAAGGAGGAAGAACGAAGGCCGGAAAGTCTATCGAAAAGTCAGAAACGGAACTAATGGATATGGTTCAGAGCTCTCCTTCTGTAAAAACAAGGGACGAAATCTTATCGCAGATGTCTCGAGCATGTTGGACGGGCGGATATATCATTTCTCCGCGCTTCTGGTACCTGCGATATCCAAGAACGATGAGACAGTCGACCACAAGTTGGACGACGACGTCAATTGCCCCCTCCTAACTAAAACGAGGTCAAAACAGCTATTGCCAGGCTTCAGAACAACAATGCCGCAGGAGCCGATAGATTACCGGCGGAGCTGTTCAAGTGTGGCGGCGATGAGCTGAATAGGTGCATGCATCAGCTCTTTAGCAAAATTTGGTTAGATGAATGCATACACAGAGATTGGAGTCTCTGTGTACTATGTCAAATATTTAAAAAAGGTGGCCTGAATCTTAGTGCCAACTACCGTGGAATAAGCCTTTTGTCTATAGCATATAGCTTGGGAATGGCCAGATATGAATGCTTCATTTTGCAGTCCAAGCTGCTCACTACTTCCACGCAGAATATTCTGGGCAATGGATTTATCCGAAATCTCTGTTAGCTAGCTAGAGTGAGAAGGCGAAATAAATGGGCAGTGTGATTGTTTATGCGGTTTAGAATCTTCTCAAGATATCGGGCATATTCTTTTGTCCTTAGAAAGCGGATGAGACAAACGTATGGGCCAACGGCAGATAGACACCAAAAGATAGAAACCGTGGAATAAGCCTTTTGTCTATAGCATATAAGGTTCTATCAAGTATAATGTACGAAAGACCCATTATCGCTGTGGTTTTACGCCTGGAAAATCAACAACTGACCAGATTTTCACGCTACGCTAAATTCCCGAGAAGACCCAGGCCAAAACAAGTCGACACCTATCACCTATTTGTCGATTATAGCCCGATGCGGAAAAAAATCTAGGAAGCAATGTCTGAGCTTGGAATTTTTGGAACACTCATGCGCCTTTGCAGGATGACTCTGACGAACACCAACTCCGCAGTGAAGGTTGGTAATGATCTTACTCTTTAACATCTTAATGTAGGTCATTATGATAAAAGCTACTGTCAACGTGAAAAAAAACGATTAGCAACAAAAGTCACATGCTGCCCACGTAGCTGATATCATAGGGCGCACAATGCGAGAAGGTACTGCGGTGTTTTCGTGAATTGAGAAGGCAGAAGTGGGTCTGATAGTAAATGAGGACAAGACCAAATTAATGGTTTCAACGAGAATAGCCGCCGCGGGTTTATACCAAAGCGTCAACGTTGATAACCGTTATAATTTCGAGGGGGTGTACGAATTTAAATTCCTCGGATCTACTGTAATCAAAAATCAGCCCTGAGATCAAGCGGAAAATTGTCCTTGAAAATATATGTTATTTGGGCTAGCAAAGCACTTTACAGATAAAGCTCTCTCTAGAGTAACAAAAGTCTCACTGGCTTTATGGTGCAGAGTCCTGGGTCTTATTGCAAGAAAACTACTCCGAAAAATGTATGGACCTATAGAGCACAACGGCGAGTATCGGCGACGTATGAACCTTGAGCTGTATGAGCTATATCCAGACATTGGCATAGTTAAGCGGATCAAAATAACGCGATTGCGTTGGCTAGGCCATGTCAGTAGAATGGATGATAACGAACCAGCACGAAACGTTTTCGAAATTTAACTCGAAGGCAGCGGAAAAATAGGAAGACCAAGACTCTGCTGGGGGGATCAGGCTGACGAATCCCTGCGTACATTCGATATTGTCAACTGGAGAGATAAGGCTAAAGATCAAACTGGTTGGCGAAATATGTTATCTTCGTTTTGTAAGGCCCCTGATCCCCCGGGGTTGGTCGAGAACGGATAAGTAAATAATATCTGCGAAAATTTATCACACTTTCCCGGTGACTGTCTAAGAGTATATAAATATGTATACATATGTATACAAAGCTGCTTTCGATAGCCCCATACGGGGAAACTGTACGAAGCTATGTCTGAACTTGGGATTCCGTCAATACTGATCCGCCTGTGTAGAATGACGCTGACCAACACCAAATCAGCAGTGAAAGTGGGGAGAGAACTCACTGAACCATTCTGTACCAAGCGAGGACTGAGACAAGGCTACAGACTTTGGAGCGATCTCTTCAGCATCTTAATGGAGATGATAATGAGAAAAGTTACAGTAAATACAGACAAGACCATTAGCATGAAAAACCATATGTTGCTAGCGTATGCTGACGAGGTTACTGGAGTATTTTCAAGAATCGAAAAAGAATCAGCGAAGGTGGGGTTTGCTATTAATGAGAGCAGGACAAAATTGATGGTGTCAACGACTAGAGAAACCTCTCGAGTTGGTCCGCACTTGAACGTTGACAACCCATTTAATTTTAAAAGGGTAGATGAATTTGTCTACCTTGAATCCGCCGTGAACAAGGACAACAACGTCAGCCTGGAGATAGATAGGAGAATTGTGCTTGCAAATATATGTTATTTTGGGCTCAGCAAGTAGTTTAGGAACAAAGCCCTCTCTCGACGGACAAAAGTCCAGCTATATCAGACTCTGATTTTACCTGTCTTGACATATGGCTCCGAAACTGGGGTCATATTGCAAGCGGATGAAAAACACCTGGGAGTATTCGAGAGAAAAATTCACCGTAAAATATGTGGTCCTAGTAGAGAAAACGGCGAGTACCGACGTCGCTGGAGCGCAGAGCTATATAATCTATATTCTGACGTGGACATAGCTAGACGAATCAAATTAGGCCAATTGCGTTGACTAGGCCATGTTATCAGAATGGATGAAGATGAGCCAGCGCGAAAAGTTTTCGATAACGTACCCGATGGAAGCAGGATAAGAGGACGACCAAGACAACGCTGGAGAGACCAGGCCGAAGAATCCCTCCGTATCCTTGGTGTTTCCAACTGGCAAGAAAAGGCGAAGGATAGAGCCAGTTGAGGAATATGTTGAAATTAGTTTAACTAGTTTGATTAATTAATATGTGTAAGACGTCTGACCTCAGGGGGTTGTAAAACAGTCAATAAAAGTAAAGTAAGTAGTTTTTTAAGAAAAGGCAGTTTGTTGTAAGAAATTGTACTTTTTAAGAAAAGGCAACTTGTTCTAAGAAGATGTAGTTTTTTAAGAAAAGGTAGTCATTTTAAAAAAATTACTTTTTTATAAAAAGGTACTTTTTGTAACGAAGCGTGCTTTTTTTAAGCAAAGGTACTTCTTTAAGATAATGTATTTTTTATGAAAGGTACTTTGTTTAAGAATATGAATAGGTATTTTTTGGAGAAAATTTCCTTTTTTTTGCGAATATACACTTATTTAGGGAATTGCTGTTTTCTTAAGCTTCTTTCACTTTGGTCTTTCTAAATTTACTTTTTATTGGGTTCAAAACTACAATATATACTAAATATTGGTTACGGGCTCCATCTAGAAAACTTCCCATTAAACATGAAATTTCCCAACATTTGTGAGACATATAGTTAGTTTCGACACAAACCGAAGCAAAGGAAGTTTCGACACAAACCAAAGCAAACGTAAACAGTATTGTTGATAATAGTGGTTTGCAGCATAATAGTGTTAAACCACAAGTTGTTTAATTTTGTTAATCATTTAGCGACGTGCGATAATGAACTTCGTTCCAAAAAAAAACATTTCATAGAAAGTGTAACTGTTATTAAAAGTTATTTGCAAAATTTATCGAAAATGTATGAAAAATTATAATATGAAGTAGGTACCATGTTGGGCAAAATCATTGCCCAGATTGGTGGATTATGCATATGAAATAAAAGCTGAAAGGCTTTTAAAAATCCTGACTTACAAACTAAGAAAGTCGTGGATATTGACCATGTTTTAAGTAAAATTCAAAATCGTCCGGAATACCCGATTTTTGGGAACATTGGGCTTGTGCGACGTCTGAACCTCTTCGAAATAATCTGCATAAATTCTTAAAATACTTCACCCTATAAGCTTTCATATTAAGCTTGAGCATCCAAGAAAATCGAAAAGAAATAGTTTTTTTAGGACACCCTAATAAACACCCTATGCGTAATTTCAACTGATAAATTTTAGAGTTGAAAAACTTATTTTAGGTTCAATCGGCTTCAAATTTATAATCTAAACCCGATGTGACTCATTATAAATAATAATACCCACTTTAAAAAAAAAAGAGTTTGCTAGATTTAGATTATCTGTTCTTGCCAAAATATCGTATATCGTATTTCTACGGATTCCTGGATGAAGTTCCGAGAAACATGAATTACAAATTAAAGAAATTTATTCCCAGAATTCCCGGGATTCTTTAATTTCTTATTCCAAATTGTTACAGCGGTATATTCTATTCATACAAAATGGTTGTTCTTGCATGTAAAGGCATAATACGCCCACGTTCTTGTAAAGGATTAGAGCATGAATATTTAATGAATCTTATAATAAAAGTTTATACTGTTTCAAAATAAAGGCTACATAACCAGTCGGAATTGCTTCTTTACGGAATCATCATTTGGTTTCAATATCAATTTAGAATTCTTCTTCCACACTCCAGTTCCTCTTCCACACATCAGCGATATTTTATCATGAGCTCTAACATTCTTCATAACATCTATCGTGAGCTCTAACATTCTTCTTTCCAACATTCATATGTAAATTTAGTTAGAGCAACTTGGTGAAAATATTAGACTGAACAAAAGCTTGAACGATAACAAAAAGGAAATCCAAACGCATGAACGCAACAATTGGCATAACGATGTACTTGACATGGTCATGAAAGCAGAATCATAAATGACAGTTAACGCTGCTCCAGTTGCAGCCATCAACAGAAACGAATGCATGTGGGAGTTTGTGGTCGACAAACATACTACGCATACATGCACACAATCTCGTCCAAGTAAGTATAAACTGCTCATTATATTAGAACTAGTATCGAGACCATCATGTTAATTGGTATCACTGTATCAAGGGGGTGTTGCACTTGTAATTGCTCGTTTGTAACTGGCCGGGAAAAGGGAATTCAGTCATGAACCCATTTTAACCAAAGTCAACTTCGTTCATCCAAAGTCTGGAGCCTGGAACAAGTGTACAAGAATACCACATCCTTCATGCCATGACACTTGATAGTGGGAGGGCACATGTTGTGTGAAAGCACTTTAGGAGCAAGGACACGAGTAGATTTACGCATAACACAAAACGTTAGGGTAAAAGGAAAAACAGAAAAATTCTGAAAAGGGCATGAAACAAAATATTAATTAAAGCGGAAATTGCATAAACCACATCAAGGCAACCATTGCGAATTGTGGCAAAATGATTTTTCAAGTTATCCCACAGCCACACTTAACAATTCATACTTTGCATGTAAAATCCCCAACGGAGAGTTCAATCGAGATTTCAATCGAGTTTCAACTGAATTGAGACAACCTTCAGACGTTTTATGACACATGCCGGTAACCTCTACCCCAAGTGTAGAAGAGAATTTCAACAGTTTAAACAGACATTGTCGGTCGCTAATAGGCTGTGTTAAAGTGCGCTTGGAAAGACATCAAATTAAGTTTGAAAACGTGTGCAATTGTGTTGTTGATTTTTTGAATCCTTAAAAAAGACAAGGACCTTCAAATGCCTACTGATTTTGTTGAGCATAATAAAAACTTAAGTGCCAGACAATACTTTTGAATCAATGCACGTATGCCTGGCCGTCTAGCCAGTTTTCATTACGTTCAATAAATGGTATGGAATTAGAGGCTACAACTAGTAATGTGGAAATAAAAGCTTTTGAATTTGGAACTGTTATATGTATGTGTATGTATGTTATACGTCCCATGAGGGGATAGGGGACAGATTCTCACAATCAAGGAGCTATTCGCTTTCTAGTTTTATACTCAATGATTGGAAACTACAGATTTGTACCGGTTTAGAGGGGTTGTTGAGAAGCAATTTCATGGTTACATACTCAATAGTGTTGCCGCAGAGTGGTTCAAAATTGAATTCCATCGAACAATATTGAATGTCTGTTGATTGCGTAACCATTTTTAAGTTTTGAGAAACACCGATTGTATGCAAAGAGCCAAGGAATATTTGAAGATACTAAAATTAAAAAAATCCTGTAGTCAACTATATTTTAGAATATATTCCAAAGTTTTATGTTTTGAACTATATTTTGATGCAGTTGTTGAACGCTCGCAACGCAGATATTTAATTAATTTTTTTTTCGGATTAATTGAATAAAAAGACTGGTTTCTTGACACTTATAGAATGAATTCGTTTTGTTCATATCTAATACAGATTGGTCGCATTAAATATTTCAAATAATATTTGTAACTTTACCCTAAACCAAAGATAGCGTCAATTTAATTCTAATGATAATTAATGATAACGAGAAAATAAATACTTACTTACATATTCGGTCTCGGACAACTCCGGCGAGTCAGGGACCTTACAAAACAAAGATCACATATTTCGCCAAACAGTTCGATCATTTGCTTTACTTCTTCAGTTGGCAATACAATATGTACGCCTGGATTCGTCAACCTGATCCCTCCAGCGGAGTCTTGGTCTTCCTATTTTTCGTCTTCCTTCGAGTTTGGTTTCGGAAACCCTTCTTGCTGGTTCGTTTTCATTCATTGTACTGACATTTCCCAGCCAGCGCAATCGTGGTATGTTGATCCGCTTATCTATGTCACCGTCGGCTATAGCTCATACAGCTCATGGTTTATGCGTTGCCGATACTCGCTGTTGTGCACTATAGGCCCATACGTTTTTCGTAGTATTTTTCTCTCGAAGGCTCCAACAGATGTTTCGTCTGCTTGCGATAGGACCCAGGATTCTGCGCCATAAAGCAAGACAAGTTGTGTGAGAGTCTGGCACAGCTGGACTTTTGTTACTCGAGAGAGGGACTTATCTCTAAAGTGCGTGCTTAGCCCAAAATAACATATATTCACAAGGACAATTCTCCGCTTGATCTCAGGCCTGATGTTGTTGTTTTTGTTTACGGCAGATCCGAGGTATATAGATTCGTCCAGCAGCTCGAAATTATAACGATTATCAACGGTCATGCTTTGGTCTAATCGCGTGGAGGCCCTGTTCCATTAATTTTGTCTTGTCCTCATTAACGTCAGTCCAATTTTTGCTGACTCTTTCTCAATTCTCGAAAAAAAACCGCAGTACCTTCCCTAATTTTGCGCCCAATGATATCTATAACATCAGCATACGTGAGCAGCATGTGACTATTGCTGCTGATGGTTTTATTCATGTTGACTGCAGCTTTTCTCATAGTGATCCCCATTAAGATTTTAAAGAGATCGCACAATAGGGTCTCGCATTGCCTGAGGCCTCGCTTAGTTTCGAAGGGTTCGGTAAGATCCTTACCAACTTTCACTGCGGATTTGGTGTTCGTCAAGGTCATCCTGCAAAGGCGTATGAGTTTTGCAGGAATACCAAGCCCATACATTGTTTCGTAGAGTTTCTGTCGTATCGGTCTATCGAAGGCCGCCTTATAGTCGACAAATTGGTGATATGTGTCGATTTGTTTTTCATGGATCTTCTCCAGAATCTGGTCATTTGTCGATTTTCCAGGCCCAAATCCACACTAGTATGGTCCAATCCAGTAAGCGATAATTGGTTTTAGTTTCGCACATAATACTTGATAGAACTTTATATGCTGTGGATGAAAGGCTTATTCTAAATTAGTTGGCACAGAGACTCGGGTAACCTTTTGTAAATATGGGACATAGTACACTGGACTCCAATCGCCGGGCATGTATTCACATAGCCAAATTTTGATAATGAGCTGATGCAGGCATCTTTTCAGCTCATCACCGCCAAAACAGCTCCGCCGGTAATCCATCGCCTCCTGTGGCCTTGTTGTTCTTAAGCCGGACAATAGCTGTTCCGAGCTCGTCTTGGTTAGGAGGGGGCAATCGACGCCGTCGTCCAAATTATGATCGATTGTGTCGTCATTGGATATATCAGGTACCGATAGTGCAGAGAAATGTTCTCTCCATATTCCCAACATACTCTGCACAACTGTGATGAGATTTCCTTTCTTGTCTTTACAGAAGGGGGGAAAGTAAATACTCAACTAAAGGGGTGATGAAATTATCTTCATTGTTCTGCTATCTTTTACACAATGGTTTCCCATTACATCCCATGAAGAGATTAGGGAGAGCTTCTCACAAACCAGTGAGCTGTGCGCGTTCTAGTTTTACACTCACTGATTGGGACCTACATTTTTACACTGGTTCCGAACGGTATTTTTGAGAAGCTTTTTCATGGCTAAGTACTGGGTAGTGTCGCCGTCACTAAGAGAAGTGACCGCCGTCAAAAGAAATTTAAGGTGATCAGAAGACTTTCTCATTTTCCTTGAGAGCGAGAAAAATAAATGAATTTCCCGGGATCCCAAACATATTTGTACATATGAACCGGATTAATAATATCACTTTGCTTATCACTGCCATATTATGGTCAAAAAAATCAAACCTTCCGCTGGAACATATTAACTTTAGAACCAGGCGCAAAATAAATTAACCTAAGCTCGTTCCATGACTTGCAATAAGACGGGGCATACTTTGCTCAAACTCCTAAACACATGGGCCCTTGATATACTTAAAATTGGTAATAGCTCGGGGATGTAACCCCTTCCACGATCACTTTTAGGCTGAAAATATGCCAGCAAAAATCACCAGATGATAGGAAAATACCAAATGAGAGGTCTAAGATCATCGAAACTATATAGTTAGGTCGAGAAAGCTGGTTTTATAAATATTTATAACAACATTGTCGTCGGGGGTGTGGAAGTGTGCGCGGCTCTTTTATATGAGATCGTGGTTCCGATCCTGGCGCTGACAACCTTAAATTTCTTGTGACGGCAGACAATGATTGACAAATGATGATATGACATAAGACAAATGATTTGCAGGCTTGGATCCGGAAAGTCTCTGGCTTGTGGGCGTAACACTTATCTTTGAGGGCACCCCACAAATAATAGTCCAGCGGTGTCAAATCGCAGCTCCGAGGTGGCTAAACGACATCAGCTCTGCGGCTGATAATGCGATCTTCAAAAACTCGGCGCAAATCATCGAGTGTAGCTTCGGCTGTGTGGCACGTAGCGCCGTCCTCTTGAAACAAAATGTTGTCAATATCCTCCTCTTCAATTTTTGTGAACAAAAATTCGTTCAACATGGTCCGATAACGATCGCCATTGACTGTAACGGCCACTCCTTGCTCATTTTCGCAGAAAAATGGCCCAATTATGCCTCTGGACCAAAATCCGCACCAAACAGTGACTAGTTTTTGTGCATCGGCTTTTCAATGTATGCGTGCGGGCTTTCTGTGCCCCAAATGCGACAATTTTGCTTGTTTACATACCCACCAAGATCAAAATGAGCTTCATCATCCATGATTTTCAAAGTAATGTCGCAATATTTCCCAGCATTGTTCAAGCGTATACACAACCATATTCGTTCAGCGGAAGGATAATACTAATTATCTGTCAAATCAGACATGAGGTAAGTGTTACCATTCACGAAATAAGCACTAGTTGAAAAAAAAAAACGTTAGATGGCGGACTCTTTATAAAGCGCATATTTCAATGAATGTGAGAAGCTGGCCCCTGTCCGTTTAAAGGATTTATACGAATCCGAAGGCCTATCGACCGATGTGAGAAGTCGCGTTAGGATTGGTTGCGGTTATGGGCTTCAACAAATTACTGGGACCTCTAAAATAATTCTGAAATAATTCTCTAATAATTTGGGAATTTTAGTTAAACTCAAAGCAACTAAAATTTAAATTAAAACAGTATCTATTTAATTCACAGAGTAAGATATAAACACATTGGAACAGCCACTTGTCTTTTCTACAAATTTCCAATTTAATTCGATACTTGGAATCGAGCTCACTCTGAAATTTTCTTCGAAAAGCGAATGCGACACTGTACTGTAATGGCAAAGGGGATGAATGGACGTAGAGAGGAAAATTTACTCACGGACTATGATGGTAAGAAAGGAGACGACTGCAGCGCCTCATTTTCTGCTCTCTCTCTCTCTCTCTTACCCTCTTCAATGAATATTTCAATGCACGAGCAGATTTATTATGATGTTATAATTCCAACTACGTTTAATTAAAATTATATGAAGTATGTTAAAAGTATTAAATAATCAAGTTATGATGCGAGAGAGAAATGCATTGGAGTGAATTGTTCGAGTTTTTGGTTCTCTTTTACGAGGGTTCTCAAATTGCGCTTTTTTCTGGTCTACCTAGATTGAATCGATTTAGATATTCACTATGTCTTGAGTTGAGAAATTTTAGATTTATCTGCTCTTTTTATCTCTCAGTCTGTTCATTGCTTTTCTATAACGCTAGTGTATATAACAATATAAATTCCAAGCTCGTGTAAAGTGTGTAAAACATATGAAATTATCAAGTTGTGATATCTGAGAAAAAACAGTTTGAGTGAATCGTATCGACTTTTTGTCATATATTAAGACGGTTGCAATATTGGGCACTAATTTTTTAATGATACTTGTTAATGATAGTTCCTTTATACCGAGCAATAGTATAACATTGCAGATAATACAATTTAGTTGACTTGCGGCTCGATGTAAATGGCTGATTGAGCTCCATCCCAAATTAAGCAAATTGATATTCGCCAATGAAATGTGGCTGTCTTAATAGCATTAGAAATATATTGATATATAAAATACTTAACTATAATAGAAATATATTGATATATAAAATACTTAAATATAAAGCGATCATTTAGAAACTCAAACTCAAAAAATTTCGGTCATATTATACTCTGTGCTTTAACATACAAAATTATATCTTTATAAAGCTTATTTATTAGTTATAATATAAAGCTAATAAATGAGCTTTATATTAAAAAGGTCTTAAACTTGAATAAATTTAGAAAATTGTATTATTATCCATGTGATTCCATAAAGGCTTTGCCGCCTTGCATTTGGGTTTCTTCCCGGCCCTGTGGTTTCCATTCAAGTAATGGTCAAGCAATATTTGTTATTGGACTTTCATCCTTCTACGTAAATAAATCCAATTCAATAGGGCTATTATTAGTGTATTTCCAGACGAATTCATGACCATTTAATCACCTGCCCCTTCCTCACAAAATACTTCCACATCAATTGCCTGATGTCTTCTTTTCCGTCAAACGTAGCTCTTTACTTGAGCGAGTTACAGTGTTGTGCAAAATAGAACATGTATTATAATTGATTTACGTTTTTAATGAATGACTAAACATTCTAATTATTACGATTTTAAAATTTAACATTGGCTTGAGATCATAGATATAAAAAGAGAGTTTTTTAATTATTCATGTCTACAACAAAATTTATATTTTTCAAATAAAGCTAAATTTAATATAAATACCTTTACAAAAAAATTTGATTTCGGCATTCAGAATAGTAATACAAATATTTCAAGCTAAAAAAATATGTACTAAGAGGCACTCTCACAGACAAATTCGGTTGAGACAAGCGAATTAGCCGTAACCGAATTTAGACGTTGTCACGACCTCATTAGAGGTTGACACAACCTCATTAGAAGTTGAAACAACCTCATTCAATGTTGACACAACCTCAATAGAGGTTGGCACATTCTCATTAGAGGTTAGGACAACCTCTATAGAGGTTGTCACAAACTCATTAGCGGTTGCTACAACCTCATTACAGGTTGTCGCAACCTCATTATAGGTTACCACAACCTCACTAGAGGTTGTCACAATCGAATTTAGATAGTGTCACAAATGAATTTTGAAAATTGTTTTTATTATTAACTAATGATTAATTTCCACTTTTTTTTATAAAAAAAAATTTGAAAGAAAGCGACAAAATAAAGTCATTTATATTCGTTAACCTTTAGAGCAACATATTTATTTTACATGTCACTACCGACCTTTTTTGAAGCCCCGGCCATCATGGGTCAACGCAGAAATTCTGGCGTGTTATATCTGTCGATTTAGGTCCTGAACCGTTTCGTACACATATGATTGCAGCATAACTCAAACGACTTGCCTTGGAAAGCTTCAATGCTCTTGATATCTGCTTGGACATTCTCTGCAAAATAAGATGATTTAATACAAAAAACATAATTACAATATTTTTACTTACGCGTTCTTAATAACACCAAAATAATCTTGATGTCACGGCGACAAGAACAATTATACATTATTTAACTTCTTTTAGTATAATATTTGTTTTTAGAATTTTAAACTTCAAGTTTAAAATACATCGAATTATATTGAGGTAACAGAATTGAAAATGAAATTCGGTTGTACCAACACAATCCATGAGAAATTCAGTTACAGCAATCGAAGTGACGCCGAATTCGGTCGCTGGGTTAATTAACTTAAGGGTTAATTCGGTTACTGCGAGTGAACTGATACCAAATTCTGTAGTCATAAGTGAATTGATACCAAATTCGGTAGTGACACCCGAATTGATATCAAATGCGGTTGTTGCAACTGAATTGGTGCCACGTTCGGTTACTCCAACCGTATTTGGTAACAATTTCGGTGCTGCATCCGAATTAACTACAAATTCGGTTGATCCATTTTAGAAAATCTGGTTAACAAAACGAATATAATTTAAGATTCTGTTTTCACAACGGAATCAATTATGAGAAGAGGTTGCTTTAACCGAACTTCAGTTGTGTCGACTGAATTCGGTCGTGACAAACTCAGTTCAGTTGTGGCAACCTCTTTTCAATCAATTACTGCTCTGGGTGCACTATGGAAATCCTGATATTTGTCAACCTGATCCCCGCCGCAGAGTTTTTTTTAGGATTTCTTTGTATACATCTCCAATACCTTTCCCCCTGGTTTCTCTTCCATATCCAGTCCGCTAAAATCGCCTAGTGAGAAATAAGATTTTGGTTTAATCTCTGAAATATTTGATTAGCCCGAAATTAAACTTTTTGGCAATCACAATTTGCACCTGTTCTCAAGGCTTCCATTATTTTGTATCTGTTTCCAATATATCCGAGGTAAATAAATTCGTCCATTTCCTCGAAGTAATAACGGTTATCAAGGTCACGCCAACGTTCTAAGTGGGGTCTCTGCTTGTTGCCACAATTAACTTTTCCTTGTCCTCAGTTACTGCCAAATCCACTTTTTTTGATACTTCTCGAAAATACCACCTACCTTCTCGCAAAGTCCGCTGAATGATACATAATGTATAATAATCATATGCGATCACCTGGCTCTTTGGATGCAAACATAACGTGATTGTCGTTTATCGCAAAAACACTATACTTGCGTCCAAAAATATTGCGTGCGCTATTTAATATTACATGTTTGAGACACAACCCAGCAAAAAATATTGGAAGTATTACCATGGGAATCAGTTTTGCACTAGTTCCAGAAATTAGGTATAAACGATTTATCTACCTCCAAAGAATGCATTTTAAACTATTTCCAAAAAGTTGTTATGAAAATGTTTCCAGCAAAACTTATACTTTCCGAAGATGCAGTAAACCGCACCATTGAATGCGGATTTTGTTTCAATTTATTAACACTTTTGAGAATTATTTTTCAATTGCTTCTTTACCAAGAGAAAAACATTATTTCTTTAGAATTAATGAAAACGTAGATACAAAAATTGAATTTTTTAAAGACTATGAGGACTAGTGAAAAATTGAAGAGTGCTTGATACAAAAAAGTGTTTCCATCCAAAGCCAAGCGCATGTAAAATTCACTAGTGTTGATACAGTTTTTCACTGATTCCGGTTCCTCGCTCCTATTACTTTTTGTATTTCCTTGGAAGCAATGTTTTTGCTGGGAACGATTAATAGTTTATATTATATGGTTTTATGACCCAATGTGGCTTTGTTTGTTGAAAACTGCATAAAACATAAACGTGACAGACAACAAAGTAACTCACCTTGTATGAGGGGAAGAACATATTTCCCCCCCCCCACCAAAGTTTACCTTATCTATCGTATCTAGCATTTAGATTCCGTCAGAATTTTTTACTGTAGCTAAAGGCAAAGTATACAATATTAATATCATTTGAACAAAATTTAAGAGATGTCAAAAAATGTCCTGACATCTTTTTTCAGTAAATATATATATTTTATAAGCATAATCATGTTATTGCTATTTTATTAGAGAAAAGTCTATTGTTTTGTACATCACTGTACACAATAATATTTGACTGTATAGCATACGGATCATCTTAATTTTTCAACACCGCACATTTTCAAAACAACCATAACCAAATTGTGACAGAAATATCATATCCCTTTGCTCCGGATGCAGCAACATTTTCATAATTTGTATTGGCACTCTTCTCACTTCATCCTTCCTACTTTCTTGTGTACCAATTTGGCAGCATATGAATGTACGAATTTTTAACATTTCAAGCAGAAACCAACACACCACTAGTTGAGAGTTCTATACAATTGGGTTTCGTCGTTTCCATTCATTGGATTTTATTAATTGGATGTCCTACATATTGATGATGATGGCTATGTTGAAGTAAACCTGCCCTTCTGCTGCATTGATTGTGTTGTTTTTGGTGATGCAGTAAACATCATTCACTTTGTCAGTTATACTTCAATGGAAAGGAAAATATTTTATACATTTTACTTGGTAGTATATACGAGTGTAATTTAAAAAATAAATGGGACTACAACAGAGGCGGAGTTAGATTTCACTGGGCTGAGTGGCAATACCGATAAAGGCAGGCGGCGATACATATCGAATGTATTTATACTTTGTTTTTTGATTTCACATTCGCGTTCCGAAGTGTAATGTCGACTTATATCCAGTTATTTAGTATTTAAAACACAAACCTTTTGTTTGCCTACAAATTTAACTTCAGAGGATATATTCTGAATGTCGGGATTCCTACTTGACTTCTTTTTATCATACTGTACTGTATAGAATTCTAATCACGACCACATTTTCGTTGAGTTATTTTCAATAAAGAGGCCAATAGGACAGAGAAAACTATGAGTGGTGGGACAAGTATAGATCTTAAACCACAAGCGACGGTGGTAAACGCATTTCTCCGCCGAAATATTTTAAATAAATTCCAATTGGTGTCACGTTGCAATTAAGAATATTTACTGATTTTCCGGTTCAAGATAATTTTTTTAAATTAAAAATATTTTTTTATAGAAAAACTTTAAAAAAATTAAATTGAAATTGGTTATATCGGTGGATGGTAGGGAATATAGATATTGCGATGTCCACCAAGGCATCTCATCAGCGAAATTAATACTTTTTGCCTTGAATTTCGAAAACTGTTTGTACTGAAAATGTTTAATTCACAACATGCTCCCTTTTCCCCATTTCACGATAATGACATTTATTCAATACAACCAGTTTTTGATGTGTTAACATCTATAGCGGCGTATAGGGACTAAATCTATCGAAGTCAAAATTTGCTAAAACCAAATTTTATGCTGCTGCTAAAACCAGATTTTCTGCGACTGCGACGGAGAATAATGACGTGTTAAACAAAAATAAGCGAGCAAGAGAGCAATGAAAGAGTGGTGTGGCAGGGGTGAGGCAAACGAAATTGTGTCTATAGCGTATGTATTAACTTAATAATGTATGTATGTACATGTGTCTGTTGCTGTTGTTGAACGGAGATATAAAGCATAGCCACGCAAAATTTCATTTGCAAGCGCATGGGCTTGCGGAGTCGACGTTATGGTGACATACTAATACGTCAGCTACTACGTACAAAGTATGTGTGATGTTGTGTGTTTGGCTGTTTCGTTGCTGTTGATATGGTAAACATGTGGTCAGCTACTTCGGACAAAGTATGTGTGATGTTGTGTGTTTGGTTGTTTCGTTGTTGTTGCTATGGCCAAACAAAGCGAGTCATTTGATGTTCAGCATTGCCCGGTGCATACAAAAACAAGTAGAAACGGTGTTAAGTTCGGGCGGGCCGAAGCTTATATACCCTCCACATGACAATTTACACTCACACTCTCCACTCTTTGCATTCCGTTAACAGTTTTTCTTTAAGGTACCCCCCCTACACCCTCCACCAACACAAACACTCTACGACACAGCAAGCACAAATGAATCACCAACATATCAGTAGTAGTAGTAGTAGTCGTTGTTGTTGTTGGTGTTGTTGTTTTTTTTATTATAGTGAAAGGTAAGTCCAATATAATGTGGGTGTGGAGCACTCTCAGACCAAAGAGAGTAATGACGTATTATACGTATATAAAAATGAGATAGCAAGAGAGGAACGACAATTTTGTGAACTTGTGTAGCGTATGTACGAATATAACAATATATGTATGTATATACAAGTGTCTGTTGCTTTGCATTCTTTGACTTTTGTGGGAATAAAACAAAATGTTTTGAGCATGAAAATAATGACACATGTCCTTGCACTGGGTCTTTAAATAATTTTAAGTATTAATAATATTTAACTGTAACGTCATCATATGATTGAACGCTGTTTTTTATTTTCCAATGTAACATTTACGAATGTGTTCATAGAAATCGAACAGGTACCGTGTAGCAAAAAGGTGTTAACACATCGCCCGTGAGTTCGAACACTCATTGGATTTTTACTATAAAATTAGTTCTTGTGTTACTCGTAATTCGTATCCAGTGTATTCAAAACTGAAACCGGTTAAGCGAATTCCGGCCGGTTAACCGTACGTCGGTTTTTTAAAAAATGCTATATTGAAATATCCCGTTTCGCCGATTTTTTCAAGTCAATTAACGGCGTTTTTCGGTTTTTACACAACCGGTACAACAACCCATTATTAGAAATCTAAACTCATATTCATAGCTCACTATAGTACAGATACAAAAGAATTTGGCAACGATTTATTTCGCCGTTGGTTTTTTGAAATACACTCCGGTTCACTTATTTAAAGGCACTGAAAATTCCATATTCATCAGCAGAATTTTAAACTGGAAAGGGAAGCTAGACATCTTGAGATATAAAAAAAATCATGACAATAGTGGTTTCTGAACTAAAGAATTTTTTGAGCAATTTATAAAAGAAGTCAAAAAATGTCCTATTTTTTGTTGGTTCACTTGAATAAAATAACTTTATTATTTTTAAAGTAAGCGATGATTGTTTGTAGGGAGCGTTTGTTTATTAAAATTTATTAAATCCTAATCCTTTTCCGAGTCAAAATGCAAACGAAAAAATTTTAAATCGGAAAAAACTAAAATCGAAGTTTGCTGTTCTGAAGGATATTCTAACCGCGCAATAGCTAAACAAATTGGACGGAACCCAGCAGTTGTCGACAATTACATCAAGGACCACGAGGGGTATGGAAAAAATGTTAAAGGAAGGGTTTCATTGTTTTTATCTACGTATGAGAGAAGAAAAATCATCAGAGTTGCTTCTAATTCTGCCTAATTCTTGTCAGAAATAAGAGATCAAACTGGAGTGAAAGCGAGCAAGTCATCAGTACGCAAAGTAATTAAGAGCTGTGAGTATCTTAAATACCCGAAATTACAAAAAAAGCCGCCACTTAATGCTCCTCGTAAGGAAAAGCGGCTTCAATTCGCAAGAGACTACATGGTATGGGATGTGCAGCCAAAAGGTCTCGTAAATGACTGGAGAACTGGTATTTGCTGGTATTTACGGATTAGAAGAAGTTTAATTTGGATGGGTCTGATGGCTACAGCTATTATTTCCATGATCAGCGCAAAGAAAAGCGTTTTTTGAACCGACATCACAGCCGAGAGGGCGGCGTTATGGTATGGGGAGCTATAACGTACTATGGCACCATCGATCTTGAATTTCAAACTGACTGGTGCCAGCTATAAAATGTTATGGGAATCGGCATTTCCGAAGTTTAGTGAACTATTTGGTCCCATATCTCGGATATTGCAACAGGATAATGTCCCTAGTCACAACGCCAGATTAGTAAAGGAGTTAATTTGCAAGCCAAATTGTTAATAATCTAGATTGGACACCCTATGCGCCAAATCTAAACATCATCGTAAATGTCTGGGGTTGGTTATCTCGTAAGGTCTATGAACTAGGTAGACAATTTGATGGCAAGCAGTCACTAATTCCGGCCATTAAGGATGCTTGGAATAAAATTTCGTTAGATTACATAAATTCTCTTTATCTCTCAATTAAAACCCCTATATTTGAAGTTATTGAAAACAATGGGGGTTGTACCCATTACTAATAGTTCTTAAATAAAGTAAAATAAATTAAAAAAACAAGAAAAACTATTTTTCATTAAAATGAGTTAAAGTGCCTTTATTCAAGTGAACCAAAAAAAAAATAGCACATTTTTGGACTTTTTTTTTATAAATTGCTCAAAAAAGTCTATAGTTAAGAAACCACTATTGTCATGTTTTTTTTATATCTCAAGATGTCGAGCTTCCATTTCCATTTAAAAATTCTGCAATCGGTTACAAAGTGCAAAAGATACAGGCTGCTGAATATGGAATTTTTAGTGCCTTTAAATAAGTGAACCGGAGTCTAAATTGTCCAAGGCTATTGAAGTCATATCTGCCAACTTCGATTTAGATGCAAACTCCGATTTAGAAAATTCCAAAGGAATATTTACTCAATGATGATTTTGCCCAACTGGGGAAGTCAAATATTAGAAGAGATGGGTTCAAAAAAAAAAACAAATAAATAAAGGGTGGCCCATGTAAAATTTGGAATTTCAATCCCCTGCTATATCGAAACAGATGGCCAATTTGACATTTAGGAAGTGACATATTATTAGGTAAAATTTAGAAATTTACGAATAAACTTGGGAAATTTGAAAAACTTTCCATCCAAATTTCTGAGCCTCCAACTCAAAATGTAAGAAAAAAATGCGTTAGAAATATAGTTGCATCAACCCCGTTTGTGGATTAATTTGTTAAGCGACTGTTGCAATCCGGGTGCTTATTTAACAAAATAACTCGTCTACGTGCTCGTCCAGTGGAAAATATTACCCCTGTTGCTGAAAGTGTGCTGGAACAGCCAGTAGCCACAACTCGCAACCGTTTGCAGCAATTGAAAAATTCTCGCATTTTTTGATAGAGACCTCGGTATGAAGCCTTAAGTCCAAATAGTCCAAGAACTGAAGCCTTGTGGCCATCCTCTGCGTTTTAACTTCGCTGATTGGGCTGAAGATGAGCATTTTTACCGAAATATAAAGTTTTTCCGATGAAGACCAATTTCACCTAGGGGCTACGTTAGCAAACAAAATTGTCGCATTTGGGGTCAGAAAATACACACGTCGCCGAGAAGAAGGCGATGCATCCACAACGAGTGACTGTTTGATGCGGTTTTTGTCATGGCGGCATCATAGGCCCATTTTTCTTTGAAAATGAGCAATGCTCAGCGGAATTAAATTCAAAATTTACATGACCCACACTTTAGTTTCCCATCACATTCCATGAAGGCATAGGCTGCATAGGCTCAAGTATACTGATGGGGACCTGAAGTGTTATTCTGGTTCCGAGTGGTATTTTGACAAGCTTTTTCATGGCTATGTACTCGGTAGTCGACTGAATTAAAAACAAACGATGTTTATAAAAGGCATTGTTTACCATTGTGGCACAAAAACCAAAACCGGATATTAACCGGTTTCTACACCTCGGTTTAACCGAGACCTGGTTTTGCCAAAATCGGAACCATTCCAAGAAACCGAAAACCGACATTTTTGAAAAAACGGTATAATATCATTTCCGAATCACTGCCATTGTGCCTCTTCGAATATGTTTGTCAGTGATGTTGTTATTCTTAAAAAAAAGTCTCTCGTCCTCGCTTTCAAATTTATAGGATGAGAGAACCAACACGTTTTCCCGTCTATTTAGAAGCTAATCACATTATACATCAGGGTGGTTGCACCAAATAAATTCTCTTACTCTCTTAAATCTATTTAATCGATGATGTTCTGATATTGACATTAACGGGTTTCCTGTTAATCGTTGTTCGTAGTTTTTGTACAAATACAAGATAACAAATCAACGAATATAAATTGTAATAATCTTTTGTTTTTCTACCACATAAGTCTCCACGTGCGGCACTCAATCTTCAGCCACCAGCAACGTTCTCAAACTGTTTTCTTATTAAATAGCTGTTTGCTTTCCTAACAATCGCCCATTGCCCCCGCTGCTACTTGTGCTCGTGTATAACTTGTGCTCAGAAGCAAAACATTGACATCAAAGTGGCGCCATTCAATACCAGGATACCAGTATTTAGATGCTGTGTGTAAAAGAAAAATATTTTGAAAATAAACGAATAGTATATTAGAAGTAGGACAACAACCGCTGAAAAATAAGTGGCAGGAACAAAAATTATTCATGAAAATCGCTTTGTATTGTAATCATAAAATTTAAAGAGCAGGTCGTAGTAAACATTTCTTCCTTTTCAGATATTGTTTGGGGTTGATATACTTTAAAATATTTAAATATCCTTGTATACAGCTTATTGTGCTTTTTTGCATGAATTTAAATGACTCATAAAGACATTTAATATTTCTTCACGCTTTTGTGTTTCTCTTACCCTTAGGAGCTCTGTAAACTATCGCATGTACATGGTTGTTTTTTAAAAGGGGTTTCCATTGTATTCCATTAACGGATTGGGGACAGCATTTTACAACCACTGCTATCAACGTGGCCAAAACAACATTGTCATTTCGGATAACTTCATAAGGTACTTGTTTCCTGACTGTTATTAATTCAAATGGTATTCACAAGAGCTTTCATACGTAACAAACAAAATAAAGAAAAGTAATATCACGACACCATCAGTGGTGCATGGTTCTTGTATGGGAGAACGTGGGTTTAACTTCCAATCTCGCCACCTTTCGTTTCATCTGGTGTTGGTTAAGTCTCTTTGTGACGGCAAAAGTATCGAGAAATTGGTAACGAGAACCTTTTTCAATGCCATTCAGAATCATCAGAACAGCATAGAGATTCTAAAAATTTTAATCATAGAGTCCCTTGATTGTGAGAAGCTCTTCTCTATCGATTCAGATGATAAAATGTGATTATATGTTAATTAACATGAGCGAAGCAAGAGGGACCAAACTAGCAAAATTCTTTCCTGCCTAATGGCAACATTATATGTTGCAGAACATTAAACTTTGTTCCCTTACTTGTTATATGGAATATAAAAACCAACAGCTGAAATGATATTTGTCAGAAGACATTTTTCTCTATGCTGTGACTGTTCCTTCCAATGCAGTGCCTTTCAATCCATAGACGGGCGGCTGAATATCAATGTACCTGGGTTTGAATTTTCGATGGGGGCCATATCGTCCACATGCTGAAGAAAACTCCCTATAATAATATACTTATACAATAACCATGTATATTTTTTTGAACATCCATATACTGACGTCCAACTAATGTTTTCATGAGCTGAAGATCTGTTACTCTTTTTTCTGTGATGACTATCACGCTTACACTTTGAGTTAAAACAAATGAACTCGACGAAAAAAATGACAAAATTTGACCTGACCCCTATCGATTTTGATGAAATTTATATTATTTATAAGAAAACAATATGTGCCCATTTCTGGACCTCTGACCGTTTTGGTTCGCGAACTATGGCACCTTGTAAAATGTAAACAATCGTAAAAATTTTGAAATGTGTAGCTGAAGTAATAGTTATAACTCTAAAACTACTTGTAGTAAAAATTATATTATGGTTTCATTTTGTAGGTATTAAAAGAGTATTAAAAATGTTACACAACTTACATTTTATTCTTGAAAGGTCAAAGGTCATTTTGCATGATCTAAAGTTCAGGAAGATATATCTCAGAAAGCGAAATTTTTAAAATTCTACAAAAAATATATGTTGGTTCCTAACCGTTTGTTTACGCGTATGCAAAATTTCAAGAGGGCGTTATTTCAACATCCAGAGATATACAACATGCGATGTATAACATTTGTATTTTTTTTTTAATTTGTTACTCCTAGAAAAAAAAATGACAATATACCATTTTCGATTTTGATGAAATTTTGCGCGTATGTAGTTCTGTGGAAAAAAACAGCATGTGCCAACTTTTTGTTTTGCTTTTATATTTTGGATTCTAAAGTTTCAAAACTTGATATTTAGTGGTCTAAATAATAATAATAAGTTTAAAAATATTTTTAACAAATCAAAATCTGTATCCCCGAAGTAAAGTGTTGCGATTAGTTTTGCCTTTCCTTCTGGAACAAAGCAGTGATATTTCTGTGTTCCAGTAATGGTACGTAGTCCAACAAATCTTTGGCGTATAAATTCTTCTTCATCATTGTGGACGTTTTCTGTTAAAACTTTAAAGTTACAACTTGTGAGGTTTTCTAGGCACCAATCAAACAAATGCCGTGTAGAAGTCATTTGATCATACAATGGACGTTGCAAACTGGCTCGTCGTGCTTCTCTTTTAACGGTGCGTCCAAGTGCGTAACTAGGACCTTTTCCATAGCTAGTTGCAAATAAATGCCACTCAGCGGCTTCGTGGTAACATAAGTTAACAAAGTTTTTTTTTATTATTAAATTGAGCAGCGGACCCGCCAGAATAGTATATAACTTTGTTTGGCATTTCTTTAAATTTGTTTCCTAAAAATGCAATCATATTCCGGTGAAACAAATTTACTATAAATAAAATAAATGGTTTCCCATTACATCCCATGAAGGGACCGGGGAGAGCTTCTCACAATCACTGAGCTGTGCGCTTTCCAGTTTTCACTCACTGATTGGGACCTACAGTTTTACACCGATTCCGAACGGTATTTGCTTTTTCATGGCTATATACTCGATAGTGTCGCCGTCACTATGCGAGGTGACCGCCGAGGTGACACTAACCATTGCACCACCGACGGCCAAATTTACTGCAACGGAATTATGTACAAGACAGTCAGATATTACAATATAATTTGGATGTTCTATGTTCCCATTTGATTTATAATATATTGCAATTGGGTATAGCGTTGCTGGGTGTTATTCCAATGAAATCCTTGTAAATCTTGTACTAAAAACGACGCATTTTCAGAAAAATCACATACATACAAATATTCATTAACTCTTAACGATGATTCTCTTGTACCACGAATGCAGCCTGTTCTTTTGCAAGGAATGATTGAGGGAGTAGTATTTCTAATTTTTCGCATAATGAATCCAAAAATATATCAGCTTGTTAAACACACACAGACATTATGAGAACCACATGCATTTGCTAAAACAACATTTCTCGCAAAATGTTGATAATCCAATTCTTTGTTCCCCATGTCTTTCGTCGAAAAAACATATACTTCTCGTAAGTTTCCAAGCAAAAGTCTTTTAGTTTTTCTTAGCTTTAAACCATTTTCTTCAACTGAAATACAGGGTGATTCAAGAAGTTCCGGACAAATTTCTCCAGCGTATTCCTTGGCTCATTTCATGAAGAAAAGCCCACTAGGACCATGTCCGAAAAAGCAAGGGTGCAAAATGGCAGCGGGTTCAAAATTTTCGGATTGGTGGTTGGAGACTAGTAGGGTAAAGTTGCTAACTTCTGAGCCAGTGGTCGGATTTTTTTAAGTTTTTAAGAGGCCTTTCAGAATCAATTAAAAAAAAATAGAAAAAAGTCAAATCGCCGAGATATAGAGCTTTCGGAAAAAATGTAAAAAAAATTAACATAACCTCAATTTGCTCAGCCAGATGGCAGATAACTTATGTTTTTTTCTGTTGAAAGATAGCCATACCTCTTACCTTTCCAAAATGACCTAAACGAAGCCCAGAGGTCGTACCGTTCCAAAGTTATGACCATTTTACTGAAATACAAACATGTTTGTTTTTGGAAGCGAAATAATAGCACACATTTATTTGTTTTTGTAAATTAACACGTTTAAGATTTTATTTTATTGAAATTTTTGGCTGAAGAATCAAATAAATAAGGAGACAAAACATTTGATGTTAAAGGAAGTTTCAATGTGGTTCCAATTTTCTACTAAACACAATTGCAGCCGTTTGCGAACCTCATCCGCCACGTTTAGTTCACTCATCTTTTCACGAACTTGCACCGCAGCTTCCTCAATGCGTGCAAGTAACTGCTCCCGATTGTGGATCTGCACAGAATACACTCAATCTTTCATGTAGCCCCACAAAAATAAATCAAGTGGTCTGAGATCTTTATTGATTCTGAAAGGCATCTTAAAGACCTTTCCAACAAGCCCAAAAACAAAAAAATCCGACCACTGGCTCAATCCGAAAATTTTGAACCCGCTGCCATTTTGAACCCTTTCATTTTCGAACATGGTCCTATTGGACTTTTCTTCATTGAATGAGCCAAGGAATACGCTGGAGAAATTTGTCCGGAACTTCCTGAATTACCTTGTATAATATTTACATCCAACCATGCATCTTCTGACATCATCGCTTTTATAAAAAGTTTTCACTGCATGAACAATTTCGGAAGCCAATGTTTTTCCTGATTTTGGATTCGGAGTACTTAATATGCCTTTTGTTTCACCTAACTATTTTACTTTACGGGCCATGAAATTCGTTATTTCAATTTCCTTAACCATTCTTTTCAATCTCCAGCTTGAAGATGAAGAAAATTACGACGCCAAAGATTTGTTGGGCTACGTATCATTCCCGGAACACAGAAGTATCATTGCTGTGTTCCAGAAGGAAAGGCAAAACTAAAACTTTTTTAAAGTTTCCATTTTCTTTAATATCTCTGGACATTGAAAAAACGCCCTCTGGAAATTTTGCATACTCGTAAAGAAACGGTGAGGAACCCACATATATTTTTGTAAAATTGTAAACATTTCGCTTTCTGAGATATATCTTCCCGAACTTTAGGTCATGCAAAATGACCTTTGACCTTTCAAGAATAAAATGTAACTTGTGTAACATTTTAAAGACTCTTTTAATGCCTACAAAATAAGACCATAATAAGATTTTTATTACAAGTAGTTTCAGAGTTATAAATATTTCTTCAGGAACACATTTGAACATTTTCACGATTTTTCTCACTTTTCAAGGCGCCATATTTTGCGAACAACCTCACACAACCTCATTCGAGGTAGACACAACCTTATTAGAAGTTGACACAACCTCATTAGAAATTGACATAACCTCGTTAGAGATTGAGACAACCTCGATAATGGTTCTCACAACCGAATTTGGACAGTGTCACAAATCAAATTTGAAAGCTTATTTATTATTTAGTAATGATTTAATTTCCCGTAGTCTTCCAAAAAAAAAAAATAGAGTATTCGTTAGGGCAACACATTTGTTTTACATGTCACTATGGACCTTTGTGAAGTGCCGGCCATCATGGGTCACAACACCAATTTTGACATATTGTATCTGTTGGTTAAGGTCCTAATCCGATTCATGTACAGATGATTGCAACATATCTCCAATGACCAACCTCGAAAAGTTTCAAAACTGCTGACATCTGCTTGGAGATTTTCTGCAATATAATTAATGCAATATTTAATGCAAAACCCATAATTACAATATTTTTACTTAACTTTCTCAATAACCACAAAAAATCTTGATATCGCCGCGACAGAAACAATTATACATTCTCTAACTTCTTTTAATATAATATTTGTTTTTATAATTTTAAAAGTCAAGTTTTAAATACATAGAATTACATTGTGGTAACCGAATTGAAAATTAAATTGTAAATTCGGTTAAAGCAACCGAATTGACGCCGAATTCGGACGCTGCAACCGACTTAAGGTTTAATATCGGTTATTCCGACCCAATTGATAGCAAATTCGGTAGTTACAACCGAAGTGGTACCAACTTCGGTTGTGACAACCGAAATGACGCAAAATTCTGTTGTTACACCGGTATGGATGACACATTCGGTTACTCCAACCGAATTTGGTACAAATTGCGCTTGTTGTATCCGAATTATTTCCAAATTTGTTAGTTCCAACCGAAATTTTGGAAAATTTGGTTGACAGACCTAATATATTTGAAGAGCCTGTAGTCACAACCGAATCAATTATGAAACGAGGTTGCTTCAACAGAATTTCAGTCGTAATAACCTCAATTCGGTTGTGGCAACCCCAATTCGTTGGTATCAGCCGAATTTACGGTTGCTACAACCTCTTTTCTACCACTTGCCCATTTTTACACCCTCACCCATACGTTGTCACTCCCATTCTGGTACCTCCCATACAAAATCTGGGTAGATGTCCGGGTTGTTAATATGACAAATCGCGTATAACACTTCGAATCTTAATGAAATTTGTTATTATGCCTCGTTTCGTCAAACGCAAGTTACCCATTAAATCCAGGGTGACTTTGGAACACCCATTTTGGTACCTTTTATACAAAAGTTGGGTGGCGGGCTGGTTGTTCGACTAGACAACTCAACACTGAACCAATCTTTATGAAATTTTGTATTACAGAATATTTGGTTGAACGACACTCTTCTACGCAAAATGAGTTGTTTTGTCCATTTCATTCTAGTATCTACCATACAAAAGTTGAGCGGCTGTCCGATCGATCGACACGATATCTCTCGTAAACCACAACCAATCTGTGGCACTTGGCAATGTTTCTTCTAGAGGTATTTTGTAATTTCAAATGGACCTCGAATACAACGAATGACCAAATACGAAGTTTCAAGACGATTGGTACAATTGTCCTCCAGATATTTCGTTTTAACAAATGGGGTCATATGGGCGTTTCAACATAAGTTTCAAGAAGATCAGCCCAGTCATTTAGACATTTATATGGAACCACCAACCGGAAAACAGACAAACCTTAAATTCTATATATGAATGCGCCAGTTACCAAAATGATCAACTTCATCAAACAAGAACTGGGGCCTATTTATGTATGACGATAATCGTCCAGACAATATCGTGATGTTGACAATTCTGCTCATAGAAAAATTTCATGGAAAGCAATGGGAAAACATTTCCTTTTATATAAAACTATTTAACGACAAAACGAATTCGATATCGTTCTTATATAATGAGCCCCCTCGATAAAAACGATAAAGAAGTTTCTGGTATATTTGAAAATTCCATGTGAATTATAACACCAAATGAATACGATTTGCTATTTTAATACAGATCTAGCTAATATATGTGACCTGGTCTACGAGAAGGGAGCTTACGTGCGAAAACTAGTTTTCTGTGAAAAAGCTGTTAGTTTCTGTTAAAATCTCATCTTCCATCCGAATCAACCAAAAAGTGAAAATTGGTTTTTTGACACCTAAGCCCCCTTTCCGTAGACCAGGTCAAATATAGTGATATTCATAAACTACAGAAAGCAGCAAAATGGGAGTAATCATTATTTATGACACCACTTTTTGTCCTAGAGTGGAAGTTACTCGCTTGGCAGTTGGAGACAATTAAATTACTGAGTGATCCCATATTTTATTTAAAATTGACATCAAAATTTTGGAAATTTTGGTTTTGGAACGAAGTTCCTTATTGCACGTTGCGGGATGGGGGCTAAATGAAAAATAATTAAACAACTTTTTTTACCACTATTATGTAAATACCCATTATTATCAACAATATTGTTTACTTTTGCTTTGGGTTGTGTCTAGAAAAAGTAGATGTATCACATATGTTGGGAAATTTATTGTATAATGGGAAGGTTTCTAGGTGGAGCCTGTAACCAATGTTTAGTATATGTTATAGTTTTGAACTCCATAAAATATAAATTTAGAAAAGCCGGAGTGAGAGAAGTTTAAAAAAGACAATTTTCTTTAATACTATAAGAGCGTTTTCTTAACGAAACTAAATTTTCTCAAAATAAAGAGAAAAAAACACTTTTACTTAAAAAAATAAATTTCCTTACTAAAACTACATTTTGTTAAAAAAAAAATCAGTGAGTGTTCGGACTCACGGATGATGTGTTAACACCTTTTTGCTACACGGTACTTGTTCGATTTCTATGAACACATTAGTAAACGTTACATTGGAAAATAAAAAAAAACAGTTTTTTTGTATACAACGGGCAATGCTGAACATCAAATGACTCGCTTTGTTTGGCCATAGCAACAACAACGAAACAACCAAACACACAACATCACACATACTTTGTCCGAAGTAGCTGACGTATACGTGTGTCACATAACCACATGTTTGCCATATCAACAGCAACGAAACAGCCACACACACAACATCACACATACTTTGTACGAAGTAGCTGACTTATTAGTGTGTCACCGTAAAGTCGACTGCAAATGAAATTTTGTGTGGCTATGCTATATATATCCGTTCAATAACAGCAACAGACACATGTACATACATACATTATTATGTTAATACATACGCTATAGACACAATTTCGTTTGCTTCACCCCTGCCACACCACTCTTTCATTGCTCTCTTTCTTGCTCGCTCATTTTTATTTAACATATCTGGTGTTAGCAGCAGCATAAAATCTGACTTTGATAGATTTAGTCCCTATACGCCGCTATAGATGTTAACACATCAAAAATTATATTTTTTAATTAAGAACCTTTTCTTCAAAAAGTACATTTTCTTACAACAAATTGCCATTTCTTAAAAAACTACATTTTCTTTAAAGAGTAACTTTTTTGTGAAACAAAGTAACTTTTCTTGAGATAAGAACCTTCTCTTAAAAATTTACCTAGTTTTGAAAAAAGGACCAAAAGAATTCCCATTTCTTAAAAAAAACTTTTCTTCATAAATACCTTCTTTAAAAAAACATTTTCATACAAAAATTACTTTTCTTAAAAGTACGTTTTCCAAAAAATAAAATAATACTTGAGATAAGTAGCCTTCCTGAAAATACACTCCGGTTCACTTATTTAAAGGCACTAAAAATTGCATATTGAGCAGCCTGTATCATTTGCACTTTGCAACCGACTGCAGAATTTTAAAATAGAAATGGAAGCTGGACATCTTGAGATAAAAAACAATCATGACAATAGTGGTTTCTTAACTAAAGACTTTTTGTGCAACTTATAAAAAAAGTCCAAAAATGTGCTATATTTTTTTTGGTTCACTTGAACAAAGGCACTTTAAGTAATTTTAATGAAAAACATTTTTTCTTGTTTTTTTAATTTATTTTACTTTATTTACGAACTATTGTTTGTTTTTAATAACTTCAAACATACGGGTTTTCATTGAGAGATAAAGAGAATTTATGTAATCCAACAAAATTTGATTCCAAGCATCCTTAGTGGCCTGAATTAGACCTTACGAGATAACCAACCCCAGACACTTTCGATAATGTTTAGATCTGGCGGATAGGGTTGCCAGGCAAGAATATTACACTTTGGCTTGCAATGAACTCCTTTATTTATTTATTTATTAATTTATGTCTATGGATTAAAATCCTTACAGACTAGCTTAATTAAAAGTAATATAAATCCAAAATATTTTTAAATTTATTAAGTGAAAACGAAAAATCAATTGAACACTTCATATTAATAGTATTATATTCCTTAAGACACCTCAATATAGGCTCAAAAGAAGAGTAATTATTTCTATTAACTGATATATTAAAAAATTCATTATTTCTAAGACACCGGAAGGGAGTATTAATATTTATGCAGCTAAGAAGCGGAGGACAATCTACAAATCCACAAATTAGTTTATATAAAAACAATACAGAACACTTGGATCTGCGACTAGATAGCGTTTCCAAGTGAATTAATCTGCATCTAGCTTCATACGAAGGAATTGGGCTATGGAAATTTACTTCAAACAATGGGAATTTAATAAATTTCTTTTGCAATGACTCAATACGATTAATGCGTACATTATGGTAGGGATTCCAAATAATGGCACCATAATCTAATTTAGATCTAACAAAAGCGGTGTGTAGTAATTTTCGTGTGTAAGGGTTCCGAAAGTCTTTACTATTTCTTTTCACAAAAGCAAGGGTGGAGTACGCTTTAGTCATTATATAATCCACATGCAAGTTAAATACCAGTTTTGGATCAAAAACAATGCCCAAATCTAACATTTTACTAACTTTAGGTATTAAATAAGTTTCAATGAAATAAATGGAGTTAACTAAATTTATACGCCTTGCAAAAGGAAGATGGAAGCATTTAGCAGTATTTAGTTTTAAATGATTACATTCACTCCAAATGACTAACCGATTGATGTCTTCCTGAAGACAAGAAATTTTAGTAAAAGGTTTTAAATCGTCAGCATACATGAGAAATTTAGAATGTTTGAAACATGATTCAATATCATTAACAAATAATATAAAAAGAAGAGGTCCTAAAATACTACCTTGCGGTATACCAGAGGTTGCTGTATACCTATTAGAGTAAACATTATCAACACACACACGACACACTCTATTACTTAAATACGATTCAAACCACTGTAAAAGACACGAATGAAATCCAATTTTAGCCAATTTCATTAAAAGTAAACTGCAAAAGTCAAAATAGAGTGTATCAACTTGAAACCCTGACTCAAAAGACTTGATACAGAAATTAGTAAAGACTAATAGGTTAGTAATTGTTGAACGATGTTTTATGAAACCGTGCTGCGATTCAGATAAAAATTGGGAAATAGATTGATAAATTTTATCATAAACTAAATGTTCCAAGAGTTTTGATACGTTAGATAATTTAGATATCGGTCTATAATTGCTAATGTCATTTTTTGATCCTGATTTATGAATAGGCATTATAGTGGAAACTTTCCATTGGTTTAAGAACGTACCAGCTTTAAGGGAATTATTAAAAATCAATTTTAGCGGACCGCAAATAGATAAACTACATTTCCTAAGAAACAACGTAGGAAGCCCATCTATATCAGGTTTAGGTGAATCCTTTAGATCAGATAAGGCAGCGAGTATATCAGATTCATCAATCTGAAAGAAAGATAAATTTGTGATTGAGTTAACACCATCCAAAAAACTTGAAGCAATACTTGGTACCCCAAATTCAAAGTTGGATTTGAATAAATCGGCTAATAAGTTTGCTTGTTCAACTGGAGAATTTGCAAATTTATCTTCCCAGAACATTGATGACGGAAAATCACTGCTTCTACGTTTAGCTTTTATGAAGTGTCAAAATGACTGTGGATTAGTAACTATTTTATTTTCAAATTGCACAATGTAATTGCCGTACAGAAATTTATTTAGAAAATCAAATTCCCTGGAATAATGCTCAAACATCCTCTTACTTTCAGCACAATTTGTGGATTTGTAGACGTTGTGAAACTTATTTCTCAAATTTTTAAGTTGTTTTAAGCCAGGGGTATACCATGGCAATTTATAACAATCTGGCTTAACCTTAGGCACCACAGAATGAAGTATTTCATTGATCTTACAAACAAATTCATAATAACAATCATCGATGGTTTTGTTTTTAAAAACATCCAACCAAACAATACTCAAAATATGCTGATTTAAAACCTCAAAATTACATCTACTAAAATCGTAACGTAAATAATCAATATTAGAGCAGGGAAACTTATAAAAATCAACATTTACATTTAATGGCACGTGATGCATGTCTGGAGTACTGAAGGGCTTATCACATTTTTCAATAGAAAATTTAATATTATTGGAAATAAATACAAGATCTAATAATCGACCAAGACAATTAAAAAATGAATTAATTTGGACTAAAGACAAACCAAGAAATGTATCAATACAATTAATTTCATGCGTTAAATTAACATTGCCGGGATACAAGGTATTACAATTAGGCAGTAAAGACCAAACAATATTGCATAAATTGAAGTCACCCAGAACCAAATAACCATCCTTTTCGTTATCAGGAGCCATTTCAGAGATATTATGCATATGCGAAACATATAAACTTGCACTGCTATTTGGCGGAATGTAGGACACCATAATAAACAATCTATTCAATCCTTCCAAGCGTACGCAAATTTGATCAAGCAACGTGTCACTATTAGGTAACACTAAAGACGTAGACTTAAAAGACTTCTTTACAGCAACCAAAACACCTCCTCCACGGGAACAGCAAGTTTTCACAGAATCCCTGTCCTTACGGAAAACAGCATACTTTTTAGTATCAAAAAACTCTCCATCATGGAAATCAATATTAAGCCAGGTTTCAACAAAAACAATGATATCGTAATCACATTGCGATGTCTCCAAAAAAATAGATCTATGCTTAGTTCTGATGCCAGCCATATTTTGATAATAAATTTTGAGCTTATATGAGTCATTATCAACTAGGATTGAGTTCTTGCAGGAAGAGCGTTGGGAAAATTTCGAAATGGACGAACATTAACATTATTAGGCCAAAGAGAGGGTTTAAACAGTTCCTTGTAAAAATCCGGTGCAATACCCAGCTTAAAATTAACACTTTTTATATCAGCCACATTAACGTCCTTCTTTACTAATTTAAAGCAAGCCATATGAGCCTTACTGATGTCGGTATGCTTTTCAACATAGGCCATGATTTGATCCTCCGTAATGTTTGATTTAAAGGAGGACAAATGTATCCACTTCTTCTTCACAATAACTTCAAGTTCAACATCATCATTCTCCCCAATAATGATAGGTCTTTGGCGATTTTTACGGGATGTTACTCGCGTCCAATCTGAATTGTGTGGTGGGTTACGATTTACATCCGAAAGATTAACAACATTATTTGTCTGCGCAATGGGGACAGAAACACTGTTGCCAGTAGAGCAAGGAGCACCATTACCTTCATTAGCAAGCGCAGAAACATAGCTAACACGAAAGTTATCTCTGAGACAGTTATCACTCTCAGAAGCATGAGTTGCAATAGTGTGCGTATCATCAGAACTGTGTAAACTGGCGGGTAAAACAGACGGAGTGAGAGTTTTGGCGACTGAAGCAGCATTTCTAGGCAATATCACTGATGACTTAACAACGGCAGCATGCGACGTCAGAGAGTTAGCAGCAGAATTCGAAGAGACGGTTTGAGCAGAACGTGTATTAGAAACATCGTTAAGTGTTGTTGGCTTATTGAGAAGCTCATGAAGCATTATTTTCAGCTCTCTCACTTCATTGGATAAGTGAGAAACAACAGCAACCAAATCAGTAGATGCAATTAGGCAGTCATCACAATTATAAATAATGTTTTTATTTCTTTTCAACGACTCCAACAGATTTAAATCAGCAACACCCGTACAAAAATAATGAAATTTGCCATTGCAAATCTTGCACTTCAGATATTTCTCGGATTGTAAGGACTTAAAACAGAAAGCACACAACGTTTTAGGTGGATCAATTGACATCGCGTCTGCACAAATCAAAAGTCAGAGATCTATTCAGGCATTGTGTATAGTGGCATTATATTATTGCAGTATCCAAGATATGGGACTAAATAGTTTACTGAACTTCGGAAAACCCGATTCCAATAACGGTTTATAACTTGCACCACTCATTTTTGCACTTTAAAATTCAAGATCGATGGTGCCATAGTACATAATAGCACCCCACACCACAACGCCGCCCTCTCGGCTGTGATGTCGGTTCACAAAAAGCTTTTATTTGCGCAGATCATGGAAATAATAGTTACAGTCATCAGGCCCATCCAAATTAAACTTCTTCTCATCCGTAAATACAACGGTTGTCCAGTCATTTACATGACCTCTAGGCTGCACATCCCATACCATGTAGTCTCTTGCGAATTGAAGCCGCCTTTCCTTACGAGGGGCATTAAGTGGCAGCTTTTTTTGTAATTTCAGGTATTTAAGATACTCGCAGCTCTTAATTACTCTGCGTACTGATGACTTGCTTGCTTCCATTCCAGCTTGATCTCTTATTTTTGACAAAGATAAGACAGAATAGAAGCAATTATGATGAGTTTTCTTTTCTCATACGTAGAAAAAGACAATCAAACCCTTCCCTTAAAATTTGTTCCATACCCCTCGGGGTCCTTGATGTAGTTGTCGACAACTGTTGGGCTCTATCCAATTGCTTAGCTATTGCGCGTTTCGAATAACCTTCAGGACGGTAAACATGTATTTTAGATTCTTCCGATAGATTTAAAATTTTTGTTTTACCATTTTGACTCGTAAAATGATTAAGATGTAATAAATTGTAATAAATAAACGGACCCTAAAAAAAATCAGCGCTCACTTTAATAATAATTAAGCGACTTTGTTCAAATAAAATAGCACATTTTTTTATAATTTAAAAAGTTCTTTAGTTAAGAAACCACTATTGTCATGATTGTTTTTATATCTCAAGATGTCTAGCTTCCATTTCCATTTTAAAATTCTGCAAACGGTTACAATTTCCAAAAGATACAGGCTGCTAAATAAGAAATTGTTATTGCCTTTAAATAAGTGAACCGGAGTGTAAGTACATTTACTTAAAAACCATTTCCTTAAAAGAGTAAAATTTCTTTAAAAGGTACCTGTTCTTAAAAATGTACTTCTTTGTAAAAAAATTCATACTCTTATGACCTTTTCTCACAGAAGATACTTCTTCTTAAAAACAGTACCTTTTCTTAAAAAAAACATTGTCTTTTAATAACAGAAGTTCCTCTCTTAAAAAAGTACCTTTGCGGGGAAATATAAAACTTATTCTTACAAAACGGACCTAACAATATACTTTTTAAAAAAAAAAAATACTTTCTATACAAAAAATTTTATTTTTATTTATTTATTATATTTTATTAAATTATATTTTCATAAAGATCCATTTAAATTACAGTATTTTCAACATGTGCCTTAGGCGTGTTGGAACTAACTACCCGGACACCTTATGTGATTTTTTTTTTTTTATTTAACTTAGTAAAAAATAGCGATTATATTTGTTTCATTCCTTCTTTAAATATAATTTTTATTTTATTAATGTGGAGTTGCCCGGATTGTTCACTGAAGAGAATATATTCAGTTCATTGGCCAAACTCAAATTGGCCATTCAGTTGTACATTTTCCGAACTTTCCGGATATTGTTTTATAATTTTAAAAAATCAAAATTTTGAAAAAGCGGAGTTGATCGTTTTAAGTTCTGAGTGCCTCATGTATATGTCGAGTATGCAGTAAAATTAACTGTTTTACTGTACAACTGATTCTTTTCAACCGAATTTATTTTTGGAAAGAAATGCGACTGTGTTTCTTCAAACGTGTTTCGATATTTAGACGAATTACATTTTTTGTAAAGAATTTTAAAAATTTAGTTTTTTCTATAAAAATTCCATTCCCATTAGTGAAGTTTTGAGTTAATGAAAAATAAATTCCAATATAAAGTTTTTCATTTACCAAATATTTGTATGTAAGTCGCCTTTTGTTAACGCACGTTTCCAATATTAAAGTTGTTAACGAACTATTTGTTCTGCGTCTAGAAAGTTAATGGGAAATTAAATTTTTAATAAAAATTTGTAATAAACCAGAAAATTTAAATGCATAACAGCATTCACGTTAAGTTTTACTGACGTTCGATGTCTGATTCAATTTTGTGGTGAATTACCGACCAATTCTTATGTGGTCTTAAATATTTATGTAACAGTACCGGAGGGCGGTCGTGACTGCAATATATATAAGTATAATTATAAAAAAAACTAAGAGTAGCTATTAAGACTCTTGTAGTTTCTGTAACATACAAGAACAAAGTTGTTAGTCAACATCGTTATTCATATTTTATGCTAAAATAAGGACACAAGGTGTAGGTCGATAAATAGTATGTGTGTGTGCTAAATGCTTTTCAAATAAAGTAATTGCTTTCCAACATAAAAAGCTAGTCAGTTAGATTGTAAGGAAATAATGTAAAGTGTAAACAAAATAATTAAACGAAGTTGTGCTCCCTAAAGTGAATAACATGTCATTACCAAAGTTTTATAATCACTGTGACTTTCTAAAGGGTTACACAGAGGCGATGTGTATATAAAAAGCATATGGGTAAGGTCAAAGGCGACCAGGCGCTACGTTGGAAGGAGCTAAGTTAATACTCCACAAAAATCTTTCCACCCTGTTGTACGTAACTTGTTTTAAATAAAGGCAGCTTACATAAAACTAGGTAGGCATATTTGAATCAAAACTATATCAAAATGTGGAACGATACATTTTTTCCAAATGCATTACCTTATCGTACGTACCAAATCAGTTAATATTTACAATCTCTGGAGCCCAGCCCAGTACCCAGCTGGGTTTGCACAATTTGTATGGGGCTGCATCAAATTGTGAACCTATATGGACTGTGTCGCAATGTGGACCAATATGGCTTAATCACCCAATGTATTCAGTCTTGTCGTAAGGTAAACGTATGTTTCGTGAAAATGGATTAATATTTTAAGTAACTGGCGCCGATAGTATTGAGCATGGTTGGTACAATTTGTCTGGACATTTTATCAACATTTTAGTAGATTTGGACCATATTCATGAGCTATGTATGCACATTTTTACGCTAGCGTATCAACCCTTACCCATTTAAACTAAAAACAATCACCCTAGGTCCCATCTTATTTATCAAATTTGAAACCGATTACAGTGTGGAAGTTAAAAAAATAGAAAGGGCGGGAGAGGACGTTTTTAGACTAACTTGGGTACGAGGAATCGAACTGCGTCATTAGTTTTTTGAGTTACAATTTCGGTTTCACACTCGTACAAAAACATAAACATGCAATCCATTGGGTGGTCGGCACAATCTGTTCTCAACAATGTTATTGTTTCTTCTGTAAATACAATGAATATTATTAGTAGAATTTTGCTGAAAAACAAGTCCGTTTACTTGGCATATTTGAGTTTCTGTTCGATCGTATTTGTTGTTGACCTTGGTATAATATTTTGCATCCAATATAACGGGTTTTTCAATAAGAGCGCTACAAAAGTTTTTTTAAATAAAACAAAACCGGTTTTAGATACCAATGAAATTCTTTATTCCTGTTAAAAGTACGTTCGATGCCATTATGTATGGAACTCGATTTCTTTTGCATGGCCACCACAGGCACGCTTGCAGAAGTCCAGACGCTGAACCCAATTTCCGACGGTGTTCAAGCATAAATCGGACGATACTGCTGCAATCGTCGCTGGCTTGTTGGCATACACCATAGACTTGACGTAGCCCCACAGGAAATAATCCAACGGCGTCAAATCGCACGACCGAGGCGGCCAATCGGCTGGGCCATTTCGTGAGATAACACGTTCACCAAACTTGGTTTCCAATAAATTGATTGTGGCATTCGCTGTGTGGCTTGTGGCGCCGTCCTGTTGGAAACACATGTCCTCCGAGTCCATATTATCCAATTGGGGCCTAAAATATTCGGTTATCATTGAACGGTAGCGATTCGCATTCACAGTAATGTGCCGGTCTTGATCATCACGGAAGAAGTACGGCCCAATGACGCCGCCGGCCCATAAACCGCACCAAACCGTAATTTTTTCGGGATCATGGATTACGTGTGGATTGCTATCTGACCAATAGCGCATAGTTTGCTTATTGACGAAGCCATTCAGCCAGAAATGAGCCTCATCGCTCAAGATGATTTTCCGATGAAATTCCGAATCATTTTCAAGTTGCTGCTCAGCCCAATTCACGAACATACGACGCTTATGGTGGTCAAGCGGCTTCAGTTCTTGCGTCAAGTTGGTCTTGTGAGGATGTAGGCCAAGATCTCTTCGCAAAATTCGCCAGAACGACGTCACAGAGATGCCCAACGCTTGAGAACGACATGTGAGAGACATATTTGGGCTTTCTTGAACTGAAGCCTCAGCGGCAGCAATATTCTCGACACTACGGGCACTTCTTTGTCTCACTGGCAAGGTAACATTTTGTACTGTGCCTGTGGATTAAAATTTGTCCACTAGACGCTCTATTGTTGATTTGGTAGGACGATTATAACGACCATAAATTGGACGCAGCACTCTTAAAGTTGAGGCCACTGACTCCAAATTTCGGTAGTAAATTTTAATAATTTCGACCCGTTGTTGGCTCGTATATCTTTACATGATGAAATGGCAAACCTTACTGAAGAGAAATGTCAAAAGAGCGGGAAAAATATGGTGTCGTTTGGTGTCCCTATCGATTTACTTTTGTAGCGTCTCTCTTGAAAAACCCTTCACCTTTGAGGGCATCTGCATACAGTTGTGTAATATTTAAATTTGTATGAATTTAACTGCATTGCAAAGATATAAAGGGTTTTCCAATTTGAGTGACATGATTTCTTTCAAAAACAAAAAAACACGCTAATTGTTAACGTAATTCAACTGTTTTTAATGTAGTATGAAGTACAATCGATACAATTAAGTTCTGAATAAAACGTTTTCCAACTGGCCTACATGTCTTCTGTTGCAGGTACTAATTCGGTGAACCCAATTTTGCAGGCTTTGTTCCTAAACTGCTTGCTGCGCCCAAAATGACATATATTTGCAAGCACAATTATCCTATATATCTCCAGGCTGACGTTGTTGTCCTTGTTCACGGCCGATCCAAGGTAGACACATTCATCTAACACTTCTAAATTAAATCGGTTGTCGACGTTCACGTGCGGACCAAGTCGAGAGGTTTCTCTAGTCTTTGACACCATAAATTTTCTGATTCTTTTTCGATTCTTGAAAATACTACAGTATCCTCTCGCAAATTTCGCATACGTCAGAACATATGGGTTTTCGTGTTATTGGTCTGGTTCGTATTTATTGGAACTTTACTCAGTATTATCTCCATTAAGATGTTGAAGAGATTGTCTCGGCCCACGCGTGGTACAAAATGGTTCAGTGAGGTCTCTCCCCTCCTTTAGTGCTGATTTGGTGTTGGTCAGCATCATTCTACAGAGGCGGATTAATTTTGCCGGAATCCCAAGTTCACACGTAGCTCCGTACAGTTTTCCCCATATGTATCGGTAAGTATCGATTTGCTTTTCGTGGGTCAATTCCAGGGTTAGGCGTAGCGTGAATATTTCGTCAGTCGTGGACTTGCCTAGTCTAAAACCAGGACAAAATACACTGTGACTCCAATCGTCAGGCATAGATTCCCCCAGCCATATACCGCATATAAGCCGATGCATGTGTGCTAGCAGTCTTTCGACACCTGCCTTAAAAAGTTCAGCGGGTAATTATTTTTAAGCCGGGAGATCGCCGTTCTAATCTCGCCATGGCCGGGGAATTACAATATACAATATCTTCCACAATCATTACCTCCTGATCTTCAGTGGACGAATCGGAGAGGACTCGTGCTGAAAAGTGGTCTCTCCACATTTCAAGTACACACTGCTTATCCGTCAGCAGGTTCCCATTCTCGTCCTTGCAGGAGGGCAGCCCATTATTAGTTAGGCCCATTATTCCATCTTCTTACCCTCTGCAAATATTTCGGGATTCACTATTCATCTTGCACATGTTCAGTCCTTGCAGCGGTTTCCAAGGAACGGTAGTTGTGCTTCCACTGCGCATCTGGGTTCTTGTCAATATCTATCTTTTCTTGTGCGACCACCAGGTGATGATCCAAGTCGATATTGGCACCTCGAAACACACGTACATCCATTACACTAGAATAGTGCCTGCCATCTATTACCACGTGATTAATCTGGTTCTTTGTTCTTTGATCAGGAGATATCCAGGTCGGCTTGTGAATGTTCTTATGCTGGAATCGTGTGCTACTAACTACCATGTTCTTTGTCTTATTATATATATCAGTCTTATTCCATTATCGGAGGTGGTATCATGTTGACGGCTATTACGACCATAAAATGGTAAAATCGCATGAAAAGTTACAATAGGAGAACGATTATTTTTGTAAAAGACATCAAATACCAATGTTCTTTGACACCTATGTTGAAGACACATATAGAATTGAACTACGTGGAATTATTCACAAAGGGAAAAGATTAGTTGGAAATCTATTCAGGCATTGGAAATTCCATGCTAAAAACTATATTTTGGTTAGAATTCATAATTGTCATACATCAGAATTATTTGCCTATGATCCTGATACATTAAAAACACGTCTTACTAAAAACAAGTTGCTACTACAGAAATTAAGTTGTGTTAACCTATTTGAGTATTTCGAAAAGCTTATTCATCTGGAAGTTACAACTCATAAAAAGTACAATATTAGAAATCGTGTTCAAATATTAGTCACCGTAACCATAATTTAGTTTCTATTGCAAAAACACTTGTTACAAAGTTATGTATTCGATTTTTCACCAGAGACTTTGCAGTTAAAGTGAAACGACACATATTTGAATTTACGGAAAAACAATTATTTTATAAAGAAAGTGATAAACAAAGTTGTGAAAAAACAACAAAGTTTATAGTTATGAGCAAGCGAAAAATATATATTATCATAAATTGAGGTGAAGTGACACTTTTAAACACAATTGATGAATCTGACGCCAGTATTGGCGCCTTCACAAGCGTATGCAAACAATTGTGGACAATTGTGTGGAGTAGCTATTATCTTGGATGACACAAATTAACTTAAACACACATATGATACCCAGGGTAACCCATCCCCATTTTTGATCGAAAATATGAAAAATTTAGAAAAACTGTCTGTATTTGGAAAACGAAGCGTCCAATCGAAAAAATAAATTTTTCCAATTCCAATTCGCATGGAATATTTTTTTTTTCAAAAAATCACCTAAGTAAGAAAATCGGTATAATAAAAAAATGTATATGTCTCGGAAACTGTGCGTCCAATCGCAAAAATAGTAAAATTTTAACCTCTAAAGGAGGCTGTAACTGTAAATATATCTAATTGTGACAACGAATCTATTGTCTATGTGTTGTCGCTACATATTTGACCAATTTTTGTTCTGTTGTTTTAACGCAGCGTGAATTTCGTCGTCGTCCGTCAAACCGTCAAACGAAATTAATATTGGTTTGATTTTTCTTTCAACAAAAAAATCCACATTTTGGTAACAAATACTCATATTATAACCTATCAATCATTGTGTCTCAAACATGTTATATTGAATATCAAACACAATGTATTTGGACACAAGTATACTATATTGGTAACAAGCTACTAACACGTTATATTTGCATCCAAATAATAAAAAAATTAAAAATTTTTCAGCGTGTAGCTATTGACTTATACATTAAGAAAGTTTGCAAAGATAGATCATTGTCTTTTCGTTATGGTAATGAGCCAATGAAAAAAAAAATTGCATCCATTGCAAAACAGGCAATCCGAGCAAACTGGATTTACCTTCAAAACATTTAATTTGCATCATATTTAAAAACTATGAATTCAGATTCCAAACCACGAATCCATTTTGCTAAAAAATAAAAATTCCTGATTAAAATTGTACTTTTGGCTGCATCATTTTTAATAAATTTTGGTAGTTTGTAACTCAATTTGTTTGGTAGCAACGGCGAACATTTTTATACTGGGTGCTCCATAACTTTTTGGAGAACAATAGTGATCGTGAATTTGGTGTTGGTTTTTTTATACAAGGGAATTAATATTGTTTAATTGAATAAGTGATGATTTATCCGATCTTTCGTATTGTATTCAAAAATTAAATTGCCCGAGCGTTTGGTCGTGTTGATTAATTAATTATATTTTTCGATATTTCGCTACCCTTTGGATAGCATCGTCAGGAAGATATATTATTAATTAGAAATGAAAAACAATTGATAAACACAATTTTTTTAATGGCATTTGAAAAAACAACAATAACAAAAAATTAAAAAATTAAACAATTGAAAAAATGTTTCTTGTCATATGAAAAATGTTCTAAGTTACAGTCAGAAAAATTTTTGAGTAGAAATAGTTTCTCGAATTAACAGCCAGAAAAATAATTTGGTTGATAAAAATATGTACATAATGGTAAATTCAACAAGTTACATCCGCATATATTAAAAATGTTACCTAGTGACAAATTCAATGATACGTCAAACAATTTTCGGTGAAATATTCTACATTTTACTAATTAAATGTCTATAATTCTGTGCTACATTATCCGTATCTGCTTTAAAGTCCAAAGCGAAATATCGAAAAATATAATTAATTAATAAACACGATCAAACGCTAGGACAATTTAATTTTTGAATATTGTTTAATTTTTATTTTTCGAAATTGTCTCCCTTATGGGTTGAAAAACGTGAGCCTCTTAGTTGCAAGAATATAATATTGGCTTTATTTGATACAAGTTGTCATACAACATAAATACACTATACACTTCCAACTATTTTTTCATGGTGTCGATACTATTACATGGAATACCATTTCTGGTTATGGAAAATGTATTTCACAGTCTTTGATCTACTTCTGTTAACTTTCTCAAAGATTATGTCCATTTGTAAGTATATAGGATGGAATAATCAGCGCTCCTCCAGTTACAATTAAGTCAAATTAATCTTCAGTGTTTGGTATTTTTCACAGATTGATAGACAAATTTGTTATTTTACGGTCTTAAGCAGGTAGAATCGACAATATCCTGATAGTGGCATTATAGCTTTACTTGCTACTCGTTGTTGGTACTATTTATGTATAAGTACATACATAAAAAATAGCAACCACGAGTGGTCATGAGCTTTTATCTTTATTGGTATCCCACCAGTCTCCAAATCAGGTACTCAATCTTTCGCCAGCTCTCTCCCATGTTAGCTTTTATATTAAATATCTATTTGTTTTTCTGCAGATTATCCGCCTGTCGCTGCTGCTACTATTGCTCTTATAAAACATGGACAAAAGCAAATTGTTGACATAAAAGTGGCGCCATGACATGAATACTGAGATGCTTTGTGAAACAAAATAAAACAATTTTGAAAATAAACAAAAAATAGATTAACCTCTGAATTATAAGTGGGACCACCACAAGGAATTCATGACACTGACTCTATATTGTAATCGTAAAATTTAGTAAGCAGGTTATATTAAATGTATCATGTTCCTTTCAGCTGTTCTGCTCGGAGCTGTGTTAGTTTAAAACACTTAAAATTCTTTGGATTCAGCTTCTTGTGCATTGTTGCATGAATTTAAATGACCCTAAAAATATTTTATATTTCTTAATGTTTTTGTGTTCTTCAACCCCTAGTAGCTCTCGTAAACCCTCGTACTTATATAGATATTTTATTAAAATTACTATGAACGTGGCTAAAGCAACAATACTATTATAGCAATTTTTATAAGTTAACTGTTTCATGTCTGCATTCAGAACAACTCAAACTGTAGCAGTCTTCAACAAGATAAAGGGTGTCTCATTAACAATGCACTTTTTGATTTAAAACATAAACACGTATTTTTTGAGATGGTTGAAATTTTTTTTACTGGATTGTTAATAAGACTTGTTCGGAATGGTTAAGTGTGTAATAAAATATTCGTCAAACGGCACCCATCGCTCTAAAGACAGGCCATTAGTCTTTTCATGAAATTTTTCATGACTTTTTCAAAGAGATGTGGCTGTATCTCATCGATGACGCGTTGGATCTCGGTTTTCAACTCACGAATTGTTTCCGGTTTATTCGCATAAACCCGAGATTTCACAAAACCCCAAAGAAAGAAATCGCACGGCCGTAAATTGTATGATTTTGGTGGCCAGTTGACATCAGAATTCCTTGAAATGATTTTTTCGGGAAATCGTTGCTGCAATAAATCGATTGTTTTATGCGCGGTGTGGCACGTGGCGCTATCTTGCTGAAACCACTTGTCATCCAAATCCGTGCTATCTATTTGAGGAAACAATAATGCGACCATCATGTTCCTGTAATGAATGCCGTTCACAGTCCCTGCAATTTCGGCCTCATCTTCAAAAAAGTAAGGCCTAATCATGTCGCCTGATCAAAATCCGCACCAGACAGCTGCACGTTGTGTTTGCACTTGTTTCTCATAGACTGCATGAGGATTTTTTGCGCCCCAAATTCAACAATTTTGAGTATTCACGAAGCCATTCAAATGGAAATGCGCTTTATCGGAGAAGATGGGCTTTATTTTTGAAAAATTGGCAATGACTTCACTTTGTTCTATTACCCATTGAGCGATTTGCCGCCGCTTTCTATGGTCTGCTGATTTGATGGTGTAAGTGGTGGATTTGAAAGTAAAGGGAAATTTTCTAGATGGCGCCCGAGTGGTGGATATGGACAAATTTCCCTGGAAACAAAACTATTGAAAAATCTACATAAACATGATTTTTTGCCTTTTGTATTGTCAACAAATATCAAATTTTCTATTATTTATATTCTATTTTCACATTTAAACAACAGAATCGAAATAAAAATTCGATGTGCTTTGGCGTCACATCCGAGTGAAAATGGTGATTAAGCAAATGAATCATCTATGGCTTTTATTTATCTATGTCCTCAGTAAGCTGAATTTTGTACACATAAAGGTGGCGGTCTTTTGTCAAAATTCGCTGGGAAGTGCTTCGTGAAATTTCGAGTTATTGAGAACGATGCCGAATTGATGTTTTCGGCTTTTCGGCGAAGCTCTCATTTGTTTGTTTGTTTATTTACTCCGCTACAAATAAGTCCAGCTGGAGGTGGGAATAATTTTTTCAAAATTCATCTTAAACAAAAATTTACAAATAAAAATATCTTATAAATACAAGAAAAAAAATTTAAATAAAGTTTTAAATATTGAGCAGGACAAAATGTATTGTTTAGCATAGAAAAATTAAAAATTAACAAAATTGATATAATAAAAATTTAAAATAATGAAACAAGAAACAGCAAATACATATCAGGCAGCATAGCGAAATTAAAAACAGAACGAAATTAATATAATAAAAACTTAAAATAAGGAAATAGGAAACAGGAAACAGCAAAATATGGAAACAGGAACCTGGAACAAGATGAAGGAGAATAATTCGAAATCAGGAACAAAAGCATAAAGACAAGAGGGAAGAAACCTGGAACCAGCATTCCAGATACATTGATTAACAGCAAATACATCATATGGGATATGATGTTGAAATGTTGATGTTGAAAGCAGGAAAAGCAGCACCAATAAAATCAGGAATAAATGTGAAGACAGGCAGCAGGAAATCAGGAACCAGGAGCATAAGTTAAGGCATCAGATTTACGGAGCAGGATAAATACCACCACTACAACCAGGTACTATAGCTAATAGACGAAACAAAACGACGCCGTGGTGTCGAGTTAACATTATACAGGAAACCAGCAAACAACGAAATCAATAAGCTACAGCAAATAATTTATCGGGACAGGATCAGTAGAAATACGGGAAACAGAAATAAGCAAGATAAATATAAAGAAAATAACAAAGAAGAAATAGAGTGCGGACCGGGTTATAATAATGGTAATTAGATCTTGAGGCAGACAATTTTAAAGGACGAAAATTGCTAGTAAGGCGAGATGGTATATGTATTAAAGCGAATTTTACTGAGCAAAAATCTTAAATCAACTTGACCGTTTATCAATTTTATAATAAACGTAGATCTTAACATATATCTCATTCGTTCAATTGCAGGAAGGTCAATAAGTTTTAAACGGTCTTCATAAGATGGTAAGTTTTCCGATTGATGCCAGCCTAAACCACGCAAAGCAAATAGGATAAATTTTTTCTGCATTCACTCAACTCTATCTATATACAGATTATAGTATGGTCTCCAAACTACACATGAATACTCAAGGGAGGGCCTAACTAGACCAACAAAAAACTTTTCGTTATATATGTGTCAGCAAACTCCTTAGACTACCTTTTGATGAATCCGAAAATAGATATGGCTTTACTAATAATACTGTCAATGTGGAGAAGAAATCGAAGTCTCTGATCTAATAACGGGGTTTTCAATAAGAGCGCTACAAAAGTTTTTTTTAAATAAAACAAACCCGGTTTTATATACCAATGAAATTCTTTATTCCTGTGAAAGTACATTCGATGCCATTATGTATGGAACTCGATTTCTTTTGCATGGCCACCACGGGCACGCTTGCAGAAGTCCAGACGCTGTACCAAATTTTCGACGGTTTTCAAGCATAAATCGGCCGATACTGCTGCAATTTCACTTTCGATATTCGTACGAAGTTCATCAATCGTCTCTGGCTTGTTGGCATAGATCATAGACTTGACGTAGCCCCACAGGAAATAATCTAACGGCGTCAAATCGCACGGCCAAGGCGGCCAATCGACTGGGCCATTTCGTGAGATAACACCTTCACCAAACTTGGTTTTCAATAAATTGATTGTGGCATTCGCTGTGTGGCTTTTGGCGCCGTCCTGTTGGAACCACATGTCCTCCAAGTCCATATTATCCAATTGGGGCCAAAAATGTTCGGTTATCATTGAACGGTAGCGATTCGCATTCACAGTAATGTGCCAGTCTTGATCATTACGGAAGACGTACGGCCCAATGACGCCGCCGGCCCATAAACCGCACCAAACCGTAATCTTTCGGGATGCAATGATGACTCATGGATTACGTGTGGATTGCTGTCTGACCAATAACGCATATTTTGCTTATTGACGAAGCCATTCAGCCAGAAATGAGCCCCATCGCTGATTGTTGAGACCTCTTAAAGTTGGCCTCTTAAAGTTGAGGCCACTGACTCCAAATTTCGGTAGTAAATTTTCATAATTTCGACTCGTTGTTGGGTCGTATATCTTTCCATGATGAAATGGCAAACCTTATTGAAGAGAAATGTCAAAAGAGCGGGAAAAAATATGGCGTCGTTTTCTGTCCCTATCGATTTAGTTTTGTAGCGTCTCTGTTGAAAAACACTTTACAACACCCAAGTACACGAAAATTTACTCCTTCAAAAATGTAAGATCCAACAGACATTATACATAGATGTTCGAGAGAAAGACAGTTTTATAATTTTTTTTTTCAAATTCAAGGACAGACCATTAATAGTACACCATTTGACCAAGCTAGAAAGGTCAGACTGTAATCGATTGGTGTCATCCAAATTTTTAAATGACAAGTACAGTTTAACGTCATCAGCGTGCATTAAAATCTTCGAGAACGAAATAGCTGAAGGTAAATCATTTAAATATTAAACAAATCGTATGGTTCCTAAATGACTTCCCTATGGAAAGCCAGATGTAACAAATATGTTTTTAGACAAACAACCTCTAAACATAACTCGCTGTGTACGATCTGTAAGATACGGAGATATCCACTTCAATAGACCTGGAGGAAATCCTAACTAATCTAATTTAAATATGAGGAGATCATGAACAACAATGCCAAACGCTTTACTAAAGTCAGTATAAATGACATCAGTCTGGCAACGATTGGAAAAGCCTTCAACACATGGGACGTTAATTCCAATAAATTTGTACTAGTCGACCTATTCTTAATAAAACCATGTTGGTAGGGTGAAATGACAGCGCAAACCGATCCAATAATCTTCTGAGTTAATAAGTATTCAAAAAACTTTGGAATAACACTTAATTTAGCTATTCCCCTGTAATTATCAAAACATCGTCAATTACAGTTCAACCGTACAACAGTATACGTTTGACCCTGAAGCCAAATATTTTTAATTTCGTGTTTTGTGGAGTCTGCAGATATTGTGGAGGTTTTGGAAAGAAAAGAGTTCGATCACTGATATCCGTCGAAAACCATTCAACCACTTCCCTTAAAATGCATTTAGAATTATGAGCTGTATCAAGAAAATAACACATTTTAAACATAACACCATAATGGAGATCATATGTACTTCAAGTGTTCACCAGGGACGAAAGCTGTATTATTTTCAAGCCTTCATATAAGTCTTGTGTAGTCTAGTTTTATTTGCAATATTATTTGAATTGCGTGCTCTTAAAACATAACATGAGATTTAAACAAAAACCTTTTGCTACTTAAAATTTTACTGTAAGTTATATTGATATGACTTTGAAGTTAGGCGAGAGGTTCTGTAGCTGTTTAACACAATCAGTTTCCAGTAATGTATCAATGTTTCTTTTGTAAGTACAAAATGTGTTCAAATGCACTTTCATACAGCTTTAGGGAATGTAATAGGAACTTATATTTTCCGAAAAACTATTTTAGTTTTTGTCTTTTTTCTTTCTCTGACTAGTACGTATATGTATATGTGATAACATTCTCAACGTGACTTCGCTTGGCATGTTAGCAGTTTGGTAAGGTTGTCGGGTTTGATGTTCCTGGGGCAGTATTTTGCATGTCAAATTGCCTTGGAGTGCAACTGCACACATTTCTGGTAATACGAAACTTATGTATGCATTACAATGCAGTGAAAGGAAATATTTTTGAAAACAAAGTTTTAAGGAAAAATTTTGTATAAAAGAAATAGATATTACAGATATTGTATAATACTCTTAACCTTAAATCAATTGAAATTTTGATATAGTTTTATTGCTAGAAGTTTTGGTAAAGTTTGACAACTTTATAATGAAAACTAAATAATAAATGCTAATAGATAACTAATAAATACATGTTGTTAATAATAATGGAAATGTAATTTATTCCACAAGGATTGCAAGAGTTTATCATATCCAAACACATGTCAGTCGAATAAAAAACTTTTTTTACTTCATTTTAATTACATTTGTAAGTATATGCGAATATATATTATTCATGTCCATTTATTTTTGTACGCAAATTCCAAATTGTTCAACACAGCTCAGGACACAGCCGCATTTTATTTTTTTTTCCAAAATTTTGCTCACGTATTCTAATGTCTCGGACAAAATATTCGCTGTATTTGCCATATTTGACGTGTTTTCTCTTGAAATATTGCGCTTTTCTGAATATTGTTTATAAGAGACGTTGTCTTTTAGAAATATATCTTTTGAACTTGCCGCTGTACTGAGATGATTTAAATACCATGCCAAAAGTTGGTAGGCTGTCATTGTACAATCTGGAAATGGGCATGTCTTTTCCTCTCACTCTTAGGCCTAAGTGTCGTATACATAACCTGACCAACTGTTTTTCAATGAAAAACACCCTATACCTTATATTAATCATTATTATTAAAAAACAAGACTAACAATTACATGAGGTGTCAGGGGACACCCGGTAGGACCGAAGTTGCGATTTTTGAAGACATGTACTTCATTTATTTAAAGTTAGTGTTTTTTTAAGAAAAGGAACTAAACGTGGGGAACACAGGCAATAGTTGACGAAAGTTTCCATACTGCGTACGAGCAATTGATTTTTTGTGATTTATAATACATGTAATTATTGGCAATCGTTTTGTGATCAATATGTTATTTATGTTAAATGTTTTTGTATATAGAACCATGAGGATGATTAGCGATGCTAATCGAAATATTGCTAAAATTTAATAAATCTTGAAAAAACTGCCGAACCCGCTTGTATTTTAATTTTTTATACACAGAAAATGCAATATTTTTTAGAAGAAGTACTTTTTGTAAGAAAAAGCCGTAAGGGTATGATTTATTTTACAAAGACGTAATTTTTTTAAGAACAGATAATTTTTAAAGAAGTAGTACATTTTTTAAGAAAACGCACTTATTTAAGAAAATCTAATTTTTTTAAACTTCTTTCACTTTGGCTTTTCTAAATTTACTTTTTATTCGGTTTAAAACTACAATATGTAATAAACAGGCTCCACCAAGAAAATTTCCCTTTAAACAAGAAATATCCCCCCATATGTTAGTATAGACACAAACCAAACCAAAACTACGAGTGTAAGAGTAAGTGTGCTGCCAAATGTAATTCCGTGCTCGGAGTTGTACTTCATGGATATACCAGTCTTGCACATTGGCTTGTCTAAATATACTTTTTATTGGGTTCAAAACTACAATATGTAATAAACAGGCTCCTCGTAGAAAACTACCCTTTAAATCAAACCAAACCAAACGTACCCAATATAGTTGATAACAATGGGTTTTAATAAAGTAGTTAAAAAAAAGTTGTTTAAAATTTGAAATAAAAAGTGCGATAAGGAATTTCGTTCCAAAAATAAATTATTTTTTTTTAAGAAAAGGTACTTTGTTTAAGAATATGAATAGGTATTTTTTTGAGCAAATTTACTTTTTTATGAAAAGGCACTTAGTTAAGAAACTTTTCATTTTTATAATATTCTTTCACTTTGGCTTTTCTAAATTTACTTTTGATTGGGTTCAAAACTACAATATATACAAAACATTGGTTACAGGCTTCGCAACATATGTTAGTGAAAGACACAAAGCAAAGCAAAAGTACGCAATAAAGTTGATAATACTGGGAGTATGCAATAAAGTTGATAATACTGGGTTGTAGCGTAATAGTGTTAAAAAACTGTGTTTAATTTTTTTTTTATTTAGCCCCCATCCCGCAACGTGCGACAAGGAACTTTGTTCCAAAAATCAACTAGTAACAATAATAACAATTTTCTCTTTACCGGCAATTCAAGCCGAAGAATCCTGTGAAACTTGAAAAAAATTGTTTCGAAATCTGATTAAATATTATACCCATATCGCGGTAAATAAAATTTGATATATCTCATTGAAAAAAAGAAAAATCGACAATCAAATTATTTCAGTTAGTTACAGGTTTGAACAGATGTCAGTAGACTATAACCAAGCCTCTGATGATGAACTTCACAAATTTCGAAACAACCGTGACATTTTGAATTGAAATCCTGCTGGTGACTGTTGAAAATTGTAGTATGTTAAAAAATATATATCCAACTCAAATTATACTTTACTATTCCTAAAGACCAAAAACGTTATAAAGCGGGTCTTATCTGTAAAAAGCGGGATTGAAATCCATGGTGAGATGAGACATGAAAAAACGGCATAATCCCGCCGCAAGCGGAGAGTTTGTGTAGTTTACATATACATCATATTCAAATTTTAAAACTGGTTGAAAACGAGTCACGGTTAGTAACTGTTTTTGATTAGTTGCTTTATATTTTATTTGTTTTTATAGTGACATCTGATTGAATTATCAGATCTTAACGTCTTTATAAGTAGGATTAAATGGAAGATCGTTATTATTGAAAAGAAATATTGTAGTCAGGAATGGGCCTATATGAATACAATAGGCGTAAGCTCCGCAAAGTGTCTTAAAAAACTGTTTGGAACTGTCTTATTCTAAGAAAGGAGACGTTTTGGGATGTAATGAAAATGTCCCCTCATGGGATGTAATGGAAAGATATTTATTTATTTTACTTTACACTCAAACACATTAATTATATAAATATAATTGATATTTAAATAAATGGAATTATTGTGCACCATATAATTGTACATATCTTGAACAAGGGACTGTCTCTCATTTCCTACAGTTAAGTACAACTTGACAGCAGTTGCAACGATACCCAAGTGGCAGTAAAGCAGATATAATAGCAACAAGTAATTTTGTCTAAATATATTTTGTATCAAAGTTCTCGATACGTGTGAAGGCACGATATTACTAAGATGGCTAACTATCCCGGAAATAAGGTTTCGGAATTAACAGTCGCTAGTAAAATTTTAGCCTGACCAATAAAAATCTACGATAGTTATTGTGGTCAGATGGTCATATAGACGAATGTGGCTCAATCATCTTAAATGTCCTAAAACCGATTTCGACCAGGAAAACGTAGGGTCTCATGCGGTTTCTTCTTTGGGTGACTGTTTCTTCAGTAACAAGTGATCAGATTGCATTGACTCTTTGGGGTGTATTTTCTTGAAATGAAATTTTAAATTGCACCCCAGGAAAATCGGCCCCAATAGGAAAAAAATGGTTTTGCTTTATCCGTCGATTTGATTAATTTCAGAATGAATATACATTAGACTGACTCACAAAAAAAAGTGTTTTTGTTCCACCCCCTGAAATGTACCTTGACTTGTTTTTTGATGATTCCCAAAATATTTCGCGTCTAGGATTAAAACCCCGTGAGCTGGACCGTTTTTAAAAAAAGGCTTTTTTTGAGTTTTTCAAAGATTTTTGATAGTTAACTAAAGATAATATGTGCAATATTAGTATCATAGGAAAGCGTTTTTAAAGACGCATCCAACGGTATGAAAAACATGCCAACAAATGTTCTGCCAAGGCCTTTTTTCAAAGATATTCTGCAAAAAAAGGCTTTTTTTAAAAACGGTCCAGCTCACGGTGTTTTAATCCTAGACGCGAAATATTTTGCGAATCATAAAAAAAACAAGTCAAGGAACATTTCAGGGGGTGGAACAAAAACACTTTTTTTGGCCCCATACAAAATGAGTCGGTTTAATATACATACAATACACAGATAAACATATTCCATGAAACATTAAACAAAATAAGATAGAATATCATATTTATTTCAAATATTTGTCTCCCCTTTTTTTGACGTCTTTTATTGTAAATTTTTTTTCATTTCTTTCTAAAGCAGTAAAACATAGTTTATTAAAATTTCTGTTGAACGTGTGTTGAAGCGCCGGAGGCAAAACAATTTTCCCAAAAAAAATCGCGCAATTTATTTTTGGAAAAATTTTTTTAATTTCTTTCTAAAATAGTAAAATAAAGTTTATTAAAATTTACATTTTAGTAATATTAGGGGCCTAATATTTGTTATTATGGGGTGTATTTTCATTAAGTTTTAGAGTAGCCATACGAAATGTCACCCCGAGAAATTACACCCCAATTTAGTTATGAAATAATACCCCAAAACATGAAAACAGACCCCAAGTAAAATGAAAATGTTCCCCAAAATATATTTGGGGTCCACTTTCATTGGGGCCCATATTCATACTAAAAAAAGTGTATGAAAAGTGTAAGCGAAAATGGACCCCAAATGTACGAAATAACACCCCAAAATTTCGTGTTGTTGCAACCTGTGTATTGGTTTGGAGCCCATTTTAATTTTGCAATTGGGGTGTTATTTCCTGGGGCCCTTCTTCATTCCGCCTTACAAAATACCCTATATTAAAGAAGTACCTTTGATTAAAACAAGTAAAACTTCTTACAAAAGGTACCTTTTCCTAAAAAAAAAATTTTTTTTTTAAATAAGTACCCTTTTTTTAAGAGGTTAATTTTCTTACAACAAATTGCATTTTCTTAAAAAACTACATTTCTTTAAAGAGAAGCTTTTTTGTGAAACAAAGTAAAATTTTTTGAGAAAAGTACCTACTCTTAATAATTATCCTATTCTTGAAAAAAGGACCAATTCTACAAAAAAGCCATTTCTTAAAAAAAAACTTTTCATCAAAAAATACCCACTCACATTTCATATATTTTCTTACAAAAATTCCTTTTCTTAAAAGTACTTTTTTCTTAAAAAATAAAATAATACATTTTCTTTTCTTTTATTGAGATAAGTAGCCTTTTTAAAATAAGTACATTTCTTCAAAAAATTAGGTTTTCCTAAAAAGAGTACCACTTCTTTAAAAAGTACCTGTTCTTATAAAAAGTACTCCTTTGTAAAACAATTCATACTCTTATGGCTTTTTCTTACAGAAAGTACTTCGTCTTAAAAATAGTACATTTTCTTAAAAAACAAATTAGTTCTTAATAAGAGAAGTACGTTTCTTTAAAAAACTACTTTTTCAGGAAAATATAATTAGCAATATGTCAAAAACGGTTTTTTGCGAAAAAGAACTTTTTTATTGTTGAATATGAATCTTTGGGGACTCAGAAACAATATTTATTCCACGAGTTTTTTTTTTTAAAATTAGTTGTATTTCAAAATATAACACAGTTTAACCATTTTCGTGGGCTTAAAAATTAAAAAATTAAATTAAAAAAAAAAAACTGGAATTTTTTAATTTTTTACAATAAACTGGGTTAGTAGCCTTTCATTTAAGATGAATATTTCATTCGTATACTGAGAGAAAAAAAATTATTATAATAATAAGTGGTAAAGGTAGATTTACGACTTTTTCATTTAAAATGGTACAAAAACGGCTAAAGATTTTGGGCCAAAATTTTCTATTTCTCGTTTAGAACCTTAAAATCTAAAATTCCACCCAGGCGCTTCACGTCACAAAGCTTAGTTTGGACGTTATGAGTTGAGGAAGGTAAAAAAGCTAAAAATTTTGGATTTTTTCCATTTTTCTTGAAGTTTTTTCAAGTTTTTTTCCAAACGAAACATTGTACTGCGAAGCGCCTTGGTAGAATTTAAGATTTTAAGATTCTAAACGAGAAATAGAAAATTTTGGCCAAAAATCTTTAGCCTTTTTTGTGCCATTTTAAATGAAAATGTCGTAAATCTACCTTTACCACTTATTATTATAATAATTTTTTTTCTCTCAGTGTACGAATGAAATATTCATCTTAAATGAAAGGCTACTAACCCAGTTTATTGCAAAAAATTAAAAAATTCCAGTTTTTCGGATATTAATAAAATTACAGGAAAAAATTCGTAATCAGTTGAAAAATCAATGACAACAAGAACACCCTACAATTCACATATCATGTAATTGATGGCCACCCTAATGAGTATTTCAGATAGCCGAATGTATCCCCAAATCAGTACATATAATTTGGTACATATATCTTTAAATTGGAAAAACCACTTTTTTGACATATTGCTAAATATAATATGTATTTTTTACTAAAAGGAGCTAAAAAGATATTTGTTTTATTAAAAAAAAAACATTGTATAAAAAAAAATTCTCGAATAAGTGATGATTTATCCGACCTTTCGTATTGTATTCAAAAATTAAATTGTTCGAGCGTTTGGTCGTATTTTTAATTAATTTTATTCTTCGATATTTCGCTACCCTTTGGGTAGTATCGTCAGGAAGATAAACACAATTATTAATTAGAAATGAAAACAATTGATAAACAAAATTGTTTCCACGTCCTTTGAAAAAACAACAATAACAAAAAATTAAAAAATTAAACAATTGAAGAAATTTTCTTGTCATATGAAAAATGTTCTAAGTTACAGCCAGAAAAATTTTTGTGTAGAAATAGTTTCTCTAATTTACAGCCAGAAAAATAATTTGGTTGATAAAAATATGTTCATAATGGTAAATTAAACAGGTAACATCCGGATATATTAAAAATTTAACCTAGTGACAAATTCAATGATACATCAAACAATTTTCGGTGAAATGTTCTAAATTTTACTAATTAAATGTTTATAATTCTGTGCTACATTATCCGTATCTGGTCTATAGTTTATTCTCTTCGCTATTGGAGTCCTTATTATCTGTAACATTTCTAATATAAAACGACGTTTATAATTATTTTCCCTATTCAAAACTGACGTATCTTGAAAGTTTGGAAAATGATTAAAGTTTGCACAGTGTGATGATAATGCTGTTTTTTGTGTTGAGATGTGTCTATATTTTTGACGTGATTTGTGTCCTGCAATTGTAGTCTTAAGTTTATATTTAGTTGTACCTACATACACCATATTGCAACGTTCACTATTATTACCTCCACAAGGTATTTTGTGTACTACATTAGATCTATCAAATTTATCTATTCTATCTTTGGTTTAACTAAACAATCTACCTAGTGTGTGTGTTGTTTTATGGGCAATTTTGTAATTGTTAGAATCAACTGTTGTTGATTTTTCTAATCTCTCAGAAAATCCTGGCACATAACTTATTTTCATATTGCCTTATTAATCTATTGACTAACCCTATTGGGAAACTGTTGCCCATTAATATTGTTGTAATCTTCTCCTTATTGTTTTTCTGAAAATTCCCGTCACTTATCTTCAAAATTCTCTCTATTAGGTTTCTTGCCGTATAAAAATAAATAAATAAATAGTTCCCATTACATCCCATGAAGGGACTGGGGAGAACTTCTCACAATCACTGAGCTGTACGCTTTCCAGTTTCCACTCTCTGATTGGGACCTACAGTTTTACACCGATTCCGAACGGTAATTTGAAGATACTCGATAGTGTCGCCGTCACTATGCGAGGTGACCGCCGCCGAAAGAAATTTTAAGGTGGTCAGAGCCGAAATTCTCCAGATCAGTCACAATCGGGGAAGCTGTAGATCCCATTGGAAGTCCTTCTTGTTGAAAATATACCTTGTCATCATATCGGAAATACCTGTTGTCTTCTATACAAAACTTTAGAATATAGAGGAATAATGATTTGTTAATATTTCCGTGCTGTTCTATTCTGTCCCATTTTTCCTCAATAATACGAAGTGCTAAGTCTACTGGTATACTCGGAAATAAAGAAACTATTATTTATTTTATTTTATTCTTAAACTGCAATGAGTCTTTTATATTGTATTTGGAGTCTTCTCTAATCCTTTTCAGTATATTCGTAATGTACCTACACAACTCATAAGAAGGTGAATTAACAAAAGAACATATTGGTCTCAACGTAAAATCTTCTTTGTGTATTTTTGGGACTCCATACAACCTAGGTGCTGTGGACACATTTGTCTTAAGTTTGTTCTTCTCAATTTGATTTATGTTTCCTGCTTTATAAAGTTTTTCTACAATAACATTGTTAATTTTCTGAATTTTGCTGGTAAGATCTTTATCCATCAGTTTGTACTTAGCTGTATACCCTACAATGTCGTTAATTCGTGAAGAATAACGAAGAATACAATTAATTAAAAATACGACCAAACGCTCGAACAATTTAATTTTTGAAAGAAAAGTCTCTTAAAAAAAGTTTATCATTTTACAAAAAGTATCTTGTCTTTAAGATCCATTTAAATTATCGTATTTTTCAACGGGCGCATTAGAACGTGTTGGAACTAACTTGTACTTAACATATAGCGAAAGGAACTTCGTTCCAACCGGGTTTCCACTGACACCTCATGTGATTTTTTATACTTGTACCGTTCTCATTTGTGTTTTTTAAAGTCCATTCACTTTATATTTACTAACATTTATATTAATGATCCTTGTCTGATATTGTACAGGACAGAAAATTTGGCATCATTATGAAATCATTTATTAAATTACGCCTACATTATTTTCTGTAACAAGTCGTTAATAAAATGGTTTCATTTAATATTTAATTAAAATAATTAAAAATCATTATGTTGCTTCCTGCACGGTTTTTGTTTACACAAAGATGCCTGTTAAATCTCATTTATACGAAAAAAATTTTCGTTTAATTCAAGCCAATAATTAAGGGATTCTTAATTACTTGCCCATTCCAGCCGACGTAGTGGTCGTCAGAAAAGAGGAAATGCAAACTAAGGAGGGAAATGATAATGAGTGTAGAGTGAATGTATACGAGTATATTACCAAAATCTATAACAAACCTCAATAACACTAGCAGTATGCTATTATTATGCTTGAAGTATAAACAGATATTCCAGTTTTAGAATAAAACGACTCAGAGCTTCAGAATACCACAAGTTGCCATGGGCTTTATTGAAATTAGTAATTTCGATACTTTAGTCAGTCGGGAGATTATATTATATCGGATATCTAGAAACGTCTCAGTTGTGAATCCATATTAATTCTAGTATTTAAGATACAGATTTGGCATGAAATTAACTTTATATGAAAAAAAAGGTTATATTATTTGTATATATTATTGTATATACGAGTGTAGCTCATATTAATTTTAATCACATTTGAAAAAGATGAATCAACATACTCAGTATAACTGTCTTAAACTATAGGAACACCAAAGATCCCCACCCCAATTATAACCTGATTCCAATTTTATCGGAAATGTAACGAAATATTTGAATCGCCCCTTTTTATTGTGCAGTAGTAGTGACCGTCGGTGGTGCAATGGGTAGTGTGCGCGCCTCTTGTACAGGAGATCCTGGGTTCGATCCCTGCTCCAACCACCTTAAAAAAAAAAAAAAAAAAAAAAAAAAAAAAAAAAAAAAAATTTCTTTCGACGACGGTCACCTCGCTTAGTGACGGCGACACTATCGAGTATATAGCCATGAAAAAGCTTCTCAAAATACCGTTCGGAATCGGTGTAAAACTGTAGGTCCCAATCAGTGAGTGAAAACTGGAAAGCGCACAGCTCAGTGATTGTGAGAAGTTCTCCCCGGTCCCTTCATGGGATGTAATGGGAAACCATTTATTTTATTTTTTAGTAGTGAATTCGAATGTTAATATTGAACAAACCTGATAAACGTGAATACTCATCATTTTGAAAAGGTAACCGGACATATCCCCCGCGTGCAGGGTGATTCAATTGTAGTGCGGATCTTTAACAGCAATTATTTGTTGCATGATGATGATTTTTTTATATATTTGTTTTTCAGACAATTTGTGCTATTGGCTTTGGCAAACTTTGTAAAGGAGCGATAACCAGTTTAAAAACGCACACAAGTTATTCAAACGTGTAATCAATATGGTTTCGAGAAGTGCATTTCACACATTAAATGAGTTTTATTGATCGACATAACCGGTCATCCGAGTTAACAATTAGCATAAATTCGAAGAAACTGGGTCGGTGCAAAATATGACAACATCAGTGCGACAACCTCAATTCTTCGTCATGCACATCAATTGAATCTTTCATTAAACACTGTTCCGCGGATCTATTATTAACAAAATATATAATTTCGCACACTTACAAAATTTAATTGATACACACGCTGCAAAATTCGTCTCTTTTTGTTTTTTTGGTGCAAATATAACGTGTTTGTATCTCGCCACTAATATATTATATTTGTACCCAAACAGATTGTGTTTGCTACTCAATATAACGTGTTTTGAACACAGTGATTAATAGGTTCAAATATAAATATTTGTGACACAAATGGGGGTTTTTTGAAAACTGTTGAAAACCACAACGTGCCAGGTACTAAATAAAAAAAGGCAGCAGATCAGCAATTCACGAAAACAATACTTTAAAATATGTACATGGTTCCTGCAATATGTTGCTGGGGCCGTTGGTTTTCAGCGTGCAGGAACTGAAGCCTAAATACCGTGTGGAGCGCTTTAAGCGTATCAATTGGATGGTTGAACAACAAACTGTTGTAGTCGATTTGCCAAACACATAAAATAAGAAATGAGGCTCATTTTCAACTACGCACCCACGACGAGTCATGTTTTGCTGGCGACGTCATCGGACCGTACTTCTTCGAATATTATGTCGGTAATGCTGTTACAGTGAATGGTGAACGTTATCGTGCTATGATGACAAACTTTTTATGGCCTCAATTCGATGACATGAACTTAAACAATATTTAACAGGACGGTGCCGCTTGGCACCCAGCGCATGAAACAGTGGTCCCATTGCGAACGAAGTTTCCACGACGAATTATCTCACGAAATATCGAAGTCCAATGGCCGTCGAGATCTTGCGATTTGAAATCATTGGATTTCTTTTTCTGGGCTTACGAAAAAAGTATGGTCTATGCCTGAGACGATTCTAGAGCCTGAGACGATTCTAGAGCTTTGGGGATTCTCAACCCGAGATATGGTACAAATTTATGGAAAATTTTCATATGCGTATTCTGTGTTGCCAGAGGAGGCTTGGTGGGCATTTGACGGATATTATGTTTCATACATAAATGCCATAGACTCATTTTGGTATGTTTAATTTATAAAAGAAAATCTTGAATCACCCTCTACAGAATCCCAAATTTGAATTTGCGGGTTATATCCGCTCATCTGCGGGATATATCCCCAATTTAAGTTTGGGTTTGTATCCGCTTAGTGTTGTGGACGTATTTGAAACAAAAAATTAGGGAAAAATTATAATTTTCTTCCTTCAGGATGACGCACCAATTCTGCTACAATAAGAAATCCAATAATTTTTTGTTCTGATCAATGTATTTCATTATTTTTTTAAATAATTTGGAATTTCCATTTTATTTTGTATGACTAATTGGTTTTGCAGATAATAGACAACAAATGACCTCCATGCTCATCCACGCATATGCGACACCTGATCAGAAAATTATTGGTTGCGGCCTGAAGGGTTTAGGCCGGAATAGACTCAACTATCCATTTAATGGACTGCTTCAATTTAGTCCAACTCTTCGGTTTCATTTTGTACACTTCTTGCTTGAACTTACGCCATAAAAAAATCTGGTGCAGTCAGGTGAGGTAACTTTGGGGGCCAGTGGAAATGGAGTTTCTGGATATTAATTTGATGAAAGTGCGTACCCCACAGTGACTCGTTCTGGGTGCAGTTCCGTCTCTTGGCATGTTTTTGGATTAGATTCACTCCACACACAGGGAATTTTCTTGTTGACATTGCCGTTTATTTCAAAATGGCGTCATCAGACATAAACAAGCAATTTATGAAGTTGTTGTCTTCTTCGAGCATTTCAATAAGTTTTTGGCAAAATTCGAGGTGAATAGGCAAATCCAGAAGATTTGATTTGCTTGTAATATTGACTTTGTATGGAAGCCAGTTTAAGTAATCATGAATTATCTGTTGAAATGATCGTCTGCTAACAAAAAGTCGCGCCGATGAGTTTCGAGTCGAAACGCTTGGATAAGTCTGACTTGACATTGCTGCAGCTGTAATTGTGTCGTAAGAAGCCGATCATAGGTATCTCGATGGTACGGTCTTCGTACGATTATTCTACATTCGGCAAACATATGTAAGCATTAAATAATGGCCCATCTACTCAGGGAAAGCCGCCAATCTTCTGCTAAATTCTCTTTGGACGGAAATGAAGGACTGCAAACCATGGTACCGCTGCACTAACCGCATCCAATAGCTGTCTAAGTTGTAACCTGCAGTATAAAAAAAACTAAGCCGATGACTCATACAAAAAAAAATATTACACTTGTTTTTGTATCAAGATTTACACGCTGCCCGGTATTTATCGAAATGTTTAATAAAACCAAAAATCCACTATGACCCCCTGTTAAGGATTATTATAGCATCGCGGGCATAACATCCAATGGAATTATGGAATTATGAAGGGGGCATAACCACCAAAACCCCCCTTGACCACAAAATCCTCCTTGAGACCAGGGGAAACGGAGACTATTGAACACATTATCCCTAAGTTTAGTTTTCAAACACGTGGAACATCAGTAACGTCTATATTGTTATTATCGTTTCTGAGTCAATCGTTATGGTTATACACACACTCGCCGTCGGTGGTGCAATGGTAGTGTGCGCGCCTCTTGTACATGAGATCATGGGTTCGATCCCTGCTGAGATCACCTTAAATGCCGTTCGGCGACTTTCGCCTCGCATAGTGACGGCGATACTATCGAGTATATAGCCATGAAAAAGCTTCTCAAGAATACCCTTCGGAATCGTTGTAACAATTTTCACTAGTTGTGAGAAGCTCTCCCCAATTCCTTCATGGGATGTCATGGGAACTACTTATTTATTTATTATACACATCCATTTCATTATGGAATAGCTTCGTTATAGCAGCCAAATTGCCGCTGATCGCGAGTAATGAAATTTTGCCATGACGTGTTTATCCGGGCATTGTCAAAATGAATGATTACTATTATTTGCATAAGACTAGCCTATGCTGTGATTCCGCCTAAATATGATCTATGTGAATTATGGCATTTACTGGAATTTAAATTGGGGAAATGACCTTGTTTCTGGCATTGTTCAACTTCAATTTGGCATTGTTCAACTAGAATTTGGATTAGCTTTTCACTGTTTTATATCAAAATATTAAAACACTACGGAGACCAAATAGTCACTGAAATTTTGATGTATCCTTGTATGTTTGTAATTGTAAATATGCAGCATACTTTCAACTTCCTAGAAAAGCATCCCTTAACTATTCCAAGTTTTTTTCATCAGCATTTATGTTTAAATAAGGTGTCGTTTATCTTACGCAGAGAGTCTCCTGTGCCATCCAATATTAAATATGAATGATGGACCTTCCCTTTGGTTTTATATAAAATCAAAGGTCCAGTGTAAGATTTCTCTTAATTTTAATGGAAGCTTCTTCTTACAATCTGAGCTGGGTAGGGGTGTGGGTATTGTTTCGCAGTTAGCCAAAAGGATTTGTGTGTCCATTTACAATATGTTTTGGCTTGAGCACGTAAAGAGTGAGATGAATATGCTTAAAAAAAAATGTAGTCAGATAAAAATACCCCCATAAGCTTATTTTCTACTGTCCAATAGTAATTTTTGCTTTGCTTAATCGAAGTGTCTGCATTCATCCCATTATATGTGCTAGTAAGTCAGTTGGTGTGGTTTGAATATTTAATTTCTGATGTTGTTTACATCCCTAGTGTTGTTTCCATGTCCTGTTGCAATGTATCTGTTTATCGATTATGTGTCGTATTGGCAATTCGGCTTGAAATGCTCGTGTTAATGAAACGGATGCTGAAAATTGACATACATATGTTGTGGACGTGATTTCAATGGTAAATGTTAAAGGCAACATTTATTTGTACATGAGATGATATTTTTTTCTAATGGAAACCCTTTTTATTGGGAGATCAAATTCTGAATTAATATAATAAAACAAATTCAGATTATTCCATCAATTCTAATATTATACGGTCAAAATGTCAAGGATTTTCGCAAAGTCAGGTTGTCTGAACAATATTGACATTTTATTTTACGCCATTGACAGTTTCTTTTCTTGGACCGGTATACGATTTGAAAAGCATTGAAGACATTAATTATTAGGTGCATTTAGCATGTTATGTTATGTGGGTTCAAAACAAATTATTATCGCTGAGCCCTTGTAAATATTACAGCTAAATTTCGTACGAAGATGATTTCGATGTGCAGCGTTTTATTGTTGGGTGGATTTTATACTCTACTTGGATATGCTCTAATTTTTGATGCACAGTGTTACTTTCGGTTGAGATTTAGGATATCTTTTTTTAAAGAATTCTGGCTCAGCACTTATTTTTGATGCACAGTGTTACTTTCGGCTGAGATCAAGTAGATATTTTTTAAGAATTCTGGCTTATTACAGAAAATAATGATAATATATTGGCTTCAAATAACCCTGGATTTTGCGGATTTTGCGAACAATCGCGCAAGTAAAAATGCCCCAAATCTAAAAGTGAACAATAATCGTAAAATTAAAATTTTTTTCAAACACCCAAAAGGCTAAAATGTATGAAATATTGTGAGCCGGTAAACTGGATTAATCGGTCAGGTGATCATGATGAAACCAGTTGTTATGCATACGTAAATTACACATGTCGTCTAAATCGACATGCTGAGAAGAACAAAAAAATTTATAAAGCAACTGTATCAGCCACACTATCAGGGCTTGCACCTGAAAATTTTGTATCACCAAGACCGCCAACTCCAGAACATAGGACAGATTTTACAGGAATGACTAGACCAAGTGGTGTTACTTATGAAGATCCACTTGATACCGATTGTGAGCCCCAATAGGGAAGAGATGGACCACAACTAATAACACAAATGGAAATGGATTTAATTGTGGCCATATTGGGAATATCACAGCGACTTGGCATATTTTTGACAACGTTTTTAACGCAAAGAAAACTCAAACATTCTAATGTTAACTCCACGGCTCCGCGGCTCTGAATTTCAGAGCCTCTACACTCTAAATGATATAAAACTGGGAATGAACTACATCGCTAGTGAGTGGAGTTTATTTAATTGATGGTTTTGTTTCAAGCTTGAAAGCAGTGTTGTTGCATGTGTCGAACCGAAAACCTTCCATTCCGCTAGCAATGTGTATTAGCTTGAACGAAAGCTATGAAACATTGAAAGACATAATGAAAAAAATCCAATACTACGAAAATAAATGGAAGATTTGCTGTGATTTGAAGTCATCAACATCTTGAATGGGATCATCGATAAGGGCGGCTTTCCAAAATTTGTCTGTTTTTTGTAATTGCGATTCGCTCTCACCTCTGGATCAATACCAATGTAATTCGTGGAGACCAAGAAGAAGTGTGGAGGAACAAATCAAACAACATAAATTGAAAAATGCACCTTTAATTGACAATACTCAAGACATCTTGCTGCCACCGCTCCACACAAAATTGCGAATTGTTAAAAAATTCATCGAAGTGGCCGTTGCAAAGCCTTGGCCGTCCTTAACAAAAGAAAATCTGTATACCAAAGGTTCCTCGAAAACGTCTGAGATATCGAGTAAAATTTCGAAAGTGAATTATTTGATATCGATTGCCGTCAACCGAAACATCACCGTTTCGATCAAAAACCCTGCCTTAAATCCAGTAATTACATAATCTACCCTTACATGCCCTTTATCAATACTTTAAATTTGACACCATAAACGGATGCTCTATTGCCAATTCTAGGTATTATGGAATTTTGTCGTGTTGAAATCTAGGATTTTCGTAACGGTGGGGGACGACATGGGTGAAAATTTCATTTCTCGTTATAACACATGGTTGAGGAATGTGAGTATGCTTGAGAAGGAGTAAGAATACATATCCTTGTTTCATCTATTTAAACCAATCATGAACATTGCTGTATAGCAACAATCACTGCCTTTCCACTAATTAAGCGAAGCAGTCAAACGAGTTCCCCTATGACGAGTACTTATGTTTTAAAACGATATACTAAAAGCCACTTTGGGCTGTCTCAAATTCCCTGAGAATTTATTAATATAAATTCTGCAGGACAAACGCAAAGAGAAACAGGATTGAAATTTAAATCATTCAGTCCGTTTGCACTTTGCTTATTTTGTGGGGGTCATGTGACATCGGCGAGAACAACACAAAATTGGAAACTTATTGATATCATGAATAGGATATTCATACGGGTCGGTAAATATTGTTTGAGGACATGAACACATATTGAATTGATTGACATATATGCTTGATTGCCTACAAATTCTTATATACTTTACTGATACATACTTGTTTCACAGTCGCACGATATATCAAACGAGATGCTGTATATGTAGTCAGAATTACACAATGAGATGATGAGCTTGTATTTGTCGTTTTCAATATGGTATTTATACATGTATGTATGCGACATTTCACGTAAGGATCTGCGGACGGATATACTCTCGCTTTGGCATACATATGTATGGCATTCCCTGGAGAGAGTTTAATAATTGTATAACTAAACGGCAGAATCAAACGGAAAAAGCTGTGCTATACATGTCGCTAAATGTCGTTTACAACGTCTGCAGGAATATATGTAATGGATATGAAATCACGTTATTAACAACTATCGGGGGACATGCTGTTCTTGTTGAATGTAGCAGAGCACTGCGGGAAAGAGAATTGTAGAGAATCTGTTATCAATTGGAATCGTTTATGACAATTTTAAAGGAAACAATGAACTATACGTCGCGTCATTCCAATAAATATTCTGATAGATATGGGGTTCGAACTAGTGTTTTAATATAGGACAAAGGGGTTGCAAAAACTTGGGACAAGTATATGCCATGTTTGGTTTTCCTCCCTGTGACAGCTATGTACATAAAAATGGTGCAAACATTTGAAGCAAAAATTTATCCTATTTACTTTTCCCTTCAAGATTTGCATTAATAAGAGAGTATAATTGTCTTTAATTGTCAGCATTTAATAATGTTTAAATCTTTTGGTCTTTAGATCTGTTTCAATAAAAACATTTAACAACAATAAAATTATATTATTATTCATAACAGGGAATTGCGCAACTCTACTTTAAACTGAATCCAAAATATGACAAAGTTAAAAGAAATTGTTAAATTTCAAATGAAACTCCTACAAAAACCAACGTTTACAATTCAACACATCCATATTCAAGCAAAGTCAATGGTAAACATTTCTTTCAGCACCACAAGGATGTTTTTCTTTATAATTTTCATTTTGGGTTTCCTCTGGTGACATTAACTACAAACAATGTCAGAAAGTGTAAGAAAGCACACAAATACATGATTCGGGAAGATGTAAAAATGTGCATAGACTAGGATTTAGTCGGTCAAAACCTACTTAAGGGTTTCCTACACCATCTAGACAAAATTCGTATCATCTCAATAATTATGGGCCGCTTATACTATTACAATATTGTAGGGAAAAAATATAGGAAGAAAATAAATGTATAATAAATATAGGAAGAAAAAAAGATATAAAAAACATTGGTTTGATTCCAAATGCGAAAGAGCAAGTCAAAAAAATTCATATTCTTTTAAACAGAGTTAGAGATACAAACCTAGACATTTTCCGCAAAAAAGTATAAAGACAGTTGCACACGGTTTCGCAAACTTTGTAACCAGAAACGATTAAATTTACATGATAATAAAATAAGTAACTTGAACAATGTTAAAAATCAGGCTGATTGGTGGAAGATAACGAATTCACTGAAACATAAGCCAAATAGAAAAGTTAACAATCTTTAAATAGATGACTTCCGTGAATACTTCAGCACCCTGTTATCAGCGAAAAATGTTAACAATGCTTTTGATACAATCCCTCATAACTGGCTGTTCTTCAAGTTAGCTGAACTAGGTCTATCAACAAAGATGATAATGACACTCATGCTTATATATAAAACGCACGCATCTCAGGTATGGGATGGTAGTTTGCAATAAATTCAGCTGTTTTCCCCTGATATTGCTTTAAATTGTCGGTTGGTGGTCAGTACATTTGTGGCTTCGCACAAAACCTACCGGGGTTTGGGGTTAATCCTCAGCTGTCACTACTACATTTTATGGGAAGACAAAAGGCTGCATCATCGGCAATCCACCTAAGGCATTCATTGCAATGGATTACTGGCTCATATTTTCATGGGACCATATTTTAAGGTTATGCGGCAATGTTTTCCAAGGTTATGGAGAGCATGGTTAACCACCATCTTGTGAAACATCTTGAGTCCAATGACCTTCTTAATGATCGGCAGTATGGCTTCCGTAGATTGAGATCTACTGGAGACCTGATGGCGTTCCTTCCGGAACAGTGGCGTCGATTCATCTACCGACTTGGTGAGAGTAAGGTAGTGGCTCTTGATATTTCCAAGGCCTTTGACAGAGTTTGGCACAATGTTCTCTTGTCAAAGCTCGCTGGTTTTGGTGCCCGAGATAACTTCACTCAATTTGTACCGAGTTTTCTCAAAGATCGCACTATACGAGTTGTTGTAGATGAGGTTTCCATCCAACGAGCATTAAGTGACTGCAGGTGTACCACAGAGCTCTGTTCTTCCTTCTTCCTTCTTCTCTTTTTCTTATTTTCACTGACGATGTGCTGGGTCAGTCTGTGCATCCTAATATACTCTTTTGCGGATGACAGTAATCTCTGTCATTCTTATTCATTCGACTAAGTCTGCAAGAGATTGAAGTCAAACGGCGGACGGTGAAAGAAACACTTAGCCGGGATCTGGTGTCTATTTTTGAACGAAGTCGAATGAATAGAGTAGATTTTAATGCGGGTAAGACCCAGTGTTGGTTGTTGTCGCATAAACGGATTGCTGACCCAGGTGCGTCGTCATTGTCTATGGACGGTGTGGATATTAATGAATCAGACGCTCTTGATGTTCTGGGCATGAAAATACAATGTGATATCCGTTGGGCAAAACATGTATTTGAAGTGTCGAAAGTTGCATTCAAGTGTCTAGGCTTTTTAAAGCGGTGTAAGAAATACTTCACTCCATCTGATCTTCTCAATATCCAAAGATGGAGTATAACTCCCATATATTGGCAGGTGGTCCTAGGACCTCTTTGGAGCTTCTCGACCGTGTCCAGAGGAGAGCGATGGTGTTAATAGCGGACAGTAGGGTATCCAAGTCTATTGTATCCGTGGAGCATCGTCGAAATGTGGGTCGCGTGTGGGTTGCGAAATGTGAGTCGCGTAATGTGTTCCTCGGAAATCCGTCACCTTATGCCGGACGTGACGATATTTAGCCGAAGTACGCGGCTTTCCAGAAACTCTCATCCGTTTTTTATCGAGTCGCCGATTGACCGCACTACACACTGTAGGGAAAATTCGTTCTTCAGCCGTAAAGTGCGTATGTGCAATGAAATTCCGGCTAGTGTATTTCCTACGAATTGTGACAAACATAATAATATTCAGAAGTAAATTAGTTTTGCATTTCAATATATTAATGTATAATTTATTTTTCAAATATAAATCTCCATTTGGATCAATTAATAAAACCAGATATAAAAATTTAAAACTGCTTTTTAGAATTTATTTGCATTTAATCCATTCTTTAATTTTTTCATAAACTAAGAATCTGCTGATTTTTGTTTCTGCAACACTTACCACACGAATTCCACTGTGCTTTCTACACAAACAATATAAACAAAGATAAGTAATGGAAATAAAGTGCGGGTTAACCACTGATGTTTTTAATTGTTAAATTTCTTTAAATGTTTATAAATTGTCCGCCGCTCCGATTGGTTCCTGTGTCCAATACACGATTGACGACTGAATGCATGTAAGTAAAGCGAAACAGATAAGTAAACAAAAGAAACACTCAATTCGTCCGAAATTTACACAGGCATTCATTAATATTTATGATTCACTGATTGAAAGAATAATGCAAAAATACACGTACGAACATTCAACAATATTAAAGTAGGCTAAAAATAATCTCTTTTTATGCTGTTTTATCGTAGTGCGAGAAACACATAAAACTTGATAACAAACACAGTGTGTTTGGACACAAATATACTATATTTGCGACTAGCAATTTTCAACATACGTTATATTTGCAGCCAAACAACAAACAATAACAGATTATTCAGCGCGCAGTGATTGTGAGTACTGGATACGGTTCGGGATAGAGAGAAGGACAAGGGCATTGCAGATCTCATATGCTACTGCCTGCCTTTTGTGTGAGTTGGAGATTATATCTTACATACACCTCTTACAGCATCACTTATTTCACGTTGGATCTAGCAGACATTCCGGGAGTCAAGTAGAGTTATATTATAACGTTTCTTCAGGGTAAAAATTTTTTCGTCAGAGACACGTCTCTTCACAGCAAGAGCCACATCCTGGAGTATCGGCAAGAGCTATTATATGGTTTGAACTCACCACAACCATATCAAGTCAATTTGCAGGTTCAATGATTTTCACGGAATATGACTTCCCTTGGAATGACAACTGACCTCAGTGGACTAATTTTGCCAACCATGACAGCTACTTCTACCAATTTTAAGTAAGAATTGCTTATATACATAATATTTGCGCAAGATAAAAACGATACAATATGATCACTATCTTCCAACTCCCTGGGTAGGGTATATAACATAAACATAACCATTAGCCAAATAAAAGAAAATACAGAAACATTGTCGCCACCCAGAGCTACATACCGCAAAAAAAAACCTAAGTGGTTATAACTAAAAAAAATCGACACAAAAAACCAAATCCCCAGAAAAGGACGTGTTTGTATTCATTAGCTTAACAATGAAAACAAATATCCTTTTAAAATAGTCTGGTGTTGAGTATCTATTTGTTTTATGCTATTGCTGGCTCTTGTCTCAATATACAAATCTAGATGTAGACAATGGTACACACAAGACCCAATAGTAATTTTGGGAACTGGGCTAGAAATGCAAAACATCCAAAGTCCGATAGAAGATAAACATGGCAACCAAACCGACTCACTCAGTGTTGACGAAACGTTCGAAGCAACAAAGCAAAAAAACAAGTGATATATTTATCTATCATGAATTTCAATGACATTAATTTAAGCAATTTTCATAAAAATGGAGGAAAAGCATTTAAATTGAATGGTATTTCAGAAATATGATTACTGCCTAAATTCTCCAGATAACAAATACATATCTCACTTAAGGCTACTCCAATATCCGGCTACGATGAATTGAATTTGCATATATGTATGGTAACTTATAACTTGATGTTACCTTAAATAAATTGCCTGAATAAATTATTATGTGGATGACCTAAGTTTGTTCAATGTAATGATATTCATTACATCATATTATCCGGTTGCGAGGTGGGAGTGTAATCTAATTTTTGTGACTCAAATCTGGTCTGTATTTTTCCCATTGGGTGGACCATTTACACATTCCTAATGTTTTTCGATATTAATAGAAAACAAACACAAATTAGTTTATGTGAAATATTCTTTTCGTGTAATTTGAACCACACTTGTGGGAGGTAAATATCGCGTTATAGGACGCCACCAGAGCGAGTGGCACAATGTGCTCGATTTTTAGAATTTTCCATCACAGCTCGTAGTGTTTCAGGCTGAATAGCAGCCATTTCGTTTCGAATAATATATTTCAAGGCGTTCGTGGCCTACGTTTTGTTAACATAAACTTTTGACTTCAATTGACTCCACAGAAAGAAGTCTGGAGCGGTTAAGTCGGGCTATTGCGAACCACAATACAGGGCTATGTGAGCTGTCAGAATTGGCGTATCCAAATCGGTTATTAAGGCCCGATAAAATCCACACGTCGTCGAGGAAAAGGCCATGCATCCACAACGAATCACTGTTTGGCGCGGTTTTTGACATGGTTGCATCATAGGACCATTTTTTCGAAAACGTGCAAGAAGCCGCTGGTACGGTGAATGGCGAGCGTTACAGTATAATGATCAGCAGGAGAAAATTTGCAATGCCAAATTCACTTTATCCGAATCCTCCTCAATGCGTGTGTTGAAGCTTATTATTTCTTATCGTTGGTTGTGAAGTCTATAAACAACTTTCAGGGTTTGCCTGTAATATCTACATCGAATGTTTAAAGCTGTCTGGAAAGGCTGCAAGACAGCACGCTGTCTAGCACACTTAGGCTAAAGAAGCACATTGTGGTACATGTAGATTCCTCTATAGGAACTACTGACTAGCGTCTAGCCAGTTTGCCCTTTCAATGAATTTGTCTATAAGACCTACAGGATAAATTTGTTCCTAACTAAATGTGTTTCGAACATCCCACTTCTCAGTCCTGCCAGAGCAGGGCAATCCAAGAGAAGGCGTTTCGTCGTTTCCTCGTCCTCTTCCATGCAGCATCTACAGAGAGTGGAGTTTCTATGTCCCAATCTTAGGGCGTGTTTTCCTATAAGAAAACATTTCATTGTTGATACCCTGCCTCTCGACAAGTTAAGTGGTTGCCTAGTCCTCTTCCTGTCCACCTGTGGCCAGAGGACCCTGGCTTGTTTGCAAGTTGAAGTAAGTCTCCACTTGTCCTTGAACATATTTTCGGCCCACTGCCTAACACCTTTTTTTGCCAGAAGAACCTATGCCGTAGTACCCTGTGTAGCTAACGCACCCGCTACGCAATTGCCTGGAATATCGCTATGTCCCGGTACCCAGATGAGCCTGATGTCAAAATACTCTGCCATCACCCTAAGTGATGAGTGTCATTCTTCACCGTCAGGGACGTAGCAAACATGGCTTCCAGGGATTTTGTGGAACCCTGGCTGTTCTGTCATATTCTCCGGAGGGTTGTGACACTACTTTTTAGTAGATCAGCAACCTCCAGTATGGCGCTAATTTCCGCCTGAAAACAGTACAGTGATCAGGCAGCTTGAAGGAGATATTTACATTTAGGTCCGGTGAATGGACCCCATATCCTACTTGCTCGTCCAACTTTGATCCATCCGTGAAAAATCTGATACTACTGGTGTGCCCTTCCAGTGGCTTTTCCCAGGTAATCCTGTTCGGAACAGAAGTCCTTAGATTTGTCGCTGGTAGAAGGTAGCGGATACAGTAGTCCGTTTTTACGGGAATAGAGTTAATCCGGTCAAAACGCCACAATCTCTGATTCGCACCAGGGATGTAGCGGCTGCCGATTCGGCCATGATATCAGGAGTACAGATGTTGAGGATAGCACTGACTGCAGTACCTGACGTCGTGCCCATTGCCCCACTAACGCTAATCAGTGTTGATCTTTGAATGTTCATCAAGGAATTCAGAATATATTTCTTTTGGAGGGACCTCCACCAAAGTGCGATGCCATAGAGATCTTAGGAGACAGTCCCCAGCACTTTCCTATCGCCCCTTTACAGCAGTAAAGAGCAACAGACGCCTTGGTCACCCTCTCCTCCACATTCGATTTCCAAGACAGTTTTCTGTCGAGAATTATTCCCAGATTCTTGACCTTTTCCGTCAACTGTAATTGCACCCCATTAGCTGACGGCAGTTCAAATGCGGGTATTTTATATTTCCGAGAGAACAGGATAAGTTCGGTTTTAAGTGGGTTAAGTGATAGTCCGTTGTTAGCGGTTCAGTCCGAAATCAGACTAAGTAGGCTGATTGTACGAATGCTAAGTAAATTAGAGTTTCTACCCGTACAGATGATAGCAATATCATCGGCATATGCAATGTTCTGGCATTCGACTCTGTCTAATTCAAGAAGCAGTTCATTAATAGAAGGTAACCATAGTAGTGGAGACAGAACTCCCCCCTGAGGTGTACCCGTGTTAAAAGTCCTAGAAATTGTAACACCACCCCATTCAGCTTTGACGGATCTATCTACCAGAAGCTTCCCAATTAGGCGTGTCACTAAGTTGTCGACTCCTACATTCTGTGACTACCTGAGAATCGCCGAAGGTTGAACATAATTGAAGGCTCCCCCGATGTCCAGGAAGGCCCCCAGAGCGATTACCTTATTCTCAAGAGAGTTTTCTATTATGCTGACTATAGAGTGGAGAGCCGTCTCAGTTGGCCTGCCCTTGATATAGGCATGCTGATAATAGATCCTGTGGAAGATTACTTCGAGTATGAATGTAACCTTTCAAATGTCTTAAGAGCAAAGGATGATAGACTGATTGGTCTAAAGTCCTTTCGGGACGAAAACCACTTTGGTTTGCTTCCAAATGCTAGGAATGACTCCCAGGATAAGGCAGCCCCTGAAGATTGCCTCGAACCAACTACAAGATACGTATAGTGCCTCCGTCAGGTCCGTTTGATTTATAGGGCTTAAAGCATCTAATGACCCATATCAGATTCTTTCTGCTCACTATTGAGCGAACTTTTTCTATGCTAAGCGAGTTTCCTCCTAACTCTTCTGACTGATGACCAACAGTCCTGTCATCGTTGGGAAAGTGAGTATCCAGGAGAATCACAAAAGACTCTTTAGACGTCCACGTCTAAAACGTCTTTACAAAACGTCCACGTTCCATCGTCTTTCATTAAGAACCCCGCACACGGTGGGTGTTTAAGCGAGCACGCATCTTAAGCGTGCAGTCTGGTTGCTTCCCTCAATGGATTCACAGAAGTTTTGCCAGGATTTCCGTTTGGCCTTCTTGATTTCACCTTTATATATATTAAGACTAATCATAAAACGTCCCAATCCCTTTGGTTGTCGCTCTTTTTGGCCTTGTTGAAAGGCCTATGGTCTATTAAAACCACAAATTTGAGTGGTTCTAATGATTTGATCGGGAAAATAAATCGCACCCAAAATTCAAAACTGTCACAACTCAAAATTTCGTAATTTTCAATAGAGTCGAAAAACTGAATTTGTTAACTCAGAAATGTGAGAAATTTCTCAATATTAGATGCATTTATATGTATTTTTTTGACGAAAGGACAAAGAAAATGACGCCATATTTTTAGAGTGGATAGAATTGGTCCTTGGTTATTGTTTTTAAGCAAAATATGAAAATCTGAAAATTTTGGATTATGACACTTTTGTAGTTGTGGTGCGATATCATAAATTCTACATATTCAATATATTTGTAAATATGTCTCTGTATGTGTTAGTTTAATTTAAATTTTGGTTATTAAATGTTGAGAACAATATTTGTAAAGGCCACGCTTTGGCCTTTTGCATACTCCCATAACCTTGTATTATTTCTCTAATTACGTTGAAATATTTCTTGCACAGAATGTAAAAGCTAGAGTTGCAAGCAACAACTCGACCAAGAATACCCATAAACTAAGGTCATTCCATAGAAGGACAGAAAATTAATATCAGCAATGGAATGAAAAACTTCATGTTGTTCAGCAAAAGTTTCTATGTTTAGGTGTATACATTTCCATGAGTTTTTGTTTCATTAAAAATCTGAACTTGTTTCATACTGCATTGATGTTGTACTTCTTTTATTTGACTCCATTCAATAATAGAGTTCAAAGGTATCAAAAATATGGTAGCAAACATAATCAAAACAGAAACTTTTCAAATAAGAAAAGATGTTCGAAAATATTCCTAATTAATTTTCATTTAAGTAAAAGGGTTACCGATTACAATTTAATGTGTTCAGATTTGTTTCGGCTTGAGGTCATATGTGAAAAACAAAACAATGTATAGGATTGTCTTTTCATCACGAGTTGATTAATTAATTTTCAAGGATATTGCGAGATAACACAAAATGCGTCGAAAATTATAATTTAACGTTTTCTACTTTACCAAGCTGACAACTTAACTAAGTGGCATTTCAATTTTCGGTGAAACAAAAGATTTGGCTTCCCCATATACAATTCCATTTCCTGTAAATATAATGTGCATAAACTGCAAACTACTAAATAAACTAAATTTGATTGCCATACATTTCCATTAAAAATAACAGCTGCTAATTACATTAAATATTTAATTTTATTTACTAATTTAGTTTAAATTAATAGATATTGCATTATAATAAATTTATAATATCTTCAGTGTTATTAAGTAATTGCTTTACATGTTAAGCAAAAACCAATAACGCCATTTGCTCAAATTAGATTATAAATATTTATATAACCTTTGTGATATGTAATTTGTGGCACAATTTATTAAACTTCACAATATTTACCTACACAAGTTTCAATAATAAAAATGTCGAGTATACTTTACACTACTTGTTGCTGCAGGCATATTATTGCTTACATTGGTATAACTTTAACTAATTCCTTTTGTAATTTTGTCATAGGATCAAAACGACTGATATATAAGACTAGTCTAACATGCATAATTGATATAATTTAAAATTGTTCCACTTTATCCAATTGCCTTCATATCCCAGAGGGTAATTTGCATGTGACAGCAATAATACTAATTACCTGTATATAAGGATAATTATATATCCTTTAATGTCTGAACCACATAAAGCTGCAAATAATGTGAATATGTTTGAATATAAACATATTGCCTAACGAAAGTGCTTCATAAGTTAATGTCCATGAGCCTGTAGTGTTTAAGGTTATAATTAGGGATGCATTGATGTGTGAGTAGAAACCCAAACCCATATAAAATTTAAAAATTTATGTTTTTCCATGTTAATTTTGAGAATTTCACAGTTTATTTAGTTTCATTTATTTTACTTAGAAAAGTATTTCTGATCTGTTAGTGTTGTATGAATTTTGCATACATTAGGTTTGGCTTGGCAAGAATGTAACTTCGGTTTTCTTATACAGATGGTGCTTTTGTTTTCTTTCAAGCGAATTTGATCACCTGACTAAATTAATTATTTTACAGCTACTAAAGTGTCCAAAAAACGGAATTTTTTAAAAATCGGGGTTAGGTTTATTCTCACAGTCAGTTTTCCAAGAAACCAGTTTTCGGTTTTAAATTTTAACAGAAACTTTTCGGGTCTTTATTTTTAATTAAATTGCTCATATTATTCATTTATTTAACGACCATTTTTTATTAATTCGTCTTCAAAAGTCAACATTTTACAACTCTTTATAAATTTGACAGTCACCTTTTAATTTTAAATTTAATATGCAATTTAATAGTTGTATTCAAATTCATATTATACTGATTTAATTTCCAAACTCGAATTCCAAATGTCCAATTTGAAAGAGATTTTCGTGTGTGAAAATCGTATTAAGTTGAAAAGATTTATTATAAATTAATTTACATTATGAAATTTGAGAAAAAAAATTCTTATTCAAATCATAAAATCATTTGTTATTAATTTGTTTAAGTAGATTAACACAAATTGTGTAAAAACCGGTCAACCCTTTAACCATCGTCAAATAACAAGTTTTCTGTTTGGTCGTAAATTACGTTTTAAAAAAAACCGGCACATGGTTAATATCAAAAAGCCGCATAATTGGTTCAACGGGTTATCCATATCGGTTTTGGACACTCTAACAGTTACACAAAAATGGCCCATGAGGGGATTACACAACCACTGAGCTGTGCGCTTTCTAGTTTTATACTCACTGATTGGGTCCTACAGTTTTACACCGGTTCCGAGCTGCATTTTTGGAAGCGTCTTTATGGCAAAGTACTCGATAGTGTAGCCGTCACTACGCGAGGTGACCGTCGTCGAAAGAAATATAAAGTGGTCAGAGCAGGGATTGAACCCAAGTTCTCATGTACAATAGCCGCGCACACATTGCACCACCGACGGCCTCCAAGTTTGTGATATGTCATATTAATTTCAGTGGTTAGTTTTCATTTAAGTGGTGTTGTGAATATGAAGGATAAAAGTGAGGATTTTCCAGAAAAAAAGCCGCGGCAGCACACCGTGGCTATTGTGACGTGTATCGTTGGGATTTTTCAACAAAACGCAAATGCCAAAGCAGTAAAAAGCATGATATTTTGGTTCCGCACGAGCTTAACGAAATCCGCATAATAAAGCGGATAAGCAGTTGCGATATATTGCTCAAACGCCACAAAATGATTTACTTGTGAAACGCATTGTCACTGAAGATGAAAAATAGATTCTTTACAATAATACTAACAGAAAGAGATCCTGGTCTTATCACGATTAAGAAGCTCAAACTTTATCGCAAACAAGGTTATGTTATCCATTTGGTGGGATTTTAAGGGAGTAATTTATTTTGAACAGCTTAAACTCAATAAATTCTGACGTTTACTGTAAGCACTTGACGAACCTTGATTCGCTAAATTCCAAAAGCATAGATTTCCAGCTGGACGGAGCACGACGTCAGATATCTTTGCAGACGCGGCAACAAATATTGGATCTGAGATGGGAAGTGAATTCACATCTGCCTTATACTCCTGATCTGGCACCTTCGGATTTTCATTTAAATGTAAATCTTTTCATTTCAGAAGAGGACCATATTTGTGGGACGGACCAATCATTGTATGAATCTGGCATCAAAACTTTGCCTGATCGACGGCAAAAGGTCGTTGTATAAAATGGTATCATCATTGTAGACTAAACTTAATCATTTGTGTAAAATTATTGAAACATATTTTGAACAAAAAAAAAAAACCGAAATTACTGTCTTGGCAACCAAATATATTATTTTTATTGTATATGATGATTCGATGTGAAGTTATTTCTTAGAAGAATATCTTTCTATTTCTTGCGAGAGAAAGACGCCAGAAACCTCGACGACGACAACTACAATTAGTTACAACGTGAACAAGACGGTCACTGCCCTAGAACACTACGGCGCTGATGAGAAAAGTCACAAACTTCGAAACGATAGTATGGAATTTATAATTTTTAGCTGCAAGTTAGATTTGACTTTGTTAGGTGAAATTGGGAGTTAAACGTATTTGGGTATTTTTTTTTTTTGGTTAACATTTGAATTGAGATATATATTTTGCTTTTTAAATTATTGTTTGATTCACGAATTTAAAAATATATTTTGCTGTGGAACCATATTGTTTTGGGCTTTTACCTTGCTGGAATTGTGTAACTTTCTAACAATAAAAAACGGCAAATGTTCAAAATTTAAAAATTTCCTATTGCAATTTCTCAGTTTTGACACTTTACCGATTGTTATCATTAAAACGTTACAGAATTGATATCCAATTAAAATCACATTGTAAAATTTTTCGTTGAGTTAGGCTGTGTGTTCATCGGAAATATTTCAGTCGTGGTAAATTGTGTTGAATTTATTTTTGTGTGGTGAAGATACAATTCGAATTTTGCTGTGTGAAATGGAAAATCAAAATATTGACAGCTGAAAATTCATGTCCTTGCACTTTTTTGAAATTACCATAATTTTTCAAAAATAATTCGGTATTATAAACAAAATTATAAACAAAATGAATAAAATTCGATTACACCAAAGGATGTATGTGATGTATCAAATAGAGAGAAGGGGCGAGGTATGCTCATATTATATTATATTTTGTATACTGCGTCGGATAGAACATGTTATTTTAAGCAACAAAAGTAAAATAGCAAAATCGCCGCAAATTCACAGTTTCGGAGTTATGGACCCCCGTTGTTGAAACTTTGAAAAATTAAAGATTATTTTCTTTTACTTTTCTATAAAATATAAAGCTATATACCACAAAAATACTATGCCGAAGCCGCGAAGCCGGTGAGGGACCTACCCCAGAGTAGAAAATTCCATACTATGCCGAAGCCGGTGTTGGACCTACCCAAGAGGAAATAGTCCCTTAGCACGGGCAAGCAGAAACCTCTATGCCATTTTTCGATAACACACAAAGTTATCGAGTTATTGGATGTTGAAATTTTGAAAAAAAAAAATCGATAATTTTTAAAAATTTCAACATGCCATAACTGGATAACGAAGCGAGTTATAGAGAAATGCCAGCTAATTTTTTGTATTTATTTTGATTTCTTTTATACAAAAAAGTAATGATATCAATAGCTTTACACAGTAGCTTAACCCCATTACCCTCTCACACATCCGAAATTTCGGGGACTATAACTCGGAAACAATGCATTTACCCGAATTTTGTTATTTTACTTTTTTGCTTAAAATAATGTATTGTGTTTTTTAAGTGTAAGCTGTAAAATAGACCTGTATAGAACTCATGTATTTTGTAATAGAACTCATGTATTTTGTTTTTGTACTCTTGTAGGCTTATGTTGTTGGTATATATGTATTTGTGTAGAGTTTCACAACTGAAGCGAATGAGACAAAAACAAAATGCCTTTTGTTGCTGCCTACAACTACAAAAACATCTGCTGCTATTACCATGTTTCCGAGCAAATGCTGCATAAAATACAAATGTCAAAATTTAGACTACTTGTCAAAATTTAGACTGCTTGTCAAAATTTTGTGTAGCCCTGGGGCTAGTGAAAATTTTGACAATAAACACTCACCACGCTAATGTCAAAATTTTGGTCAATCAAAATTATTTGGCTCGATAAACACACAGCATTAGAACCAGAATGTTCTAAATAACCTACTGTGCGTATGTTTACTATGAAATTCTCTCACAATATTACTCATACGTGTGTTGGTCAAGTATGAGATTTTGTATATCATAAATTAAACAACTTTTTCATCAATAAAGTTATAGTAAATATACAACACCATTTGGCAGAATATCTTGGTGTAACATAACATGTCCATATGTCTTGGTTTAATTTAAGTTTTGCTGTGTAAAATTTGAGTATAAATTTGTGAAGGGCATTCGTTGGCCTTTTGTGTAATCCAATATTCTTGTATTTCTACTTTGAATAAGAATGTTGAAAGAATTCTATTACAGAAAGTAAAAACTAAAGTTTTAAGCAAACACTCAGCCAACCAACACTACAAACCAGTTTAGTTAAAAAGTTAAATTATACATACATATATATCCAAAACTTCGTATATATCAGTATGTTTTGTTTTAACATAGTCCGTCAGTATTTCTTGGTTTAGTTTAAATTTTTCTTAGTAAAATTTGAGCACAAATTTGTGAAGGTTATTCTTTGGCCTTTTTGATTAATCCAATATCCTTGTATTTGTACTCTGAACAAGAATGTTGAAAGAAAAGTACAAACTAAAGTTTTAAGCAAGCACTCAGCCAAGAAGAACTGGAAACTGGCGTCGTTGCATAGAAGGATAGAAAATTGAAAGATGCAACGGAATGCAACGGAATGCAAAAGAATCATAATATTCAGCAGCAGTTACTCTATTCGAGTATATGAATGTTGTTGCTTTTCTGGTTTCATTAAAATGCTGACCTTGTACAATTGTTATTTCATCGTACTCTGATGTCATCCATTATAATTCAAACTATGTGGTTTCAGAGGAATCAAAAAGTAATATCAATAAAAGAACGTTCTGCGAGCAGAAATCAATTCAGATAATTTGAGATAAATATAGTACTTTGCAAAATGGAGTTTATTGCCAGTCCATGGTTAACAGTCGCTTAATTAATATCACTAACTACTAGGTATATTTAATTATTTATGTACAATTTATGTACAATGCTTCAGGGCTGGAACTGAAAAACGCAAATCTATGGATAAAGAAATTAATTCGAAAGGCCTCGTATTTCTTGAGTTTTGTAATGATTCTAATCTTATAGTTTAGATGTACAAACTCCGGGTGTCGAGGAAGGAAATGATGCAACTAAATTTGCTTTACTTCCGAAGTGGAAAGAGTCTAATAATAATTGGTACTAATCGCAACTGAACTTCAATTTAATCGAACACATTTTAACAACATACAGTATCTTTTAAATTTGAAACAAAAACCGAAATCTAAAGGACTTTTATTTAAACAAAAGCGGTACAATCATAAGTGCCACCGGGTCATAGAAATAACATTTAAATTTTTAAGCAATTACCGAAAATACGGAGCAGAGTACGATAAAGATTAATATATACAAATCAGATCTAAATAAAGGGGTGTCCAATTTGAGTGATATGACTTCTAAGTGACGTTTCTGCCATTTGTAGTATGTCATGATCTGTCACTTTATTTTCATTGTATGCAGTAACGTTTACAATATGCGTAAGAACAACAAATTAGAACAATTACTACATTTTTTATCGAAATAATCGTTGTCCAGTTGTAACTTTTCGTTTGCTTTTGCGATTTTATGGTCGTAATAATCGTCCATCTGTGATCGCTATTCGTCGAATTATTGCAAATTATGAGCGTATATTTCTTTAAATAATGTTCAAATGTCGCAGTAATGAAAATATTGTTGCCGCTCTGGCAAGTGTTGCCGAAGACCGCAATTTATCGATTCCAAGAAGTTGTCAATAATTGGGACTATCTCAAAGAACAGCATGTCGGATTTTGACAAAGGACTTGGGCGTGCATCTGCATAAAATTGTTATTACTTAAGAACTGAAAATTGAATGGCCTGAAAGAAGTTGTGCTTTAACACCATTAGACTATTTCTTGTGCGGTTAGTTGAAGACATCTTTAGCAATAAACCCTCTTCAAGCTCTACAAGTCAATGTAGAACGTGCTATTCATGACATACGACTTGATTTATTGGAAGAAGTGCTCGAAAATTGGGTGCATCGAATTTGTTCCTGCTAAAAGAGACGTGGATCCAATTGAAAGACGTTTTATGCAGAACTTAATTGTATTGATTGTGCTTTACATTAAATAAAAAACATTTCAAGTTCGTTCGAATGTACGCACTATTACTTCAACAATGGCAGAGCATGACTGGATCAATTTTAAATCAACACTGATAACTAGTCTTAAGGTAGAAATAGAGAAATCATTCTTAGACCAAACTAGTGGGATATTTTACATCAATAGTTCGTATAACAAAAATGAATTAATGTGGATATTAAAACCCCGATGCGATCTAATACATCTAAATTGCAACACCCTTTGCCGTAGTCATAATGGGAGTGATAGTTGCTCTTTACGCAACCTTCAAGAAAAAGAGGCTATGCAACACTTTTTGGGAAGATGTCCAGTTCTCAATGCGTTTAGATTGACGCACTTTCAATAAATTATATTAAGCGAAGAAGACATCACTAGAATTTTGGGTGCGCGTTGCAGCACAGTCTGGTGAAATTTAATTAAATATTTGAAATTAGCCCCCAATTATAGAAAGCTTAAAACTACTGATTTCGTTTAAATAATTATGTGCTGTAAAGGAAGAACGACTTAAGAGCTTTTAGGAAAAAACCACTAAAGACACTACGAAGACCAGGGTGGTCACAATTACCCTCAGATGCAGTTTTTATATATCTCGACCGATATTTTAGGAACGTATGTACCTGAGATATTTGACTTCACTGATTAAATGTTAGAACTTGACATGGGAAATTCCTCTTAGAAACGATCACCTAAAAAAATTGGAAATGTACGTAAGTCGTTTTTCCTTTACAGCACAGAATTATAAACTACAATAATTTTTTATTATCAATTACAATCTACTAAATATGTATACTAACAATTACCATGTTTTTCTTTACAATTAAAACAACTATTACAATAGTCAAGTCAATGTGTACATTAGCTCTGGCTGACGACTTGTATTATAGCTGTATTATTATCTTATTTTACTGCAATGGAAAATCATATCAATACATTTAGATAGATTGAAATGAATTTCATAATGTAAGGTAAATCATTGTTTGATATTAAGATTACTATTACTACTCCTACTACTAATTATGTATGTATGTGCAATATAAATATGTATATTAAGGAAGATAAATTTTCAGATATTATATTTAATACTAATTGTATTTAAATTAAAGATTAATAGTTTGTAATTGACCACTTTAATCTACAAACTGACACTTGATAGTTAGTGTCATTGCAGTATGAACCCGGCAGTTTAATCTGAAAACAAACTCAAGTTTCAAGTGTTGGAAATTTGGGTTTATCCATATTCTATTTAATTTTGTTTAACGATGAGAAAAAGTAAACATTCTTAGAAACTGATACTTCAGTTGATATTAAATATATAATTTTGTTGACTAATTTAATTAAAATATATACATAATGCCTTTTGATAATTGCACAATATGATACGAGGATATTCAAAACCTAAACTTAATTTTAATTTGTGGTACAATTTCTTCCGACTGCACAATAATTCGTACAAAAATTCCAATAATAAAAATGTCAAGTATTTCAAAGATGCAAACATTCCACAGGTTGCTGCTAAATGGACAACTACATATTTGCTGTAAATTTATTATTTGTTGTTAATATTAAATAAGTTAGTTGGTAATTATATCCTAAGGAAGAAAGGAGTAATATATAAGACATATAACACTTACATAACGGGCATAATCTTACATACATGAAGTTAATATTCACATGGCAGCAATAATATTAATTGCCCTTATGCAAAGATATTGGTATGTCCATTGATGTCTTAACCACTTAAATTGGCAACAAATTTATATAAACTCATTGCCTAATAAGACTGAATGTAAAGTTAATATTTAGGGATACAATTATGGAAGTTATGTAGATTGCACATAAATGTCACTAGTTTCTTTCGTTAGTTTGGGTCTTGTTTTATGTCCGATTTATTTTTAGTTTTTGGAAGTTGTTGGCCGATTCAATTAAAAAAATGTTAAAAAAAGTTCCTGAAAATCGTTGAATAAATCGTAACCTAGACTTAAAGGAGTTTTTTAGGTCGAGAGGAATCAAATCGCATAAAAGTTACAATAACCCTCCATTTGAAAATGTTCTTTAATGGCCTGGAAATGATGTATAGACTTTAGATTTCTTTAAATTAATTGTTCAGAATGAAATAACATTTTTATGAAATAACATATTGGAAATTAACGCCGTACGAGGGGTTACTGGACTTTTTTCAAGAATCGAAAAAGAATCAGTGAAGGTGGGTCTTGCTATTAATAAGGGCAAGTAAAAATTGCTGGTGTCAACGACTCAAGAAACCTCTCGACTTGGTCCGTACCTGAACGTTGACCAACGGCTATGCGAATAATCGCCCAAGTGAAAATCGCCCAAAACGAAAAATGAACAATGACCCAAATTTTTTGGGTGCTTTTTCATTAAGAAAAAAGACAAAAAAAAAAGAGGTAAAATCGCACAAAAATTTAAGAACATTCGCCCAAAAATATAAATCCAATGTCTGAACAAACGCCCACTATTTTGTGGTGAGTAGCGAACAACCGCCCAATTAAGTAAAACGGCGAATTTAAATTTTTAAGAATTTGGGCGATCATTCAACATGAGGCAGAAGAATCCCTCCGAATCCTTGGTGTTACCAGCTGGCGAGTGAAGGCGAAGGATAAAGCGAGTTGGAGAAATATATTGCAAGTTGTTTGTTTAATTAATATGTGTAAGATGTCTGACCTCATGAGATTGTAAAGTAGTCAATAACAATAACGTAAAGTAATGAGTTAAAGGAATAACGATGCTTTTTGGTCAGCTTAACTATAAATAACATAACTATGCAATATAACAATACAATAATATGAAAACTAATTACCTTCTTATCGGTAAAATTCTGAGATAGTAAGGATTTTTCTCAACAAGTGGGATTTTAAAAATCGAATATTGAAGATAGGCTCGAATGGGGTTGATAAAAATACAATATATATATACAATGATACTAGTATTGTAGCAGTTCGTCAATGTACATATGTAAAATTGTAGTAAGTAAAATTCGCGGAACTGTAACCCGCCAAATATGGGAGAGCAGCCAAAAATGTATGTACCTTTTTTGCTGGATTAAAACTGGATAAAAGTAATCGTAATTTGGAACTGATGTGGGACTCCGAGCAAATCTAGTTATAAGCCGTTTCTAATGGTTAAACTTTACTACGTTATGGTGGCATCTTACGTGCCCTAGTCGCTACGTTGAAGGCTACTTGTGTGTCTATAAAACAAACTCAAACACAATAGTGTTCTGGATGTGAACATCTTGTTACAATATATAATATGAACAAGTATAACATTTTATTTTCCAGGAGTATGAGCTTTCACTAGTGCAGTTTTACTCTTAAATCCAATATACATACTTTATATGTGACGATGCATATTCAAATCCACCCAGTGTGTCAAAACTAGTTTTTGAGTAAAACGCAATAAATTTTCCCTCTCCGTGTTGCATTTTGATAGTTTAGTGTTTTTTATAATTGCTTTTTTACACTACTTTCCATTATTTTTGAGACTTCCGAACGGTTTCATATGAAAGTTTAAGGTTTTTTACATACCAGTCAAAACAAAGTGAATTCATGAGATTTGACACACTATGTGGGGTTTTGTGAGCAGGGGTACAAATAAAGCCTCTGGAAATAGTAACGAGATTTTCATCGATTTTCTATTTTCAATACTTTCACTTATCCACGCACATAAAGTCTACATAATATGTAAACACTTCATCAAAATAGAAATCTGGATTCGTACTCGTATCTGATATCACTGCACCTGTACACTAGCGTACCCACAGTATCGCCCGCATGTAAATATTGATCTAGTTTGTGTGATTTGTTGGCATTGTCCACGTGCTGTTGATGTTTGATTAATTAACATGAATGCGTAATGGAAGGATGAACTAGTTACACATTTTCCCTAGTGGCTTCATAAAAAACCTTTATTCTGTTTAATAAATACATTTTGCAACAGTTTAATGTCCGCTACCATCCTCATTTGTCATTGTTAGTATCAGTACAGTAAATAAACAAACGAAATAACAAAAACATTAGCACTCCCTAGTGTAAAATTGTTTAAATTGATAACTATGTTGGGACACCACACGGTACACAACGCATCATTATGTTCTGAATATTATGGCAGGCAATAATTTATTTAATGACACAATTTGTTTACTTATGTTACTTTAATTGTGAAAGTGTAAACGAAGGTGGTGCTTTTCATACCTATGTGGATTCAATCCTCTTACCAATCTCTCTTAATTTCTTTCAGAAATAATGCCGAACGCATTGGTTTATGGAACTAAAAAGATATATTCCATGAAGGGATTGGAGAGCGATTCTCATAACCAGTGACTGTAACCAGTGAGTTCTAGTTTTACCTCACTGATAGGAACCTACAATTTTACACCGGTACCGAACAGTATTTTGAGAAGATTTTTCATGGCTAAATACTCGATAGTGTCGCCGTCAATAAGCAAGGGAAACATTGTCGAAAGAACTGTAAGGTTTCCAGAGCGGGAATGCAACCAGCATTCTCATGCAAAAATGGCGCGCGCACTACGATTGTACCACCGAAGCACAGCGAGACAGAATGTCAAATTTCTGTCTTAAAGTCGAAAACGAAATCAATTCGTGTAAACTTCTGTGGTCTAGGGGTTTTGGGGTCGCTGATTACGGATCTGAAAAACGATATGGCGGATCCCCTATGACTGACAATTTTTTCGAAAATGCATTCAATTCTGGTAAATGTTTCTTTTTATGGGTTTTTGGAAAGGGTGCTATGCTTAAGTTAAAATTTGTGGAAAAATCAATTTTATGGTAACTAAAAAAATAGTTTTTACCAATTTTAGATTTTGTTAGCTCTTTTTTAAGGGTTTTTGTGTGTTAAAATTTTTACTCAAAAATTAAAAAAAAATAATTTGTTTTTAAATATATTTTTTCAATTTTCTGTAAAATATTTATCACAATTCGTAAGAGAAGGTAAATCTAAAAGACTAATGATTTGAAAACTATAATTATTTTCAAACTCTATTTGTGACTTCTATGCCGCAGGAAAGAAATAAGTGTATCGAAAATTGCTGCCAACATGTTAAAGAGGTCCTCATTTTGTTTCACCCTTGATGCTTTGAGCGTGTTATACAATCTATATTTTGTATACAATTTGTTAAGAGACTCCTGTGCTCTCCAATTGGTAAATTCTGGTATTCAATTATATCTTTGCCATGCGCCAATATTTATGGCCTGTCGGGGTCAACTTCTTCTGTGCATACATTTCCGCTAAAACTGATGCAGTTTTCGATGCATATTCTCCATATTTTGTAGAATTGACGTTTTCTTTGCAGTTTAACCCTGCTGTTAGATTAAGTCCATCATGTCCAAATATTGGCTGGTTTCCGGTGATATATGCTGACGTCGTTTTTCAGCTCACGTGATCTTTTTATAAAACAATGATATGAACAAAAATTCAATTTTCTAACTACACACAGAACTGAGTCAAATAAGAAGTTACAAATTTCAGATTAGGGGACCATTTGGTTCATGGAATAGTTTCTTTGATTTTATTTAAAATTATTTTCCAAAAAGAAAATAATAATAATAGTAGTAATATGTGGGAATTACTGAACCAAAATGAACAGAAAAAATAAGAATAAAGTGATATTTAGTATGAAAATTGCTGTATGGACCAAATGGTCTCTTAAGCTAATATTCGTAAAAAAACGTTTCTTTGGTTAAGAACCCCTTTGGTCCCTAGTATACTTTCTTTGAGTTTCTGTACATTTATTTCCGAAACAAAAGATGATAATAATAACAACAACATTTAGGGAGTATTGAACCAAAATAGACACAAAGAATACGATTAAATTTTTATTGTATATGAAAATTGTAGTATGGACCAAATGGTCCCTTAACCTAAAATTCGTATTTTTTTCCTAACCTAACAGCAGGGTTAAAATTTTCAGGATCGTTCTCAATCTTTTCACGATTTGATTGTCAATTCCAGTGATTCCAGTTACTGCCTAATCATTTACAAAAACAGTGTTTTCATTGTTTGAGTTTCAGTATCCCTACTGGAGACAGTCTACTTTTAATCCAACTTGTTTAAAGAAAGCATCCTGTATTTGCATCTATTTGATTTTTTCCGTAATTGATGTATTTTCTTCGATGACTTTACTTCTCTTGTGGTAGGGTATACGCCAATTTTAGCTAGAACTCCTACACCGTATCCTTGCGTGCAATGGTGACATTCCATATTCGTACACGGTATCCTTGCGTGCAATGGTGACATTCCATATTCGTAATTCTCCTCGTTTGTAGAATCGTTCAAATAACCGAAGTTCTTCTAACTCTTTTTGCAAATCGGGCATGACAATGTTCAAGTTGTTCCTGTCAGTTCGTTTATGACTTTTTCGTCAACCATGGTCAGGTGGAACTCGCAACTATATTCAATATATTTTGCTTCTCCAATTTTGCTCGCCAGCGTAATTTTTACGTATGGTGAGTACCTGCTAATTTCAATTAGTAGTTTTTTTGTGCATCCTGTGTCTGTAACAGGATATTGGGAGCAGACTTTGGCAGATGCTCTCAGGTAAGCAACCGACTTAAAATGCAATTTTCATACTACTAGATTAAAGTAATTGTCAGTCAAAACATTACAGAATGAAAAAGATAAATCATATACCTTAAAAAGCAATAACATAGCGATGGGTTTCCACGGATATATGTCATGAATATACAAGGGATGCACGCCATACAATTTATGGAACCATATCTTTTTTTAACTTTTTTCCCCCTAGAAGCCAAAGTGATGCCGAGAGGCAGATGAAACCTTCTGAATTATGTAAGGGAATAATCAAGCAACATATTTTGAAAATATGGCAAATCTAGAAGAATATAGATTTTTGACGTAGAATACGTCTTACCTTATGGTATGAGGAGTCATGTCAGGTTTTTATTGTTGTAATCTTTATTTCATTGAATTTGAGGAAACGGCTAGATGAATTTTTTTAAAATTTTTTTTGTAGGTAAATGAAGATGTTATCTTTCGTTTGATATACATTTCATATTGGTTGATATATTTCTAGTATTTTAATTTCTCAAATGAAAATTGTTTAAACACATACACTCAAACATATGTGTGGTGTTTGGTTGAGTGTTTTTGGTTGCTCAACATTGCTTAGGAACATGTATCTAGTAAAAAGTGAAACGAACAGCAAGCTAATGTTGCTTGGCAACATGTATCTAGTAAAAAGTGAAACAAACAGTAAGCTAACGTAATAAAGCTTTTTTGCGAAAGCTTCAATAAAGCTGTTGTAACATTAATTTTGAATTGTAAAGCGTAAAGCTTTCACACAACGCTCGAATGCTAATGCGAAGACTCGATAAGGTAAACCTTTTTTAATATTAGGGCGGCCCTCTCAACATTCGCAGAACTTATTTCAATAAAAATATTAATTAAAATACATAAATTAAATTAAGTTTAAAAAAATTGAACATAATATTTTTTTTAAACGGACTTGAATCAAATGCCGTTGGTAAATATAAAAATTACAGCAGACAGTTGTCCGAGGCCTTCGGCCACGGACTGTCCCTGCAGGCTGTGTCAGAGACACGGCCATTAAGTTTAACGTAGAATACGCCATCCGATAAGACAGAAAACATATATAACAATAAATGATAAATAATATAAGCAAATGAATTTATTGTTATATATGTTTTCTGTCTTATCCGATGGCGTATTCTAAGTTAAACTTAATGGCCGTGTCTTTGACACAGCCTGCAGGGACAGTCCGTGGCCGAAGGCCTCGGACAACTGTCTGCTGTAATTTTTTGTTATTTTCCGTCAAAGTTGAAAAATAGTGTAAAAATTTATAGTTTTTAAATAGTAATTTACCTGGAGGAACACGAAGCAAACAGTACATTTTATTATTCTTATACATATAGTAAATACATCAATAAATAGAAACAACAAAAACACGATTCGTTATCTACTTTTCCTATTTACCTAAAAGTGGTGAGTGTTTTTGAGAACCGAAAATCGGTCAAATTTGAACGGAGAAGTTAAAGGGCTAGCGAAAATGGGGCAATGACCACTCTATATTCATTGTTATAGGGTACCCAGTGATAGGGAAGTTACTTGTCACTAAAGAGAGATGAAGTAACTTGTAAAAAAGGTCAACAATTATAAACAACAATAAACAAAAGAGAATAATATGGTTGTCTTTTCTTAATCACATTGCTAGTCGGTAGTTCTACAAATAGGCAAACAGCTATAGCTTACAATCGTCGTAATTACTTCTTCTTTCCAGGGTGGTATGTCATAAGGTCCATGGACTTTATGACCATTTGAAAAGTGTCATAAAATCCATGGAAATACGTTTCTTGGGTAATACGTTCAAGACCCCAGCAGATGTTTGAGCTAGCGAAACTGAGTAAGCAAAGTCTTCATCACGGTTAACTTGGAGAAACTTAAAGAAACGGCCGTGGTTTTCCAGTCTTCTTGATAATTTGGAGTTAAAACCTTCTAAAGCACTCGTGGTTCTAATAGGCTCAAGATATACCCAAAATCCGGAAGGTGTAATCTACAATAAAGTAAGGAATATTTGCCTTACAAAGGCCACATAAAATGAAAAGTAGTCTATAATCAGCAGCAGATTTTTGTTTATTACCTTTACTTTAACTTCATTTCATTCAAAAATATGATGCAAAATACAAGATGAGGAAATGAGTGATGGGAATGTAGAAAAGAGGAGGTAATAAAAAAAATGAAGTTAAATTAAAGGTAATAAACAAAAATTTGCTGCTGATTACAGAATACAGGTTATAGGTATAATTATAGATTATACAGGATTGCCTTTAATAATTCTTCTAATAGAACATTACTGGCTCCATCCACTGTCTCTCAAAGTATATTACAAAAACGTTAAGGCACTTCCGTTGGTCCCGAGAGAAATCTCCCAAATCGGTCTTCAAATTCAAGAATATTTCCTCTATGTGTTTCGGGCTTACCAACGGCAGGCTCACAAACTTGCGATACCATTTTATGCAGTATTCGTTGCTCTTAATAAAACTTCCAAATCTCTTTATGTTTTGAGTCTTGCGTCTCAATGCCTGACAATAATGAAACCAGCAGCTTTTTAAGGCCACAGTGGGGAAAACAATTTCCAAGGCTTTTCTTAAAGACTTTGAAAGCCGAAGCCTCGAATTGGAAAAAATTTATGTTAATAAATTGGAACAAATGTACGTACGCTTCTCTTGTGTTCTTTGTCATTAATACATAAATGAAAGGTAATGTCTGCAAAGAAAATGAAAATTATATGTGCATGTAACCTTATAAAAACTTAAGTCAACTTACATGATCCATATAGTAAAAATGGATTATGAGCTATTGTTTTTGACCGCAGTTTGGTACAGTTTTTAATGTGCCGTCTATCAAATACCGACAGTCTTCCTTTTTTTTTATTATAGTCGCTATTGATGGACATATGAAAACGCTATAAGAGAATCCCTCTTCAATAACTGTTTCCCGGAAAACTGGTTTGTCGATATGCTTAGAATTTCCATATTCTGCACAAAACTCAGAATCCTCGAAAATCAATTTTATAATTTCGGCTGTATTGGGATTTTTAGGCATCCTGCTAACGACTCCTATGCAATTGTCTTCTCATTTTGGGAAAGGACATCATCTCGGCAAGTTCTCTGTCTTTACTGCATTATTGGTCAAATATTTCCCGTACACCTTTCCTTTTAATGAAGTTTCCTTACTGCATCCACTTTTTACTTTGGCCAATATTTACAACTTCTTCACCAAATCTTCTGGAGGAGCATGACTATGATGATAGTCGTAACTCAGTTGTTCACAAACACCATCGGTTTTCAACGCTACGGTTACATGGCAATCAGCAAAATAGCATATGTACCGAGTGTACTTTTTATAGATATGTTTTTGTTTTGAGTCAGTTAGCACGAAAACTTTGGAATTTCTACGAAATCCTGACATAAAAATTAAAAAATTTTTCCATTTTAACCGTTTTGCTTCCGACACAGGTAAAATTTTTCAACACTTGTTATTTTATACTTCCACTCTCTTTGAAGATCACCTAATGACTAAAAACGCAAGTCCGCTGAATCACTTCTTCTCCACGATCTTCTATGTTCGACCGCAAATAGCGGTTGCTATTTCAGTGGATTTGTGTATTTTGTTAAATCGTGGACTTTATGACACAACAGAAGTGTCATAACCTCCATAGACTTTATGCCACAATGGTTGTAGACCTTATGACGTCCATGGATTTTATGACACTTTTTTTGTGTCATAGGGTCCATGGACCTTATGACCATGGACGTTATGACATGCCACCCTTTCCAGTAAGTCATAAGAAAGCTTTCGTATACCAAATTCTATCAGATAAATACTGATAATTCCTTTACAGCGGATTCTGGGCAAACATTTTAAAAAATATTTACGATATTTTCTATGTATTTTGAATGTTGGTGGTTAGTACGCTCCACTCTTGTACATGAAAACCTAAATTAAATCTTTGTATCGACCATCATCTATTTCTTTCTACGACGGTCAGCTCGCTTACTGACGTCACACTATCGTATAAGTAGCCTTGGAACATACTGACAAAAACTGTTAGAAATCTATAAAAAGTGTGGTCTAAAATAAGAAAAAGCACAGCTCTTTCATTGTGGGAAGCTCTTTTCTATTCCCTTCGTGGCAAGTAAACGGAAAAGAGGTTAAATTTATATTATCTTTTCCGCATAATCAATACAATATCGTTCGTACTCAAATGACGTGAAGATTCCATGCTGTCACCAACTGGGGTGGATGAATCACACTGACTACTGTTGTTGTTTCCAAGACAAATGATATGTTTTTCTCCAAAAAACCAACAAATTCTTTTGAACAGTTTCCATTTCGTTTCAATAGTAAAATATGTTAATGAAATGGAAATCTACCATTTCCATCCTCAAGAAAAAAAAACGACAGTGGTGTGAAAAGGGACAAACACATAAAGTCTTTATTTACATAAAATAAAAAATTGAGTTTTCATTTAAATGCAAAAAAATATTCGTTTTATTGTAACCGAAAAATATGCAAAGACTTATCCATAGAAATAGCAGGACGGGTGTATACACAGATAATATCAAGCAAAATTGTAGCAATATATTCTACATAGCAGAAACAAACATACAGAACAGAAACTTTGTCGCCATTCGCATGAATAGCATTCGTTCTCTCTACTGGAGAGAAACCAACCAAATACTTATCAGACAGACGAATAAAAAACAACTAAAATCTCTGGGACAAAAAAAAAAAAACTCAAATTCATTCATTGGTTTAACAACTGAAACAGTTTTATCTCAAAACAAAAAAAACAACAAGAACTGCAGGGATATAAAAATAAACACAACAAACCAACACCCATATTGAATAAACTTACGAAGGACTTCAAGCCAAAATATATATCCGTATTATTTGGGAGTGTTAAAAAATAACCACAAATTATCTCATTTGGTTCCTTTGAGAGGGTGGTGGCGGGTATAGATTTAACAGTGTAGTAAGATTCAGCAACAGCACTTGTAGGAAATATTTCAACTCAATTAGAATATAAATGACCAACGAGTTAGCGTAAGTAATTTAAGAGAAACACTCAAATTGAATGGCATCCCAGATATGCTTCCTAAAATAATGTTGAATAAAAATGTTTATATTTAATTCAAATCAAACCAAGATACATATCTCTTTAAAAAGCCAGCGCATAAAATATTTCCTAAATTAAGACAAACAGACTTATTGGTTTGGTTTTGATCCAAAGACATAACAAGTGAAGTGGTTACCACAACTTCCTTGATTAAAGTAGCACTGTGCTAGAGGCAGAATGCTTTATACAAAATTTCTACGTAAGGTTGAAGGGCTCTTACTGTAGACCATAAAAGGGCATTTGATATATATTTCGATTTTAAAGCGGGTTTAGTGATTTCTGAAATAAAACACATAGTTTCCCATTATATCTCATTTCTTTGGATCTAGTGTTTTACACAGAATCTAAACTATTAACGAATCTTTTAGAATCTTTTTTGTGGTTAATTATTAGGCAGTGGCACCGTTGCTAAGACAGAAAGTTGAAGTTGACCAGTACGGGATCCGCAATCTCATGCGCACCATCGTACACTCTAAAATCGATAGTTGATTCATTATTAACACGATCTTGATCACTTCCGCTCTTTAGGATAGAGACCGTATTAGTGGTCATGTAATGGTTATTGCCCGCTACTCGTGTACACGAGAACGTGAATTCCATCCCTGCTCTCACTACCTTTCATATCATTCGACGACGAACAGTGTTGAGAGCGTGACCAAAAATGCTTGAACTTGGTGTTACAATTGCTTACACAATAATGCATGAGTCGATGGAAAACAGTTTGATTAGATAGCGTTTAAAGTACTAGTACTTTCAGTACTAACGTCCAATATCTTGGTAAATTTTTCTATTTGTGTTTAAGGGTTTTTTTCGTTAACAAGAGCATTTGTTTTGACGATAACAGGTTATACCAAATTATTTTAAATTATACCATCTTCTTAACCGAGTTTTTTGAAATCAGTTTTCTGGATTCAGTTGACTGGGTTTTCCACTAAATTTATAAAGTGCAAAAAATTTGATAGTAACTTGAGTAATCCATTTCAAAACATTAACTTCGCAAGATATATTTCGCGAAAGAAAAAAATAAATTATAATGTACCATTTAACGAGGGTGCTCCAATGTGTACTTGTCCCTTATATTGGACAATTGTATTTAAAGGCAGCGAAACCCCGAATGCAATTTATATTTTCTTTTTGCATGTGCTTTGTTATGCATCTCTTTTTTAGTGGGGGAATGATTTCTCGGCGGGCTTTGACTGAAAAATAGATATTGCAAGGTCTTGACATCAATTCCGATGTAGTGGATTTGATGCAAATGTTTATTCTGAGGAAATGCAGTACATTTGTGACTGTGTTCTGCCTTCTGAAACAAAGGTAGAACCCAAGAGCGATGAGGCTCTAATTCAGCAAGAAAATTGGAGATGAACGTGAGAATGAAGGAGAAGTGGTAGCAGTTATTTTGCCTGTAATTGTGGATGTCATACCCTGCACTAATTATAACACAAAATAATCCCCTTTTATTCGATGCAGTCCTCTGAAGGAAATAGTATGGGTAAATATAAAACATTGGGAACCTTTTAAAAATGAGTTTATCCCAGTCCGAAATTAGGGCATTTAAATTTTCACCCCATATTCATATTTTATGAAATATTTTGGTGGCGATTTTTTTTTGCCAAGGCAGAATAGTATACAAATTCTCACTCCCTGCAAAAAGGTAAACATAATATTACTCCAAATACCAGCTTTTAATACAACCTTTATATATTTCAGATTCATCATCGTTCCAACCGTGTACTGAGGTTAAAATTCGCTTTCTATTCGCGCAGGATTTTATGATGACTTGCGTGAAATTTCCTGAGTTCGCATGGGCACCCCATTGTTTTGTCAGAATATGACAGAGAATCGCGCCTTTACTTTGAGAAACCAGTTGCATATTACCAATATATTGGAGCGTCCTGTACAATGTAATCATAGGCTGTATCAAGTCTGTCCTATAGTATCGAAACTCTCTGTGTTGATGAACAGATTATAATGGGGTTTTCAATAAGAGCGCTACAAAAGTTTTTTTAAATAAAACAAAACCGGTTTTAGATACCAATGAAATAATTTATTCCTGTGAAAGTCCGTTTGATGCCATTATGTATGGAACTCGATTTCATTTGCATGTCCACCACGGGCACGCTTGCAGAAGTCCAGACGCTGTACCAAATTTTCGACGGTTTTCAAGCATAAATCGGCCGATACTGCTGCAATTTCACTTTCGATATTCGTATGAAGTTCATCAATCGTCGCTGGCTTGTTGGCATAGATCATAGACTTGACGTAGCCCCACAGGGAATAATCTAACGGCGTCAATCGACTGGGCCATTTCGTGAGATAACACGTTCACCAAACTTGGTTTCCAATAAATTGATTGTGGCATTCGCTGTGTGGCTTGTGGCGCCGTCCTGTTGGAACCACATGTCCTCCAAGTCCATATTATCCAATTGGGGCCAACAATATTCGGTTATCATTGAACGGTAGCGATTCGCATTCACAGTAATGTGCCGGTCTTGATCATCACGGAATAAGTACGGCCCAATGACGCCGCCGGCCCATAAACCGCACCAAACCGTAATTTTTTCGGGATGCACTGATGACTCATGGATAACGTGTGGATTGCTGTCTGACCAATAACGCATATTTTGCTTATTGACGAAGCCACTCAGCCAGAAATGAGCCTCATCGCTGAAGATGATTTTCCGATGAAAATCCGAATCATATTCAAGTTGTTGCTCAGCCCAATTCACGAACAGACGACGCTTATGGTGGTCAAGCGGCTTCAGTTCTTACGTCAATTTGATCTTGTAAGGATGTAGGCCAAGATCTTTTCGCAAAATTCGCCACAACGACGTCACAGAGATGCCCAACGCTTGTGAGAGACACATTTGGGCGACGTGTGAGAGACACATTTGGGCTTTCTTGAACTGAAGCCTCAGCGGCAGCAATATTCTCGACACTACGGGCACTTCTTTGTCTCACTGGCACGGAAACATTTTGTACTGTGTCTGTGGATTCAAATTTTTCCACTAGACGCTCAATTGTTGATCAGGTAGGACAATTATGACGACCATAAATTAGACGTAGCGTTCTTAAAGTCAGTGGCCTCCAACTTTCGGTAGTAAATTTTAATAATTTCGACTCGTTGTTGGCTCGTATATCTTTCCATGATGAAATGGCAAACCTTACTGAAGAGAAATGTCAAAAGAGCGGGAAAAAATATGGCGTTGTTTGCTGTCCCTATCGATTTACTTTTGTAGCGCCTCTGTCGAAAAGCCCTTTACATTTCAAGGGGAAGTTTACCGGAAAGCAGGTTATTCAAGGAAAAATGGAATGCCCTATAATTTTAAAGTTTATCGTAGAATGTAATGTGATCGTGATTTACGAAGGCTTGTTAAAAGAGAATTACGTGATAATTGCAGCCTGACAAGCATAATCTAAATGGGGAATTACTTTAATATGCTGATACATATCTTTAGTTGTTTAAAGACATTCTCTGCTGAATTTTCACAATACTTACTTTTCAATAATTTAAGAAGGACGCGTTCTCCAGCGTTTTCTCTAGTTTCAGTTTGCATATAAATGTTTTCATCGTGAAATGTCTCCAAAAGGAGATATTGTCAACAGATTTATTTTAGGCGCCACCCTTTCAATACGGCGGCACGACAGCGAAGATATGAGGTGGCAATGTTTATATTCAGAAAGAGCATATCGAAATCTATAAAATTACCCGTTTTCAAAACTCCCGGTTAACTTTCCAGGTAACCCCTTTTTTAGAACCTAATGTTTGTACTACTTGACAAACTTAAATATAAATTGTTAAAACCCAAAATTTAGACAATTTAATTATAATGAGTTCAATAACATTTGACTGCAGATATATGTATGCTACTAAATATAAGCCACATGGTGATTTTCAAAGCATTCGTGCAAACTATGCATATTTTATGAGGACTTCTTTGAAAATTATATTTTAAGGACATACGTGCCCTTGCTCTAATTTTAGAAATTTTTAACCATGATTTGATGCAGATTAAAATTATGTTCCGCCAATGCTGGTAGATTTCGGTTTATAACATATTTTATTCCAAGATATATTGTAGGCGGACGAGTCCTTCGACGGAATTGTGCCAGACTTCCTTTATCCCCGTGTTTGCTTCACAAAATGCCCGCGCAAAATTTCTTGAACTTTAGACAACTTCTTCTATATTTGACCACCCCTATGAAGAAGTTACCATACTGTGCGTCGGTCACATCGCCTAGTGACGGTGACAGTATCGAGTAATAAGCCATGAAGAAGCCTCTCAAAACTCCGTTCGGAATCGGAATCGGCCCTTTCACAGGATATAATACGGAACTGTATATTTACTTGAATGTACGATAGACCGGGTCGGACTACGGACTAGAACTTCTCACAATCACTGAGCTGTGCGCTTCCCAGTTTTCACTCACTGATTGGGACCTACAATTTTAAACCGATTCCGAACGGAATTTTGAGAAGCTTTATCATGGCTATATACTCGATAGTGTCGCCGTCACTATGCGAGGTGATCGCCGCCGAAAGAATTTTTGTTTTTTTTTGAAGGTGGTCAGAGCAGGGTTCGAACCCAGGATCTCATGGACAAGAGCCGCGCATACTAACCATTGCACCAGCGACGGCCATTATTATTACTCCAAATTATTGCATACATTTTAGCGCTATCGAACAATTTTTTAAATAAAAATTATTGCATACTTTCTACTTGTACAGTTAATTAATTTTTTAAAAATCGATATCAAATTCATTGTCATTTGTTATATTTTACATTTGTTTAGAATTTTGGGTCATTTATACCGTAATGTGAATGTGAATTATTAAATATGGAGAGACACACAATATAAAAAAAATTATTGATCAATTTAATAGTTTTTGTGTTCAAGGCTCTTTTGCTATTGCACTTTCTTGTTTTTACATCCGCTTTAACATTAGATCCAATATTGTTGAAATAAATAAAACAATATTCAGCTGACTGAAATAATTGTTTTTGTTTTGTCATAAACAGATTGACAACAAAAAGTATTGAATAGTATAGAGAACGTATTGCACCCTATTTCTGCTTAAACGAATCTTATTCTCTTTATAGAATAGTTCAATATAAATGAAACATTTCGGCAATATGGTTTACCGAGTCGGCCTGCCGGAAACACGTCCAACTTTTGTAAGGGAGGTACGAAACTGGGCGTGGCACAGTAGTGAATTATTAACTACATAGTAGTTTAACAAAATATTAACTAGTACCCGATTTCATTAGGATCGTTTGTGGTATACGAGAGTTATTGTGTCGATCAACCGTTCGTCTGCCAAACTTTTGTTTGGGAGGTACCAGAATAGGTGTGGTTAACCCGCTTATTTTCCATTGAAGAGTGGCATTTAACCAAATATTATATTTTGCAGCGTGTGCTTATTAACACCAGATGGAAACGTGTTTTATTGCGAATCAAGATGGAAAGTTAAAGAATATTATAACTGTATTTTAAAAAATTTGGTACACTCCTTTGATCGTAGACATGTATTTTCAGTTCATCTCCTTCATACTGTAATTTGTTGTAGCACAGTGTCTTTTGAAATTGTACTTACATTTTTATTGACAGACAATCGTTTGCTTGCACTCACTTCGGTATTGCAGTATAGGTACGTACATACACAATCATAATACCATTTCAATCATATTCTACTACAATCAAATAAAAATCAAACCTTCGATAAAACACAAAATCAAACAGAGGAACTTTATGGGATTTTACGATAAAATCAAAAAAAAGCTCGGATAGTAAATTCCTATTTGAAGTTGTTTAACCAAGACTGTACAAAAATTGCTGTTCTATTTGCTTCTCGTCAGAAGTCAGACAGATAAACAATGTGCTCTCCATCAAAAATACTCTGGCAGAAATTGTTATGCTAAACCTGTTGTAAATACTTTATAGGGTGGGTGTAAGGACGATTTTGTAATCTAGTGGGCTAGTCCTGATTGTGCAGATAGTTGTTTACCTAGCCTAGTTATTTTACGTGCCTAGTTATTTTACGTGCACCAATTTCATGATTGTGTTTCAGTATTTCATACTGTACAATAATTTTAAAATCGTCTCACTCTAAATCAATCGAGTTTACTGTAGTTAGTTTAAGTTTATATCTATGTGCCAAAAATGTGAAAATTGTTTTCTATTTTGCCAAAAACAACAATTCAAATATTAGTATTCGTGGTCAAATTCTACTGTTGGGTTAGAGGTCATCAACCATTTAAAAATGTTTATTAAGTGAGGCAATAGAGACAATTCTAAAACATTTTACCACAATGGTCAGCATAAATCCACACCATTTACTTTAATACTTTTTAATTACATATACGTTGTTTGTTTTATTTCATTTATATTTCTGATTTCAATTTAAATGAGCAATTTTAACAAAATTCGTTGAATTGTAATAACAACAGCCACTATATGCGAAGCGCGCTTTAGGGCAAATACGAAAACTCTGGTCATACAGCTAAAAGGCATGTAATAAAAACCATAAATATTTACGCACTAAAGTATTACAATTATAAAACCATAATTGGATTTTAAATCGCAATAATCATTTTGAAACTCCAGCCAGCATGACATATATCTGCGCCGGAAAGGAAAACTGGCTAATATGCATTTTCCATACCATTTTGGAGAGCATTTTATTTATTTGTTTATTTGAGTCTATGGAATACAATTCCTTTCAGACTACTGCTTAAAAATAATTTAAATCAACGTTATTTTCGAATTGATTAATACTACAAGCTTGCTCTCCGTCACTGTTAATTGGCAATGAAAATACGAAATGAGAATGATGAATATAAAACCGCCCTATTCGTTGACAGGCCACGATTTACGGATACGCACTTGCAATGCTACAAAACTATACAAACCCGGTGCCACTATCCAACTGACAGATGCCCTCGCGAATTATAAGGCTGACATTACTTCTTAGATGGGATTGACAGGTAATGGCTGTACAAGAAAGAATATCTGTGTTTCTGAGCTGTCATGAGAAAAAGTATTAGTTCGGTTGGGGATTTGTAGTTGGCAAAAGACTGCGACATCTGGTGTAAAGGTTCAACCCCGTGAGTGAACGTATACCCACCATCTGCATAAAAGCGAAGTCCTATAAAATATCGCTAATAAATCTGCGAGCCCAGACGGAACAAACAATTACATGAGATGTCAGGGCACTACATGTTGGAACGAAGTTCGTTTCGCTATATATTATGTACCAGTTAGTTCCAACACGCTTAAGGCGCCCGTTGAAAAATACAATAAATAATTTTAAGGGATTAAATGGAAAAGACACTTTTTGTAAAATTTTAAACTTTTTTTACATTTCGTTTTATAGAATGTATTTTTATTTTAAAGTATATTTTAGTCCTTTTGTACGGATACGTATTATATTTTCCCGAAAAGGTATTTTGTTATAGGGAGGTACATATTTTATTTAAAAACTAATGTTTTTTTAAGAAAAGGTATTATTTTTAAGCGAAGAAGTACTTTCTGTAAGAAAAAGCCATGAGTATAACTATTTTTCATATAACGGGTTTTTCAATAAGAGCGCTACAAAAGTTTTTTGAAATAAAACAAAACCGGTTTTATATACCAATGAAATTCTGTATTCCTTTGAAAGTACGTTCGATGCCATTATGTATGGAACTCGATTTCTTTTGGATGGCCACCACGGGCACGCTTGCAGAAGTCCAGACGATGAACCCAATTTTCGACGGTTTTCAAGCATAAATCGCTCGATACTGCTGCAATTTCACGTTCGATATTCGTACGAAGTTCATCAATCGTCGCAGGCTTGTTGGCATAGACAATAGACTTGACGTAGCCCCACAGGAAATAAACTAACGGCGTCAAATCGCACGACCGAGGCGACCAATCGACTGGGCCATTTCGTGAGATAACACGTTCACCAAACTTGGTTTCCAATAAATTGATTGTGGCATTCGCTGTGTGGCTTGTGGCGCCGTTCTGTTGGAACCACATGTCCTCCAAGTCCATATTATCCAATTCGGGCCAAAAATATTCGGTTATCATTGAACGGTAGCGATTCGCATTCACAGTATTGTGCCGGTCTTGATCATCACGGAGAAGTACGGCCCAATGTCGCCGCCGGCCTATAAACCGCACCAAACCGTAATTTTTTCGGGATGAAATGATGACTCATGGATTACGTGTGGATTGCTGCCTGACCAATGATGCATATTTTGCTTATTGACGAAGCCATTCAACCAGAAATGAGCCTCATCGCTGAAGATGATTTTCCGATGAAAATCCGAATCATTTTCAAGTTGTTGCTCAGCCCAATTCGCGAACATACGACGCTTCTGGTGGTCAAGCGGCTTCAAGTCTTGCGTCAATTTTATCTTGTAAGGATGTAGGCCAAGATCCTTTCGCAAAATTCACCACAACGACGTCACAGAGATGCCCAACGCTTGAGAATGACGTGTGAGAGACACATTTGGACTTTCTTGAACTGAAGCCTCAGCGGAAGCAATATTCTCGACGATAGCACGATATGACGGCCATAAATTGGACGTAGCGCTCTTAAAGTTGAGGCCACTGACTCAAAATTTCGGTAGTAAATTTTAATAATTTCGACTCGTTGTTGGCTCGTATATCTTTCCATGATGAAATGGCGAACCGTATTATATTTTCCCGAAAAGGTATTTTCGTTAAAGAGAGGTACACATTTTATTAAAAGCTAATGTTTTTTTAAGAAAAGGTACTATTTTTAAGAGGAGAAGTACTTTCTGTAAGAAAAAGCCATAAGCGTGTGAATTTTTTTCACAAAGAAATACTTTTTTAAAGAAGTGATACTCTTTTTAAGAAACGTTTATTTTTTTAAGAACATGTACTTATTTTAGAAAGGCTACTTGTCTTAATAAAAGAAAAGAAAATGTATTATTTTATATTTAAGAAACGTATTTTTGTAAGAAAATTTTTAAGAAAAGGTTTTGTTTTAAGAAATGTGATTTTTTTTAGATGTGGTCTTTCTTCAAGAGTAGAATGAATCACGTTTAAGAGGAGGCACTTATCTTAAGAAAGTTATTTTGTAGCACAAAAATTTACTTTTTAAAAAAAGTTAGTTTTTTACCAAATTTCCTTACCTTTTTTAAGGAAAATATACTTCTTGTAAGAAAATTTGCTTTTTTAAGAAAAGTTACTTAACCCTGCTGTTAGATTAGGACCATTTGGTCCAAATTTTTTCTGTTTTCCCTTGTAACTTTGGAACGGTGATATATACTGACTAAATTTTTCTGCTAATGGGGTCTTTTAATAAAACAATGTTATGTGCGAAAATTAAATTTTCTAACTTTATTCAGGACTGAGAAAAATACAAAATGACGAATCTTAGGTTAGAGGACCATTTGGTCAATAGTACATTTTTTCATTACCAAGCGAATGTAAATTCATGTCAAATATTTAGAAGATGTTTTTGATATGTCAAATACTTGCTTTAGAAATTATTGAACCAAAATAGTTACAAAGGATAAGATAAAATTATTATTTTGGATGAAAATTCCAGTATGGACCAAATGGTCCCTCAATCTAAGATTCGTAAGTTTTTTCATTACCAAGCGAATGTAAATTCATGTCAAATATTTAGAAGATGTTTTTGATATGTTAGCGGATGTTTTTGATATGTCAAATACTTGCTTTAGAAATTTTTGAACCAAAATAGTTACAAAGAATAAGATAAAATTATTATTTTGGATGAAAATTGCAGTATGGACCAAATGGTCCCTCAATCTAAGATTCGTAAGTTTTTTCTAATCTAACAGCAGGGTTAATTAAAAAAAAATACTTTTTTTAAAAAAGGTACTTTTGATAAGAAAATTAACTTTTTTTAAGCAAAGGTACTTCTTTAAGGTAAGGTATTTTTTAAGAATTTGAATAAGTATTTTTTTTAGAAAATTTACTGTTATTAAGAAAAGGCACTTTTTTAAAACAAATTTATTTTTTTAAACTTCTTTCACTTTGGCTTTTATAAATTTACTTTTTATTGGATTCAAAACTACATTATATACTAAATATTGGTTACATTATACAAGATTAAACAAGAAATTTCCCAACATATGTGAGACATCTAGTTAGTCTAGATACAAACCAAAGCAAACCTAAACCATATAGTTGATAATACTGGGTTGTAGCATAATAGTGTTAAAACGAAACTTGTTTAATTTTTTTCATTTACCCCCATCCCGCAACGTGCGATAATGAATTTCGTTCCAAAAGTACGATGACGCCGAGAACATATTCTGTGAGCACCTAGAGGAAACATACGACTGCTGCCCTGGCTCGACATTAAGATGGAAAAATATATGGATGGGACAATACTATTAAGGCCACTTTGGTATCAATTGCCAACATACGAAGAACCAGATTAATTACCTGGTAATTGATGGAGGTAATGGAAGTACATGTGAGTCGAGGAGCTAATATCGATTCGAAGTACTACCTGGTTGCGGCAAAGGTTTGCGTCGTACGAAACCAGACTTACAGAAAAGGGCTTGAAGCTGAGAAGCTCACTCAGCTACTAGCACAGAACGCACAACCTCCTACTGATACTGAAACGCAGTGGTACACTCTGATACTCTGATACACTCTATGAAAAAAATTATGAAAAACCACCTAAAGACAAACCATTGTACGATGAAGAGTATTAGATGGCAAGTGAGGAAAACAACACTGCACCAAAGTCAACGCTTCAGTCAGTTGTAACGCAAGAGCAGTATAAAATGAATATGAGAGGGAAAACCCGTTAATTTAGGAAGACGAAATATGGTTGTGGAGAGAGAGCTAGATTGATAAAATTGAGTCTTATAGAAGGAAGAATAAAACCCGTAAATTCTACGGAAAAGTGTAAAGCCAAACCAATTAGTGTTACGGCAATGATTTTGTAGAGATAAAGGTGGAAATCTTGTCACAGGTGTGCAGAGCATGTCGCGAATATAGCGATCTCTCTTCTCTGTTTGGCTTGTCCCAGTAGATTTCAATATAGATGACCATGCCATCGACTGTCCTCCTGTTAGCCACAGCGAAGTTCGAGCTGCAATTTCACCCCTTACTAACAACAAAGCTGCTGTTCCTCATGGACCACCGGCAGATCTGTTAGCTATGAGTTAGAGAGGTGCATGCATGAGCTCATATTCAGAATCTGGCTGGACGAATGCATGACAAACGTTTGTAGCCTTAGCATACTGTGTCCTGTTTTCAAAAAGATGACCCGAATATATGGACAAACTATCGTACAATAAACCGTTTATCTATCGCATACAAAGTCCTAAGGAGTGTAATGAGCGAAAAACTAAAGCCGTTTGTTACAGATCTGAGCGGTCCTTATCAGTGTTGCTTAAGGCCAGGAAAATCAACTATCGACTAGATATTCACATTACGACAAATCCTGGAGAAAACAAATCAACACCTATCACCTCTTTGTAGACTATCAGACTGCCTTCGTTAGCCCGATACGGGGGAAGCTGTACCAAGCTATGTCGGAGCTGTCCAAGCTAACATGCTTTTGTAGAATTACACTGACCGACATGAAATCTTCAGAAATCTAAAAATTTCACCGAACCATTTAGTAAGCGGCAAGGCGAAAATTTAAATTTATTTGAAGATGGTGCTATAACGGCTGTCGTCTTAAGCAGTAAATCATAAAAAGACCATGTCAATACCTGATACCACAAGCAAGCGATGCAAAATAAAAACACTCTACTTTAATAAAATTTATTTTATTTTCGTAGCAAAAATATAGAATTTAGAATCTGGATTAATAACATTATATTTTCAATTAAAAATGATATCGTTGACTTTTTCATCTTTGTGCTATAATGGCGGTTTAAATATTGAAAAAAATAGAACTTGTTTTCCTATATGTGACTTGCTCCACGAAAAGGGACCTCTGCGCCAAAAAGAAGTTACTGAGAAAAATGCGCTTAAAAAAAGCGCTTCGTTTTTCCGCTACAGAAGAACCACCAAAAAAGCGTGTTAGGAGTAAAAAGAGTAAAATTTTGATATTTTTGTAATTTTGTACCTTTGATGTTGAACTTTTTTTAAATTTCAAATATTATAATATATTTATATTTATATTTATTTATATCACATTTTTAAATTTTTTCATTAATTATGTTCATCTTTACAGGTGATGTGTAAAAAAACTAAAAGACATAGAAACTTGCGGTTTGCGGCATTTTGAAAAATTTTTCGGCGCAGAGGTCCCTTTTTGTGGAGCAGGTCACATATGATTAAAGTATTGTGTATTCCTTAAAATTAATGTATTAATTAATAATTATATTAATCATTACGCGCAAAGAAAAAAATCGTTCCTCCCAAACGAAATCTCAGATAAATGAAGTTAGTTTGGGGACTGTAGTTGGGAGAAACGAACTTCTGTTAATCGATACATGTCATTTCGTTGGGGAAAGCCGAAAAACGTTTGAAGTAAAGGATTTATTAGAAATTAGAGCTCAATAAACCTTTACGATAAACGAAAATCGGTTCCGCCAACTGTTCCATCGGTTACAGCAACCGGGTTGTAGTTGCTCCATACTACAAAAAAGTTTGCGAGAAGTGCAAAACACAAAAAAAATTAGAGAAGAAAAAAAGTTTGCGAGAAACGAAAAACGATTCCACCAACTGTAATTTCGGTTACAGCAACCGAGTTGTAGTTGGTCCTAACTTAAAAACGATTGCGAGAACTAAAAAACGTTTGCAGTAAACGAGTTATGAAAACGTAAAGCTGAAAAAACGTTTGTAAGAAACGAAAAACGGCTCCACCAACGGTTCTTTTGGTTACAGCAATCGAGTTATAAGTAAAACTTTTATCTCTGGCTTCCATAAGCTTTTTTTTTGTTTAGATTTCAAACTTTTATGATTTTGTTTGTTTTGAAAAAAGTTGTAATTTTTCTTACTTGTCCGTCTCGCCTTGCATTCAAATATCTACTAGAAGCGCAGCAACGTACAACGCGTCAATTGTCCATCCAAGATATATTGACAAGGTAGACCGTCGGTGGTGCAATGGGTAGTGTGCGCGCCTCTTGTACCGGAGATCCTGGGTTCGATCCCTGCTCCAACCACCTTAAAATTTCTTTCGACGACGGTCACCTCGCTTAGTGACGGCGACACTATCGAGTATATCGCCATGAAAAAGCTTCTCAAAATACCGTTCGGAATCGGTGTAAAACTGTAGGTCCCAATCAGTGGGTGAAAACTGGAAAGTGCACAGCTCAGTGATTGTGAGAAGTTCTCCCCGGTCCCTTCATGGGATGTAATGGGAAACCATTTATTTATTTATTTAGAAGCATAAGAGTGTGTGATCACTTTTATGTGAATGCCTGAGTGTGTATTCCAAACGAGTGGATAAGACTGTGTACAGACGACAGAATGAGAGAATGAGAGAAATTTACGTTCTTCGTTATCGCAAACGTTTTTTAAATTTGCGGCAAATGTAATTTTGTACGCGTTTGATGCTAACGAGAAGTCGTATGCAACTACGTGATGCACATTTGCGAAATATGAGTTTATTTGGGAGAACTACATGAACGGGTGCGATTAATAAACTAATACAAATCAATCAAAGTATTGTTGCGGCAACCGAGCAATAAACGGTTTTGTTTCTTTGCGTGTAGTACAGTTGATTATTGTATTTATTTCCGTTTTATGCAATGAAAATTTAAAAGGTCTGTAATTTATGTTGTTCGGAATAAATTATTAAATAATTAAACTAACGTGCGAAATATATTGGGATACGCGATAACAACTCCTTCCGAATGTCGAGTATGTGGAAGGATTTCACGCAGCTCCATGGTTTCCGTTGGAGCGATATTAGGAGCATAATATATCTTAAAATGGTTGTAAAATAACCAAACTTAAAATTTTTTTTCAAACTTAAACCAACACTAAGGGCTTTTTGTTTGCTACTTAAACTAGAGTTATTAAGTTGCTTGGACTTATTCGACTAAAAAAAGATATTTGGTATTTTTCTATTATTTTTATGCCGAAACCTCAACCGACATAACTTACACTTCGTAGCATTATTTTCATGGCCAAAGCTCAACCCAAAGTATTTGCTTTACCCTACCAATAAGAGTTGCCAACACCCTAAGTTCAATCGACAAAATTAACCAAATATATAGAGACTTTGATTACGCAAATATTAACTATTGTTTACTTAATTCTTAGTTTGCCTAAGGAAGGCCTAAAGACCTTCGAAGGGAGAACAAAATTTCCCCTACCCCTGGACCACCTGGTAAATATTAAACATTTTAATTAAAAAATTTGTTTACACTTCGTGCTTATCAGAATAATGTGTAGACTCATAATGGACTAATGAATATATTTTAATGTAAACGAGTTTAATTAATTATAATTTTTCAAGAAAATCAAAGATTTATGTTATGCAGCGATTAAAACCCCCACCTACAGTTTAAAAATTAGAAGGAAACATAAAGTGTTAAATTGAGAAAAATTTTAAAGCTGTTAAGTGTCGTATTTTGTTGTGCATTGCATTTTACACGCAATTTGCTGTATTATTTTTGTATGTAATAGAACATTTTTCAGAGTCTTCGTTTCATAAACATATATTTTGCTAGTAACACCTGACATATAAACTTACATTGAAATTGATTATCAGCGGGAGACTACAAACTGAAAAACTCGTCTTTATTTGTTGTTTGGATGCAAATATGAAGCTCGTCGCAAATATAATATACTTGTGTCCAAACACATTGTGTTTGCTATTCAATATTACATGTTTGAGACGCAATGATTAATATGTTATAATATATGTGTTTGTACAGCTGTATTTGCTGCACTGTCTATGTTCTCTCGAGAGCAAGAGAACAAAAGAGGGACAACAAGAGAGTCTATCTTGTAAGTGTGAATCTATAATTTTGCATTATTCTGTCAGTCAGTGAGTCATAAATATTCCTGAATGTGCGTGCAAATTGCAGATGAAGTCAGTATCTTATTTTGCCTGATGTATTGCGTTTTATCTTCATGTATTCAGTTGTCAATGGTTCATCGGGCAGAGGATATCAAAAGCGCTTGATCAGTGAAAAAAGAATAAACAAACGCTCGGACGGTTAAATGGTTAGTGATGTTGCTTTGGTTTTTGTGCATGTGTTTTGTGTATAGGTATGCGTGCTACCAAAGTGAGAAACGATTTTGAGGAACGAAACTGGAAAGGGCAAAAACGTGAAGCCCTTTTTCTGTCCGAGCTTTTACTGAGAAAATCTGAGCGGCGGACCATATTTGAAAAATTATAAAAAAAACACACGAGTAATAAATACACGCTTGTCTTGCATGCACTAGAGTTGTATATTAGTATATTGTTTGTGTACCAACGCATAGTGGTAACCAAGGCGTAGTTGGAACCTTCTGAAAACAAAAACGTGAGAGACAACAATGAAAGGAGAAGCAAAAGGGCAGCAGATTCTCATTTCATAAAAAAGTAATGCATTCAGCAAGTACCCTATGTGCCATATGAGTCCGTTACGAATTCGAGATGGATCCGTTTCTGCGGACATTTTGTGCGAAACGGACATTCGTTACGAACTCATAACGAATTAGTTTTCGTATGAAATTCCTCTCGAAAACGCGAATCGTTTTTTGTACCTTCTCCGATCCGTGTCGAACTCGTAACGAAGTTCATTTGCGACTCCGTTTCAGATTCGTTTTTTTGGAAATACAATAAATTCGAGACGGATTCTCTTTTATCAATTTTTGCGCCTTCGAAACAGATTCGATATGAGTTGCTATTTGCATTAATAGGAATTTCTGTCTATTTAATTATATTTATTGGACTTTAAAGTTTTTAATGTTTTGCGCGTGAATTTTATCTAAATTTGAAATTTAATTTAATTGGTGTATTTGATCCTTTTAGAAATACAATCGTGAGCGTAATGGAAAAACTTCTTAGCGACGTCCTCCACTGTTAATATTGGCTTGTCCTTATATTGTCTTTGGAAATCGCAATAACTGATTGTTTTTTTTTCTTTTTACGGACTCGCATCGGGTTCGAGACGGATCCGGCAACTCACAATTTCACTGATTTCCTTTTTATATTTTTACGGACTCGTAACGGATTCGAGACGGATTCGCCAACTCACAATTTCACTGATTCGCTTCTTTATGTTGTTACGGACTCGTAACGGGTTCGAAACGAATTCGGTAACTCACATTTCGCTTTTTTCTGATTTTACGGACCTACGGTTCTGAAACGGATCCGAATCCGTTTTTGTGCACATTTGGTAAATTTAAAACGGATCATTTTAAATATTTTAATTTTTTGTATTAATTATTTATTTGAGAATATTAAATAAAGAAAGAACGAATAATTCGTTTCATAACAATATTATGTTTGGGAACAAATACGCATATGTTTCCTAGTTAGTATATGGAGGTTTGGGGAAAATACGCGAATGCTTCCACGTAAGTATATGGATGGTTGGGATGGAGTACGCATATGTTTTCACGTAAAAGCATACATATGTGTCAGTAAACATGATACTGTTTGCATTTAAATACAAGTAAGTTTAGGACTTTCAAACATATAAATGTTTGAAGTGTGATCCAAACATATACATGGTTCCTGGAGAATATGTTTGGGAGAATACGTTATAGAGGCCGTTTCGTTTCAGTGTGTACTAAAAATGGACAACCAAAATTCTTGCCTGTTGCAAAAATTTGTCAAATGTTTTAATTATTTCCACTGCAATACATTTTAGGTTTTGCTATTGCTTTCAATTGTTTTTTAGATTATTATGCTACAAGTTTTTATGTTGAACCCACAATTTAGTGCCAGACATCTAAAAAGAAAGTGCAATTGCTCTCAGTTTTACTCCGAGAATTGCTTCAGCAACAGTCAAATATTTATATTTAGAAGACTTTAATTGCTTTTGTTTTTTGCCTTTATTTATGCACAAGTACGCTCGCTTGTACGAGATATCCCTACATTTGCATATACAGATTTACTTTCTATCACCATATGTGGCACTCAATAACAAAATTATTTGCCGCAATTCTGCCATTTCCTTTAACAATTGATACGAACAAAGTGTAGCCAACTAGGCCACCATTGTCCTTCTACCCATAAGAGTGCAGATTCATATAAAAAAAAACATTGTCAAGTTGGAAAAGGTATGGATTAACCACTGGCGCCATATGGCACCACACAAGCAAGTTAAGAGTATCAAATACATTTACACTTGGAAGTATATTTAGCGTAAACTTGTGTCCGATTCGCTGAGCTTACAGAATATTTAATTTGAACACAAAGTTGGTAGGACTCGTACATAAACTGACTTAGTACACATGTTGTACATGTGTTCAATTTAATATTGTACCTGCTAGTGAATATGACTAAATACCATTTTGTATTTATGTTCTAGGTTAATAACTTTTTTCTGGTTTTTGTGTAGCAAACAAAAAGTGTTTGTTGTTATTATTTAATTGCCATTTCGATATACGAGGGGCTTCACTGAAGAGTTTTGAAAAATGCTTATATGATTTGAATGATAAAATGATGAGTGACAAAAGAATGCAGTCATAGTTGTACAAAATTAGTACTCCTGTAGACACATGTAAAAATGTGAATTCAGTTGTTTCAGCGAAATCTTATTCATATTTTCGAATTGTTTCATTACATCCCATAAGGATTGGAGGCTAATTTCTCACTATGATAAAACTAGGCGTTTTCTGTTTTTGGACTCGTTTATACCAAATCCGAATGATTTTTGGGAAACCTCTCACAGCGAAATAATTAGTAGTGTTGCCGTGTCTCAGTAAGGTGACTGTCGCCGAAAGAACTCAAATGAAATTAAGGCGGGAATTGAATTTGTATCTACTGTTTTACTTACTTGTATACAAATCATTGCTTGAGCAAGAAAACATATGCTAACAGATGAAATGTATATACAGATTATTGGGTTTAATGAGTAAAATTAATGTCTTCTATTTGCTCAACTGTTTTCTTGAAAACAAATGGTTACACAGACAGTGAATTTAGGGTCTCAACTCAACCAGCATACCAACAAATTACACGGACATGGGATAACAAATCCCCGCTCGGTTTTGCTCCTGATCATCACAAATTTTTTAAACAGGCCAAACTGAAATTAAGCCGTGGATCAGAGAACTGCTTTCCATTTTATTTCAATAAACCCGAAGCAGTTTGAAATTGTGCACTGCAGACTTGGACGATATTGTGGGTACATTCGAACTCTCTATAACGCACTTCTTTATAAGGTAGTTTTCCTTGTAATGAAGTTTTTATAAAGCCATACCTACTAATGTTGATGTTGTACTGACGTAAAGTGAATCTCTCTATAACGATTTTTTGGAAAGAAGTTCCTTATCGCTCGTAGCGAGATGGGGGCTAAATGACAAAAAATTAAACTACGTTTTTAACACTATTATGTTACCACCCAGTATTATCAACTATATTGGGAACTTTTGCTTTGGTTTGAGTCTAGACTAACAAATGTTGGGATATTTCTTGTATAATGAGAAGTTTTCTAGATGGCGCCTGTAACCAATATTTAGTACATAGTATTGTGGTTTTGAACCCAACAAAAAGTAGATTTAGAAAAGCTAAAGTTAAGGAAGCTTAAAAACGACCAGTTTCTTAAAAAAGTGCCCTTTCTAAAAAAAGTAAGTTTTCTCAAAAAAAAAAATTCCTATTCATATTCTTAAACAAAGCACATTTTTTTAAAATATACCTTATCTTAAAGAAGTACCTTTGCTTAAACAAAGTAAATTTTCATACAAAAAGTACCCTTTCTTAAAAAAAGTATTTTTTAAATAAGTACCTTTCTAAAAAAAGTAAATTATCTTACAACAAATTGCGTTTTCTTAAAAGACTACCTTTCTTTAAAGAGTAAATTTTTTGTGAAATCAAATAACTTTTCTTGAGATAAGTACCTACCCTTAGAAAATTACCTATTCTTGAAAAAAGAGCCAATTTTGAAAAAATTTCCCTTTTAAAAAAACCCCTTCCTCCAAAAATACTTTCTCTTAAAAAATACCTTTTCTTAAAAAAAATTAGTTTCTTAAATGTCCCTCTTCTTAAAAATAAAATAATACTTCTCTTAAAAATAAAATAATACCTCTTTTGCTGACATAAGTAGTAGACTTTCTGAAAATTAGTAAATTTTCTTAAAAAATAACCTTTTCCAAAAAAGAGTACCACTTCTTTAAAACGTATCTGTTCTTAAAAAAGTACTTCTTTTAAAAAAAAAATGCATAATCTTATGGCTTTTTCTTACAGAAAGTACTTCATCTTAAAAATAGTACATTTTCTAAAAAAACATTAGCTTTTAATAAAAGAAGTACCTCTCTTTAAAAACGGGCCTTTTCAGGAAAATATAATAGATATTATTAAAAAAGGACCTAAAAATATACTTAAAAAAATACATTCTAACGGGTCCGCCAAATAACTTTTTTTCAAAATGCTATAAAAAAACTACTGAATATTTTATCAAATTTATTTTTTTATTTGAAAGTACAATCCTTCCGGTTAATAATGGAAAATAACCTCATTCAAATGGCTGCCTCGGCTGTCCATGCAGTAGCCTACACGATCGGTCCAATTTTTAAGCACATTATCGATTGTGTGCAGCTGTATTTCACCAATGGCTTCACGAATATTGTCCTTTAAAGCGTCAATTGTCTCTGGCTTGTCGGCGTAACACTTATCTTTGAGGGCACCCCACAAATAATAGTCCAACGGTGTCAAATCGCAGCTGCGAGGTGGCCAAACGACATCAGCTCTGCGGCTGATAATGCGATCTTCAAAAACAGGGCGCAAAACATCGAGTGTAGCTTCGGCTGTGTGGCACGTAGCGCCGTCCTGTTGAAACCAAATGTTGCCAATATCCTCGTCTTCAATTTTTGTGAACAAAAATTTGTTCAACATGGCCCGATAACGATCGCCATTGACTGTAACGGCCACACCTTGCTCATTTTCGAAGAAAAATGACCCAATTATGCCTCTGGATTAAAATCCGCACCAAACAGTGACTCGTTTTGGGTGCATCGGCTTTTCAATGTATGCGTGCGGGTTTTCTGTACCCCAAATGCGATAATTTAGCTTGTTTACATACCCGCCAAGATCAAAATGAGCTTCATCTGAAAAGATGATTTGTTTGGCAAAATCGGGACCTTCTGTAAGTCGATCGCAGGCTCACTTAGCGAAGCGAAAACGCATTGGATGTTCATTTCCCAGCGTTGTTCAAGCGTATGCACAACCATTTTCGTTCAGCGGAAGGATAAAACTAATTATCTGTCAAATCAGACATGAGCTAAGTGTTACCATTCACATTCACGAAATAAGCACTAGTTGAAAAAAAACGTTAGATGGCGGACCCTTTACAAACAAAAAAAATTTCTTAAAAAAATTGTATCACTTTACAAAAAGTGTATTTTCTCAAAGATCCATTTAAGTTGTCGTATTTTTCAATGGGCGCCTTAAGCGTGTTGGAACTAACTAGTACATAATATATAGTGAAAGGAACTTCTTTCCAACCGGGTGTCCCCTAACACCTCAAGTAAGTTTTTTTTTCACTGAAGTTGGGCTCAGAAATGGAAGTGGTGTGTGCCGCACATTTCAGGTTATGGGATTTTGCGAATCTTAAAATTCATGGTCAATATATTGTTTCTGAATATTATTTTATTTGTTATACTATTTTAAAACAGCTTGTTTTTAGGCGTTTTTTTTCATCATGACTAATTTGGATAGCAGGTTGGGATTGGTGGCAGTCCACAGTCGACTCAGGTAGTCTTTTTAGTCCATTACGAAACAACGCTTCACAGTTCGGGAGTTTGGAAAAATGGAAAGAATTCAGCCATTTTTAAACGTCTATTCCGACCAAGATAACACATTTAAATGGGAACAGACGAGGTACTTTTCTAGGGAAATTAGCACATTAGAACATCCTGAACACTACTGGCGCCGCACAGTGGCAGCCTACAATTGACTACTTCGGTCATCAAAAAAATTGGGATCCTTTAATAAAACTTTGCATTTTTTTTATCGAAAATATTTTTAATTCAAAAATTAAATTGTACGAGCGTTTGGTCGAATTAGGATATATTATAATGGATAGATTATAATGGACATGTCTACAAAACGCTAGTGGTAAAAAGGACGAAATTTTATGAAAGTAAGTTTAAGTTTGTTTCTTGAAAGTTTCATATTCATTTTTTTTGCCACATTAGAGAAACATTAATGTGACCAAATGTTGTGTTTAATCCCAAAAGGTTGCATATACAACTTTCCAAAGTACAAGTGGTGATAAACAACAAAAAATAAAAGTATGTCAGTTCTACGAAATATTACATGAATTACAACAACACTCAAGCTAACCAAAGAAAAACAACTGCTAACAGTTGGTTGTGTTATTATAAACAGAATTCAATTAGGTTTGCAGTTGGCAAAACAAGTCTACACGTTGTAATTACAAACCAGACACTCGTTACCTAACTACGTGTGGTAAACTACAAACTGAAGATTTTTTTTGAATCAACTTTTTTTGTGTGTTAAATTTAGTGTATGTAAGAGTTAAATTGAGTAAAAGAGTATTGCTTTAACTCTTATAGTTTGGAAAAATACATTAAAGTTATTATTCTTCGTATATCGTCCAAAGCAAAATTCCAAACTGTTGTTTTGCTAAAAAGACGTATGTGAACAATTTTCATTCTACATTTAATTTTTAAGCAATATTTAGTGTTTCGATATTAGAATTTTTTTTAAGCTACTAATAGCATATGACAATTTTTTTTAATACATTGAAACTACAAGGTGTTTCAAAAGAAGTCATCCGATGTTGTTTGGCTCTCATTTTTTTTCCAAATGAAAAACTTCGATTCTGTTTTTTGATTACGTTTATCTGAACCTTTAGAATTTTATTGGTTAAGCTGAGAGGATGATATTGGTTAAATGGATGCCGTCACAATTGATTACCATACGGGATCATTTTATGGCATTTTTCATCACTTCGGCGAGAACTTCGGGCGACAGATTCTCGCACTCGTGTCGAATGTTGATATTGAGGGCTTCCAGGGTCTCGGGCTTGTTCCCATAAACACGGGACTTCAAAAAACCCTACAAAAAAGAAGTCTGGAATGGTTAAATCGGGCGATTTTGCGGGCCAGTGCAAATCGCCAAAACGGGAGATGAGGCGACCCGGGAACGCCGCCTTCAGAATATCGGTTGTGGCTCGCGCAGTGTGTGCCGTTGCTCTGTCCTGTTGAACCCACATGTCCTCCAGTCCGAATTCGTCGAATTGCGGCAGAAAAAACACGGTTAACATGGCACCGCCCACAGTTGTCACCGTCCAGCAGTTGTCGTTTGACCAGCGGCCCGATGAACAGCGCACCATGCAGCCACTTTGAGCAGATGTAATCGCTCCTCGTGCATCACTCGTGGATTTTTGGTGCCCCAGAGCCGATAGTTTTACTTGTTCACGTACCCGCTGAGGTGGAAATGAGCCTCATCGCTCATTATGGTTTTCAAATCATTATGAACAAAAATGCCATAAAACGAGCCCGTATGGTAATCAATTGTGACGGCGCCCATTTAACCGATATCATGTTCTCAGATTAACCAATAAAATGCTAAAGGTTAAAATAAATATAATCAAAAAACAGAATCGAAGTTTTCCATTTAGGAAAAAATGAAAGCCAAACAACATCGGATGACTTCTTTTGAAACACCTTGTACTTTTAAGTAAGAACTACGATTCTGCTAATTTTTTGAGTGTTAGGGCAGTTGTGTAGACCTTAGAATCCTTAGAATACAATACCGTGGTTTAAAACCAATATTTAAATGAAAGGGATCTAGATATTACTACAAATTCTCGACGTAATAAAGCACATGTATGAAACCGAAATTATCGATGAGATATTCTGGGCCATCCACAGCCAACAGTCCTGGGTCATCCACAGCCAACAAGCCCCGTGCACCGTTTGTGACCCTTTAAATCCCCCTCTGGCCGAGGTATTTTCTCCGATAATATTTGGTCGTTGTTTTTACCTTTGGTCGATGCGCACGTATATGTAAATTACCAATTCAAAGGAGAAACCCGGCAATAAACAAATTATTCGAACATCAGTGTCTTTCTTAAAAGGTTAATGATATGTAAAACCTATCAAAATTATACACAAATTCAGGCAGGCCGAATATTTCTAATGTTAACCTAAGCGGTAGCTGTGTTAACCCATTATCACATTATTATCTTTGGCATAGAAATTTATCTGAACTATTGACCTACATATCGATGAATTAAATGTGCAGGCATGTATTGTGAGACACCATCATCAATCTGGGAATACAATAAATGATGTGCTAACATGTGATACCAAGCCATTATATCAAGTTCCTTTTTGTTTCGTTAGAACCAGGGATGTAAAGTTCATTATCCACAAAACGACTATGCATTCAATATAAATTTGGGTTAACCTATAACCGTTGAACATTAGATTGAGTAGGACATGCACTCTATTTAAATTTGAGTTGACCTATAAACATTGGAAATTTAATGGGAGAATATATATAGCTTCAAACGGTACTTATTATCAGTTTCCTTCAATGGCTTTTATTGGGTGCTTAAAATTTAACTCAATCATTAGTTAGTAACCACATCACCCAGTGTAATGGAAATTGCAACACTTACACATTTTTGTAAAAATTAAAACCTTAGGCAGGATGTTGAGCACTGAAACAAAAAGGAAGGAAGTGTATTGTCTTACCAGGAAATATTTTTCAATGGGAGAATAACCAGTTATTAGGCAAACCCAATTTACACGTATAAGTGGTCAAAGAATTTATATGTAGCATTTGATACAATTGCAAATGAAGCTATGGTATAGTTAATCTGGGCTTACCACTGTAGGTTTTGAAGTTTATCCTTTAGAATTTTGTTTGCTTTGTAAAGCTCTTCAAAATGTTGTATCATTAGCTTTGAGAATGAGGAAGAGGTACGTACTCTTGTTACTATGACACCCTCTGCTACAGCTGCCGTAGTGTTTGTTACTACTTTCATACACGTTATCAACAACGTAATGTGCACACCATCATAGCAACAGTTTGACATATTTGTGCTTAACGCAACACTATAATTGTCAGCATCATCATGTAATCAAACAAATTTGGATTCAAACAATATTATCAAACATTATGGGAGCTGTTTAGACTGTGTTTGGCAACTTTATGTTAATGTGTACAAGTCGTAAATTTTGTGTTATAAGTTAACAAGCTGGCAGCATCATTTTTCAATTATATCAGTTCTTGTTGATGATTGTGCTCACAAGCTCAAGGAAATAAAGGATATAGCATCTTAACCAAAGTCGCAAAGTTCGTATTACTGTTGCTGTTCTCGGTGCGAGCAGAAGTTATTAGTCTGTGAGTTGTACAGTCCACTACTCGTAAAGGCAAATTGCAGTAGTTGACTTAAAAAATCGATATAGTAAGTAGCTCATATATTCAAGATTTGTTTTACGTATTTATATGATCTCGAGAATAAAATGTACGGGTAACATAGAATACATGTATATGTAAAAGAATTGTAGCACGCTGTTGAGAAAAGTCTCTAAAATTAAAACGAAATTAAAGAACTTGCTTTTTTATTCTGCATGATTAAATTACACACGCAGGTCTTTCAAACAAGATATTAAACTATAGAACACATTTAGCTTGTTTCGAAGTTCAAAGACTTCAATATACTCAACAAATCACAGCTTGTAACATTTAATATTTTAACATCAAATTTTGTTGGTACTATCTCGATTCGGATTGCCTTGCCTTGTATATAAAATTATAAACTAAATGTCTCCAAATTTCCACACCCGCTTTTAAATCAATATACAAATAAAGCGATTGCAAGAAAACCCCTACCTGCATATCAAAACTTTGCTAAAATATCACCAACAGAAGACTCGGTTCATTTGCATTTTTCAGAAACTCCCTACCTGAAAATCAAAGTTGCTATTAGTTTTTCCAAATAAAAAGCCTTAAAGTGACCAAATCTTTAAAAAACAAATTATAACTACTTAAGCGGTTTCGGTTATTGGCTGCACAAATCGTGTCTGGGTGAATAGAGATATTTTAATACGTAGACGGTTGCCTGCGACAACAATTACAAAAGTTTGACTTAGTTGGCTGTACTAAATTTAAAAATTTGAAGGGGGAACTGTTTTTTAGGTAATTGTTCACCTTTGATCAATTATTCTTTCGGAAAGCGAGACAGAAAAGTTTGAATGAGACAACTTAATGTAATGAACAATTTTCATGAAGAAACTTTTCTATTTCATTGATACGATAGTCTCTGGCAACGTTTCTAATAGATAAGGGAATTTGTTTTACAATAAACACAAACATTTTTAAACTTAACCACAAGTCAAGTGAAACTTACTTTTAATTTTTTTAATTCATTCAAGTATTTGAATTTTGGTATACATTTTTTAGGACGATTATATCACAAAAATAGCTCGGGAGAGCTATTTATTGAACAAGTTATTGATTTGAAAAATAACCACAACATTTACAACATTATTGATTTCAACAAGTCGAAAGACAATGGGTCGCTTTTTAAAACGAAAGTGAGTGACTTCGTTGGCTTAGATTATGTTGGAGAGAGTGTAAGTGGGGTCCGATTTTGTACTGAATTGTAGACATTTCCGTTTGCTTAACAGTGGGCCCCAAATCAGCTGTTTGTAGCATAGAAAGAAAGCATCGTGGGTTCGTCTATTAATATTTTGGGTTAGTAATAATTTATTATTTGAAGATAACGCCGTAAAGCCCAGAAAATGGTTTGGGCTTTGTGACATTTGTTTCTTACAATTTTGCCATTATGGCCTTGGTTTTGATATTATAACACTTCTTGATTTGGGCGTTATGAACTGAGAATAGTGAATAGAATAGAGAAAGAGAATACCAGATCACCCAAAAAATTGATAAATTGTATACAACATATTAAATTGAATTTTTTCACGCGTTATGTCAAATTTAATTTGGTCATTTTACACCTCTTAAAGAAGTTGACAGTGCTTGTATATCAGTGTTGCGATTCTTTGCGATTTGCGTTACTTAATCTAATGCAAATGCAAAAGAATTACTATTCTGAATTTGTTTTTGCTCCAGTAATGCAACTGCAGGTTGTGTTATCGGATGCCAGTTGTAATGAAATATGGGAATGCCTTAATCTTATTTTGAATTTGTCTGACAGCTGGCAGATTTGTTTTTAATCATTTTATATGCAAAGGTTTTTGGCTTCGATTGACGTTGCCTCGTAGTACTTTCAAGTTCTTAATCCTGTACATACAAAATATTTAACAACCAAACCTGCCAGACCTAAAGGATGACATATACTATAAAATTAAAAAATATATAAAAACTATCTTCTGAAAGAGTTACGCTCATCGCTGATTCACTGACTCTGTCACACTTTTTTGTCAAACGAAAAACAACGAAAAAAACCGAAAAAAACGAAAAAAAAGGAAAAAAACGAAAAAAAACGAAAAAAACAAAAAAAAAATGACGAAAAAACGAAAAAAAGCGAAAAAACGCAAAAAAAAGAAAAAATCGAAAAAGTCCAAAAAAAAAGAAAAAACGAAAAGAAAAGGAAAAAACAAAAAATTTCATAGATTGTTGTGCCGCTCTTAGTTGGAAGATCTAATTGAGCAGCTTATTCTCTGTGCATGAATACATACATAAGGGTTTTTCAACAGAGACGCTACAGAAGTAAATCGATAGCGACAGCAAACGACGCCATATTTTTTCCCGCTCTTTTGACATTTCTCTTCAATAAGGTCTGCCATTTCATCAGGGAAAGATATACGAGCCAACAATGCGTCGAAATTATTAAAATTTACTACCGAAATTTGGAGTCAGTGGCCTCAACTTTAAGAGGCCACAACAATCAGCGATGAGGCTCATTTCTGGCTGAATGGCTTCGTCAATAAGCAAAATATGCGTTATTGGTCAGACAGCAATCCACACGTAATCCATGAGTCATCATTGCATCCGGAAAAAATTACGGTTTGGTGCGTTTTGTGGGCCGGCGGCGTCATTGGGCCGTACTTCTTCCGTGATGATCAAGACCGGCACATTACTGTGAATGCGAATCGCTACCGTTCAATGATAACCGAATATTTTTGGCTCCAATTGGATAATATGTACTTGGAGGACATGTGGTTCCAACAGGACGGCGCCACAAGCCACACAGCGAATGCCAAAATCAATTTATTGGAAACCAAGTTTGGTGAACGTGTTATCTCACGAAATGGCCCAGTCGATTGGCCGCCTCGGTCGTGCGATTTGACGCCGTTAGATTATTTCCTGTGGGGCTACGTCAAGTCTATGGTCTATGCCAACAAGCCAGCGACGATTGATGAACTTCGTACTAATATCGAACGTGAAATTGCAGCAGTATCGGCCGATTTATGCTTGAAAACCGTCGAAAATTGGGTTCAGCGTCTGGACTTCTGCAAGCGTGCCCGTGGTGGCCATGCAAAAGAAACCGAGTTCCATACATAATGGCATCGAACGTACTTTCACAGGACTAAAGAATTTCATTGGTATCTAAAACCGGTTTTGTTTTATTTAAAAAAACTTTTGTAGCGCCCTTATTGAAAAACCCTTATAAGGAACAAGCTGACAAACGTGTAAATCATTTACACGTTTGTTGTAATAACAAACAACAACTATGCCTCTCTCATCTTACAGAATTAACATTTATTAAAAATCAATTAAAATTAAAGCATGTTTCGACGGGAGCCATAGTCGCCTTCAAATCCACTAGTAATTAAAATAAAATGCTTATTCAAATCATAAAATCATTTTGATATTTGAATACAAATATTGAAAATTATATTTGAAAATAGAAATCACGTTTCTTAATCAAAAGTTTCATTGAAATTACAAAATGATATATTTTATTCTTAACTTTTTTAAGGATATGAACACAAACTGCGTAGAATCTGGCTAACCGGTTAACTGACCCCAAATAACCGTTTTTCAGTTTGTTCGAAAATTACGTTTTTTAAAAACCCGGAACACGGTTAATGGCAAAACCCCCGGTTTCGGTTTTGGACACTCTAGTGACGGAGCAAATTGAAGTGAATGCGGATCTTCGGAAACAAATCATTTTTGCCGATTACTCGGATTTTCGTCTGAATGGGACCATCAACAACGAAAATTGTCGAAATTGGTGGCACAAAGGCTCCACACGTGATCAATGAGAAACAAATGCATCCACAACAAACAACTGTCTGGTGCAGATTTTGATCAGGCGGAGTATTTAGACTGTGAATTTAATTATATACTGGAACATACCAACAGCATTATTGTGGTCTGAACTGGATGGAATAGATCTAGATAATAAGTGATTTAAGCAAGGCGGAACCACCTGTCACACCGCCCATGAAACAATAGATTTATTGGAGTAATGATTTCCATACCGAATACTCTTCCGAAATTCCGATGTCAACTGGCCAATAAGATCGTGCTATTTAACGCCATGTGATATGTTTCTTTGGAGTTTTTGTGAAATTTCAGAACCACGTGAAGGAGCTACAAACAATGCCTGAGCTCAAGGCCTAGATTCAACGCGTCGGCGTTAAGAAAGAGCCACGTCTTTACCATAATGTCCATAAAACATTTTATGAAATCAATAGCGGCCTGTGATTGTCGGATATTTTATTCCATACTTAATCGGGACATGTATACTTTACAACGCAATAAAAATACCACCACTCGTTCATTAAAATTCAAATCTAACAGAAATAAGGTCATTGCGGAAAAATTCCAACACAACTGACACAAGCCCAGTTATTCAAAACAACTGCAACCCTGCGAGAATGTAAGAGGAAAAGAGAACATGGAGGCAAAAAGGCTTCTGTCATTGTTAGAATAAAGTTGGTTACTGAGGGAGTTTCGTTCGATAACAATTTACATATGAAAATTTATATATTTACGACTGATGATCTATCCAATGGTACCAATTCAGGCACAGTGAGTACGCATCTGATGCTGAACTTGTCACAGAGTTCGAAACTGGTCATGCCAGTGAGTGTGATTTCCTGAATTATCTACTATTCCAACGGAAAGACAAAGCATTTTTCACTTAGAAAAATATATCAGACCTTGAAAGCGGGTAGTACGAAATTCCAGTACATTAAAATTCAAATATGAGTTTTGTTTTTAAATTAATTCAGGCACTTTTATTGAGGCACCTTTAAACTACTCGTTTTTACACAGATGTAGATTTGTAATGATGTGACCCGATATATCTAGTTGTCATGGATTTTAACTGAATTTTAATATTTGCATGTGGTACTAATGATCCTATTCTTTTGTGGGTAGTTAGCTATCGTATTACTAACCATAATTGAAAGTAAATTAGAGGTTAACTTTGCAGTTTGTGTTTCAGTGGTGTGTTAGTAACTCCGCTTTTTTTATCCAGCTAAAGTTTATTATAGCTTAATTTTTACGGGGCAGCTAAGCGATATTAAGCGTAATTTAAATTTTGCCGCCTAAATTACGAGTCGAGAAATGACAATGTTGCCACATGTTTAGTTTCAAGAAACACCAAGAAAAAGTTAAATTTTGTTATCATTTCTTGTGAATGAAAATGTTATCAAAGAGAGATGTAAAAACAGAAATTTGCAAAGTGGCTTCATTTATTTTAAACTAAATTATTAAATTTTAAATTTAAATTATTTTAGTTAATGGAAGAGTACGTATATTTTTATATTTCTACATTTGAATTATAGATTTTTATTTCCGATTGAAAATAAAATGGGAACTAAATTGTTCACAACAACGCGCGGTAAATGTTATAGACATTGATCATGGTCGGATTGTCTATCAGGTAGAGTCGTTTAAATAGGTGATGTAATTTTTTTCAATGTCAATATACCCTCACACATAGAATGGAAGTCTATGTCATTTCATACGGAGAAAAATCTAACACGTAGAAGGGGCCATTTTAGGCCCTTAGTATCTTTGGATGAAATTCGCTTTACGACTTTTAAATACGATTTAGCCATTTCCGTCCGCCTCGCTGGCTGGTCAACACGATAACTGCTGTAAATCTTTACAGATCACAATGAAATTTTGTCAGTAACTATCATTTGTAGAGAGTTAGTTTGGGATTGAAAATGTGCATTTTGACTACACCCTACTACCTCCCATACAAATCGACAAAATTAGGACAAAATCATATTTCTTTCAAACCTTTCTTCTAGTGATTAGCTTCAACTCACACACTGGTTAATAATCTGTAAATGTCTACTTAAAAATAAAAAAATAAATAGTTTCCCATTACATCCCATGAAGGATACTCACTGATTGGGACCTACAGTTTTACACCGGTTCCGAACGGTATTTGAGAAGCCTTTGCTCAATAGCGTCGCTGTCACTATGCGAAGTGACTGCCGTCGAAAGAAATTTAAGGTGGTCAGTGCAGGGATCGAACCCAGGATCTCATGTACAAGAGACGCGCACACTAACCATTGCACCACCGACGGCCTGTCTACTTAACTGGAGGAAATGGACGAGATTGTCACGCCCATTGTGGTACCTCCCGTACAAAACTGGGTGTTCGTTCGGGTTATCAATGAGATAAATCGCGTGAAATACTTCGGACCTTAATGAAAGTAGGTATTTGGCTTCACGTCATCAAACGCCAACCACCGATTAAAACAAGTGTGATTGCCCATACAAAAGTTATTTCGTATTTCCGGTTTGTCGACTTGATATCTCCAATAAATCATAACAGATCTTAATAAAATATGGTATTGATAAAATTTTGGCAACAACTTGCCTCACCCATGTTTGTACCTTCCATATAAATATTGGGAGGGCAATTAATTGGTAGTCAAATAAATTCCCAAAAAAACACTACGGATCATAACTAATTTGGGCACTAGATAATATTTATGTCAATGTCAATCTGCTACTGGATATGGCCGATTTTGAATACAGGCGTTTTTTTTTATCAGAACTCCTACGCAATGGATGACTTAGGGTGAGGGTATGATTAAGACGGTCTACCCGACTAAAAGTTATGTAAAGGGTTTTTCAAAAGAGATGCTACAAAAGTAAATCGATAGGGACAGCAAACGACGTCATATTTTTTCCCGCTCTTTTGACATTTCTCTTCAGTAGGGTTTGCCATTTCATCATGGAAAGATATACGAGCCAACAACGGGTCGAAATTATTAAAACATACTACCGAAATTTGGAGTCAGTGGCCTCAACTTTCTTAAAATCATGGCCAGTGGCCTCAAATTTCTTAAAATCACACGAGATCAACAATTGAGCGTCTAGTGAAAAAATTTGAACCCACAGGCACAGTACAAATTGTTCCCGCGCCAGTGAGACAAAGAAGTGCCCGCAGTGTCGACAATATTGCTGCCGCTGAGGCTTCAGTTCAAGAAAGCCCAAATGTGCCTCTCACACGTCGTTCTCAAGCGTTGGGCATCTCTGTGACGTCGTTGTGGCGAATTTTGCGAAAAGATCTTGGCCTACATCCTTACAAGATCAAATCGACGCAAGAACTGAAGCCGCTTGACCACCATAAGCGTCGTATGTTCGTGAATTGGGCTGAGCAACAACTTGAAAATGATTCGGATTTTCATCGGAAAATCATCTTCAGCGATGAGGCTCATTTCTGGCTGAATGGTTTCGTCAATATTAGTTATTAGTTTTTCGTGTCACCTGTCAAACTCATATTTATTTTGTTTTTATACTTTTTTGTATACTTGTTGGTAGATATTTGTGTAGAGTTTGACAATTGAAACGAATGAACAAAAACAAAAAGTTTGCTGTTGCTGCCTACAACTACTACAACATCTGCTGCTACCATGTATTTGTTGGTATTGGCTACAAACGTGTTGCCGTATCCCATTACGGCAAATATTGCCACATTTCGTATATTAAGTGTGGATTGTTGTTTTGGAATGTCATAAGTGGCAATAGCTTAAGGAATAAAAAAAAAATTACAGCAGACAGTTGTCCGAGGACTGTCCCTGCAGGCTGTGTCAGAGACACGGCCATTAAGTTTAACGTAGAATACGCCATCCGATAAGACAGAAAACAAATATAACAATAAATTCATTTGCATATATTATTAATCGGACAACTGTCTGCTGTAATTTTTATATTTACCAACGGCATTTGATTCAAGTCCGTTTAAAAAAAAAAATATTATGTTCAATTTTTTTAAACTTAATTTAATTTATGTATTTTAATTAATATTTTTACTGACATAAGTTCTGCGAATGTTGAGAGGGCCGCCCTAATATTAAACAAGGTTTACCTTATCGAGTCTTCGCATTAGCATTCGAGCGTTGTGTGAAAGCTTTACGCTTTACAATTCAAAATTAATGTTACAACAGCTTTATTGAAGCTTTCGCAAAAAAGCTTTATTACGTTAGCTTACTGTTTGTTTCACTTTTTACTAGATACATGTTGCCAAGCAACATTAGCTTGCTGTTCGTTTCACTTTTTACTAGATACATGTTCCTAAGCAATGTTGAGCAACGAAAAACACTCAACCAAATACCACACATATGTTTGAGTGTATGTGTTTAAACAATTTTCATTTGAGAAATTAAAATACTAGAAATATATCAACCAATATGAAATGTATATCAAACGAAAGATAACATCTTCATTTACCTACAAAAAAAATTTTAAAAAAATTCATCTAGCCGTTTCCTCAAATTCAATGAAATAAAGATTACAACAATAAAAACCTGACATGACTCCTCATACCGTAAGGTAAGACGTATTCTACGTCAAAACAGCCTTTCTGTAATATTGTTATCTATAAGTAATATGGCAACGCTTGTATTCGTCTTGGAAACTATAAATAATCTGGGATAAATGCCAAAACAGCAAAGAAGAACAATTAAAATAATCGTAGTAATGTATGTTTGTATACCTATTCGTGAACCTGTGACGAAGGCTTTAAACGATTTTAAGCGTATATCTTAATGGAAATTTATATTTGAAGTATTCATTCATTGCTAATGCTTAAGATTTAATTTGTTTTTAGTATTAAGATTCCAAAAACTGACATAAATGAACTGAAATGAATGCACAGTAAAATAAAATTATCTAAAATAAGAAATGAACCCACAAAATCCATTTAATTTTAGCCTAAACTAAAAAATATACTTTACATATGTTATTACATATAACATTGGGCAATGTGATTATCAAAATTATCTTGTCTTGACAACTGGTTAACTCGCCAGCATTGTGTGCAAAAGTATTAACAAACATTTATTGAAAACCGCAATTCGTTATTTTACCACAATTTAATTATGAAACGAAAATTACCACTGACTAAAAACTGGCAATAAGAGACAATTTCTCGTATGTGGCCTGTTAAATCTTTCTAAATGCTTTAATTCGGTTAAATTCAAGATAAATGTTATATAGTTAATAACAATCTACTAACAATTTAATCAACTTACTTGTGTATAAACATTTGGAAAAATATCCGTAAAGTTTTAATTAAAACGTGTCCACATGACATGCGTACGTGACAGGATTTAATCACACTAAACTAATTCGTTTATAAGAATCTTAATCTTAATAGATGTTATACTGAGCACTAGGAGTTTTTGATGTACAAGAAGGATGTTTCTCTCATTAAATACGTGGAATTGCGGTGAACGCGTAAGCGAGTTAAAAAACTTTACTTATGGCTGTACGCAAGTATCTTAGAGTACTGAGAATAAAATGAGAATTATTCCTTATTGATTTTTATATATATTTGTACAAGAATCTTGTTGTTGTACCATATTCAAACTTCAGGTTATTAAAAATTTCCTTCAACAGCCGGAACTGTGAAAGTCGTCAAGAATGTGATTCTCCAATCCGTGAATATAATTTGTGAAAATTTAAAAGAAAATTAAAGCTAAATTGTAATAAAAAAAAATCCAATGAGTGTTCGAACTCACGGGCGATGTGTTAACACCTTTTTGCTACACGGTACCTGTTCGATTTCTATGAATACATTCGTAAATGATACATTGGAAAATAAAAAACAGTGTTCAATCATATGATGACGTTACAGTTAAATAATATTAATACTTAAAATTATTTTAAGACCCAGTGCAAGCACTTGTGTCATTATTTTCTTGCTCAATACTTTTTGTTTTATTCCCACAAAAGTCAAAGAATGCAAAGCAATAGACACTTGTACATACATACATACATTGTTATATTCGTACGATATAACCGAAGATCAACATAAAATACTTTTTTAATATTACTCCAAATTAAAACACTTCAATCTCGGCTCGCCGATATCGGATCGCCTTAATTTTTGGAATAAACTCTTCGTCGAAACCCGCACTAGCTTTTTAATCCAAAAATTAATAAAATCGGCTATGAATTTCCGGAGAAAATCGCGTGGGAAAATTATATGAAAATCGCCCAATAATCACTTTCAATACCGACTGCCAAGCAACGAACAAACAAACGATGATTTACTCTTCAAACCTAACACTTGTGTATGTATTAAATTTATAGTTTACTGCCCTAGAGGCGCGCGTATAGATGTTAACACATCAAAAATCCAATGAGTGTTCGAACTCACGGGCGATGTGTTAACACCTTTTTGCTACACGGTACCTGTTCGATTTCTATGAACACATTCGTAAATGTTACATTGGAAAATAAAAAACAGCGTTAAATCATATGATGACGTTACAGTTAAATACTATTAATACTTAAAATTATTTAAAGACCCAGTGCAAGCACATGTGTCATTATTTTCTTGCTCAATACTTTTCGTTTTATTCCCACAAAAGTCAAAGAATGCAAAGCAACAGACACTTGTACGTACATACATACATTGTTATATTCGTACGATATAACCGAAGATCAACATAAAATACTTTTTTAATATTACCCCAAATTAATACTCCAAATTAAAACACTTCAATCTCGGCTCGCCGATATCGGATCGCCTTAATTTTTGGCCTAAACTCTTTGTCGAAACCCGCACTAGCTTTTTAATCCAAAAATTAATAAAATCGGCTATGAATTTCCGGAGAAAATCGCGTGGGAAAATTATATGAAAATCGCCCAATAATCACTTTCAATACCGACTGCCAAGCAACGAACAAACAAACGATGATAAGACAAAACCGAAGATCAACATAAAACACTTTTTTAATATTTCTCCAAATTAAAACACTTAAATCTCGGCTCGCCGATATCGGCTCGCCTTAATTTTGGGCCTAAACTCTTCGTCGAAACCCGCACTAGCTTTTTAATCCAAAAATTAATAAAATCGGCTATGAATTTCCGGAGAAAATCGGGTGGGAAAATTATATGAAAATCGCCCAATAATCACTTTCAATACCGACTGCCAAGCAACGAACAAACAAACGATGATTTACTCTTACAAACCTAACACTTGCGTATGTATTAAATTTATAGTTTACTGCCCTAGAGCCGCGCGTATAGATGTTAACACATCAAAAAAATATTTAGGGCATTTTAGAAATCGCTGTCGGTGCGTAAGGTTTTTTTTTTTACCAAATTGAACTCATATAGCTTTTTTATCATTAATACAATATTTGCCATTAGAAAAGCCCTGGGGAGAATGTTGTTTAAAAAAAGTTGTCACCCTAGTGCACATAACCTTGATTCAACTAAGACTCTATATAGATCCAGTGCAAGTATCCAATTGGCAGATGTCCTCTAAAGTCATAAGGCTGACATTACCGCTATCCAGGATATGCGATGGACAGGACATGGCTGCACAAGAAAAAGAAACTGCGATATATACTATAGTTGGCATGAGAAAAACATGAATTTTGTTGCGAATTTTTAGTTGGAAAAAGACTGCGATATCTAATCTCTAGGTTCAAATCCTGTGAGTGAGCGTATAGCCACAATCCGCATAAAAGCGAAATATTTTTATATTTCTCTTGTTGGTGTGCATGCTCCGACAGAATGATGCTGATGATGACATATGATGATGACAATGATATATTCTATGAGCGCCAAAAGGAAAAGTATGACCGCAGCCCTGGCCATGATATCAATATTGTACTAGGACATGGTTAATGCTAAAGTGGGCAGGGAAAATTTGTTTCATTCCACCATTGGCAATTGTAATCAATGTAATCTAATCGTGATTTACGTAGGCTTTTTAAAAGAGAATAGCATGATAATTGCACCCTGACAAGCATAATCTAAATGGGGTGATATTACAATAAGGTTCGTACTAGAAGATTGTTGATGCTAGAGTAGGCAGGGAAATTGTGATTTATATTTGCTGACAGTTCTCACAACGCTATGAGACTGATTGACTTTGCTGTGTGAAAAAGCATGGTCCTTAGTGCTAAAAGTTTCCAAGATAAAGACATCCACAAGGCTACTTGGGAAACCACCGATTAAAGAGCAAAGAAACAAACTGATCATGTGTTAATTGATGGGAGGCACTCATGTACGAGTGATCAGACATATGCTATGAGCATCTAGACGTATGACCGCTGCCCTGGCCATGATTTTAAGATTGCATTAGACGGTATTTAATGCTAAAGTAGGCAGCGAAAATGTGTTTGATCCAACTATTGGCAATTTCATTCTACATGCTGACAGTACTGATAATGGTATGAAACTGATTGACTTTTCAGTACAAATTTGGGTTTCTATGTTTCGAATGTGCAGTCAGTTAGGAATAAACATGAAGTTAGACAAACGAAAATTTTAACTTAGAAAAACCCAATTTGAATCGAATGTGACTGACTAATATTCGTTCGCTTAGCCTTTCGTTCGAGATAGAGAAACGGGCTGATAAATTATGTGGTTCATCAAATCCAGCGAAGTCAAACCCCAAACGCTAAAATATAAGTAAAAGCAGTGCCTTTGGAACGACTGGTCGCGTATGGAAAACGTGAAGTCAAGGCAGATCGGGATGACAGTGTTAGGATAAAAATGGTTAAAGTTTTTGGCTTGACTAACATTCACATCCGCATGATAATCATTGACATATCAAAATTACATTACATTGCCAACAAACAAGTTGTGGTGCATATTGCAGCTGGGCCATATAACTGTTTGAATAATAACACTGTGTGTCATTTTTTAAGTAATGGAAATATAACCATATACGAACACCACTATGTGATAAAAGACAAAAAAAAAAATAAGAACCGTGTCTCGCAGTTTTGCCCAAAGTCATGCACTTTTTTATGGGCCTTGGTGTCATTTTTGCAAAAAAGTGATCACTTTCCCAGGCTCATATCTTGCAAACCGTTCGGAACTTTTATTTACTCTCTGAGGGAAAGTTGTAGCTCTTGTCATAAAGAACAAAAATTTTCAAAATATCAAATTAAAAAAAACTTCATCTTCAAGGTCAAAATTTATTTATTTTGGGGCCTCGGTGTCATTTTTCCAAAAAAGTGATCACTTTGTCGGGGTCATGTCTTGCAAACCGTTTGGAATTTTGATTTACTCTCTGAGGGAAGTTATAGGTCAAAAGTCTTCAAGGTCAAAATATATTTATTTTTACCTTTCTCCCCCAGTTCAGGTCCATAGGTAGCAAACCGTTCGAAATTCAAGGAAACAAAAAATTTACCTAAGATCTCAATATAAAACTTTGTAGAACATATTAACTCCCTAGGAATGATTCTTAATACCGTTTAGGTAGCGCGTATGTAGCATTTAGGTAGCCGTAAAAGTGAAAATTTTCCGATAATTTTTTAATTTCATTTGTTTTTTCTTTACTTCAACATTGAGATACTATGCAATCTATTACAAAAATAATAACACAAAAAGCGGCGGTCTATTTTTTTTTGTCTTTTATCCGTATATGATTATATTTGTTCGTGTTGCACTGTGTAATGTTAGCTAAGCCTAAAAGTAATGACATCATCCGGGGCCTGTTTAATATAATAATAGTTCCACAGTTTGATATAACCTCCATACAAATGGTACTATCGTCCCCAGAAGCTACAATTGTTAACCGATATTGTGTTTAGATTAGGCTAAGAAAATTTTCTTTTTTAAAATATATCGGCCAATGTTTTTGTAAAGCTTATGTAGACATTAGTGTTGGGAGTTTTTAACTTGCATTGGATATTAATATGCTTTACTTTATCAGAAACAAAATCAAAAAAATTGCCATTGTTCGCAAGGAGAATTAAAAAATTTTTAAATTCCATTTGATCGTGCAATGCAAATGCGGGTAGTGGTATCGGATGCCAATTATAAAGAAATATAGGAATGCTTTTCATTATTTTGAATTTGTTGGTCTGCCGGCAATTCTGTTTTAAAAGTAATTTATATATAGAGGTTTGTGGCTTCGCTTCTTATTGCCTCGTAGTACTTTCAATTTCATAAACCTGGGCATACATAATATTTGAGAGCCGAAACTGCCAGATATGACAGAAATGCTTTGATAATGAGAACAACTGCTATTGGTGTTTACAATTTTTTAATTTTGCATTTGTCATATAATTTATTTGCCCCATGTTTGATGGAAATGCACCTACCGATGTTGATATTATAGACTTTTATTATGAACTGGTTAAGAATTCAAATTGAAGGAATATAGTCGGTTTTGGTCGAAAATAGCTTTGATTATTTTCAGTTTAACAGCTGTCCCCCATAGATCACGTCCTTTTATTTTGCTTAAATCTCTAGCCTTAACAAATCATTAACCTCGTTATACTACCCGCTTAACATTAAGTGCCCAGACAATCATCCGCATAAAATGTGTTTATTTGACAATGAATTAGTTGACCAAGCACTTCCTATTTCCTCTTGTTTTATTTGGTATTTATTGACTTCCGGAACATTTTGTTTCAAGGCAATTTCGAACACAGTAGCAGCGGTTTCCTGTTCAGCGACGTGACTTGGTCATGCTCAATTGTCAATCTATGAAACGGGCATATCCATTTACACTTTGCTTGTTCATTCCCACTTAGAGAATGATTTGAAAAGTAAGAGTAAAGAGAACTTTAAATAATTAGCTATTAGAGCCACAATGGATTCCAGGGGTTTCATGGATCAGAAGACGTGTTAAGAAATCTATGTTTAAGCCAAATATATTTAATGTACCTAATAATTTCACTTTAGCATTTTGTTTTTGTTAGAATTTTCAGTATTCTTAGTTTTGTCTTACATATAAATTGTATATAATTTTCCAGCTTTGATGTATCTTCGAATGAATTTACATATGTGCAATATCTTTGGTTCTTTACTAACATGAATCCAAAAGCAACCATTTATCGCTGACTTATCTAAATGCAATCTGCTTATGGCTTCAGTGCAATTCCTCGACGCAAACCTGAAACGTTTACATGTCAATACTACGTGGAATATGCAAGTAGGTGGCAGCAAGGGTTAATGTGGTATGTAGTATTTGTTAGGGCTAGGAAACACCACAGATTGAAGAGCCACAGCAAATGTACATCCTCTTCGAGACAATTTCCACAATTTGCTTTTCTTCTTTTGCTTCCTGAGGTCTGCCGTTTTGCTGAGACAAACCGTCGTAAACAGTTTGTGTACTAAACCTGGGGAGAATAGAGAAACAGTTAAAACAAGTGTAAAATACTACACCACAGCCGCCAATTTCAAACTATTTGTGAACGGCAGAATATTAACGATGTGGAGTAAATTCCATTTTCAACAAAAGAGTTGTGGTAAGTTCAACTCAGAAAAAAATTTAAAAATGTATTTGTTTAAAAAAACGGGTAACACCGTGATCCTGTGATAGTTAGAATACGGTATATTACTTTTTGTCAACGCAGGTGGTATGAAATTATCGTAAAATTGTGGTAAGAAAATTGTTTTTGATCGAAAAGCGAGACTTTGTTCCAAAACCCGGGATTTATTTTTAACAAATATGTTGTAATTTAAATAAAACATAAAATTTAAAAACAGTTATATTGGATATAAAACATAGATATTTTTCGGTTTATTAACTTTTAATTTATTCACCTATATATTTTATATTGAAACAAATTTTTTTATATTATAATTTGTTTTTATTGTTAAAATCCGGAATAAAATTTTCCTCTTAAACATCAAATGAAGCATGCGCAAGCAGTGTGATTTGAAATCAACTTGTTTTGAAATCTTTGTAAATATTTTGCCCATAACTAGCATCTGATTACATCGCTTTTGTGACCCATCCATCCTACGATAAAGCTAGATATATCAGATTAGTATGAAGAAAAATCAACAAAAAAATATTAAACTAAATGACACATTTGCATGATTCCAGTAGCCTACAACTACGCCTCTGATGATGAGTAAAATCTGAATTAAAATGTATTTATATTAGAAAATAATATGAGGTGTCAGGGACAGCCGGTTGGAATGAAGTTCCTTTCGTTACATATTATGTAATAGTTAGTTCCAACACGCCTAAGGCGCCTGTTGAAAAATACGATAATTTAAATGGATCTTTAAAAACAGATACTTTTTGTAAAATGATAAACTTTTTTTAAGAATTTTTTTTATAGAACGTATTTTTTTAAAGTATATTTTTAGGTCCTCTTTGTAAGAATATGTATTATGTTTATCCGAAAAGGCAATTTTTTAAAGAGTGGTACTTCTTTTATTAAAAGCTAATATTTTATTTTAAGGAAATGTACTATTTTTAATAGGAAGTACTTTCTGTAAGAAAAATGCCATGATTGAGTTTTGATTTTTGTATGATTTTTATTTCCAAAGAAGTACTTTTTTTTTGAAGAACAGGTACTTTTTAAAGAAGGGGAATTCTTTTTATGGAAACGTAATTTTATTAAAAAAAATTTTTTATTTTCAGAAAGGCTATTTAACTCAAGAAAGAAAAGAAAAGGTGTTATTATATTTTTAAGAAAAATTTCTTTTCAGAATAGTAATTTTTGTAAGAAAATGTATTTTTTTAAGAGAAGGTATTTATTTTTATTTTAAAGAAAATATTTTTGTTAGGAAATGAGATTTTTTATAATTGGTCGTTTTTCAAGTAGGTACAGTTTTAAGAGTATCTATTCATCTCAAGGAAAGTTATTTTGGTTCACAAGAAGGTAGTCTTTGAAGGAAAGGTAGATTTTTAAGAAAATGTACTTATTTAAAATTAAAATCCTTTTTTTTTACGAAAAGGAACTGTTTGTGAGACAATTTACTTGTTTTAAGCAAAGGTACTTTTTTATGATTATTTTTGTTTATAAGTAAAGGTAGTTTGTATTCTTTTGAGAAAATTTAAGAAAATGTTCTTTTTTAAACTTCTTGCACTTTGGCTTTTCTAAATTTACTTTTATTGGGTTACAGGCTTCACCTAGAAAACTTCCCATTAAACAGGAAATTTTTCAAAACAAACCAAAGCAAAAGTACCCAATAAAAGTACCCAATGAAGTACTAAAATTGCTAAAAGCAAAAGTTCTTTTATTGTGTTTATTTAGCCCCCATCCCGCAACATGCGATAAGGAACTTCGTTCCAAAAATATTGCTTCCAAGCTAAATTATGGTTTAGTATTTCCAAAGGCAAAAACGACATAAAGAGGGACTGAAATCCAAGGCGGGAAGAGACATCGTAAAGCGGGATAATCTCGCCAAAAGTGGGATGGTTGGTCAGATGATACATAACCTCTTTTTATAATACACCCACAGGAAATTCGACTGACACAACCGAATTAGCCGTAACCTAATTCTGTGGATAACACAAACGAATACAAATGTTGTCAAGCCCACCACATTGGTCATCACAACTGGCTTTTGGTAGGTTGTGACAGCCGCTTATCCGAAGTGGGCGCCGGTGGTGGCACTTGTAAAAGATAACATTGGTTAGATGCCTGCGCTGACAACCTTACATTTATTTCGACGGCGTCACCTCGCATATTGACAGCGAAACTATCGAGAATTTACCCATGAAAAAGATTCTCAAAATACCGTTCGGAATCGGTGTACGACTGCAGGTCCCAATCGGTGAGTGTAAAAACTACAATGGCGAAAATCTCTCCCCAATCCATTCATAGGATGTAATGGGGAATCAGTTTTTTACATCCGCAGTCGGGTTTACCACAACCTAAAGGTTGCCATAGTCAAATTTAGAGGCTCTCGCAACTGAGAGAAAAAGGTTGCAAAGGCTTTAACCCTGCTGTTAGATTAGGACCATTTGGTCCAAATTTTTTCTGTTTTCCCTTGTAACTTTGGAACGGTGATATATACTGACTAAATTTTTCTGCTAATGGGGTCTTTTAATAAAACAATGTTATGTGCGAAAATTAAATTTTCTAACTTTATTCAGGACTGAGAAAAATACAAAATGACGAATCTTAGGTTAGAGGACCATTTGGTCAATAGTACATTTTTTCATTACCAAGCGAATGTAAATTCATGTCAAATATTTAGAAGATGTTTTTGATATGTCAAATACTTGCTTTAGAAATTATTGAACCAAAATAGTTACAAAGGATAAGATAAAATTATTATTTTGGATGAAAATTCCAGTATGGACCAAATGGTCCCTCAACCTAAGATTCGTAAATTTTTTCATTACCAAGCGAATGTAAATTCATGTCAAATATTTAGAAGATGTTTTTGATATGTTAGCGGATGTTTTTGATATGTCAAATACTTGCTTTAGAAATTTTTGAACCAAAATAGTTACAAAGAATAAGATAAAATTATTATTTTGGATGAAAATTGCAGTATGGACCAAATGGTCCCTCAATCTAAGATTCGTAAGTTTTTTCTAATCTAACAGCAGGGTTAAATCGAAGTGGCAACCAATTCCGGTCAAAAAATTTAAATATTTTATCACAGGGAAATGACTCATGCAATGTTTTAAGTGATTCTCAGACTGTATGGTATTGTCTTGCATTATGGCACAAAAACTTGGATTATTATGTTGTGACATCGAACACAATTAAGTATTACCTAACCCATCGTATTATCCAATAAGAATGTTTCAATGAAGCCTCCATCCCAAAATTTATCCCAAAAAGAGTGACACGTTGGATTGTATTTGTTTCTCGTGGCTTTCTGAATTCCAAACACAACAATTCTGACGACGAATACTGAAACCATGAAGATACAAATGAGCTGAATCGTAGAAGATGCTGTATTGCAAAGTGTGGCTGGCAAACATTCATTATTTTTAAAATATTAGTCAACAGCGAAAACGATTTTTTGATGTGTTAATATCTATCGGCACGGGTAGGGCAATCAATCAAAGTGAACATATGCAAACAACACACGGCGTTAGCATCACCTACGTGGTTGTTGTACAGCAATAGCCTCTGCCTGAAAATCAGTATGATGGTATTGATGTAGCGGCAGCGAACAAACAAGCAGGTCGTCGTCGCCAAAGAGCATTGAATAGTATAGAGAACTCTTAGAAGGAATTGTATGACTCAAAAGCACTGGCGACATCTGGCGAATGATTCAAAACGTATTACTCTCTTTTTGTCATAACTTGGTCCATTCAAAATTTTCATGTGAAACATTGATGCCGTTTGAAACATTTATGCTTTTTGTATTGTTTTATGTAATAACATTGTCGAAATGGTGCATTTATATTGAAGTATTCTATAAAGAGAATAAGAGTCGTTTGCACTCTTTTACGCAGACCTTTTACGCAGACCTTACTCAGAGACCTTTTACGCAGACCTTACTCAGAGCGGAAAAAGAGTGCAATATGTTCTCTATACTATTCAATACTTTTTGTCGTCGCTCTGTTTACGACAAAATTAAACAATTATTTCGGTGAGCTAAATATTGCTTTTTATTCAGTTGTATGATAGCATTCAAACAAGCAGGTTGTCATCGCTCTGTTTATGACAAAACAAAAGCAATTATTTCAGTAAGCTAAATTTTGCTTTATTTATTTTAACCATATTATATCTAATGTTAAAGAAGATGTATGAAACAATAAAGTGCAATAGCAAAGGAGCCTTCAGCAAAAAAACTATTCTTTTTTTATTTTCCAATGTAACATTTACTAATATGTTCATAGAAATCGAACAGGTACCGTGCAACAAAAAGGTGTTAACACATCGCCCGTGAGTTCGAACACTCACTGATTGTTTTATTTCTTGTGTTTAAGAACTCTCAGTTACTTTACGGCATAAATGGCCCAACATTCAAACCTTGTGCATTTTGAATCACTCATTATATTATTTTAGGATTGTGTTGATTCTGATGCATTTGGCAATAACTTATTTTAGATACGTTTCCGTCGTAGAAAATTTAGTAAATTCGGATTTTAACTGAGTCGGATTTACGAGCAAACATTTCTTTCTGCATATTCTGTGCATATTTATAATTAAATTGTACATTATTAGAGGGAGGAAGCCTCATTTGTTATTGTAGAGCAATGACATTTGCTGCTATACGAACAAACTGACTTTACGTTTAGTGATCACCGTAGCCAACCAGTGTTTACATTTGTGCAAAGAAATCTAAAAGTTGTCCTCCTTATAGTGGTTGCATCAAACGTATTTTATACATTTTTATTAAATTAAAATGGGAATAAGTAACTTCTCTATGGACATGTGAAACAACATTTGTATTTATTTTATTTTGTTTAAATTCTTGTGACACTTAACATAATGATTTGGGAATACAAACAACATCAACTAAATGGACATATGCAAATTATAAAGTTATTACTTTGAAGAGACTGTAGTTGCAAAGCAATTTAAACAAATTAAAAGTGGTTGTCTGCACTAAGTTTAACATTTGATTACACTTTTTTGTGTAAAGAAAAATGAAGCAAAATTACTTGAAAGACAAAGTTGTTGTAACACAATATTCTCTCGTGTTTTCTTTTTCATAAATGGTTTTCTATATTCTTAAGCAACTGTATTCATTATGATTCGCATGATAAATTGTCTTCTTTTATTTGATTGCAGCATTTGTAATCTACGATTTTTCTACGAAATTTTCAATAGTTTTTTGTTTGAGATTTTATTATTGTTATTATAGTTGGCCTTATGCCAAAATCACGAATATTTACAAATAAGGCTACCTTAAGTTAGGCAAATATTCTTTCTTCTTTTGCCCTATTTTTTATGTTTGCTCCGTCTCATCTGGATATAGACAACTTTACTTTTTGTTTGTTTTAGTACAATTCAATTTGAGGCATGATACTCTTATATGATAGTTATGATACCTAGAATAATTTATTTTAATTGTGCAACTTATTGGTTTTTCACGATCGTAACTTCGAGTTTCTTATATAGATGGTGCTTTTGCTATTTTTGATATGCTTTTGTTCAGCTGGCTAAATTCTGTCGCTTAAACTTTTCAAGCTTAAACTTGTGGTCTGTCACATTAATTTTAGTGGTCAGTTTTCAGATAAATCGTGGTTTGTTTTGTCGAAAAAATCGATTCTGTATAACAATGCCAACTAAAAAAGTGGTGACGTGACTTAACGCCCATGGACTTAACGCCCAAAAAAAATTTTGGGCGTTATGACCGCCCCATACCCGGACGCAACGCCCAAATATTTTATGGACAATCACCACAAAATAGTGGGCGTTTGTTCATAAATTGAATTTATATTTTTGGGCGAATGTTCTTAAAATTTTGGGTGATTTTAACTCTTTTTTTGGGTCTTGTTTCTTAATGAAAAAACACCCAAAAATTTTGGGTCATTGTTCATTTTTCGTTTTGGGCGGTTTTCACTTGGGCGAATATAGCCGCTCTGGGGCGGTCATAACGCCAAAAACTAATTCAGGCGTTATGTCCGGCAAAAAGGAGGCTATAACGCCCAAAAATTTTGGGTGTTTTGTCCGGGTCTGCATTGGGCGTTCTGACGGCCATTGGGCGGACAGAACGCCTAAAAAATATTTGGGCGTTGCGTCCGGGTATAGGGCGGTCATAACGCCCAACATTTTTTTTGGGCGTTAAGCCACGTCACCTAAAAAAGTTCCTGGTCTAAGCGCTCAAACTTTATCAAAGTCTGAACCATTTGGGGGGAATTTAAAGGGACTAATATATTTTGCACTGCTTCATAAAATCCAAACCATAAATTCGGATATATGTTGTCAGCAATTGATGAACCCTTATGGTGGAATGGTTTTCCATCACGGCAAGGATAGGACTCGCACACATTTGCAGACTCGGTTACAAATATTGGAGCTTTGATGGGAAGTGATGCCACATCCACCTAATGGTATTGATCTGGCAGCTTCGGATTTTCAATTTATTCCGCAGTACGCAAAACTGTTGTGGCCGTCGGTGGTGCAATGGTAGTGTGCGCTGCTCTTGTGCATGAGATCGTGGGTTCGATCCCTGCTCTGACCACCTGAAATTTCTTTCGACGGCGGTCACCTCGAGACACTATCGAGTATTTAGCCATGAAAACGTTTCTCAAAATACCGGTCGGAACCGGTGTAAAACTGTAGGCCCCTATCAGTGAGTGTAAAACTAGAACGCGCATAGCTCACTGGTTGTGAGAAGCTCTTCAAGCTTCTCAAAATACCGGTCGGAACCGGCGTAAAACTGTAGGCCCCTATCAGTGAGTGTAAAACTAGAACGCGCATAGCTCACTGGTTGTGAGAAGCTCTTCAAACTTCTCAAAATACCGGTCGGAACCGGCGTAAAACTGTAGGCCCCTATCAGTGAGTGTAAAACTAGAACGCGCATAGCTCACTGGTTGTGAGAAGCTCTCCCTGATCCCTACATGGGATGTAACAGGAAACCATTTATTTTTTTTTATGCAAAACTGTTTGAAAGGAAAATCCTTCAGTCCAAAAGAGGACATACAAACTGGCTTGTTCGAGTACATGCGAATTCTATGAATGCGGGATCAAAAAATTACTTGAACGATTACAGAAGGTCAGTGAAAAAAATGGCACCTACATTACAGATTAAAATTAATGAATTAAAATAAAATAATTGAAAAATTTTTCGGGAAAATAATTTGTGGCGATTGGAGATCAGCGGTTGGCAGAGTGTTACATTGTAGCTCCTAAAAAATTGGATAAGCTGTAGCCGAGGCGAGTACTAGATATTGGTATGAAGATACATGGTTTGATCCCAGGCAACCCATCTGAAGTGGAGACCGTTGACTATGTTCTCAGGAACAATATTTCCAAACTACCGACACAGAAATGCATAACCCGTCCATTGAAAGAGACAGTAGTCGTAGGTGCGCAACGTTTTTTTATGAATAAGAATTCACTGCCACTTACAAAATCATGCTGTGGGTTGGTGTCGTTTGTTTGTGGTCAGAGAATCCGGAAGCCATATAAATCAGATCTACAACACCGGAATGTTGATGCCATCTCGAATTTGAACAAGCAGTTACCACAATACGAGGACGAGGACTCGCGGAAACGGGATCAAGAAAACGAGGATATTGAAAGCATTCCGATATTTTGGAGGAAAGTTTCAGCGAATGGAGACTTGTTGAGGTCCTTGGCGTATCAAGAAGGGCTTATACGGTATTAATCTGGCTAGGCCATGAAGCTTTTGTTCAGTTTTGAGGGGCCACGTTCTGATTGTTAGGCATGCGGGTAAGTGACTACTGTAAAAGCTGTGACTATGAGAAAGACGAAGAATTCACTGGACACTTGCTGTGCACGTGCTCAGTATTAGCCTGCAGGACGTTTTCTGCTATGAACCGTACTTTTTAGCGAGTTGGGAGAATTATCGTAGGTTGGCGTTGATTATGTTTAATATTGTTATCGTGTTTTTTTTTTATCATAATAACCCAAAACAAGCCTCAATGAGTCGTTCATCGACTACCGCGAACACCTAATCGATTCTAACTTACCTGCTAATCTAATTTAAGGAACTTTCACAAGGATATAGATGAAATATATGGTTTTAAGTGTTGATTTGTACTACAACAAGTGGATTTCTTTTTGGCAAGCATTTTATTTTTCCAATTGTAGAACTCGTGGTATATCTGCCTCTGTAAAGTATAATAACTTTATGGTCTATTTATTTGTTTTTTTAAATTCCGTCTTCCGAGCATATTGCATTTTTCTATTCAAATGTGATAGAGTGTATGTCTTGTCAATTTTACTTCGTTTGCCAGTTCTCTTCTTTCTCGACCAATGCATTTTATTATGCCTATGGAATAATTCTAGCAGCTGGTCTGCAGTAACAACTTTCATTATATTTCAGTAACCTTCTGACAATATTTTGTGTTGAGGAATGCGATGATGCTTCCGGGATGGAGACACATTAGCATTGCTAAATTTTGTAATAGAATTTTTCAAAATAATAGTATTATATTATTATCATTCTAATTTATTTCAATAACGATTTTCTTAATTTTGTTTGTAAAGGTTGAATTATTCTCCAGGGCATTTACTACATACTCATACTGGATATAGACTGCATTCGACGAAAGTCATTATAGGCTTTGAACGAAGGCTAACCAAGAATATTGCAATTCAATTGGGTAAATAATTGCAATTATTGAGCATCTGTAAGAAGGGTTTTAGTTAAAGTTCATTGCAAGTACGAAAGCCTTATTCAGTTGTGTTTAATCTGTCGTAAAATCATCACAGAGAAACATTAAATAGAAATGCACACGAACAGATATATATCCTAGCAACACCAGTGAACGTTGTTAAAGTTAAGCGGACACTTCCATTTTTAAAAATGTTATTAGTTTTCAAAACCAAATCTGAATAATTAATGAACAGTTTCACAGTTGAAAATTATCTATTTAAATGTACTTTAAATGCTCGTCGTCCCTAATTTAAATGTAATTTAATATGAATTTAATATGTCTGTGTGCTTTTAAATTGAGCTTTTAAATGACGAGTGTGAAACTCGCCCTAAGTCCTTTGTATATGTTTACAACAAAAATGCTTTTGGGTAGTAAAATCGCAGAGACATACATATGTAAAAAAATATTTGTTCCTATTAAGCACTAAAGCTTTGATGTTATTTTCCAAGAATTCCAATTATCAGTTTAGTAAACCATAGGTTTTTGTACAAGATATGTAATTTTCTGAGTAAGACGGAAATGAATTTACAACTTTTTGTTGAAATCCATAAACATATGTCGGTAGTAATTTTTCCTAGTTTTTCGGCAAAATATTTCAATGGTAATATTTTGGAGAACTGAATTAAGATTTTAGACAATTAATATTTACATAAATTTTTTAAGAAAATATTGAAAACAAAAACGTAAGAGTAAGCATGTTTTTTTGTAGGTTGTTGCCAGCATATTAAAAGTTTAAAAAAAATTCACTCAAAACAAAATTCAAATATAGCACAGTGCGAAAAATAAAGACTTTTTGAAAAATATACGGACTGGACCATATAGGTTCCAATTCTACTACTGATGGGTAGTAAACCCTATATTCGCTTTGTCGAGTTTGGAGATCAATTTTTTATGGGCCTCAAGAGATTGTAAGAATCAGTGGGCCCCGCAAAAAGATATGTCACCAGTTTTTGTCCAACAGCTCAATCACACGTGGCGATATCGCTTAATTGTGTTCAGCAATAATGTAGTTAAGACTCCGTTGAACAAATCTTATTAACATTTTATGTCAAAAAGTAATATTTTTAAAACTTCTTTTTAAAAAATATAGGGAAAGTATTTTTTCACTTTTTCAGCATTAGTGACAGCGAGTCCTTACTTTGCATTATCAATGTTTTGCAAAATTTTAGCCACAACTTTTGTGAAAATATCAGTACGTTTTGAACGTTTCTAAACACCCTAATAACGCATCTGTACCGAATGATTACGAATAGTTTTTGTAATTTCGCCGAAATCATATAAAATTTTAAATTTTGCACAGCCTAATTCAAACATAGCTAATAAAGGGTTATCCATTTCGTGGTTTCAATAGTATAGGGCTGGAATTCGACATCTGTCAAACTAAGTTTTTAAACCAATTTTTTTTCTTTTCAGTTGAAAGTCTGACATTGACGAAAATGGATCGCTTAACTATCACACAACGCACAAAAATTATTAAAACCTACTACAAAAATGGTTACACAGCCACATATCGTGCTTTAAGAAGAGATTATGGTTTACATAATCGTCCAACTGCGCAAGCAATTGGCAAAATTGTGAAGAAATTTGAAGAGACTTTAGCGGTTACAGATATTGTAATACCTCGCTCGTTCCGCTGAAAATATCGCTGCTGTAAGTGAAAGTGTTGCCGAAGACGCGAATGTGTCGATTTCTCGTCGTTCTCAGGAATTTGGACTGTCTTACGGCACATTATGGCGTATTTTTCATTTGGATCTCCACCTACATCCATATAAAGTCCAGCTCACACAACAACTGAAGCCCGCTGACCATTTACAACGTCGTAGATACGTGGAATGGGTGCTTGAACAACAGGTGGTGGACGGCGGTTTTTCGAACAAAATTTTCTTTAGCGATGAAGCACATTTCTCACTCGGTGGGTATGTTAATAAACAAAATTGCCGTATTTTGGGGTTTTGAGAATCCTCAGGTAATTGAAGAGAGGCCATTACATCCAGAAAAAGTCACTGTTTGGTGCGCTCTTTGGTCCGAAGGTGTGAGTGGACCTTAGTTCTTCGAAAACGAAGATGGAACGACTGTCACCGTCAATTCGGAGCGTTATGGTCATATGATTACCGACTTTTTGTTGCCTGCTATTGAAGAATACGACTTGGAGAATATGTGGTTTCAACAAGACAGTGCCACATGCCACACAACTCGAGCGAATATGGCTTTATTGCAAGAGAGATTTCCAGGCCACGTAATTTCTCGTCGTGGCGATATCAACTGGCCACCAAGATCATGCGATTTGACACAACTAGACTTTTTTTGTGGGGCTACGCGAAAGACCGTGTTTATGCACATAAAGCTTTAACTCTTGAGCACTTAAGAACCAACATTCGTCAAGTTGTGGCTGAAATACCGCCCAATTTGTGTCAAAAAGTGGTCGAAAACTACCTCAAAAGAATCAATGAATCAACACTTCGCGTGGTGGTCATTTTAATGATGTAGTGTTCCACACATAATGTCAACGTTCAAACTTTATAATTAAAAAGAAATATCATGAAAAACATTATTTTGTATATCTCTTATTTACGTTTATATTTGAAACCGCAAAATGGATAACCCTTTATTAACCCGGTCACCCTTTATTAACCCGGTCACAAAAGAGCTGAATGAACTGACCTCAAATCACAGCAACTTTGCCAAAATGGACAAGGAAAGAATAACACGGAGGAACAAAAGTACTCATGTTGTGTTACAATGATGGACTTTCCAGTGTGTGAGTGTGTACCTGGAATGATCTCTGTAATATATTGTCACAAACATATTCTGCAGGAACCATGAATATGTTTGGAACACACTTCAAACATTTATATGCTTCCAAGTCCCAAACTCGGATGTATTTAAATGTAAACATTAGCATGTTTACTGACAAATATATATGCTTTTATGTGGAAACATATGCGCGATTCATTCCAAACATCCATATACTTATGTGGAAGCATTCGCTTGTTTCCCCCCAACCTGCATATACTTACGTGGAAACATACGCGTATTTTCTCCCAAAACATAATAAACGAATTATCATTTCTTCTTTATTCATTATAATTAAAGTAAATAATTAATATAAAAAATTAAAATATTTAATATGACCCTTTGTACATTCACTTGCATTAATTTTTTCATAAAATGAGAATCTGCTGCTCTTTTGCTTCTCCTTCCTTTGTTGTCTCTCACGTTTTTGTTTTCAGAAGGTTTCAACTATTCCTTGGTTATCACTATCACTATTAATTACTTGTTTTTTTTTTATTATATTTCTCAAATGGTTCGCCATTCTGATTTTTTTCAGTAGAGACTCGGGCAGGAAAAGGGATTCACGATGTTGCCCTTTCCAGTTTCTTTACTCAAAATCTTTTCTCACTTTGGTAGCACACATAAATATATCCGAAACACATACATAAAAACCAAATCAACATCACAACCCATTTGAACGCCCGAGCGTTTGTCTATTCTTATTTTACTGTTCAAGCGCTTTTGATATGTTCTGTCCGATGAACCATTGACGAAATTAAAATGAAATATATCACGCACATTCAGGAATATTTATGAATCACTCACCGAGAGAATAATGCCAAAATATAGATACTCACTTACAAGATATACACACTCGTTGCTCCTCTTTTATTCTCTTGCTCTCAAGAGATCATAAACAGTGCAACAAAAACGGCTGTATTTGTATCACCAACACAGGTATATTTGGGCCGCAAACACGTATGTTAATACATATTAATCATTGTGTCTCAAACTTGTAATATTGAATAGCAAACGCAATGTGTTTGGGCACAAGTATATTATATTTGCGACAAGCTCCAAATACATGTTATATTTGCAAGCAAATAGCAAAAAACTACAGATTTTTCAGCGTGCACCCTTTATATATGTCTATTTTCTCAATTACTAAATTTTCTCTGTGCAGTAGTGGAACTCAGACACATTGAACTATGGACGATAGTTTGTTTACATGAACTATAACAGCATTAGTGACACATTTCTACTGAAAAAAATCAACCAGAGTTGATGGTATTTGTTTCTGATACACGCATATTGTGGAAACGGGTGTTAAAAAATTATGCTGGGTATTGTTGGCTTATTGTTGAATGCATTGTTGACAAATGCTACTTGTGGAACGGGTAAACATTTGTTTGCTAATTTTGGCACTTCCAGGGGCTACGAAAAATGATGACCTATATAAGAAACTGAGATTTCCCAGTCAATTCTATCATATTTCGCGAATTTATGTTGGTATTGTAAATATAGAGAAATAATTACCAACGTTTTTTCATGTGACTTCACGTGACTTCACGTGAAAGTAATAAGACTTGACGCTTTTTCCCGTTTTGAATTTTTCATGATTTTGAAAAATAATAAATTTAAATTGTTTAGGCAAAAAATAATTTTTTTTTAATAAATTTATTTATAACTGCTAAACTATTGTCTATGTAGAGAAACAGTGTACCTATCTATTACAGGAATTGCAATTCTTAATATTTCTAAATTTGTTGCACCAAAATGGGACTAGCTAGTCGTTCTCGAGTTATGTCAAACAAAAGGGCCCCAAACGTGGTAAATTCTCTCATATAATTATTACTAAATTCAAATCAATACGAGGGTTGAATTTTATGTTTCGGGATTTGGCAACCCTAGTATCGCAATCTGGCAACTGACAGGTCTATCGTAAAGTTGGACATTTTGAGGTTATGCGTACTCAGAACGTTTTGACATACGAGCGCTATTTGTGTTGTTTGCAGTAACTTAAAAGATTCATCTCGGCCCAAAAATGGAATTAAATCGTGAACATTTTCATGCAATTATTTTTTACACCTTTCGACGTGGATTAACTCAGCAACAGTGTATGGATGAACTTAATTCAATTTTTGGCGATGAAGCTCCATTAAGGACCAGTGTTTATCGATGGTATGGTTAATTCAATCGTGGTCGTAGTTCGCTCCAAGACGAATTTGGTGAAGGTCGTCCAAAATCAGCCGTTGTTGCGAAAACCATTGGTGCTGTGCGTGAACTGATTTTGCTAGATCGTCTTGTGACCTATTGTGAGATTGAGACAACCTTAGGCATTAGTGGGACCACCATACATTCAATATTGCATAAACAGTTGACTGGTTTTTGACGTTGGATCGCGTTTGATCACACACAATTTGTCAATCGCTCAAAAAAAGGCTCGTGTCGATTGGTCGAAAGAAATGCTCCAAAAATACGATCGCGGTGCTTCGAAACACGTCTATGACATCGTGACAGGTGATGAGTTCTGGAGTTACGCGTATGTGCCCGAAAGTAAACAGCAGTCAACTATATGGGTGTTTCAAGATGAGCCAAATCCAACAAATGTTGTTCGCGCCCGAAGCACTTCCAAGCAAATGATCGCCTGTTTTTTCGCAAATAACGGACATGTGGCAACCGTACCACTAGAACAACGCAGAACAGTGAATTGTGAGTGGTACACAACCATTTGTTTGCCAGTTGTCTTGAATAAATCAGTAAAACCAATCGCCGAAGACTGATCACTCAACTGCATTTTTGAGCACCCAAAACATCGACTTGATGGGACATCCGCCGTATAGTCCTGACTTGGCACCGAATGACTTCTTTTTGTTCCCGTACGTAAAAAACAAACTGAGAGGTCAACGTTTTTCGACACCTGAAGAAGCGGTTGCTGCACTCAGAATGCATGTATTGGAGATACCTCAATCAGAGTGCCAAAAGTGTTGCGACAATTGGTTCAAACGCATGCAAAAGTGTATTAATCTTCATGGGGAATATTTTAAAAATATTTTCAATATTTGTTTTTGTTCTCTAATCCCGAATCATAATATTCAACCCTCGTATACCTCGAAACGCCGGCACACGTATAACTTGTTTTTGACCGATATAATATTTCGCGGTAGTCAGAACCCCTGCAGATCACTCGCCCCTACCATTTGTCGCACAGTGTTATTCACAATTTTACCCGGATGGCAAAGACGAGAAGCACTTAAACTCTTTTTTGTTTTGATGTTTATATTTGGATTTGAGATTATAAGATTGGTAATAAAATTAAATATTTATTTTGTTATTTTTCGTTAACGTTAACAGAAAAAAGCTGGAGTAAATTGTTTTTAGATTCATTTTTATTTATTGACACTTTGACAATTTGCACCACTTCTACGCCTTGTTCAAAAAATTTGTTGACCTTCAATTCTACCACTTATATTTCATCATCTAGGGTTTTCCATTGTCTTTGAAGAAATGGTTAAATTGTTTTAACATATTTTTTTCCTTCTGGGAAATTCTTACAATTTCTGCGGCGTCTGGTAAATTTTTGTTAACTTTCAAATCCACCGCCTAAATTTCACCTTCTAGAGTTTTCTATTAACTGCGTAAATACACAGTATATAACAACAGAGTCCTCAGGTTATTGAAGAGAGGCCATTACATCCAGAAAAAGTCACTGTATGGTGCGCTCTTTGGTCCGAAGGTGTGATTGGACCTTAGTTCTTCGAAAACGACGATGGAACGACTGTCACCGTCAATTCGGAGCGTTATGGTCATATGATAACCAACTTTTTTTTTGCCTGCTATTGAAGAATACGACTTGGAGAATATGTGGTTTCAACAAGACAGTGCCACATGCTACACAACTCGAGCGAATATGGCTTTATTGCAAGAGAGATTTCCAGGCCACGTAATTTCTCGTCGTGGCGATATCAACTGGCCACCAAGATCATGCGATTTGACACAACTAGACTTTTTTTGTGGGGCTACGCGAAAGACCGTGTTTATGCACATAAAGCTTTAACTCTTGAGCACTTAAGAACCAACATTCGTCAAGTTGTGGCTGAAATACCGCCCAATTTGTGTCAAAAAGTGGTCGAAAACTACCTCAAAAGAATCAATGAATCAACACTTCGCGTGGTGGTCATTTTAATGATGTAGTGTTCCACACATAATGTCAACGTTCAAACTTTATAATTAAAAAGAAATATCATGAAAAACATTATTTTATATATCTCTTATTTACGTTTATATTTGAAACCGCAAAATGGATAACCCTTTATTAACCCGGTCACCCTTTATTAACCCGGTCACAAAAGAGCTGAATGAACTGACCTCAAATCACAGCAACTTTGCCAAAATGGACAAGGAAAGAATAACACGGAGGAACAAAAGTACTCATGTTGTGTTACAATGATGGACTTTCCAGTGTGTGAGTGTGTACCTGGAATGATCTCTGTAATATATTGTCACAAACATATTCTGCAGGAACCATGAATATGTTTGGAACACACTTCAAACATTTATATGCTTCCAAGTCCCAAACTCGGATGTATTTAAATGTAAACATTAGCATGTTTACTGACAAATATATATGCTTTTATGTGGAAACATATGCGCGATTCATTCCAAACATCCATATACTTATGTGGAAGCATTCGCTTGTTTCCCCCCAACCTGCATATACTTACGTGGAAACATATGCGTATTTTCTCCCAAAACATAATAAACGAATTATCATTTCTTCTTTATTCATTATAATTAAAGTAAATAATTAATATAAAAAATTAAAATATTTAATATGACCCTTTGTACATTCACTTGCATTAATTTTTTCATAAAATGAGAATCTGCTGCTCTTTTGCTTCTCCTTCCTTTGTTGTCTCTCACGTTTTTGTTTTCAGAAGGTTTCAACTATTCCTTGGTTATCACTATCACTATTAATTACTTGTTTTTTTTTTATTATATTTCTCAAATGGTTCGCCATTCTGATTTTTTTCAGTAGAGACTCGGGCAGGAAAAGGGATTCACGATGTTGCTCTTTCCAGTTTCTTTACTCAAAATCTTTTCTCACTTTGGTAGCACACATAAATATATCCGAAACACATACATAAAAACCAAATCAACATCACAACCCATTTGAACGCCCGAGCGTTTGTCTATTCTTATTTTACTGTTCAAGCGCTTTTGATATGTTCTGTCCGATGAACCATTGACGAAATTAAAATGAAATATATCACGCACATTCAGGAATATTTATGAATCACTCACCGAGAGAATAATGCCAAAATATAGATACTCACTTACAAGATATACACACTCGTTGCTCCTCTTTTATTCTCTTGCTCTCAAGAGATCATAAACAGTGCAACAAAAACGGCTGTATTTGTATCACCAACACAGGTATATTTGGGCCGCAAACACGTATGTTAATACATATTAATCATTGTGTCTCAAACTTGTAATATTGAATAGCAAACGCAATGTGTTTGGGCACAAGTATATTATATTTGCGACAAGCTCCAAATACATGTTATATTTGCAAGCAAATAGCAAAAAACTACAGATTTTTCAGCGTGCACCCTTTATATATGTCTATTTTCTCAATTACTAAATTTTCTCTGTGCAGTAGTGGAACTCAGACACATTGAACTATGGACGATAGTTTGTTTACATGAACTATAACAGCATTAGTGACACATTTCTACTGAAAAAAATCAACCAGAGTTGATGGTATTTGTTTCTGATACACGCATATTGTGGAAACGGGTGTTAAAAAATTATGCTGGGTATTGTTGGCTTATTGTTGAATGCATTGTTGACAAATGCTACTTGTGGAACGGGTAAACATTTGTTTGCTAATTTTGGCACTTCCAGGGGCTACGAAAAGTGATGACCTATATAAGAAACTGAGATTTCCCAGTCAATTCTATCATATTTCGCGAATTTATGTTGGTATTGTAAATATAGAGAAATAATTACCAACGTTTTTTCATGTGACTTCACGTGACTTCACGTGAAAGTAATAAGACTTGACGCTTTTTCCCGTTTTGAATTTTTCATGATTTTGAAAAATAATAAATTTAAATTGTTTAGGCAAAAAATAATTTTTTTTTAATAAATTTATTTATAACTGCTAAACTATTGTCTATGTAGAGAAACAGTGTACCTATCTATTACAGGAATTGCAATTCTTAATATTTCTAAATTTGTTGCACCAAAATGGGACTAGCTAGTCGTTCTCGAGTTATGTCAAACAAAAGGGCCCCAAACGTGGTAAATTCTCTCATATAATTATTACTAAATTCAAATCAATACGAGGGTTGAATTTTATGTTTCGGGATTTGGCAACCCTAGTATCGCAATCTGGCAACTGACAGGTCTATCGTAAAGTTGGACATTTTGAGGTTATGCGTACTCAGAACGTTTTGACATACGAGCGCTATTTGTGTTGTTTGCAGTAACTTAAAAGATTCATCTCGGCCCAAAAATGGAATTAAATCGTGAACATTTTCATGCAATTATTTTTTACACCTTTCGACGTGGATTAACTCAGCAACAGTGTATGGATGAACTTAATTCAATTTTTGGCGATGAAGCTCCATTAAGGACCAGTGTTTATCGATGGTATGGTTAATTCAATCGTGGTCGTAGTTCGCTCCAAGACGAATTTGGTGAAGGTCGTCCAAAATCAGCCGTTGTTGCGAAAACCATTGGTGCTGTGCGTGAACTGATTTTGCTAGATCGTCTTGTGACCTATTGTGAGATTGAGACAACCTTAGGCATTAGTGGGACCACCATACATTCAATATTGCATAAACAGTTGACTGGTTTTTGACGTTGGATCGCGTTTGATCACACACAATTTGTCAATCGCTCAAAAAAAGGCTCGTGTCGATTGGTCGAAAGAAATGCTCCAAAAATACGATCGCGGTGCTTCGAAACACGTCTATGACATCGTGACAGGTGATGAGTTCTGGAGTTACGCGTATGTGCCCGAAAGTAAACAGCAGTCAACTATATGGGTGTTTCAAGATGAGCCAAATCCAACAAATGTTGTTCGCGCCCGAAGCACTTCCAAGCAAATGATCGCCTGTTTTTTCGCAAATAACGGACATGTGGCAACCGTACCACTAGAACAACGCAGAACAGTGAATTGTGAGTGGTACACAACCATTTGTTTGCCAGTTGTCTTGAATAAATCAGTAAAACCAATCGCCGAAGACTGATCACTCAACTGCATTTTTGAGCACCCAAAACATCGACTTGATGGGACATCCGCCGTATAGTCCTGACTTGGCACCGAATGACTTCTTTTTGTTCCCGTACGTAAAAAACAAACTGAGAGGTCAACGTTTTTCGACACCTGAAGAAGCGGTTGCTGCACTCAGAATGCATGTATTGGAGATACCTCAATCAGAGTGCCAAAAGTGTTGCGACAATTGGTTCAAACGCATGCAAAAGTGTATTAATCTTCATGGGGAATATTTTAAAAATATTTTCAATATTTGTTTTTGTTCTCTAATCCCGAATCATAATATTCAACCCTCGTATACCTCGAAACGCCGGCACACGTATAACTTGTTTTTGACCGATATAATATTTCGCGGTAGTCAGAACCCCTGCAGATCACTCGCCCCTACCATTTGTCGCACAGTGTTATTCACAATTTTACCCGGATGGCAAAGACGAGAAGCACTTAAACTCTTTTTTGTTTTGATGTTTATATTTGGATTTGAGATTATAAGATTGGTAATAAAATTAAATATTTATTTTGTTATTTTTCGTTAACGTTAACAGAAAAAAGCTGGAGTAAATTGTTTTTAGATTCATTTTTATTTATTGACACTTTGACAATTTGCACCACTTCTACGCCTTGTTCAAAAAATTTGTTGACCTTCAATTCTACCACTTATATTTCATCATCTAGGGTTTTCCATTGTCTTTGAAGAAATGGTTAAATTGTTTTAACATATTTTTTTCCTTCTGGGAAATTCTTACAATTTCTGCGGCGTCTGGTAAATTTTTGTTAACTTTCAAATCCACCGCCTAAATTTCACCTTCTAGAGTTTTCTATTAACTGCGTAAATACACAGTATATAACAACAGCAAAAATATTTATACTCTACTCTGTGAAATTGTATGCCAATACTTTGAAATTCTAATAAATTGTTAAGTCCTTCAGCAATATAATTATAATAGACAAATAATTTTGTAAATATAATTACGCATTCCTTTTGTATAATTTTAATTCTATCTGTCAAACTCTGTGGATTTCATTACTCAAAGCAAACATATGACGTTTACTTTACCACGCAAAATTAAACTCACCAAATTTTACAATCAAAACAAAATCAGCCAAAGTCAACAAATTTTATCTTAAAATTAGTTAACCATCCAATTGAGATCCCTCCAGCAAGCAACGTACATAGTTACATAAACCGAAGGAAAGACAAACAAGAGCTATACAACCACATCCATGATTTTTTTGGGCTTTAATGATGTATTTATTAAATATTAACTAAAATTTACTAGACCTCATTCATTTGTAGAGTTTACTCTATTCCCCATGAACTCGTACGCAAACAAAAATGGAAAAATTGAAAGAGAAATGTGCGAAGTAAAACGAAATATCACTAATGCTAAAATAGTTACAGCTTGAAGCCATGCCGGAATCATAAAATATTGTTTACATGTTGCAAAGGGACTTGGATGTTTTCACCAGGATATCACAAGTGTCGTAAGGGACAATAAAGTAAAAGTAGGTGTCCTATGCCATTAAGTAGTCAGTTGGTTATGACCAGGAATGGTAAACTGATGTCAAGTAAGTAAATTAATAGTGCATACGTTATTATTCTCTTAGTTAGTGTTCCGTTAATTACTAAGTATGTTTGTATATTTTTTTTTGTGATGGCATAATGCCAAGGTTTTCCTTACAGTGCCTAAATAACTTTCACCGTTTCCCTTATTAAATTCGTTAATGTTGCTATCTTGATGTATTTTGCCTATAAATACGGCCAATGTATGTATAAGTATATGGGTCAGGTCACGAAAAGTGCAACATAGTGGGTCAGGGATTTTAACCTTTGGTCCATACATATGTATATCGAAAGGTTATATCAATATATAAAACGCCACAAAAAATAAAAGAAAAATTCCTAAGTTGTTGTTGCAATTTCAAAAATTAAAATTTCAGAAATTTGGTAGTTTTCTGAATTATTCAAAATTGTATATCTGGAAATTGACTTGAGGTATTTGTAATTTAGTTTTTTCAAATAATCAAAAATCTGAAAATAAGCTACACTGAAATAGTTTTCGGGAATTTAATTTAAAGTAAACAATCGCATTTTAAATAAAGAGCCTTAGTAAGCAAAATAATCAGTAATTTATGAGAATTTAGGAAACTCCATTATCTTTCAGGAGAAGAAACAAAAAATGTATGTTTTCAAGTAGTTTCTGAGATACACTATTTTTTGTGGGATGAACTTTATTTTAATAAAAATAAAAAATTGACAATTTTGCCAAGCCCATGTTTGTAACTCCCATATAAATATTGGGAAAATAATTAATTGGTTGTCATAAAAATTGTCCAAAACCACTTCGGATCCTATCTAAGTTGGGTGTTAAATACTATTTACCGCAACGTCAATCTGCTATTGAATATGGTCACATTTTCCACGCTCATTCGTTCAACGTAAGGGTAATGGATCAAAGTTGGACGAGGAAGTAGGCTATGGGGTCCATTCACCGGACCTAAATATAAATGTAGTGTATTTCAGGCGGAAACTACCGCCATACTGGAGGTTACTGAACTACTGAAAAATAGTGTCACAACCCTCCGGAGAATATGTATCCACACGGACAGCCAGGCTGCCATAAAATCCCTGGAAGCCACGTTTTGCTACGTCCCTAACGGTGAAAGAATGCCACTCATCACTTAGGGTGATGGCAGAGTATTTTGACATCAGGCTCATCTGGGTACAGAAACACAGAGACATTCCAGGCAATTCCGTAGCGGAAGCGTTAGCTACACAGGGTACTAAGGCACAGGTTCTTCCGGCAAAAGAAGGTGTTAGTATGCCAATCTCTAACTGTCGTTTGCAGATCAGGAAGTGGGCCGATAATATGTGCAAGGACAAGTGGAGACTTACTTCAACTTGCAAACAAGCCAGGGTCCTCTGGCCACAGGTGGACAGGAAGAGGACTAGGCAACTACTTAACTTGCCGAGAGGCAGGTTATCCACAATGATAGGAACACTTACGAGACATTGTCTTTTAGGAAAACACGCCCTAAGATTGGGACATAGAAACTCTACTCTCTGTAGATGCCGCATGGAAGAGGACGGGGAAACGACGAAACACCTTCTCTTGGATTGCCCTGCTCTGGCAGGACTGAGAAGTAGGATATTCGGAACACATTTAGTTAGCACCGTAGCCCTACAGAATATTCCTGTAGGTCTTACAGACAAATTCATTGAAAGGGAAAATTGTCTAGGCGACTAGTCAATAGTTGCTATAGAGGAAAATGCAGGTATCACAATGGGCTTCTTTAGCCTAAGTGTGCTAGACAGCGTGCTGTCTTGCAGCCTTTTCAACCAACCAACCAAGTATTTAAATATGACGTAAAAATACCTGGAACAGAGATGTGATTGAAAAAGATCGTTTAACTTTTTTTCCTGCTACTAAATACAAAATAGGTGGCCGACGGTGGTGCAATGGTTAGTGTGCGCGGCTCTTGTACATGAGATCCTGTGTTCGAACCCTGCTCTCACCACCTTCAAATTTCTTTCGGCGTCGGTCACCTCGCATAGTGACGGCGACACTATCGAGTATATAGCCATGAAAAAAGCTTCTCAAAATACCGTTCGGAATCGGTGTAAAACTGTAGGTCCCAATCAGTGAGTGAAAACTGGAAAGCGCACAGCTCAGTGATTGTGAGAAGTTATCCCCGGTCCCTTCATGGGATGTAATGGGAAACCATTTATTTATTTATTTATAAATACAAATAGATATAACTTAGACAACCATAAATATTGACTAACCGCGCCTCGAGTACGTAGTTTGAGGAAAAGCTTCACACTGGGCAACAAAACATTATTACTACAGTACTGAATCCTAAAAATCGCATCAATGGAACACACATATATATTTATTAAAAGATTTAAGAAAGCTTCTCAAAATGCCGATTGGAACCTGTGTAAAACTGTAGGTCGAAATCAGTGAGTTTTAAACTAGAACGCGCACAGCTCACTGGTTGTGAGAAACTCTCCCTAGTCCCTTCATGGGATGTATAGCCAAACAAATTTTATGAGATACTTTTTCAAGGCTAATTTTTCGACAGTGTCGCCATCACTAAGCGAGGCGATCGTCGTTGAAAGAAATGAGAGCTGTTCAGGCAGATCCGAACCCACGTTCTCATGCATAAGAGCCCCGCACAGTAACCGATGTATTATATTCCACCATTGTGTTGTATTCAATAATTTATATTCGTCGCGAAATGGAAACATATTTGTGGCAGTAACTAAAATTGTGTATTTACCCATATTCGCAACATGGACGACTCTATTCATCAAGGATTTTAAACTTTTTAGTCAAAAGAGTTATAAAGTTAACACCATTTTTTGTACTTTAAATTATTCTATTTGCTTAAAGTATCAAGGGTCTTTTGTGTATTAGATTAAAATGTCACTTTTTCCATCACATTACGCTGCATGAATTTATGTGACCCTTAAACAAGATACTGAAGACCACCCTGCGCTATCCTTTCTGCCTTGCAAATTACATCCTTATGTATGTACTTATATAAAAAGTTGGTATATTTACAGTGCAAGTTTTTGAACAAAGACAGATAGAAAGGAAAACAATGTCATTACTTCAGGCGGTTTTTCAACAGTGAGTTGTGTGGGTTTGGTTAGCAAAATATTTACAAGTAAGTCTGCCTTCGTTTATTTGGTTTTCAGTTTTTATATAAAAACATATTCTGCTTGAAAGAGGACTGCGTGTGTTCACTTGACGTACCAGTTTGCGACTGCAGCAGCTGTAAATATAACCTATATTTGTCCAGCAAATAACTGAATTGTTCGAAGTTGTCTCTTTTTCTCTTTCAAATGCTTCGCCATAGATAGTAATCAGTGGAAGTCTTAAACCTTGACATCGAGCGATGATTTAGACGAGTCTATAATTTCTTTATCAATCTCTTAAAAACTCACCGCAATGATGTTAGAGGGAAAATCTTGCATCACAATCTAGCTAGGAAATCCAGGATGGCAAAAATTCCATCAGGTAGCATCTGTAATTGGTTTTTGAAAATAAATTAAAGTTGATAAATAAATCATATATCTATAAGTATTGTTGCTTTGATGGCTATTGATTATTAGTCTGTCCGTTTTTTTCATGATGCAAAATATTATTTCATTGGGAGGAATATATTTATAGTGAATGAGCTAATTTATACCAGAGTAAGTACACATACAGCTTCCGAGCCAAAAAATTCATGTCCTACTCAGTATAAAATTTTCACTTCAAGTTTAAAAAAAGTAAAATTTCGAGCGAATTTAATTTCTAAAATTTTTTTTATTCGAACCGCTCCCGAGCGATATAACACACCTAAGGTGCCCGTTGAAAACTACGATAATTTAGACGGATCTTTAAGAAAAGATACTTTTTGTAAAATGATAAATATTTTTAAGATTTTTTTTTATAGAATTTATTTTTTTTAAAGTATATTTTTAGGTCCTTTTTGTAAGAATATGTTTTATAACGGGTCCGCAAAATAACTTTTTTTTTTTGAAAATGCTATAAACAAAAACTACTTAATATTTTCTCAAATTTCTTATTTTATTTGAAAGTACAATCCTTCCGGTTAATGATGGAAAATAATTTCATTCAAATGGCTGCCTCGGCTGGCCATGCAGTAGCCTACACGATCGGCCCAATTTTTAAGCACATTATCGATTGTGTGCAGCTGTATTTCACCAATGGCTTCACGAATTTTGTCCTTTAAAGCGTCAATTGTCTCTGGCTTGTCGGCGTAACACTTATCTTTGAGGGCACCCCACAAATAATAGTCCAACGGTGTCAAATCGCAGCTCCGAGGTGGCCGAACGACATCAGCTCTGCGGCTGATAATGCGATCTTCAAAAACAGGGCGCAAAACATCGAGTGTATCTTTGGCTGTGTGGCACATAGCGCCGTCCTGTTGAAATCAAATGTTGCCAAAATCCTCCTCTTCAATTTTTGTGAACAAAAATTCGTTCAACATGGCCCGATAACAATCCTCCAATTCCTCTGGACCAAAATCCGCACCAAACAGCGACTCGTTTTGGGTGCATCGGCTTTTCAATGTATGCGTGCGAGTTTTCTGTGCCCCAAATGCGACAATTTTGCTTGTTTACATACCCGCCAAGATCAAAATGAGCTTCATCTGAAAAGATAATTTTTTTGGCAAAATCGGCAAATCGATCGCAGGCCCATTTCTCCCATAGTTTCCAGCGTTGTTCAAGCGCATACACAACCATATTCGTTCAGCGGAAGTATAAAACTAATTATCTGTCAAATCAGACATGAGCTAAGTGTTACCATTCACGAAATAAGCACTAGTTGAAGAGAAAAACGTTAGATGGCGGACCCGTTATTTCCCAAAATAGGTAATTTTTTAAAGAGAGGTATTTCTTTTATTAAAGTCTATTGTTTTTTTTTTTAAAATATATTATTTTTAAGAAGAAGTACTTTCTGTAAGAAAAAGCCATAAGAGTATGATTTTTTTTACAAATAAGTACTTTTTTTAAGAAGAGTTACCTTTTGAGAAAGTGGTACATAATCTTTTTAGGAAAAGGTTATTTTTTTTAAAAAAATTACTTATTTTCTCTTAATCTGAAGAAAAGAAAGGAAAAGAAAAGGTTTTATTTTATTTTTTTAGAAAAGGTACTTTTAAGAAACGGAATTTTTGTAAGAAAAATTAATTTTTTAAGAGAAGCTATTTTTTTGTGCAGAAAATGTTTTTTTTATAAATGGGAATTTTTTTTTAGAATTGTTAATTTTTTCAAGAATAGATAAATTTTTAACAGTAGGTAGTTATCTCAAGAAAAAATATTTTGTTTCACAAAAAGGTGCTCTTTAAAGAAAATGAAGTTTTTTAAGAAATGGCAATTTATTGTCAGAAAATTAGCTTTTTTAAGAAAAGGTACTTATTAAAAAAAATACTTTGTTTAAGAAAAGGTACTTCTTGTAAGAAAATTTCCTTTTTTTAAGCAAAGGTACTTCTTTGAGATAACGTACTTTTTTTAAGTTAAGGTACTTTGTGTCAGAATATGAATAGGTATTTTTTTGAGAAAATTTACTTTTTTTAAGAAAAGGCACTTATTTAGGATAATGTTCTTTCTTTAAACTTCTTTGACTTTGGATTTTCCAAATTTGGTTTTGTTGGATTCAAAACTACAATATGTGCTAAATATTGGTTACAGGCTCGACCTACAAAACTTCCCATTAAACAAGAAATTTTTTGCATTTAGCCCCCATCCCGCAACGTGCGATAAGAAACTTCGTTCCAAAAATCATAATGAACGATGAGACAAGTTTCACTTATACTGATACGTTAGCAAGGAAAACTGCCGAATTTGGGGTACTGAAAATCCACATATTATTCAAGAGAGAACTATGCACCCGCAACGAGTCATTTTTTGGTAATGTATTTAGGCTGTCGGAATCATCGGACAGTACTTAAAATATTTTTTTTATTCCTGAACAATGTTGTCAGGATATGCTTTGACATGCGCCTTAAAAATCCTTTCATATTATACTAATATTGTATACATCGTCTTTAGTTAAGGTACAAAATTGTTTAAAAATCTAAAAAAAGTACTTTTTTAAAAACAGTCCAGCTCACGGGATCTTAATGCTAGACACGAAATATTTTGGTAATCATCAGAAAACAAACTAGGGTACATTTCGAGGGTTGGACAAAATAAACTTTTTTGTGAGTCGGTTTAGGATACATACCGTCAGATGATCCTTCTCAATAAACTTGCCCGTGTGTATACCCACCCAACCCTTCAAGTTTAGTTGTACATGTATGTACATGGGATTTAACAATGCATTACAAACTAAAACTTGTTTTTCTTCCTGTTCTATTGTTTGGTAGTTTAAACTAAATGCTCACCCAGTTATGACAAATAAGAAATGGCCTCCATTGTTATACAACTGACCAGTATTTTGTACTAATCGTAAACATTATTTTTCTATACAGTCAATTACAAATTGGTACAACAGAATGCACAAACAACTGAAAACGTAACAAAAAAGTTATAATTTAATAACAACGATCTTCCACATACAACAGAAACCGCTCTTTTCGAAATCACTGGAGTAAACGTCGATGTTACATTGCAACGTTTCAATAATTTGCTTTACAAAACTATTGCAAGCCATCAAAATGTTATTCTCCTCAAAACTGCATTACTCTAAGATAATAATAAGAATTTTTGCATCACTGGGTTGGCAATTGAGTTGAGTTTATTCTACCAGTTATTCTGTTGATCATTGTTGCCAAATAATAAAGCTTTCAACTTTATTATTATTTTTGTATATAGTTTTATGCTGACAAAACCCTATAATAACAATAACCTGAATGTCGTTCGGTCTTGTTACCAAACTCATCAGTGGGGTCATCAGTTGTCGTCGGTCATAAGATTATTGCCAACATCTTATGATAATGGAAAAGTAGATGCTTTTTGCATAAGAAGTTATTTTCAGTAAAACCGCCATACTTAGATTGTGTGTTTTCTTTTTAGGTATGTTCATTCCCAAATTGCATTTTGGAGGAAACATTTTTCGTACAATCAGTATAAGTGAAACTGTGTCTCATCGTTCATTATGATTTTTGGAACGAAGTTCCTTATCGGGCTAAATGCAAAAAAAATTAAAACACTGTTTTTAACACTTTTATACCCAGTACTATCAAAAATATTGTTTCCTTTTGCTCTTGTTTGTGTCTAGACTAACTGTTCTGTTTGTGTCTAGACTAACTGCAACATTTTGCAATATTTAAGCGCTATTAACTATAGGAAAAAATTACATGAGGTGTCAGGGGACACCCGATTGGAACGAAGTTCCTTTCGGTATATATTATGTACTGGTTAGTACCAACACGCCTATGGTGCCCGTTGAAAAATACGATAATTTATATGGATCTTTAAGAAAAGATAATTTATGTTAAATGATAAACTTTTTTTAAGAATATTTTTTTTAGAGAATGTTTTTTTTTTAAAAAAGTATATTTTTAGGTCCTTTTTGTAGAAATATGTATTATATTTACCCGAGAAAGGTCCTTTTTTACAAAGGGGTACTTCTTTTATTAAAAGCTAATATTTTGTTTAAGAAAGGGTAATATTTTTAAGAAAAAGTACTTTCTGCAAGAACAAGACATAAAAGTATGCATTTGTTTAGAAAGAAGGACTTTTTTTTAAGAACATGTACTTTAGAAACAAGTGGTACCCTTTTTAGGAAAAGGTTATATTTTTAAGAAAATTTGCTTACTTTCAGAAACGCTATATATCTCAAGAAGAGAAAGGGATTATTTTATTTTTAAGAAAACATACTTTTAAGAAAATGATTTTTTTTGGAAGAAAATGTGTTTTTTTTAAGAGACGGTATTTTTTTTTTTAAGAAAATAGTTTTCTTTAAAAAACGGGAATTTTTTATAACTAGTCCATTTTTCAAGAATAGTGCAATTTTTAAGAGTATGTACTTATTTCAAAAAAAATTATTTTGTTTCACAAAAAACTACTCTTTAGAGAAAACGTAGTTTTTTAACAAAACGCTATTTGTTGTAAGAAAATTTACTTTTTTTAAGAAAAGGTACTTATATTAAAAAAATTAATTTTTTTAAGATAAGGTACTTTTTGTAAGAAAATTTACCTTTTTAAGCAAATGAACTTGTTTAAGATAAGGTGTTTTTTTCTGAGAAAAAGGACTTTGTTTGAGAATGTGAATAGGTATTTTTTTTGCGGATATTTCCTTTTTTTGATAAAAGGTACTTATTTAAGAACATGTTCTTTTTTTTAAACTTCATTCGCTTTGGCTTTTCTAAATTTTCTTTCTAATGGGTTCAAAACTACAATATAAACTAAATATTGGTTAAAGGCTCCACCTAGAAATCTTCCCATTATCAAGAAATTTTCCAACAATCCGAAGCATAAATGCCCAATATGGTTGATAATACTGGGTTGTAGCATGATAGTGTTAGAAAAAGTTCTTTAATTTTTTTCAACTTGCGATAAGGAACTTCGTTCCAAAAAATTTCAAAGCACTTTAAAAAGTTGTTTATTTTTTTTGCCTTGCATATATCGCACCCTAACTACAAAAGTGTTGTAGCGCAGAAATTTAAAATTTTCATATTTTTCCTTAGGCGCTATTAACTATAGGAAAAAAACTACATAAAGTGTCAGTTCCTTTCGGTATATATTATGTACTGGTCAGTTCCACCACGCCTAAGGAGCCCGTTGAAAAATTCGATAATTTAAATGGATCTCTTTTTAGGAAAAGGTTATATTTTAAAGAAAATTTACTTATTTTAAGAAAGGCTATTTATCTAAAGAAGAGAAAGGTCTTATTTTATTTTTAAAGAAAGGTACTTTTAAGAAAAGGAATTTTTGTAGGAAAAGGTATTTTTTTAAGAGACGGTATTTTTTTTTGAAGAAAATGTGTTTTTTTAGAAATGGGATTTTTTTAGATTTGCTCCTTTTTTTTTAAGAATAATTACATTTTTAAAAGTAGGTACATACTTGAAAGTTATTTTGTTTCACAAAAACGTACTCTTTAAAGAGAAGGTAAGTTTTGAACAAAACGCAATTTGTTGTAAGAAAATTTTCTTTTTTAAGAAATTTGCTTATATAAAAAAAATACTTTTGTTAAGAAAAGTTACTTTCCTTGAGAAACTGTACGTTTTTTAAGCAAAGGTACTTCTTTAAGATAAGGTATTTTTTTTAAGAAAAGTTACTTTGTTTAGGAATATGAATAGGTATTTTTTTTGAAATTTTTTTATGAAAAGTGTACTTAATTAAGAACATGTTGTTTTTTCAAAATTCATCACTTTGGGTTTTGCAAATTTACTTTTTATTTATACATTTTGTAAATTTACTTTTTATTGGTTACAGGCTCCACCTACAAAACTTCCCAATAAACAAGACATTTCCAACATATGTGAGATATCTAGTTAGTCTAGACACAAACCAAAGCAAAAGTAATCAATATAATAATTAAAACAGAAGTTGTTTAATTTTGTTTCATTTTGCCCCCATCCCGCAACGTGCGATAAGGAACTTTGTTCCAAAAAACTACTCAAGATATGTAGAGGTGCACTATCCCCACATCTCTGTGAATTTTCATCCCTCTGGTGGGACCTATTACATTGGCAAACCAATTTCATTTCACAAATATTTTCTAAGTAATTATACTACGTAACTTGGAAATTTTTTTGACAGTCCGAATGGTCCAGTAGTATTTGAAGTTCACAACTAAAAAAAAAACTAACATAAATTATATAAAATTTTTTTCAAAGTTTCGAAATAAAATATTTATTTATATAAAAAAGTAATCGTTAGTGAAGCTGCAAGTAGGCATAAAATTCGGTTAAAAATATTTAGCTGACCTCGGTGGAATAAATAATTGCAATAACGAAAATAATTTTAAATTTCGTATTTATTTATGTTGTTCTTACATACCTTAGCCTCAACTTAAAATACCATTTTCCTGTTCAGGTTCACCTAAACTTAAATGTAGCTCACTTTTACTAAGAAAAGTTCGCCAAATGTTTATTTTTTTTTAGTTTAAAGTCAAAATTTACAACGTCGTTATCCACAATAAACTTTTTTTCAAATTGTAAACCAAAACCTCAAAGATGTTTGTAAAAATATTAAATTTATCTGTCTATTTGTTCATTCTTTCTTGGTAAATTGGGTTCGCATCAGTACATAAATCGTTCCGTTTTGTTATACATGCCAATACTATATTATGTTTTTTCGTGTTGGTTAGAAAATTGAAGTCCACTCGCTTACATTATGTGCATGCCCTCACTTCTCCAGTTCACCGCTTATATTTTCATATTTTGACCAAGTTGGAACCAAAAAACAAACAAAATGTAAGGACATTCTGCAGACTCCACCAAATTCCGTTTAGTTTTCTCTATTATCTAGGACACAAATAACTATTTATTACCGTTCTTATCTAAATAAAATCTGTGTATTTTTTTGTTTCAATGCATTTCTATGCAACAGCAATTCTATACTTCCGTTAACGTTGCTGGGTGGTGCTATTGGCAAAGGAGCTTCAGTTACATAGAGTGTAATAAGTTAAGTTAAGTTAAGTTAAGTTCAAAGTTAAACAATTGCTTGGTATTACGCGTAAAATTCAATCAATTTTTTATTTGAATCAATTAAATACTTTAATAAACTGTGAAGAAATCGTGTGATCGTGAGATTGTGTACAAATTGTCTATTTTGTTATTCTCTCTCCCTGGAGAGAGTACTCTTTTACTCTCCTTCCATTTCGAAGAGAGCAAGTGTGGAGTCAAAGAAAAATGGAAATATGACTTCAGTAATTAAGTTGGTCTCAGATTGGGTCTGCGATCGACTTACAGAAGATGCCGATTTTGCCAAAAAAAATCATCGTTTCAGATGAAGCTGATTTTGATCTTGGCGGGTATGTAAACAAGCAAAATTGTCACATTTGGGGCACAGAAAACCCGCACGCATACATTGAAAAGCCGATGCACCCAAAACGAGTCACTGTTTGGTGCGGATTTTGGTCCAGAGGCATAATTGGGCCATTTTTCTTCGAAAATGAACAAGGAGTGGCCGTTACAGTCAATGGCGATCATTATCGGGCCATGTTGAACGAATTTTTGTTCACAAAAATTGAAGAACAGAATATTGGCAACATTTGGTTTCAACAGGACGGCGCTATGTGCCACACAGACAAAGCTACACTCGATGTTTTGCGCCCTGATTTTGAAGATCGCATTATCAGCCGCAGAGCTGATCTCGTTTGGCCACCTCGGAGCTGCGATTTGACACCGTTGGACTATTATTTGTGGGGTGCCCTCAAAGATAAGTGTTACACCGACAAGCCAGAGACAATTGACGCTTTAAAGGACAATATTGGTGAAGCCATTGGTGAAATACAGCTGCACACAATCGATGATGTGCTTAAAAACTGGACCGATCGTGTAGGCTACTGCATGGCGAGCCGAGGCAGCCATTTGAATGAGATTATTTTCCATTATTAACGGGAAGGATTGTGCTTTCAAATAAAAAAAGAAATTTGAGAAAATATTCAGTAGTTTTTTTTTATAGCATTTTCAAAAGAAAAAGTTATTTGGCGGACCCGTTATTTACACGGATATACATTGCAGGTGATTTTGTGGTATGTGTAATAATGTTAGTATATTTAGCGTGTTGATTTATAGAGCAACCCTTGTTGTACCTTGTACGTGTTTTTATTTTAAAATGAAATCTGCACTCTTACTGAGGCACCCTTTAATTATTGTAAGACAAAATATTAAGAAAAGTGTGTTGTACTTTGTAAGAGTTTTGCTGTTCGATGATTTTGGATTGGTTAGGTTGGCAGTTTTGACACAGAGTCTGTATAAAATGTTCGTAAAGCATAAAATTGATCTATATTTTGTGTTATTGCTGTTTTAAGTATGAAATTAAAGAAGGAACACAACTACAAGACGTAGCTCAATTAAGTATTGTTTATGTTGAAGTAGCTTATGAGCAAATGTAAAACACGTCCGTTCTCTTCGAGTTCTCGCCTAATCCTAGAAAACTAAATTATCGACAAAACAATAAAAAAATCTCTCTATAAAAAGAAAAAAATCAATTAGTTTGTAGTATCCATTAAATTCGTTTGTGGCATTCTCTAAATTCCGTGGTGATATCATATTATTTGCGGTAACAACCTCTAAAACGGTTGCGCAACAACCACTAGTGCTTATGTGAACACTTGCAATTCAGTTGTGACAACCTAAATAAGACTTTCATAAATTAAATTAAGTTTGACAGTTGTGCAGAGCAGTCGATAACAATTAATGATGAAGCATCTAACGCACCAACAACGTGTTTAAGTTACACAGTGAAACACTAAAAAATATAACCATATACGGATACCACTACGTCATAAAAGACGAAAAAAAGACCCGTGTCTCCCAGTTTTGCCCAAAGTCATGCACTTTTTTTATGGGCCCCCAAAGATTTAAGGCCTTCGGTGTCATTTTTGCAAAAAAGTGATCTTATTGTTAGGCTCATATCTTGCAAACCGTTTGGAATTTTGATTTACACTCTGAGGGAAAGTTGTAGTTCTTGTCCTAAAGAATAAAAATTGTCAATTGTCATCTTCACGGTCGAAATCGCAAAAAACTTAAAAAAATTGATTTTTAACTTTTTTCCCCTGCTCAGGTCCATAGGTAGCAAACCGTTCAAGATTCAAATAAACAATCAACTACAAGAAAGATATGAGGCTGACAAAATGATCACTTTTTTTTGCAAAAATGACATCGAGGCTCCAAATCTTTGGGGCGCTAAAAAATAGTCCATGTTTTTGGGCAATATTGGGAGACTCGGGTCTTTTTTTGGTTTTTCTATCACGTGGTGGTGTCCGTATATGGTTATATTTGCGGGAATTAAAAAATTAGACACAGTGAAATTAAACAATATTCGGGAAATTTTCCACTTATATTATTATAAACAAAACTTTCATGTAGTAGAATATTATAAACAAATATATTTAAGATTTATTAAAAGTACAATGGCCTGGAACATAAAACAGAGCCTGTATATGTAACATTGTGAACATGCTGTATCAGAATCTTACTAAATGCTCTGGTTTTTAACTTTACTCTTTAACCTTGTGCTACCACATTTAGGTATTAAGTAATCCTTGTGACATTTAGCTCATTTACTCTAATGTCACATGATTATATTTCGTATCCCTGATTGCTGCTGATAGGAGTAATCTTGTTTGTCCTCATTCTGACACATTGGCACATACGAATATAAAGAAAAATGTCGTTAACCTTGGGTTAAAGTTATCTACTGTCAACACTGTAAAGATAAAACAAATATGGCGCACATACAAAAAAAGACAAACAAACTCGTGTGAAAGCCTCCACAGGACATTAACTCGAAACGAAAAAGGAACATGTTGTTTAAAGAGCACATCATCATATGGCACGTGATGCACGCTGATACCTAATCCCCAGCTAAGACAGGTATTTTGAAAAATTCTAAGATGCTAAGCATATAACGACTGACACCATATGTGATAGTGTGTTGGGTTTATTTGGAATATATAGACAAAGGAAGGGATGCCACGTCAGTTTATTATTTTCCGAAATGTTTGCCCTGATAATTTCATAGTTTCGGTTAAAGGTTTGTTTGTCTTTGAGTGAAAATAACGTTTTTAGAAACACAAATTGATTTTTCGTGGAACGATTTTGGTCGAAATTAAACTTTGGAAAATGTAAATATATTCGTAATCAATACAAATTCAAAACTTTAACTACACTCTGAAAAATCTGCCCTGTTTGTTGCTTGAATACAAATATAACGTATGTCTAGCTTGTTGCAAACATAGTATACTTGCATCCAAACACATTGTGTTTGCCATTCAATATAACATGCTTGAGACGCAACGATTAATTGGTTGTAATATCTGCTTTCGTGGCCCGAATGTGGCTTTGTTTGTTGAAAACTGGAAAAAAAATCTTAACAGACAACAAAGAAACAACAAGGCAGCATATCTTCAAATCATGAAAACAACAATTGCAAACATATACATGTTTCCTGAAATATGTTGCTGGGCCATTTATTTTTCAGCTTGTAGAAATATATATATTGTAACGAAGCGTCGTTACATGGTTATTTTTCTTATAATCTTAGCATGAATTGAATTTTGTTACGCTATTTTTATTATTATGAATATTATAATGTTATGAATATTATTATATTATCCCAACCAGGAGGGAGATGTAACGAAGTGTCGTTACATGTTTATTTATCTTATATTATTAACATGAATTGAATTTTATTACTTTATTTTATTATGCATATTATTGAAGTAATTAGGTTAAATTGTACTACCAAGAAATTGCTAGAAATGTTATACCTAAGAAAACCGTCACAGCAATCCTTTGTGCTCTGTCACAAGTTATCACCGCATACTTCTTTATCCATTGCCTCTCTCTCTCCCACCGTTCCAATTCTCTACACTTGCACTTCTTACTAATACTGCTCGAACACTCTCTTTCACTCACCACTACTGTTTACATACTCTACACTACCAGTACTCAACTCAACTCTCCCACCGTTCCAATACTCTACACTTTCACTTCTTACTAATACTGCTCGAAAACTCTCTTTAACACTCATCACTACCACTGCTCTGATACTGTCCTCTAGCCACTACTACTGCTGCAATACTCTACACTACGACTTCTCACTACCACTGGCCGATCATTATATAGGATGGATAGTCTTCATTATTCATTTAGTTGGGCTGGAAATGTCGACTGGTGTGGACAGTTACGGCAAGTATGTAACAGCTTCGGTAACAGCCACACCTTCGCAAAAAGGTCCAACTCCAACGTACTGGTGCAGAGAGATTCTACTGGTTCTAGCGGCCATAGTTCTCAGGCAGGGTAGTGCACAGGGAAACTACTGGTTTACACAGCCATAGTTCCCAGGCAATGTAGAGTAGAGCACAGGAAACTACTGGTTTACACAGCCATAGTTTCCAGGCGTGTTAGGAGATACTAACACACTAAACCCATCACAATTGCCACAAGAATAGTATCCTTGACTCTCAGGGAGACTGGGCAGGGAGTCTACGCTGGGTACGGAAGGTTAACGGTTGGACGACGGAAAATCGCGGTTACTGGTATACGGTTGCTGTGGCGGGAATTTTGATTTCGATACTTGTAAAGACATGTGATTTATTGTATACGCTGGAGTTACTGAACAATAAAGAAAATAAAATATATACAAAACTACAAGGACCCTATTTATCCTGGACTCGGCTGAACTATCCTGGCAACGATCTTATAATATATAGGCTTCTATATAAAGTCTGTTTCTTCGGAATTCTAATGTGTGAGAACTTCACACTAAAAGCCGGCCAGTTTTGATGGTGGCTATTTCCACTAAATCACCAGTTACGTAGTCGGTAATTCAGTCCTCTACTGTCGATTTTGTTCGAATATCACCTACAATGTAATTAGATACCCGACACTAGTTTCATAAGTAACCCAAGGTAGTTCAGAGGCGGGACAATTCCACTTTTCTGTACCATGGTACCATGGCCAGCTGAAAAAAGAATCATCTTATTTACAACACATAATTCAGGAAAGTACACTCAGTGGCATGACTACATTCGTACTCCGTGACAAGTCCATCATCATGTGTCACCTCATTGTGCCTGAATTGGTACTATTGGTAAGTTATTCCAGCAACAAGAGCAGTAGGTCATTTTCTCCATGTTCTCTTTTAATCTTACATACTGGTTTGCGTTTATGACCTCCAATTCCAGTTAATTCCTCGAACGATCGACTTATAACTTGACACAACCGACTCTGGTGGTAAAATAACTTAGCGCACCCTGAAAAATTTGTATTATTATTTTCTTTTTTGGATGCAAATATAATGTGTTTGTAGTTCGCCACAATAACTAATACAATAACTAATAGGTTATAATATATGTATTTGTGACCCAAATGTGTCTTTGTTTGACGGAAACGGCTGAAAACAAAAACGTGGCATGTAATAAAGAAACAAAAAGCTGCAAATCTTCAATTCACGAAAACAATGTTTGCGAAGATGTTCATGGTTCCCGCAATATGTTGCTGAGGTCGATATTTTTCAGCGTGGCCCCTTTGGCGTATTTTGTATGACAAGTTCTTTGCTTGCACGTATGGTACTGTCAACAGTTCATGAAATATTCCACAGTGGCAGAAGAGAAAGCAAACAGAGGTAGGCTCTCCTCTCCTCAACATTCATTCCACATAGTTTTAAAACGCGGGCGATTTGTTTGCATTTATTACAGTATATAATAAAATGTATATCGATTCGTATAACTGCACTTTAGGGATTTGAAATTTGTTAACACTATCTTTACATTACCGTACCTTATGAGAAATGCTACAACTGTAAACAGAATTTGGTGATTATTTGATTTTGCTTTCGAACCAAGGAAGTTTGTTACAGAATTTTGAATCTCCTAACTTATTTTCCGTGTTTATTTTAAGATTCCTAAAACTTTTATCAGACCCCCCTGTTTATTAACACTTTGAAATTTATATATCGCATAAGGCCTTGTATATTTTGAATAAAACAAAAACAAAAGTTAAAACGAAGAACATATTAAAGTGACATTTTGTGGCAATGATCCGCAGCTAATGGTCTGTGTTAAGCATCACAATTTTATTAAATATAACTTCAATTTTAACAACTTTTGTAATCTCTCTTTTCATAACAGCATCAAATATATTTTCCTCTCCCCTCTACTCTTTATTTGTAATATAACATATGTGAATATGTGTCAGCTTTGTGTTGAACTAAATTTGTATGTTTCCTTAAAAGTTTATGCTCTCGTTTAAGAAATAAAAGCAAAATCTGTAAAAATTTTGCAACATGATGGCTGGTATGTAGAGGTATGTGCCGAAACAAATATCTCCGCAATTTAATGCTGTAATGAGATTTAATGTATTGATTTGGAATGTGTTTTAAAAAAATAGAAAATAAATATTTAAGTCTGCAATTTCCGAAAGGAATTGGATTTGAGTTTACAAAATTAAATTGTTGAACGTGATTGTTTTAATACAATTGGCTGTAACATCAGGAAAACTGCAAATATCTGTTCACATTTGTTAATGCAAGTTCCAAACGTTGTATGTTCACACACTTGTAAAAACACTCAAGGCTGTACAATAAGTGGTTTCAAAGTGTTACTCATTTTACTCGTTATTCACAAGAATTCTTTGAAACACTAGGAAGTTCGACTACGAAAATTGGGTGACAATTTTTCAAAGTGCCATTTGTAAAGGGTGTCTCAGAAATAATCAAATTTTTCATTTTAAAATAAAAAAAATCACAGGCGGTGTCAAGGGACAGCCGGTTGGGACGAAGTTCCCTTCGCTCTATATTATGTAGCAGTTAGTTCAAAAACGTCAAGGCGCCCATTGAAAAATATGATAATTTAAATGGACCTTTAAGAAAAGATACTTTTTGTAAAATGATATACTTTTTCTAAGATCACTTTTTTTATAGAATGAATTTTTTTTTAAACAAAGGTATATTTTTAGGTAAGTTTTATAAGAATATGTATTATATACATATTCCCGAAAAGGTAATTTTTGAAGGAGGGGTATTTCTTTTATTAAAAGCTAATTTTTTTTTAAGAAAAGTTACTATTTTTAAGAAGAAATGCTTTCTGTAAGAAAAAGCCATAAGAGTATGCATTTTTGTTTACAAAGAAGTAGTTTTTTAAGAAAAAGTACGTTTTAAAGAAGTATCACTCTTTTTTAGAAAAGGTTGTTTTTTTAAGAAAATGTACTTAATTTCAGAAAGGCCACTTATCTCAGGAAATGAAAAGAAAGGTATTGTTTTATTTTTAAGAAAAGGTATTTTTAAGAAATTTATTTTTTAAGAAAATGTATTTTTTAAGAGAAGGTATTTTTGCAGAAAAGGTTTTTTTAAGAAATGGGATTTTTTTTTAGAATTGGTTTTTTTTTCAAGAATACGTACATTTTTAAGAGTAGGTACTTATCGCAATAAAAGTTATTTTGGGGATGATTTTTTTTTTCATTTTATTAATCAAGCTCAAGACCATCTATATATCAATAAATAGAGGTATAGTTTTTTAAAAAAGAACATGTTTTTAAAATGCATCCTAATGATTCCTGGCAAACCGTATAGCTATTTCAGATCTAGCTACAGATCTAGATCGTCTTGAGCTTGACTAATAAAATGAAAAAGTACCGAATAAATACAAAAAATCATCCCTGATGAACGTAGAGCACGACGAAACAATAGGCAATAACTATTGCGTATAAACATTGTGTTGTCTTTTAGACAACAACAAAAATCATTTCTAATGGGGACCGATGGTCCTCTGGGGATGGAAAGAAGATGTTTGCATATGTCTTCTTGCGTATTTTGCTTCCGATATTTTTCAAACACTTGCACAGTGGAAAATTTTCAATTCAAATGAGTTTTCGTTTGGATTTAGTTTGACGAATTTTTCAAAAGCAGCATTCCAAACAACCGCTGATGAATATCTGTGGCTAGATGTCAAATAGGTATACGGTTTGCCATGAATCATGAGGATGCATTTGTAAAAGTTATTTTTCCCCAAAAATGGTAAAACAGGTAGTTTTTTTAAGACTTTTGTAAGAAAATTTACTTTTTTAAAAAAAAGGAACTTATTTTAATAAAAATTATTGTTTTTTATGAAAAGGTACTTTTTGTTAGAAAATTAACTTTTTTTAATCAAAGGTATTTATTTCATTGAGATAAGGTGTTTTTTAAGAAAAGGTACTTTGTTTAAGAAAAATCACTTATTTCAGAAGATGTTATTTTTTAAACTTCTTTCACATTTGCTTTTCTAAATTTACTTTTTATTGGGTTCAAAACTACAGTATATAGTCAATATTGGCTAGAGATTCTACCTAGAAAGCTTCCCATTATACAAGAAATTTCCTAACATATGCGAGACATCTAATATATTTCTTTCTCTATGATCCATGCCGTTGGTCTAGACACAAACCATGCCAAAAGTAAACAATATAGTTGACAATAATGGGTTGTAGCATAATAGTGTTAAAATTTGAACAATATGGTAGGGCCAACCCAAATAGAACGAGACAACTACAATTAGAATTGTGCGTTCTATAAATATAACTTTCAAAAACTTCGGCAACAGTGCGTGTAAGTAGGAAAGTAATGTGTAAGTAGCGACAAACAGTCACGCTGCACAATAAAACAAATATCTTCGGTTAGTGACTTGTGTGAATACACACCGCAGTGGCTTAACGGGCTAGACGCTGCTGAAGATGATGCTTCACAAACATAGAAACGATCGTCCAGCGAATGTGAGTTCGAATCCCACCCGCGGCATTTACATTTTATTCACTAACGGGAGAAAACATGATCTCTTAGCCTTAAAGGAAATTACAACTTTAAATATAACGAGTATCTAGGATAACTAAATTCAAACATTGTTTAATTTTTTTCATTTAGCCCTCATCCCGCAACGTGCGATAAGGAACTTCGTTCGAATACGATTATTTTAATACTGCGTGTGCAAGAACTTTTTAGTTGGCAATACAATTTTAAGTATTTTACAAATGTATCAATTTACGTCTATGACAGTCTACACTCTACGTCTATTACATTATTACAGGCTAAAAATTTGTATTCCGGGGGCAATTTTATTCTTCGACTTTGTGTGCAGTTAACATTTTATTAATTTATTTAGAGAAACTAATGGAGGGAAGAAAAGGAAACTTAATGCTATTTAAAATGTAATGCAAGTTCAAGCCGAAGTTGCACAGCAATCTTATGAAATTTGAAGAAAGTTTTCTTGTTACACATAGAATAGTAAAACTATTCGAAGTATCAGTTTTGTCTTTTGGTTAGTTTTTTGATGAAGTTTACAAAGAAATTTGAGTTCGTAGGTAATTTTGAAATTTAAACATAATAAAGCAAATTTACGGCAATATTGTTTAACTGTGGGTAAAAGACAATATTTCCACATTGCGACAACTGGTGTTATTATAGATGCAATAGCTGTTTAATTGAAAACTAATGGGTGTAATACACCGATTTATTTCACTCTATCAATTGACTTGAATTATTTTATCACAATAGCTAAATGATGCAATCGATACAGATCAAGTATTGGGATTTACAGGATTTGGAGCATTAATGGTAACTGGATGTAAAGCATTAATGGCTTTTGCGTAACACCTACTAAACGTTTGCTGATATGTTGTCTGATGTTATCTCTGTCGTTTCGACATTTCCATAAAATTGGTTTTGTTTTATTTTGTTATGTTATGTACGTGACAATGCTTGTGTACTTATCTCATAATCTCCGAGAACATTAAAAAGGATTTAAAACAATTCTAAACTAATTCCATTTAATGTGTTAACACTTGAAGCTTAAGAAGGATTTTTAAAGATGTAGTTGTGTGACATTTTGTAATGCTTTGTGATTTAATTCCGCTTAATTTTCACACAAAATATTCTCATTGATTTTGTAATTCAAATGTAATTCGTAATTTAAATATGTGACAAAAAAGTTAAACAGTTTCCTTGGAAGCACTAGCTAAAGCTACTTCAGTTTTTAAACAGTAAATAAGTCATTGCTCTACAGATGTTATAGTGTAATAATTTCAGTGTCGTTCACTCAGACTCGCCATCATAAAAATTGTCATTATCGAGAATCTATAAATTGAGAATTTTAAACAGTTTCCAAAAAAAGATCTACGGAAAAACCAACATCCAAGTGTATAGCCTATTAAATTCACATCTACCTCAGTTACCTAACACAATTGATTATTTTTAACCATTTTGTGTGAGAGGTTTTCAAATCCTATTAAAGAAAAAATACACCAAACAAGGTTTACGCTATAAAGTGATTTCTTCTGCATGACCCGTTTTGCGTTACAGCTGACTAATTGTTAAACCTAAATCACAATCTCGCTAAAACCAATCGTAAAAACCTACCAAATTTTTTTACACTTTGTATTTTTTTTATAAAGGCTGTCTCAGTAAAATTTCACTTTTATAGTTTAGTATAGTTTTTTTTTGTGTCAGTGGCAACTCTGAAATTTGGCAGTTGCACACGTATGAATATTCTGATTATAAAAAGGAATATATATACGAAAAAACAACACGTTATAATTTTGAAAAATTATTACAAAAATTTGGAAAGATATGCAGCGACAGCACTTAAACTTCGAAGAATTTCCAGTCGAGAAAGTACACCTAATGTGGCAACCATTTGAAGAGTGGTCAACAAATTTGAATAAGCTGAGTCGGTTATGGACAGTAACCCTCCTGTGCGTCAACGTACCGGCCAGTCTCTTGAAAACATTGCTGCTATAAACAAGAGTGTCAGCGAAAACCCGAAAACATCAATCCGGCATCGTGCTCAACAAATTCAAATGTCACGAAGCACTACGCAGCGAATTTTGACAAAAGACCCCCTCCACCTTCTTACGTACAAAATTCAGCTTACTCAGGAGCTCAAACCAGCAGACCACGGAAAGCGCCAGCAATTCGTTTAATGGGTAATGGAGCAAAGTGAAGTTAATGCAAATTTTTCAAACAAAGTCATCTTTTCCGATTAAGCGCATTTCCATCGGTGTGGCCTCGGGAATACACAAAATTGTCGAATTTGAGGCTCGGAAAATCCTCATGATCCTCATGGAATTTGGATTTTGGTCAGGCGGCGTGATTGTGTTTTACTTTTTTGAAGATGAGGTCGAAATTGCAGTGAATGTGAACGGCATTTGTTACAGTAACATGACAACGGAGTTCTGGTGGCCTCAACTGGACGTCATAGATCTGGACGACATGTGGTTTCAAGAAGACGACACCACCAGCCACGCCGCGCACGAAACAATCGATTTATTGCAGCAATGATTACCAGAACTAATTATCTCAAGAAAGTCTGATGTCAACTGGCCACCAAGATCATGCGATTTAATGCCGTCCCGTTTCTTTCATTGGGGTTTTGAGAAATCTCGGGTTTATGCGAAGAAACCAGAAATAAATCCTGACCTCAAATCTGAGATCCAACGCAACATCGGTGATATACAGCCACATCTCTGTGAGAAAGCCATGGAAAATTTCATGAAAAGAGTAATGACCTGTCATCAGTGCCATGGGAGCCAATTTACGGATATTTTATTCCATACTTAATCGGATCATATCTTCTTTACAATCCCATAAAAGAAATCATAACTATCTCAAGAAATACCTGCTTTTATTTTAGAATTAAATCTGCTTGCTTACTGAGATACCCTTTATTTCTAAATTCTTTAACCAAAGGTTCTACATTGCGATTAAGGATCAAAGCAAGAGTAAAGTTTTTGAAAAAATCTGACATGTTTTATCTGTTGATTTACCTAAACCGTTTTTTACACAGATAATTGCAGTATTTGCAAAACTGCAAACTGAAAATTTTTCTCTCGAAAACTCCCAATTGTTTTACTTTCGCTTGCGATATAACCAAGATTCGGAGCCATATGGCAAGGCAGGTAAAATGAGTCTGATATAGCTGGACGTTTGTCCGTGCAGAGAGTGCTTTGTTTCTGAACTGCTTGCTGAGCCCAAAATAGCATCCATTTGTAAGCACAATTCTCCTATTTATCTCCAGGCTGACGTTGTTGTCCTTATTCACGGCGGATCCAAGGTAGACAAATTCATCTACCACTTCAAAATTAAATCGGTTGTCAACGTTCAAGTGCGGACCAAGTCGAGAGGTTTCTCTAGTCGTTGACACCATCAATTTTGTCTTGCCCTCATTGACAGCAAAACCCCCACATTCGCTGATTCTTTTTCGATTCTTGAAAATAATCCAGTAACCACTCGCAAATTTTGCCCAATGATGTCTTAGTCGTCAGCATACGCCAGTAACATATGGCTTTTCGTGTTGATGGGCTTGTTCGTATTTACTGCAGCTTTTTTCAGTATTATTTACTGCAGCTTTTTTCAGTGAGTCGCCGCCTAGTTACCTTTACTTTCTTCGAAAATTATATTTGTATTTTGAATTTTAAACATCAGCTTTGAAATACATACAATTATAGCGAGGTAACCGAATTGAAAATGAATTCGGTTCTACCTACAGGATTCATGGCAAATTGTCGGCAAATTCGGTCGTTGCAACCGACTTCAGGCTAAATTCGGTGATCGAATTGATGCAAAATTCTATAGTTACAACCGAATTGATGCCAAATTCGGGAGTTGCAACTGTATAGATGCAAAGTTCGGATACTCCAACCGAATTTGATACCAATTTCGGTTGTCGCATCCGAATTAATTAAAAATTCGTATGTTCCAACCAAAAGTTTAGAAAATTTAGTTGACAGAACGAATATAATTGAAGATTCAGTTGTCATAACCAAATCAATTATGAAGCGAGGTTGCTTCAACCGAATTTCGGTAGTGGGGACTAAGTTTGGCCGTGACTTCGGTTGTGGCAACCGCATTTCGGTAGCAACAACCGAATTTACGTTTGTTACAACCTCTTTTCAATCCATTAGTTCTCTCGGTGTAGTGTATATGCCACAGTTTTTCCTGCTAGGACAGATATTTCCTGTCCATCGCTGTTATGTTGGCCTTATAAATCTCGAATATTTCTGTGAGTTGGTTAGTGGCACGGGATTTGTATTGTGTTCTAACATTCCAAGCTCCTATCTTTTAATCGTGGTTGATATATTAATCGTCAGCAAATAAGGGGTGTGATGGCTCTCCTCCTCAATATTTGCATTGCCATTAAGCCTACTGCATACAATGAGTCTGCTAGGTCTTTTTTTTGTTCTCCCCTGCGCTCCATCCACATTCTAAGGCAAATAGATAAATGTATGCTTGCACTTTTTGGGTACCTGCAAAAATTACCAAATTCCCGCAGGGGTCGCATTAGCAAACGCGTGGTAACTCTTAGTTCACGCAGCCACTCTTTATCAGAGTGTCCACGCTTAAGTCACCACAACGCGACAAGATCGTTACCTCTGGTGGAGGAACTTAGGTCTCATGGAGACATTAAGGCCAATTTAAAAAGCCTCTCTAAAACTGTTAAAAATTACGGACTGTAAATAAATGTGGAAAGACAAAGATAATGACATACTACTCTAACAGTTGATGGTTTGTTGATGTAAGACGTGAAATCAGTCAGCTTTTTGGGATACAAGATTTTCAACGATTCCGAATCGACTAGTCTAATATAATTTATAATGTAGGCCTCTGGCAAAGCACAATCATTGATATGAAAATATGTGGAAAAATGGAACCCGCAAAGGCATAACAGGTCCGGAAGACAGCAAAATCACAGTAAATCCCATGTACTTTATTAACCTTTTATTCGTACATTGTATTGCTATATTTTGTTAATATATATATATATATATATATATATTGTGTATAATTTTTTTATATATTTATATTCTGTTTACATAAGATAATTATTTCAAGACGTATTTTTTCCATAACAAGTTAAACACATTGTGAATTGTTTCCATTGATGTGAAAATAAAATTTAGCAGCTTTCTGTGTGATTATAAATTATTTCTGTAAATTCTAACAGCATTAACTTTCTTTCAAATTATTTCTTTAAATTTTAAAAGTATTAAATTTCTGGCCTTGCTTTTTCTTTGCATTTGACAAACATTGTAAGCCATACAAGGAGCGTCAAGTGGCAATTTAGCAGAGAGTAAAGGCAAATAAAGATATGACAATATGAGAAAGCATTAAAAAATACATGAGACAGTCGCCTTTGAGGCAAATGCGAATGTCAGCTAAAACAACATCGAAACAGTGACAGGAAGCAAAATCACATCTGCAAACAATACCACATTCATAAAACTTAAAGCCAAAGAAAATTTATTTCTTTTGGATGTTTGTGTCATGAAAAAGAAATGCAAACATATGAATACTTTGTTGGCTTTGAGTTCTGTCAGGGCCGTGACAATGAATGTGTCCTTTAACTGTGTTTGACGCATGTTAATTTTTCTTTGTATGTTTCATGTAATTCTGGAGGGGAAGACCGACTTATTTTTGACATTTCTTTTCGCTGGAATTGGAATATGCGTCGCAAATGGTCCACCTACAAGACTAACCTAAAGTGAATATATTGGATTTGTTCAGTTTGGTAATTTTCGCGTCTATTGGTATATGGTGAAAGATAAAACCATAAATCGATCCACTCTACTGGAAGTATATGTGCACATGTAACAAATTTGATACAGAAAAGTTAGCATTTCCTCATTTTTAACCCATTTTGTCGCACACTAAATAATTTTTTGCAAATTTCTGACGAAAGTCTAAATCATAGCTAAAAGTATTTTCAGAAGTTTAATTAATTTAGAATTATATTTTAAATTTTCTGACACGAAGATGGAGTGGACTTAGTTTTTCATTAGCCAAAACTAGCAATCATATAAAATGTGACAACTATACGGCCCACAGTTCATGGAAATGAAGACCAAACATTGTAGTCACCGATTGATGATTTTCTTGTTAACAAAAGAAAAATAATCTTCAATGTACAATTATTTTAATTCTTCGGGGATGAGTTTTGCCAGGAATCATAGGAATACATTTGCAAAACTCCTACTTGAAATCTATATTTCTATTAATAGAGATAGAATAGAATAACCTCGAGCTTGAATAAAAAATTAAAAAGTACCAATAAAAAGGCAGAATAACTAAAAATCATCCCCGATGAATTTGAATAACGTGGAGCAAGACGAAACTGCAAGCAATTGTTATTGCATGTAAAAAATTGTGTTGTCTTTTAGGCCACAACAAAACACATGTCTAATGAGAACCGATGGTTCTCTGGAGATGGAAAGAAATGTCTGCAAATGTTTTTTTGAGTGTTTGGCTTGCAATATTTTTCGACCACTTACATAATAGTGAATTCTCAATTCAAATGAGATTTCGTTTGCATTTAGTTTGATGCATTTTCAATAGCATCATTCCAAACAACCGCTGATGAAGATCTGTGGCTAGATCTGAAATAGCTATACGGTTTGCCGGGAATCATAGGAATACATTTGAACAACTCCTTTTTGAAATCAATGTCTCTATTAATTGAGATATAGAATGACTAAAAAATAAAAAAAAACATTAAAAAGTACAATTATATTAATAATTTTTGAAAATTTTTCTATTATGTTACAAAACGAATTATGTGGCCAAAATAATTGTTTTATTTCATCACCATGTAAAAGGGGAAGTTGATGTCAACGAAACATATGTAAACAAGTACATAAATTAAAGTCGGGTGAACCGACTTAAACATACCCTCACCCTAAGACATCCATTGCGTCCGAGTACTGATAACGTACTGATAGGGTGAACGAATGAGCGTAGAAAATGTGACCATATTCAATAGCAGATTGGCATTGCGCTACCTATTATTTAATACCCAACTTAGTTAGGATCCCAAGTGGTTTTGGGGAATTTTTGTGACTACCAAGCAATTGTCCGCCCAGTTTTTATAGGGGAGGTACGAAAATTGCCATGGCGAAGATATTAGTTTTCTATTACACGGAAGGTTTTGCCAAAATATTGTTGAGTACCAAATTTTGTACTAATTTTATACCTACTGGAGACATCGAGTCGCCGAAACGGAAATACGCCCAATTTTTGTATGAGAGTTACGAAAGTGGGCGTGGCACAGTAGTCAATTATTTGTTGTGCAGTAGTTTTGTGAAGGTGGAAGTCGCCCCTTCGTTTCCACCATTCTTATACATTCGGTAGGTAACGCTATCTGTTGACATCAAGAGTACGACATCTGTTGGGTTCAAGGGCAACGTCAGAACAACGCCGCCATCCGGAGGACAATAGCAACAACTCTAAGTTATCTACAACTGGCCATCAACTGATGCTAAATCTTACGATCACACTTGTGATCCCTAACATCTGCTACCAGCACTGAGTGTATAAAAGGCGGATCAACTGAGTACACGGGGCGCTTCGGTCTGCAGATGTTGAAGACCCAACATAGCTGTAGTAGTGTATTAGACACCCTAGTTTAAACGTATTTAGTGTAGTTAGTAATCCCTAGCTAGTGCACCATCAGAGCAACAACGCCATCTGGAAAACAATAGCAACAACACGAAGTTGACGACAGCTGGCCATCAGCTAAAATTTACGATCACAGCCATCAGCTGATATTAAATCTTGCAATCATAGCTGTGATGCCTAACATCTTCTATCAGCGCTAAGTGTATAAAATGCGGATCAACTTAATACACGGGGCGATTCGGCCTGAAGACGTGGAAGAGCCGACATAGCTGTACACCCTAGTTCAAACGTAGATAGTGTAGTAATCCCTAGATAGTGTCCTCCCCAAGTTAAAGCCAGGGATTTCCTGCCTGTGGGGTCTTGAAGTTGGTACCCGCCTGCTCCTGTTTTGTTTTTTGTTCCGCTGGTTCAAGCCAGAGATTCCCTGCCTGTGGAGTCTTGAACATGGTACCAGTTTGTTCCCGTGTTGTCTTTGTTCCCATGGTGCTATCCAGAGTTTGCCTGCCTATAGAGTCTCGACCTTGTTGCCCACCTCTGCTGCTGGTTCAAGCCAGAGATTCCTTGCCTGTGGGGTCTTGAACTTGGTACCTGTCTGGTCCCGCCTTGCTTTTATTCCACCGGTTCAAGCCAGAGATTCCTTGCCTGTGGGGTCTTGAACTTGTTACCCGTCCATTCCCGTGTTGTCTTTGTTCCCCTGGTACAAGGCAGAGATTCCCTGCCTGTGGAGTCTTGAAAATGGTACCTGTCTGTTCCCGTGTTGTCTTTGTTCCCCTGGTGCAAGGCAGAGATTCCCTTCCTATGGGATCTCGACCTTGCTGCCTACCTATCCCTCTAGTTCATTCCTAAGATTCCCCGCCTGTGGGGACTTGAACTTAGTACCCGCCTGTTCTCGTGTTGTCATTGTTCCCATGATGCAAGCCAAAGATTTTCTGCAAAATATTGAATAGTAACGAATTTCATTAAGATCGGTTGTGGTTTACGAGAGTTATAGTGTAAATGAACCTGTCATCCGCCCAACTTTTTATGGGAGGTACCAGAATGGGTGTGGAAAAACCTCTCATTCTCCATAGGTGAGTGGCATTTAAATAAATATTGTCTATAACAAAATTTGATAAAGATTGGTCTGGCTTTGAGGGACTTGTCGTGCCGAAAAACCAGGCTGTCGAACAAATTTTGTATTTAAGGCACCAAAATGGGTGTGTCAAAATCACCATTGTCTTTATCGGTTATCGGAGTTTGATGACGTAAAACCGTTTATCTAATTGCATTAAGGTCGGAAGTGTTTCATGCGATTTATCTGATTAGCAATCCGTAGGAATACCAATCCTTTGTATGGAAGGTACCATAATGGGTTTGGCAATCTCTACCATTTTCTTCAGTTAATTAGATATTAAGAGATTATTAACCAATGCCGAAGTTGAAGCTAATTACATCTACCAGAAAAAAGTTTTAGAAGAAATATGATTTAGTAGCAAATGTGTCGTTTTGTATGGGAGGTACCAGAATGGGTGTGGTAAAAAGGCCCATTTCGATTTTCAATTCCAAACTAAGTTTGGATAAACAATACTAGCTGATAAAATTTCATTGTGATCGCCGATAAAGATTTACGGCAGTTATGGTGTTGACCACTCAGACAGACAGACGGGCAGGGCTCAATCGTCTTATAAAGTTCTAAACTAATTTCGTCCATAGATATTAAGCGTCTAATAATACTGTTTACCGTCTACCGTCTCATCCTGTGGGTGAGGTGATAAAAATGGTCTTTCGAAGTAGTTAATCACAACGGAAAGACGTGGATAAAATGGGTTAAATAACGCGTCTGTTTGATTTTACGAATTTATTTATATAATGAATTACTAAAGCCCTGTGCCATTCAGGTTCGTTATTAACAAATTCAAATTATTCATATAAAAAACGCAAATGTCCTTGCTCATATACATAGTTGAGCTCTGTTGAAATTTTAACTTTTCATATTTTCGCTTCAAGGCAGTTTTCTCAGGTACACATTTGGCATGGCATTCCCATTCGTTGTTTTATAGCAGCAAATGTGTATGAAAAAGAAACCAACATAAGTAAAAGCAGTGTTGTTCCCATCAACGCAAGTACTATCAGAGTATAGTATTAAGTAGAAATAAATTAACGTCTAATTAAAAAGTTTTAAATGCAACCTTCGACCTCTTTGAGGTTGCAATGTTATCCTTTTTAATAATTTCTCCGACGGCGGGTCAGAGAAATGCAGAAATTAATTGTCAGGTATGTTAACAAAGTTAGGTATGTTAAAAAGGTTAGGAAAATGACTAAAGTTAGTGTGTCTTAAATAAGACTGTCAAATACAAACCTGTGGATTTGTCAATATTGCAGAAGCTTCAGAGATTTGCATCAAAAATCTTATATAACTTACGTTCTTACCACATAAGATGCATCACATCACATTCACTTCATTTCTAAATTTTCTAAATACATAAATCCTGCTAGTGGTCACTTGAGTTGAGAACGCACTTGGAATTACTTATGTAGTTACTTACTTATTCAGACTCGAAGATAAAATATTTCGCCAACAAGTTCTATCTTTTGCCTTATCTCTCCAGTTGGCAATACCAAGTGTACGCAAGGATTCGTTAATCTGATCCTTCCTTCTTGGTCTTCCTATTTTTCGTCTTCCTTCGAGTTCGGTTTCGAAAACCCTTTGTGCTGGTTCGTCTTCATCCATTCGACTGACATGGCCTAGCCAGCGCAATCGCGTTATTTTGATGCGCTTAACTATGCCAATGTCGGGGTACAGCTCATACAGCCCATAATTCATGCGTCGCCGGTACCCGCCGTTGTGCAGTATAGGGCCATAGATTTTTCGGCGTATTTTTCTCTCGAAGACTCCTACAGATATTTCGTCTGCTTGCGATAAGACCCTGGATTCTGCGCCATCAAGCAAGACAGGTTATATAAGAGTCTGGTATAGTTGGACTTTTGTTACTCGAGAGAGGGCTTTATCTGCAAAGTGCTTGTTGACATTATTGTTTTTATTTACGGCAGATAAGGGGTATATTTAAATTCGTAAACCACCTCGAAATTATAACGGTTATCAACGTTCACCCTTTGGTCTAATAGCGTGGAGGCCGTGCTCGCTGAAACTATTAATTTTTACTTGTCCTCATTTACTTTCAGACCCGCTTTTACTGACTCCTTCTCAATTCTCGAAAACACTGCAGTAACCTCTCTAATTGTGCGCCCAATTATATCTGAAATTATATCTGCTGATGGTTTTATTCACGTTGACTGCAGTTTCCTAATAATGCTGTCTATTAAAATATTAAAGAGATCGCACGACAGGGTGTCGCCTTGTCTGTGGCCTCACTTAGTTTCGAAATGTTCGGTAAGATCCTTACCAACTTTCACTGAGCTTTGCAGGAATACCAAGCTCAGACATTACTTCGCAGAGTTGCTCCCATATCGGGCTATGAAGGCCGCCTTAAAATCGATAAATAGATGATAGCTGTCGATTTGTTTTTCGTGGGTCTTCTCGAGAATTTGGCGTAGCGTGAAAATCTGGTCAGTTGTCGATTTTCCAGGCCTAAAGACACACTGGTCTAGCTCAGTCAGGCCAGCAATAATTGGTTTTCGTCTTTCGTACATAATACTTGAGAGAACCTTATATGCTGTGGATAAAAGGCTTATTCCACGGTCGTTTGCACAGAGACCCGGGTCGCCTTTTTTAAATATGGGCCATAGGACACTGAGACTCCAATCGCCGCGCATCTATTCATCTACCCAAATTTTGTTAACGAGCTGATGCATGAACGTTATCAGATCATCGTCGCCAGATCGGCATCTATCGGCTCCTGCGGCTTTGGTGCTCTTAATCCGGGCTATATCTGTTCTGACCTTTTCTTGGTTAGGAGGGGAGTAATCGACGTTGTCGTCCAAATTACGATCGATTGTCTCATCGTCATTGGATATCTCAGGTACCCGTAGCGCGGAGAAATGATCTCTCCACATTCCCAACATGCTCTGCACATCTGCGTTGAGATTTCCGTCCTTGTGTTTACAGAAGGGAGGCCTGAACAATGTCCATTAGTTCCATTTTTGACTTTTTGGTAGAATTGTCGGGCTTGGTTCTTCCTTCTGAATGTCTCAATTTTCTCACTCTCGCGCTTTCTGCACTACCGTTTCTTGCGCCAAAAGAGATGGTTTTCCTCCTTTCTTTTTTCCGTATGCCGCTCAGTTTCCAGCTCTCGTAGCAATTGACTAAAGCCTTGCCATGCGCCCAGCGTTCTTTTCATCATTTGCAATACGACACTCCTAACCGTACCATGGTTTGTTGCAAAGCGGTTTTTCAAAACCAAGTACGGTTGTTGCGGCAGTTTTTATAGAGTCGGAATTGGGTTTGCACTGCGGTTCAGGATCGTCATCGGGAGGGGTTGGGTTTTGTGCCAAAAGGTGCGAGTGCTTCATTGAGTCTAGCTTTCTCTGCGTCTGGTTTCGTGCGATTTTCGCTTTACTTATTGTTGTGCAGACTTTTGTTGCTACCAAGTAGTGATCATAATCGATGATAGCTCCTCTGATCACTCGTACGTTCATTATACTGGATGAGTGCTTTCCATCAATTACCACGAGATCAATTTGGTTCTTCGTTCTTTGATCAGCGGATACCAAAGTAGCGTTGTGGGTGTCTTTACGCTGGAATGTTGTACCACTAATGACCATGATTTTGCCGCGGCAAAGTCAATCAGTCTCATACCGTTGTCGGAACTGTCAGCATGTAGACTGAAATTGCCAACAGTTGGATGAAACACATTCTTTCAGCCTACTTTAGCATTAAAATCACCTGGTACAATCCTTATGTCATGGCCAGGGCAGCGGTCAGACATGTACTCTAGGACCTCATGGAATATGTCTTTGGAATCACCATCTTTCTCTTCGGTCAGGGTATGCTCACATATTAGGAAAATATAAAGATATTTCGCCTTTATGCGGATTGCGGCTATACATTCACTCACAGGATTTAACCTAGAGGCTAAATGTTGCAGTTTTTGGCAAATCTGCAACTAAATTAATTTTTATTCTCTTGGCAACTGTAGTATATATCGCAGTTTCTTTATCTTGTGCAGCCATGTTCTGTCCAACGCATTTCCTGGATTGCGGTAATGTCAGCCTAATAACTTTCGAGGACATCTGCCAATTGGATGCTTGCACCGGATCTATATAGAGTTCTTATATTGCACGTGCATATCTGTAAATCGTGATCCTTACACCGTTTGCGGCGGTCGTCAACAAATAAGTGTTGTTTACGATTTCTTGTTAGTTCTTGTATATTCACTGCCATTATGAACGGTGGCCGCAGGCAAACCCAGTCCACCTGGTTTTTGCATTTTACCTACTGCCAGGATATTTGATTTCAGTCGCACATTATGGATCAAACGCTGACCAGGATGTTATATGTCGAACCTGGATTTCTATCCGCCGTTGGCCTATATGTTTGGCTCGTCTGCCTTCCAAGGACAAAAGGATATGCCCGATTGCTTGGTGAGCTTCAGTGACATCAGTCACCTACTAAACCTGTCACCTATCAGTGATCGCATAATCAATCAGGCTGCTAATTTTTTTCGCTTTCTCACTTTAGCTAGCTAACGGAGGTTTTCGAAAAGTCATTGCCCAAGACATACTGCGCGGAAGGTGTTGAGCTGCTTGGACTGCCTAAAGAAGGAATCCCAAGTGAATGGCTATCAAAAACTTTCTAAAACTTGTTAATTTTAGTTGATGTATGTTATGAAAAAAATTAATAAACAAACGTTGTATAGAAATCATTATTTCATTCTGTTTGGCAATAACGTCTTAGGTTAATTACAAATAGTTGGAACTGTTCAAATGCTTAGACCATTGATGGTAGACACCGCGGAACATCATGTTCCGTTCCCAGAGTTGAGCCTGCAATTTAATCTCCTGTGGTAAATATTCTCTCAAGCTAGATGTTCGTTGATGCTGGTATCCCTATATGTGGCTGAAAAAGAATGGTAAATTAGTCAGCACCCCCAGGAAACTTCAACGAACATTCACTTTAGTTCCCTGAGTAGCTCAGTTGATGCGATCCCCAGAGCCGAAATATTCTCGAAACCACCATAAATTATATCAAGATTTAGTTTGAGCGGTTAACTCTTCCAGTTTTTTCGTGAGTTGTTTTGACGTTTTAGTAGTGTTCGTGTGCCTCGGAGATGTATGTGAAATAGCTACGTAAAGGGTTTTTGAACAGAGACGCTACAAAAGTAAATCGATAGGGGCAGCAAACGACGCCATATTTTTTCCCGCTCTTTGACATTTCTCTTCAGTAAGGTTTGCCATTTCATCATGGAAAGATATACAAGCCAACAACGAGTCGAAATTATTAAAATTTACTACCGAAATTTGGAGTCAGTGGCCTCAACTTTAAGAGCGGAATTCATCGGAAAGTCATCTTCAGCGATGAGGCTCATTTGTGGCTGAATGGCTTCGTCAATACGCAAAATATGCATTATTGATCAGACAGCAATCCACGCGTAATCCATGAGTCATCATAGCATCCCGAAAAAATTACGGTTTGGTACGGTTTATGGGCCGGCGGCGTCATTGGGCCGTACTTCATCCGTAATGATCAAGATCGGCACATTACTGTGAATGCGAATCGCTACCATTCAATGATAACCAAATATTTTTGGCCCCAATTGGATAATATGGACTTGGAGGACATGTGGTTCCAACAGGATGGCGCCACAAGCCACACAGCGAATGCCACAATCAATTTATTGGAAAACAAGTTTGGTGAACGTGTTATCTCACGAAATGGCCCAGTCGATTGGCCACCTCGGTCGCGTGATTTGACGCCGTTAGATTATTTTCTGTGGGGCTACGTCAAGTCTATGGTCTACGCCAACAAGCCAGCGATGATTGATGAACTGCGTACGAATATCGAACGTGAAATTGCAGCAGTATCGGCCGATTTATGCTTGAAAACCGTCGAAAATTGGGTTCAGCGTCTGGACTTCTGCAAGCGTGCCCGTGGTGGCCATGCAAAAGAAATCGAGTTCCATACATAATGGCATCGAACGTACTTTCACAGGAATGAAGAATTTCATTGGTATCTAAAACCGGATTTGTTTTATTTAAAAAAACTTTTGTAGCGCTCTTATTAAAAAACTCGTTATTAATAGGATTTAATAGGAGTCTTAGGATAACGGACTTCTTGTGGTCAAAAATTTGAGATATGGACCTGGACGATACGTGGCTCCATCAGGGAAGTGCGACTTGCTACACAGTCAACGACACAATGCCTTTTTTGCGCGAGAAATTCAATGGCCGTTTTATCTCACGTCGTGGTGATGTTAATTGGTCGCAACGATCATGTGATTTGTCACCGTTGGACTTCTGTCTTTGGGGATATTTAAAAGAAAAGTGTACGCCAATAAGCCAAAAACAATTCAAGAGCTAAAGGATGAGATAATTCGGTACATTAACGACATTGAACCTCAGCCATGTCTCGGAGCCATTGCAAATATGGACCATCGGATAGAGGTATGCCACTAAAGCCGTGGCGAGCATTTTGTCTATATTTTGTGTCACTCATAATTGTCACAGATCCATCTATCATCATGAAAAATATTAAGTCAATTCTCTGAAAGCTTTTTGTTGTATTTACAATGAACATAATGCGTTTTGATTGGACCACCCTTTATCATATATATATATATTATATATATATATATATATATATATTATATATATTTTGTGGTGAAGTTTCTTTTAAAGGGTCAACTTATCAAAATGTTATGACTACCGCCTTTCAAATACTACAGTGATCTGATTTCCTTTGTGCTAGGTCTATACCTGGCCTTTAAATCCATGTACTTCCCGTCCAGCTTATCTGGAAACTTCCTCTCAAAATATTGATGTGGGTGTCAAATAGTCTGCCTCAAACGTTGATGCCTAAAATCATTTCGCGGCCTTTACAATTGCGAGTATTTTATAAGGTAAAGTGTCGACTTTGTCACGATTGTTTTGCTCAAACTAGTCCAATACCTTCATTGGATTCAAGATATCAAGAGAATCTATTGAACTTTATAGGAACATTTTCAGGGCCGCAACACATTTTAAGGAAATTTCGAATATACAAATTCGACTTTCCAAATGCCATCAAATGGCTCCAGATTCGCAACAATATTTGTGCAAAATTCTAATAAATAAATTAGTTTTCCCCGGTAAAATACTGACTTGTGGGCAGCTGGGAAATATGCGTGGTCGTGCGCAGATATGAGCCCATAGTTTACTCTACAAAATATAAATAATGGGACTGGGGTGAACTTGTCACTAACAGCTTCGTAATTTTTTGGTTTCTTTATCAAAACCAACAAATTTTAACGCATTCATTTTCACGACTAAATCCGATGCAGTAATGACAGTGGCTATTAAATATTATTAGTAGACATTGTTATTTTTTTTGATTGTTGACATCTATAGGCGCGGGTAGGGACTTAACTCACAAAGTGAACTCATCCAAGCACAGTTGGTCCGACTGCGATCACACATATTTTTTCGCGTTAAACTCCTCCGAAACAGCTTGACCCATTTGTATGAAATTTTGTGTGTCTATTTTTCATACCCCGAAATGATAAGGGTGTCCCACCCCCATATAGAACACAGATTTGTCCGACTGCGAAACACAAATTGTCAGACTGCGAAAAAAACACACCGATGTAGCGGCAGCGAATAGTTTTCTTGTGTGGATGCGGAGCACTCTCAGAGCAAAGCGAATAATGACGTAGTTATACGTATATAAAAATGAGATAGCAAGAGAGCAACGAAATTTGTGTGAACTTGTGTAGCGTATGTACGAACATAACAATGTATATATGTACATGCGTCTGTTGCTTTGCATTTTCTTTGTTTTTTTGTGGGAATAAAACAAAAAGTATTAGGCAAGAAAATAATGACACATGTGCTAGAACTGGTCTTTAAATAATTTTAAGTATTAATATTATATATAATAATAACGTAAAATAAAACGTCATCATATGACTGATTGCTGTTTTTTATTTTCCAATGTAACATTTACTAATGTGTTCATAGAAATCGAACAGATACCGTGTAAAAAAAATGTGTTAACAAATTGCCCGTGAGTTCGAACATTCATTGGATTTTTTTTCTAAGATCAAGAACTGCTCACAAAACTGCACTTGTAGAAAACTGTCAAAATACTTAAATGTTTTCCTTTAAATTAGATATATCATTTTAAACCAATGCGGCTCTCGAGCGGGAATCATATCGCACCCATTCCAACTTTTCGAGTTCAGCAAAAAAAATATATGTCGATTGTGAAAAAATTCCCAAATGACAGCAACATTGGTATGAGACGTGCTTTATGCTGTTTCTATTATAATATTCAGTGTCGGAAATCCTCCTTGAATTCCCTTACTGAAACGTAAAAATAGAGAAAAAAAATATATGTCGATTGTGAAAAAATTCCCAAATGACAGCAACATTGGTATGAGACGTGCTCTATGCTGTTTCTATTATAATATTCAGTGTCGGAAATCCTCCTTGAATTCCCTTACTGAAACGTATAAATTATAAAATAGAAGACTGTGGGAATATCACATAAACATTTTATGTTTTATTAGCTTGCAAGTTCTGCTCTCTTGCTGTCGGGATGTTGCTTGTACTTCGAAAAGGATTTAAGTGCTTAGAAATTCGTAAAGCATAAGCGCATATTTCTGCTGGCAGTTGCGGTGAGTTCTATGTTTAGCTTTAAGAAAATTGCTCTAAAAGCAATTATATAATGTAGCATTGTTTTTCTTACGCCATGCATAACTTGTTGCTGTGGAGCAATGTGGTGTGAGAGAATAAATGAATGAATAATTATATTAATTACCCTGAGTGAGCACATTAATGTTTTATTTAAAGCGAAGGATAATAAGGCTTCCTATTATTACATAACTAAAAATTACTTATATAATAAAAAAGGAGTATTTTAAATAAAAATAATTTTCTAAATTTATTCAAGCTCAAGACCTTTTAGAAAATTATAAAATTATAAAACTCCCGCAATGGAAATGATGAAGGTTAATTAAAAATATATTTTTCTACGTTTACGGTTTGATTTTTTTTATACAGTTGATTAACATATTCATCAAAATTTCCATAAGTTAACAGAAATGTTGATGTGATTAAATTCACAATTTCAGTTTGTGATAGTACTGATGGATGCAATTGAATTTTTCTCAAGTCCGACGTATCAGTTAGGTAATGCAACATGGCTATTTTTGGGTAGTACACTATTTTTATGTTGTTAAAAAATGTCCAAATAACAATGGTACAAACGTCAAAACATGGGTATTAGAGACCCGATTCCGGGAACATCATACACCTACTGTGTTTTGGCATAAAGAAAAAATTAATTTTTTTGGTCAATGTGGGGCTTATACGACTTGTCGGGATGATCATAATTAGGAAAATTTATTTCCAAAATTTTGCCGAGCATTTTTTTCCACAAGGGTCTGTTAAATTCTTGATCAAGGATAATTTACCCATTTTTTCTAGAATTTCTCAATGTATTTCGTGAACTCGCTTTTTTTTTATATACATATTTTTAATTATTATCATGTAAAACACAAAATAGAGTAATTTATTAGAAAATACAAATAGTAAGAAAATGATTTGAAGGGTTTTATTTTTTGTATTCTGTGACATATCCCGCATGCTGATTAGGGTGGACCTTGTGTCGATATTTTGGTAGATGAGGGCTCTATTCCGTGCCTTTTTGAAAAAAAATGACAATGCCGAAAAAAAAAATTAAAAAAAAAAACATTAGGGGTTGCGCACGAGCCGAGAAAAAGGTCCACTTTGCCAAAATTAGGGGGGAAATTGCCATAGGTCATCAGGGGTCACCCGTAGGGGGGAAGAATGTATGGCCGACCCCCATTAACTTTTTGCCGCCAACATTTTCCCCCAAGACACCCACCCCCTATCTCCTCCCCTTAGGGGGGTCACCATACAAAAATGGAGGTTGCTCAGTATTTTCGAAAAACACCATAGGTCATCAAGGGTCACCCCTAGGGGGGCAAAATATATGACCGACCCCCATTATCTTTTCATCCGCAACATCTTTTCCGAACAAACTTACCCCCTATCTCCACTCCTTGAGGGACTCCCCATACAAAAATACTGAAAATCTATGTATTTACAGTTGCACAATATAGAGATTTTTTTGATTTTTTTACAGAAATTCCACCAATATTCAAGAGTGGTCATTGTTTGGAAAGTCTTGAAAAATTTGAAACGCACACGTGCTGAATCAGGTACGTAGGCACCCTTAGCAGATGCCCCCATTCATCAGTACCTGGCAGTAAAATATTGCAAAATACGTAGTAGTTATAAATAGCTGTTCATTCATCGATTGTTGTCATTCAACAAGTGCCGACGACCGCGAAAAGTAAATTGATTTTTCTCCCGTTTTTTAAAAGTTAAGATGACAACACGACTTAGATCGCGCGACGATATTTTTTTGATTGGTTATCCAAACCGTCGAAGAAGCAAGTGCTAAGAATGCATTTCTTCAACATTCGCAAACGAAACATGTCGAAGAATAATAGTCCGGTTATAGTCGCGGACGCAGTGATGATTTTTTGGCGCCAAGCAGCTATTCCGACGAAAGCCAGAGGAGATGTTACAAGAAAAATAGCTGCGCTGCACGATGAGTGGGATGCTTTAAGAAAGTCATCTCACAGAAAGACTGAGTCCACTAGAGAAAAAGAGAATACGTTTTCTGATAGCTTGGATAATCTTTTCGACATCGCACACGCCAACGCCCTTGAGAAAATGACAAATACCGAAGACATTGAGTTTCTGCTAAAGCAAAGAGAAGATGGCCGGCCAGGAACTATGGGAGGTGTGGACGCTACTGATACTCGAACGAGGAAAAGAAAAGCTGAGCGCGAAGAACAAGAAGAGTTGCGACGCAAACGTGCAACGGAATCTAGTAGAGATCGGTTCGCTAAAGGCGGTAAGCTATTTCGCGCTTTGTGTGTTCGTCCAATGTTTATATTCAAATGAAATTCGTTCAATTGCAGTGGTTAAATTTTCAAGCAGTGATTCAAGCGATGATAATGGGAGACAGGACGAAAACTTCCCGGCAGAAGCTGGCCCGTCAAATGTTGGTGACAGAAGAGGTTACAAACAATGTTTCACTGAACGAGTCCTATTAGCTTTGGACAAGTGCAAAGTGACTGACCGAGACGCGGTCGGCATTATGATAGCGGCGGCAGAAGCATTTGGACGCGATCCTCAACAATACACAATAAACCGTACGTCGCTTCGGAGATATCGGCGTTCAAATCGAGAGAACATGCTGAGTTATGTGAAAGACAATCCAGAAGTAAGATCGCATAGATTTATTTGCTCTCATTCAGAATTCTTATTCTTCAACGCGTTTCATTCATCTCCAGCTTGTCGCAGCTAAATCCTTCGTAGTCCATTGGGATGGCAAAATGCTTTTGGATTTTGTGGGTACAAAGAAGGTGGACCGTCTACCGGTAATTGTCTCGTACGGAGAAAAAGAACAACTTCTTGGAGTTCCCAAAGTAGAAGATGGGAAAGGAAAAGGCCGCAGAATAGCACATGCCGTTTATCAACTGTTGGCATCTTGGCATATGACACATCGAATACAAGGACTTTCTTTCGACACGACATCAACGAACAGTGGCCCATTCTCCGGAGCCGCAGTTGCTCTTGAGCGGCTGTTGGAGAGAGAAATCTTATATTTACCTTGCAGACACCACGTATACGAACTGGTGCTAAGGGAAGTTTTTGAGACAAAAATGGGAAAGACCAGTGCACCAGGCGTTCCTTGCCTTGACCGTTTCAAACAGGAATGGGACGCTGTAAAGGTTAAACCATTCCATTCTGGCTTGATAGACGATCAAGTCGTCAGAAAAATTCCTGTGGCAATGCAAGTCGGCATAAAGAAGTTTTGCTTAGATCAATTGAAGGAGAAACACCCTCGCGATGACTACAAAGAAATGCTACAATTAATTCTTTTGTTTCTGGGTGAAAAACTTGAGAATTACCATTTCCGACCTCCAGGACCCGTTTCCCATGCTCGAAGGATGGCAAAAGCCATTTACAGCCTCAAGATGTTTTTGTTTCGGAGAACTTTTCACTTATCTGTATGTGAATTGAATGGTATTCGACACGTTTGTATTTTTGTGGTGCGACTTTACGTCAAGGCATGGTTTGGTTCTTCTCGAGCAGCTGAGGCGCCGAATCAAGATTGGAAGTTTTTGAAGGACATCGTCGAGTACAAGTCCGTTGACCAGGATTTATCTCGGGTAATGATAAAGAAATTTATCGGTCACCTATGGTATCTCGCCGATGAGCACATAGCCCTTGCCTTTTTCGATGACAAGGTTTCAAATGAGTTGAAGGCCAAAATGGCCCAAGCATTGCTAGAAAATGAGAATGACGAAGGTGAAGAAGATGAAGAAGACGAAAGAGGTGAAGAAGATGAAGAAGACGAAGAAGGTGAAGAAGATGAAGAAGACGAAGAAGGTGAAGAAGATGAAGAAGACGACCCGGTTCCCCCAGCTCCTCGCGTCGTAATCAAAAGCACCAGCGTTAAAAAAATCGAGGTGAAATTCAAAGATGTGAATGAGGAATTCTTGGCTAAAGACTTGAGCAACTTCGTCTCTCATAATACCAAAAATTTATTTGTACGATTTGGAATATCGCAAGATTTCATTCTTGCAAATCCAGCAACCTGGAAATCTCGCGCAGACTATCAAGAAGGTCGTAGAATTGTAAATAACTTGCGCGTTGTGAACGACACTGCCGAAAGAGGAGTAAAAATGATACAAGATTATAATAGAATACTGTGTCAAGGCGAAGAAGAGAAACAGTATTTACTACATGTTATCGATTCTTACCGCAAGAAATACCCATCAGCGAACAAAAATATGTTAATTTGACTATATTATATTAAGAGTGCTTAGTAGTACTACTCAATTACAGCTTCTTTTATTTTTGTATGGGGAGTCCCTCAAGGAGTGGAGATAGAGGGTAAGTTTGTTCGGAAAAGATGTTGGGGATGAAAAGTTAATGGGGGTCGGTCATATATTTTGCCCCCCTAGGGGTGACCCTTGATGACCTATGGTGTTTTTCGAAAATACTGAGCAACCTCCATTTTTGTATGGTGACGCCCCTAAGGGGAGGAGATAGGGGGTGGGTGTCTTGGGGGAAAATGTTGGCGGTAAAAAGTTAATGGGGGTCGGCCATACATTCTTCCCCCCTACGGGTGACCCCTGATGACCTATGGCAATTTCCCCCCTAATTTTGGCAAAGTGGACCTTTTTCTCGGCTCGTGCGCAACCCCTAATGTTTTTTTTTTAATTTTTTTTTTCGGCATTGTCATTTTTTTTCAAAAAGGCACGGAATAGAGCCCTCATCTACCAAAATATCGCAAAAATGTCATTTCAAGGTCCACCTTAATGCTGATCTTAGTTACTGGTTGCAGTGCACTCACTATGGAATGTAATGATATAAGAAAAATGCTTGCTGTACTGAGATTTAAGTCGCATCTGGGACTTTGGTTGGCTAAGTTGTTGAAAAGGCTGCAAGACAGCACGTTGTCGAGCACACTTAGGCTAAAGAAGTCCATTGTGATACCTGCAGTTTCCTCTATAGCAACTATATACCAGTCGTCCAGCCAATTTGCCCTTTCAATAGATTTGTCTATAAGAATATCCTGTAGGGCACGGTGCTAACTAGCTGTGTTCCGAATATCCTGCCAGAGCACGACAATCCAACCGAAGGTGTTTCGTCGTTTTCTCGTCCTCTTTCATGCAGCATCTACAGAGAGTGGAGTTTCTATGTCCCAATCTGAGGGCGTGTTTTTCTACAAGACAATGTCCCGTAAGTGTTCCTATCATTGTGGATAACCTGTCTCTCGGCAAGTTAAGTAGTTGCCTAGTCCTCTTCCTGTCCACCTGTGGCCAGAGACCCCTGGCTTGTTTGCAAGTTGAAGTAAGTCTCCACTTGTCCCTGAGCATATTATCGGCCCACTGCCTGATCTGCAAACGGCAGGTAGAGATAGGTATACTAACACATTCTTTTGCCGAAAGAACCTGTGCCGTAGTGCCCTGTCTAGCTAGCGCATCCGCTACGCAATTGCCTGGAACGTCGCTGTGCCCCGGTACCCACAGGAGCCTGATGCCAAAATAAAAAAAGTGCGGAGTGGCATTCTTTCACCGTCAGGGACGTAGCAAAGGGATTTTACGGCAGCCTGGCTGTTTGTGTAGATACATAGTCTCCGGAGGGTTGTGACACTACTTTTCAGTAGTTCAGCAACCTTCAGTATGGCGGTAATTTCTGCCTGAAATACACTACACTGATCAGGCAGATTGAAGGAGATATTTATATATAGGTCCGGTGAATGCACCCCATAGCTGGACCCCATTAACTGACGGCAGTTCAAATGCGGGTATTTTATATTTCGGAGAGGACAAGAAAAGCTCGGTTTTAAGTGGGTTAAGTGATAGTCCGTTGTTAGCGGTACAATTCGGAATCAGACTAAGTACGAATGCTAAGTAAATTGAGGTTTCTACCCGTACAGATGATAGCAATATCATCGGCATAGGCAAATACCTGGCATTCGGCCCTGTCCAATTCAAGAAGCAGTTCATTGACAGAAGTTAACCATAATAGTGGAGGCAGAACTCCCCCCTGCCGTGTCCCCCTGTTAACGTTCTTAGCAATTGTAACACCACCCTATTCAGGTGTGACGGATCTATCCACCAGAAGCTTCCCAATGAGGCGTGTCACTAAGCCGTCGACTCCTACAGTCTGTAACAACCTAAGAATCGCCGAAAGTTGAATGTTATTGAAGGCTCCCTCGATGTCCAGGAAGGTCCCTAGAGCGAAGACCCTATTCTCAAGAGAGTTCTCTATTATGCTGACTATAGAGTGGACAGCCATCTCAGTTGACCTGCCCTTGATATAGGCATGCTGGGAACTCGATAGTAGATTCTGTGGAAGATTACGTCTAACGTGAATGTTCAGTAACCTTTCAAATGTCTTAAGAACAATGGATGGTAGACTGATTGGTCTAAAGTCCTTTGGTTTGACATGAGACCACTTTGGTTTGCTTCCAACTGCTAGGAATGACTCCCAGCATAAGGCAGCCCCTGAAGATTGCCTGCAACCAACTACAAGATAAGATATAGTGCCTCCTGTAGTTGCGTGGGAATTATCCCGTCAGGTGCGGCTGATTTATAGAACTTAAAGCATGTAAGGGGCCACATCAGATTTTTTCTGCTCACTAATGAGCGAACTATTTCTAAGCTAGATGAGATTCCGCCTAGCTCTTATGGCTGATGATCAGCATTCCTGTCACCGTTGAGAGAGCGGGTATCCAGGAGATTTTAGTAGTTCTATATTTTTTTATATAAGGATTTCGTATAGCTGGCCGCGATACGACCCTAATATATTATTTCTCCAAAAAAAAAAATTGTATAAAACGAAGTTCCTTTCGCTATATATTATATACTTGTTAGGCGCCTAGGTGCCCGTTGAAAAATACGATAATTTAAATGGAATTTTAAGAAAATATACTTTTTGTAAACTGACAAACTTTTTTTAAGATTTTTTTTGAATGGTCCTTTTACAAGAATAGGTAAATTTTTAAGTGTACTTGCTTATCTCAAGAAAAGTTATTTTGTTTCACACAAAATGCACTCTTTAAAGAAAATGTAGTTTCTTACGAAAAGGCAATTTGTTGTAAGAAAATGCTTGCAAACATGCAAGCATTGTTTTCAAGAATTGAAGATCTGCTGCCTACTTTTTTTTGCTATCTGTCTGATTTGGTTTGCAGCAGTTTTCAACAACCATAGCCATATTTGGGTCACAAAAACTTATAACACATATGTTTTATATCTTTGGCAATCTACAAAGACGTTATATTTGCATCCAAACAACAAAAAAGGACATATATTTCAGCGTACCTCTATAACAATAAATACAAATAAATAAATTTTTTACCCCATTAGATCAAATGTAGAAATAGGGGAGAGCTTCTCACATTTAGTGAGTTCTGCGCTTTCTTCTTTTACAGCCACCAATTGGGGCCGAATGACTTTTTGAGAAGGTTTTTCATGGTTAAGTATACGATAGTATCGCCGTCACTAAGTGGGAGGACGGACAGTCGTAGAAGAAAATTATAAGACAGACAGATCAGGGTTTGAATACACGTACTCGTGTACAAGAGGTGCGCACACTAAGAATTAAATGCATAAAATCGATCGAAGTAATTTTAACAACAATTTATAAAAACCTATACATGTAGGCGCAACAATTAAATGATTTATACTTAGAGTAGGTGCTCATCCTCGTATACCTAAAATATAAATATGTATTTTATATAATCTTATATTCCTCATTTTGACAATGGGGCTGTCAAAATTATATGGTTCTGACTACAGGCCAACCAATCAACATTGTGGGTGTTTGTAAATCATATGTAAGCATTGACTAAAAATGCCAGTTCGATATTCCAGCATAATTTAACCAAAAAAGAAACGACCACTGACTGATAAACCGACAGTGAATGGGCAACTGTTCACGAGCGGCTTAAACTGACAGTGGACTGTTTACTTCCGCAATATTGTACCCTTGCCACAATATTTTTTTTTGTATTTGAAACTTCTTGAACTTTGGAGAAAATGTAAAAGATCGCAATATTTTATTATATATTTGAGATTTTGTTTATATCGAAGGAGGACTGAATGGGCTAACTACTATAATTACAGTCTCGATAACTGTTATAGATTTGAGGAAATGCTTTAGAATTGACAAGGTCTACCTTAAAATTGGGATATAAACAATAGTTGTGCTATTGGCCAGGATGTACTTCAATTTGAGTTATTGTCATCGTAATCTGGTGAGTGTTTATTGTCTCGAATTTCGTTAAGTTTATGGAGAGGAGAAATTAAAAATTTTAAAGAGTTTTACTTTACCAACGTCAGGCAAGTTGTTCGCATATCTGCAACCGATAAACATCTCGCTGCCACAAACTCATTTTTCAAATAACTGTGAAGTTTGATCTATTTGTAGCAGGGTCATATATTATGGTGATAAGTTCCAAAGTTTCATATTAGAGACACCCTAACTTAGGTCAATAATCCTCTCAATGATACTTAAGCTTTAGGGAAGAGATACTATATTATTTAAAAACTTCAAGGTGAGATATTTTGTATCGTAATCGCACACCCTTTCAGTAATTTTGGATAACAATGGGCATTATTCTTTATCTGTGGGAAATATATATTTTCTCCATTAATAACAGTTTTGTAACTGCTTTTTTGTTTATCTTTAAATAATCCTCAGTTTTTTTACCTCAGGAGTTAAAAAAATATATTGTTTAAATCAAGGGAATGAAAAAATATTGTGCATAAAAAGCTAGTGGAAAAAGGGTAAGGGCAAACATTAAATAGCACATTACACATCATTTTAAATTACTTTGAAAGGTTATGTACTTCAATTAAGGGCGAATGAAAACCAAAAATTGAGATGATATTTATTTCTGTTAAGGTGTGATCCTGATGTAGAATGTTTTATTACAATTCGCTTACTTCAACATCGACTTTCTCCTGGTAGTTTACGTTATGTGCATTGTATGTAGCTCACAGCCATTTTGGTACTGGATATAGCAAGTAATCCTCAGGTAAATTGAACAAATTTTAAAGTCATGATTACGTTATCCTTAAAGCAGCAGTTTCCACTACCACCTTAATTTTGTATGTATCACTATAGAGAAGTAAACGTTGAGATTATGTCGAGTAACAAATCTAATATAAACATCTTCCATTTTCTATGTATCTAGTGAATGAGGCTGCCTTCCAAGCTCCCGAATTTTATACAGGCATTCACTGTGAATATATTTATCTGCTTATAGTTTGTTTCTAAGTACATTAGTGTAGGTGGGACTCTATTGCATATGTCTATTGCATATGACATATGTACGTCAGTTGCATGCAATTATACAGAAAATCTATTCGAACTTCCAACATCATATTGTTTCCCATAACCAACATGTCGGCCCATTGTCTGTGAGTAGTACAGTAGAGCAGCAGATATAATTCATGTTTTCAGGAATAATATTTTCTGCTACTAATTGAATTTTATGCTCACACAATGCAACTTCACAAAGCTGGGAGCGAGAATTGTGTGGTTGTGGTGTGCATTTGGTATCACCCTTCGGAAAATGAATTAAACTAACGTGTGATTCAGTTGGAGGTTTGTCTCATTTACCTTTATTTGCACAGATCACACTTGACTAATATCAAACTGTCATCTTATTTTTATTCAGTATTCTTTACCAATTCACAAGGGAAAGATCTTACACTGCAACAATGTTTGCAAATTATTCAGCTGTATTACGAAAATCACCGTTCTCTGAAAAATGTTTTCGTACACTTCGAGCATCATAAAAAAATGGTTTCCCATTACATGCCATGATGGGAGTGCGGGGAGCTTCTCACAGCCAGTGAGCTGTGCGCTTTCTAGTTTTACACTCACTGATTAGGACATATCGTTTTACATTGGTTCCGAACGATATCATTTTTATGGCTAAATACTCGAAGGACTCGCCATCACTTAGACACGTGACCGTCGGCGAAAGAAATGTGAGGTGGTTAGAGCAGCGATCAAACCCACGTTCTCATGTATAATTGCCGCGCATACTAATCATTGCACCACCGACGGCCACACATCATGTGGTGGCAAATTTCTTAATAAACCAAATTGATTTATTTGGGCTGACGAGCCAGCCGAAGAGATTCTCGAACTTCCATTACATCCATACAAATCAAGTGTGTAGTGTGGTTTATAGGCTGGTTGAATCATAGGTCTGTATTTCTTTAAAAAGAGAACATAACCGGCAATGGACAGCTCTACCGCACTATTATAACGGATTTGTTATTGCCTGAAATTGAAGCCCGTGATGCCGGTGACATTTGGTTTCAGCAATACAGTGTTGGGGAACAACAGCGCACGAAACCATGGTGTTATTCAGAAATCATTTTGGCAAGCGACTAATTTTGCGTTCGGGACCCGTCGCGCCGTAGCCGCAAAAGTCTCATTACACAGCAAAAAACTATTCCGAAGCAGAAGTTTGATACACCCAAGATAACTATTCTCAGGCAGCGAAGCCGATGTTGGATCTACCCCAGATTAGCAAATTCGTCAGTCCTAGCGATGCATCGAGATGGTCGCCCACACAATATGCTGAAACATAGTTAGCCGGCCAAGCAAATGCCATACAAGAAAAGCAAACGCAGCATTCAGTTCGTGGGAAGAATATCTTCACACCTCTGAATTTTTTTCTTTGGAGTTAAGTGAAGTCAAAAGTCTTTGCTACACAGAAAAAAATATTGGCCTGAAAATTTCAATTAAAAATATAATTGAATTTTCTCAAAAAGTCAATTAAAATTTAATTGAATCAATTAAACTTTTAATCATATTTACAATTTCTTTTTTAAGTTTAGAACGAATTAAGAAAAATCAATAATTTTTTTAATTAACTTGATTATATACTTAATCAATATTTTTGAAAAAAATTCAATACATGTGGTAATCAAATTTACAAATTTTTTAATTGAAGTTTTTTTTTGACAAATTCACAAATATCTTTAATAAATATTATCATTTTCGTGATTACACCAAAATCAATTAAAAAATTAATCAAATAAACAAATTTTTTAATTGAAATTGACTTTTATTTTTTTCTGTGTAGCTACGGTTCAAAACTTGGAAGCCAACAGTACTTGCGTAACTCATGAGATACTGGTAGTAGTGCTGAAAAAGTGATCGAAAATTGGACCATCCGAATGGACAATCTACAGCGCAGTCGCGACCAACATTTGAATGCCAATGACTTTAAAATGTCCCATATTGTTTTTTCGGGTCATAATATAGATTCCGAGGCCCAATTCAATTTTAAGTTTTTGTTTAAATTAAAAAAGGTCTAAATGAATCACCCTTTTAATATAAAAATGTGACAAGGTAAATATGGACAGCTTTAATATATTTTGCATGTGTATATGTACATACTTATTACAAACAAATGTCAATAGCATTGATTCAAATTTGCGGGGCTTTCACTTCGTTTTCAAATGTAAAGAATAACATATGCCACCGTTGCCATGCTGAAGTGAAATTATAAATGATTCCTAAAAAGGGAAGTTGTGTATACAGAAAAGTGGGCCAAATGTATTGATATGGGTAGGAGTAAGAATTGTCTATGGTAGGTATTTGGTATAATGCATTGAAAACATTGTACAGTTTGCTAAACATCTTTAGACCTGTTTTCGTTTCAAACTAACAGTTATCGCTTGTGGACAATTATTGCTTATTGGCCGACGGGGTGAAGTCATAGTGTGCGCGCTCGTATCTTCTACATCAGAACGTGAGTTCAATCTCTGCTCCGACAATCTTACTTTTCTTTCAGTGGTTTTCACCTCGCTTAGCGACGGCGACACTGTCGAGTATTTCACCATGACAAAGCTGTGCAATATACCGTTCGAAACCGGTGTTAAACTGTAGGTCCTAGGGAGTGAGTGTGATCTCATTAGTTGTGATAGCCTCTTCACAGTCTGTTCCTGCAATGTAATGGGAATCGGACTAGCGTTAATATTCACTTGGTAAACTAGTAATTGCAGCAAAAAGTACAGTGCCAGATAAATAATGAATATTTGAGCTATAAATATTCGTCTTGCTCTCATGCATGGTAAGTAGTCTTTTTCTAATCTATTTTTTCACAGAAAATGATATCTAACACGAATTTTGGAACGAAGTTCCTTATCGCACATTGCGGAATGTGGGCTAAATGAAAAACGAAACAACTTTTTGTTTATCACTATTATGCACCAACCCACTATTATCAACTATATTGTTTATATTTGCTTTGGTTTGTATCTAGACTGACGGCATGGACCATAGAGAAAGAAATAAACTAGATGTGTCACATATGTTAGGAAATTTCTTGTTTAATGGGAAGTTTCTAGGTAGAGCCTGTAGCCAATACTTAGTATATATTGTAGTTTTGAACCCAATAAAAGGAAATTTAGAAAATCCAAAGTGCAAGACTGACAAAAAAAGTTTTATTTTTTGTGCAATATAAAGTAATAAAAATTTTATTTTCATAAAAAATATTATATTTTATTACAATTCCTTTTACCAATTTTATTTGAAAAAAAAGATTATTTTCTTAAAAACTACTTTTATTTAAAAAAATAACATTTTCTTAAATAAGTACCTTTTCTTAAAAAAAAGCAAATTTTCTCAAGAAGGACCTATTCGTATTCTTAAACAAAGATCCTTTTCTTAAAAAAATGACTTATCTTATCTGCTTAAGAAAAGTCCATTTCCTTACAAAAAGTACATTTTCTTTAAAAAAGTAATATTTTTTAAAATGAGTACCTTTTCTTAAAAATTTAATTATTCTTACAACAATTTGCCTTTTATTAAAAAAATCCAATGAGTGTTCGAACTCACGGGCGATGTGTAAACACCTTTTTGCTACACGGTACCTGTTCGATTTCTATGAACACATTCGTAAATGTTACATTGGAAAATAAAAAACAGCGTTCAATCATATGATGACGTTACAGTTAAATAATGTTAATACTTAAAATTATTTAAAGACCCAGTGCAAGCACATGTGTCATTATTTTCTTGCTCAATACTTTTTGTTTTATTCCCACAAAAGTCAAAGAATGCAAATCAACATACACTTGTACATACATACATACATTGTTATATTCGTACGATATAACCGAAGATCAACATAAAACACTTTTTAATATTACTCCAAATTAAAACACTTCAATCTCGGCTCGCCGATATCGGATCGCATTAATTTTTGGCCTAAACTCTTCGTCGGAACCCGCACTAGCTTTTTAATCTAAAAATTGATAAAATCGGCTATGAATTTCCGGAGAAAATCGAGTGTGAAAATTATATGAAAATCGCCCAATAATCACTTTCAATACCGACTGCCAAGCAACGAACAAACAAACGATGATTTACTCTTACAAACCTAACACTTGCGTATGTATTAAATTTATAGTTTACTGCCCTAGAGGCGCGCGTATAGATGTTAACACATCAAAAAAACCTTTTCTTTAAAGAGTACCTTTTTTCTGAAACAAAATAACTTTCCTTGAGATAACTACCTACTCTCAAAAATTTACCTATTTTTTGAAAAGACCAATTCTAAAAAAATCCATTTCTTATAAAAGCACTTTTCTTCAAAAACTACCGTCTCTTAAAAAAATACTTTCTCTTACAAAAATTAGTTTTCTTAAAAGCTCCTTCTTTAAAAAATACAATAACACCTCTTCTTTTCTTGAGATAAGTATCCTTGCTGAAAATATGTAAATTCTATTCAAAAATTAAATTGTTCGAGCGCGTGGTCTTATTTCTACTTAATTGTATTCTGCGATATTTCGCTACCCTTTGCGTAGGATCGTCAGGAAGATAAACACAACTATTAACTAGAAACGAAAAGAATTGATAAACTAAATTTTTTTCTTGTCATTTGAAAAAACGACCATAACAAAAAATTACAAAATTAAACAATTGAAGAAATTCTCTTGTCAAACAATTTAATTTTTGAATATAATACGAAAGGGAGGATAAATGATCACTTATAAGTGAATTTTCTTAAAAAATAACCTTTTCCTAAACAGAGTACCACTTCTTTAAAAAGTACATTTTCTTAAAAAAGTACTTCTTTGTAAAAAAAGCATACTCTTATGGCTTTTTCCTACAGAAAGTACTTCTGCTTAAAAATAGTACCTTTCTTTACAAACATATTTGCTTTTAATAAAACAAGTACCTCTCTTTAAAAAATGACCTATTCGGGAAAATATAATACATATTCTCACAAAAAGGACCGAAAAATATCCTTTTAAAAAAATACATTCTATAAAACAAAATTTTCTTGAAAACAGTTTATCATTTTACAAAAAAATATCTTTTCTTAAAGATACATTTAAATTATCGTATTTTGCAAAGGGCGCTTTAGGCGTGTTGGAACTAACTAACGGGTCCACCATCTAACGTTTTTTTGTGCTTTTTTTAGTGCTTATTTCGTGAATGGTAATACTTAGCTCATGTCTGATTTAACCCTGCTGTTAGATTAGGACCATTTGGTCCAAATTTTTTCTGTTTTCCCTTGTAACTTTGGAACGGTGATATATACTGACTAAATTTTTCTGCTAATGGGGTCTTTTAATAAAACAATGTTATGTGCGAAAATTAAATTTTCTAACTTTATTCAGGACTGAGAAAAATACAAAATGACGAATCTTAGGTTAGAGGACCATTTGGTCAATAGTACATTTTTTCATTACCAAGCGAATGTAAATTCATGTCAAATATTTAGAAGATGTTTTTGATATGTCAAATACTTGCTTTAGAAATTATTGAACCAAAATAGTTACAAAGGATAAGATAAAATTATTATTTTGGATGAAAATTCCAGTATGGACCAAATGGTCCCTCAACCTAAGATTCGTAAATTTTTTCATTACCAAGCGAATGTAAATTCATGTCAAATATTTAGAAGATGTTTTTGATATGTCAAATACTTGCTTTAGAAATTATTGAACCAAAATAGTTACAAAGGATAAGATAAAATTATTATTTTGGATGAAAATTCCAGTATGGACCAAATGGTCCCTCAATCTAAGATTCGTAAGTTTTTTCATTACCAAGCGAATGTAAATTCATGTCAAATATTTAGAAGATGTTTTTGATATGTTAGCGGATGTTTTTGATATGTCAAATACTTGCTTTAGAAATTTTTGAACCAAAATAGTTACAAAGAATAAGATAAAATTATTATTTTGGATGAAAATTGCAGTATGGACCAAATGGTCCCTCAATCTAAGATTCGTAAGTTTTTTCTAATCTAACAGCAGGGTTAACAGAGAATTAGTTGTATCCTTCCGCTGAACGAATATGGTTGTGTATACGCTTGAACAACGCTGGGAAATATGGGAAAAATGGGCCTGCGATCGACTTACAGATGATGCCGATTTTGGCAAAAAAAAAATCATATTTTCAGATGAAGCTCATTTTGATCTTGGCGGGTATGTAAACAAGCAAAATTGTCGCATTTGGGGCACAGAAAACCCGCACGCATACATTGAAAAGCCGATGCACCCAAAACGAGTCACTGTTTGGTGCGGATTTTGGCCCCGAGGCATAATTGGGCCATTTTTCTTCGAAAATGAGAAAGGAGTGGCCGTTACAGTCAATGGCGATCGTTATCGGGCCATGTTGAACGAATTTTTGTTCACAAAAATTGAAGAGGAGGATATTGGCAACATTTGGTTTCAACAGGACTGCGCTACGTTCCACACAGCCGAAGCTACACTCGATGTTTTACGCCGTGTTTTTGAAGATCGCATTATCAGCCGCAGAGCTGATGTCGTTTGGCCACCTCGGAGCTGCGATTTGTCACCGTTGGACTATTATTTGTGGGATTCCCTCAAAGATAAGTGTTACGCCGACAAGCCAGAGACAATTGACGCTTTAAAGGACAATATTCGTGAAGCCATTGGTGAAATACAGCTGCACACAATCGATAATGTGCTTAAAAATTGGAACGATCGTGTAGGCTACTGCATGGCCAGCCGAGGCAGCCATTCAAATAATATTGTTTTCCATTATTAACCGGAAGAATTGTACTTTTAAATTAAAAAAGAAATTTGAGAAAATATTCAGTAGTTTTGTTTTATAGCATTTTAAAAAAAAAGGTATTTGGCGGACCCTTTAGTACTTAATATATAGGGAAAGGACCTTCGTTCCCACTGGGTTTCCCCTGACACCTCTTGTGATTTTTTTAGATGCTCATGGTAGCAACTTTGTACCTGTTTTAGAGCACTCAATAATTTTAACTGTCCCATAATATGGGTTACTTACTTACTTCGCCGGTCTCGAACAACCCCGGGGGTCATGGACCTTAGAGGGACCTCTTTTTCCTTATCTCTCCTGTTGGTAATACCAAGTGTACGCAAGGATTTGTCAGTCTTATCGACTTATGTCAGAGTGAAATCTTTGCAAAATTTGTAAGTCTGTTGTTAATCCGTCAGTTGTAAGTATATTCGAAACCTAACACTACATTACAAATGGGGATGTGATGGTTCTTCAAGCCAAAGTGAATATAGACAACCTCTTTCAAAAGAATCGGAATATATTTCACATTAGTTTATGAATACATTTGTTCCGATTGAACCTAATAGACGAAGATACAAGTGGTATAATATAGCATCTTCAGTGCAATTTTGTAGACCAATTTCGATCGACTTTTGTAAGGACACACCTGCAAAGACTAAAGAAGTGGTAAATGGATTGGAAACCCAAATAAAGCCGTTGCCACCAACTTTAGTTAACAAGGGCAATGAAATAATTGAGGTAAATCATCACCTTTTTCTATTTTCTAACAATGATTGATGGGAAAATTGTTCAAACTCTAGCGAACACTTCTTCTAGTTCTGCATACACTGTTTGCAATGTGCCACCAAAACAAATTACTAATTAAAAAAGATTACAACAAGACCAGAGAATTAGAATTCATGGATGGTATTTATGGAAACGAATCTAGGTATTTCTGAAAATCTTGGATTTAAAAAGTGGTCAGCGATAACTCTATAGCCTAAGAAAATGAAGACGAAGAAACAGGCAGTGTATCAAAAGCGTTTCCCAGGAGAGCTGGGATTACACATTGATAAACCACGATAAGCTAGTGGCAACAGTAATGAAGGAAATACAGCAAGAAGATTTTTTCAAATGTTCTTACTAATTGTAATATCACTGAAGTTGGTGAAAAACTAATTCAAACGCTGCATATTATTCTACAGATATTGTCGTCAGGTATCACTATAGACGCTCAAAAATTTGGCTATTATGCACTGAAAGCTAAGTAAGAGTTTGAGCTAAGGATAGAGTAAAGGATAGTTCTTCCTCTATCCCAACTCTTGCTAAAGATGACATAACATTTACTGAACCGGTTGATAAAAGTAACGTCGCGGCTGCAAGGAACTCTTCCTTGCCGGATAGCAATCAACCACTTCCCGTGATCAATTACGAATTTTATTCCATGCCCAAGATATTTTTTCGAACACGAGGAGTTAAAAAGGTTCTTGCAAATCGCGTCGTAAATAAATCCCCGGGCCCGGATGGCATATATGCACTGGTCTTGAGTAGGTGCTCTTAGACGCTGGCACGTTAACTGCGTAACCTTTTCAACATTGCATACCGTGAGGGAGTCTTGCCGGAGCGTTGTAAGGTTTCTAATGTCCAGCCAATCCCTAAAAAGATGATGCAAGTAACACTGCTAATTACCGCCCATTCGCAATTTGTTCAGCGCTCTCCAAGGTTATGGAGAGCTTGGTTAACCACCATTTTGTGAAATATTTTGCGTCCAATGACCTTCTTAATGATCGGCAGTATAGCATCCGTAGAATGAGATCTACTGGAGACCTGACGGCGTTCCTTTCGGAACAATGGAGTCGATCCATCCACCGACTTGGTGAGAGTAAGGTAGTTGCTATTTTCAAGGCCTTTGACAGAGTACGGCACGATGGACCCTTGCCAAAGCTCACTGCTTTTGGTGTCGGTGATGACTTCACTCGATTTACACCGAGTTTTCTCAGAGATTGCACTATACAAGTTTATATAGATGGGGTTTCATCCGACAAGCATAAATTGGCTGCAGGTGTACCAGAAGGCTCTGTTCAATCTCCTTCTTTTTTTCTTATTTTCATTGACGATCTCTTGGACCAGACTGTGAATCCAATCTACTCTTTTGCGGATGACAATTATTCGACCGTACGCCAAGTCTTCAAGATATTGAAGTCAAACGCCGGACGATGGATGTAACACTCGACCGGATTTGGTGTCCATTATTGAGAGGTGTTGTTTGTTGTCGCATAAGCGGATTGCTGACCCAGGTTTTCGTCATTGTCTATGAATGGTGTAGATATTAATGAATCAGATGCTCTTCAGGTTCTGGACATGAATATGCAATGTGATGTTCGTTGAGCTAAACATTTATTTTAACTGTCGAAAGATGCATTCAAGTGTCTAGGCTTTTTAAACCGCGGCAAGAAATACTTCAGTCCATCCGACCTGCGAAATATCTACACCACCTACATCTGGTCAAAAATGGAATATAACTCCCATATATATGCAGGTGCTCCTAGGACATCTTTGGAGCTTCTCGGCCGTGCCTATAGGAGAGCGACGGCGTTAATAGGGGATAGTAGGGTATGCAACTCTATTGAATTTCTTGAGAATCGTCGAAATGTGGGTTGCGTGTCGCTGTTCTATCGATACTTCCACGGTGTTGGTTCCACGAACATCCCTCGACTTATGCCAGACATGAGGATATTTAATCGCGTAGGGTTTCCAGGAACTGTCATCAATTTTTTATCAAGTGGCCGGTTGACCGCACTACACACAATAGAGAAAGCTCGTTTTTCAGCAGAACAGTCCGTATGTGGAATAAACTCCCGGCTAGTGTATTTCCCACCAATTGTGACATATACAAATTCAAGGCAAATGTCAGCAGACACTACTCCATCTTTCCACCCTGCACTACCTCAATTTCCCTTCGCCAACACACTGCATTTATTACGGGCGTCCCCTGAGTTTTGGAAATATAAAAAAAATATATCATTTCCATATTTAATAAAATAAAAGACGACTTAAATATCTATATTTTAAAAGAGTGCTACACAGTAACTGGTCACACGATTTGACTCGTACCCGTAAATGTTAATTGGCATTCGGTTGACATTATCTCTGCAGAGTTGTAGGATCCCACCTCTACTTATAACAGAGCTACAGATTTTTGATATGAAAATTAAAAAAAGTTCCCACTGTGCGGCTGCTAGAAATGGATCACAAACAAAGTCGACTACCATGGATCCCAATTAAAGCACTTGTCTGAGACAGAAATCAAAGGACGTCTTATGCCCTTCATGACTATTTTATTTAAGGTTTGTATTTTAATTTGATTCAATGTTGTTTTATTTTGTTTAAATATGTAAATAAAAGGCATATGTTTCAAGGGTTAATAAAATCTTTTTGTAATAAAATACTGGAAGACCGGAATTAACTCACATTAGCAAGAATATCTACGTAGTCATTTAACTAACTAATTGAACCGATGACAATATGTTAATATCCTGCCGTTATCAGTTTTCAGTTATGGATGACACTACTTGATGAACTATTTATTACGCCTATTGACCATATTGTCAGAATTTCCAATACTGTACTTCCTGATTCGAGCTGATTCTGTCATACTATCATCTTCTGATTCTATTTTTATTGAAAGTTTGATTGCCTTTTCACGTCTATTTGTTTTGATAAAGTTTTTATTTGTTTTGCTGATGAAAGGAAAGTTTTCTCAGGAAACAGGGAATGAAATAAACATATTACATAAGTGGTTTATGTATTCTTTTGCACTGAATTCCTGATGTCTAATTTCATTTATTGATTGCCAGTTTGTTATTCGATGTTAGTTTGTAATGCTGACATCAACTCTTAATTAGGTTGTTCAACTTGTTGAAAGTTTATATTGTAAGCTGTGAACTAATACCAAATATTCAGATGTTGTGTAATTGGCTATCTTTTGTACAGCTTTGAACTGCTTGGTATTGATATGCTTTAGGAAGTTACGAAATTCTTACATCAAATGGGTTAATATTCGTTTAAATACATATATATATTATTACATAATGTAGCGTTGTATAAAATACTGAAATAATATCTCGGCCAAGTATAAAATTGCTACTGCAGCCAACATTATTTTGTTTGCAATATTGTTGTAACTTCTTAAGTTTTTATGTGTGTGTTGTATGTATGTGCAGCTGAATACTTGAGCCGATTATGTTACACCAAAGTGCCTACACTTATTCGCTGCACATATCCTCAAGATGTCTTTAGTGTTGAGTAAACACTTCTCTTCAAGAATCAACAAACAGCCATGAGTGTGCAAATATATTTACATGCCCCTTAGTCGTAATTTAACTCACTATGTAAGCGTTCACATAATGAGAATATTATGTATGGTCCAAAAAATACAGGTAGTATCAGTAGTTGTTGCTGTAATTGTAGTTGTAAAATAATCGAAATTTTGTGTTTGTTTCATGGCCCAAACTGTCAAATTCAGCACTAATGTATATGAGCAAAAATGGTAAACGAGAAAGTTCAAATATAAAATACATTGACTTTGACAGCTGGGGTCAGAAGAAAGTAAAATCAGCTAATTAAACAACACAACCCGTACTATTTCCACCATTACGACTTATAACATCATATAACACTTTACACATTCAACGAGATACAACAACAAATTTCTTTGATATACAAGTAAATTTATACAATACGACATCTTAGAACACCGCTTCGGTCGGTCATACACGATACGTAAAGTGCGGTAGACTTCCTGTAACACTCCTACGGAAATGTGGTGTCAATTGGCTGCAAGTGCTTGTCCGGAGATAGGTGAAGAGGGGATATGTCTCCAAACTGATTCCACAATGTTAAGGAACAGTGAATTGAACTGAGCGGCAGTTAGTAGGGCGGGAAACACGTAAAAAAAACCGATTGGACCCTAGAAACAAGGATTTGTGGGCACTCAGATTAAAGGAATTTACTTTACAAATTATGTCGCAATTTTCTATAAAAATAAAAGGCGATAGAATTTTTTTTTCACATTTAATCTTGTGGTAATTTAGTCAGCTATCGAATAATTTAAATAATTTGTTCGGCTTTTTTTGAGGTAACTAAGTATTGTAAAAAGAATTATCCAGTTTCAGGGAAAAATGCAAATGGTGGGGCGGCGTTCTACACAAAAGGAAGCATATGCCTGAAACGTCTATACATTAAAGGACTATAACTATTTAACTGAAACTGAGCAGGTCCTTTAAGGTGTAGTTCAAGGAAGGTTTTAAGGACTAGAACCATAGAACTGAAACTGAACAGGTCCTACTAAGGAATTATTAAACACCTCGGAGGAAAACGCCTTAAAAACCGTAACGGTTCCCCACATACTATAGTTCTACTAGAATACTAGGTTTAGTTTTCTATACAAAACATATTAAAACATACAATAAATTACTTTACTACACCATTTCCAATTGAAATTTGAAAAATATCAATTTAATTTTGAAATACATCAATTGAAATTTAAAAATTCTATTTGAAATTTGAAATACATCAATTGAAATTTAAAACACATCAATTGAAATTTGAAACACATCAATTGAAATTTGAAAGACATCAATTGGAATTTAAAATTCGTCCCTTGAAATTTAAAAATTATTAACCGATTTTATGGATTAGATTTTTAAATTTCAATCGGTGTATTTTAAATTTCAATTGATGTGTTTTAAATTTCAATTGATGTATTTTGAATTTTATTTGATTTGTTTCAAATTTCAATTAGCATATTTCAAATTTCAATTGTTGTATTCCAAATTTCAATTAATGTGTTTTAAATTGCAATTGATGTCTTTTAAATTGCAATTGATGTATGTCAAATTTCAAATAGAATTTTCAAATTTCAATTGATGCATTTCAAATTTCAATTGATGCATTTCAAATTTCAAATATAATTTTCAAATTTCAATTGACGTATTTCCAATTCCAAATAGAATTTTTAAATATCAATTAATTTCAAATTTCAATTGGAAATGTTGTAATGGTAACAAATGATTTGAAACCAATACATAAGTTTCAGTCGGGTGAACCGACTTAATCATACCCTCATACAAAGTCATCCATTCCATGGAGTTTTTTAAAAAACGCCCATACTCAAAAGTGAGCATATTCATATTGCTCTAAATATTATTGAATAGCCAAATTAGTTACGATCCTGAGTGGTTTTGAGGAATTTTTTTCCCTCCCAATATTTAAATGCGAGGTCCAAAAATGGGCATGTCAAGTTGTTGCAAAATTTTGATCAGTACCAAATATTTATAAGATCGGTTATGATTTATTGGATATATCGAGTCGGCAAACCGGAAATACGCCAAACTTTTGTATGGGAGGTACGAAGCTGGGAATGGCACAATAGTCAGTTATTAATTGCTTTTAGCTTTTAGCAACATATTCAACATAATCGGTGATTGGCGTTTGATAACGTGAAGCCTTATACCTAATTTCGCTACGGTCGGAAGTGTTTCACGCGATTTATCGGATTGACAACTCGGACGAACACCCTTTTTTGTATGGGAGGTACCAGAATGGGCGTGACAATCTCGCCCATTTCTCCAAATAAGTAGGCATTTACAAACTATTAACCGGTGTGAGAGTTGAAGCTAATCACATCTACCAGAAGAAAGTTTTGAAAGAAATATGATTTTGTGCTAAATGTGTCGATTTGTATGGGAGGTACCAGAAGGGGCGTGGTCACAACGCCCATTTTCAATTCCAAACTCAATATTGGCAAATAATAGTCAGTGACGGCAGTAAAATTTACGGCGGTAATCGTTTACGGCAGTAATCGTGTTGGCCCTCCAGCCAGCCAGACAGCCAGATAGACAATTGTCTTAAAAAGTCCCAACACCAATTTCGTCCACAGATACTAAGGGCCTAAAATGGTTCCTTCGATGCGTTACATTTTTTTCCGTATTAATTGATATATGGGTGAGGGTATGATTGGTTATAATCAGAGCGACGACAAAAAGTATTAAATAGTATAACGGTACAAACATATGGTAGAAGCACTAGTCCAGCTGATTTGAAATATTTTCTGGAGTGAGTTTTTCTCTGATATCAAAGTTTGTTTGGCTTTGTTTGTATACAACCACCGTTCTCCTACAATTGCTGTTTTTGAAATGTTTTCTTCAAAATATCAAATAAAACACACGCATTTTGTGAATGACATTGTATATATTTTCATTATTTTTCAATCGGCTGAGTTGACACAATACAGGCACTGAACAAAAACAAAATGCCTCTTGATTTTGGCTTTTTGTATTTATTGTCGTACTGCATCTACCATTATATTTCTATCATGAATAGTATAAAGAACTTATTGCACTCTTTTTCTTCTCTCATGTAGAGAGTCTGAGTAAAAGAGCATAAACGAGTCTAATTCTCTTTACCGAATATTTCAAAATAAATGCACCACTTCGGCAATGTTATTACAAAAGACAATACAAAAAGCATTAATGTTTCAAAAGGCATAATTTTTTATATTCAGTGCTAACTATTCAATACTCTTTGGCGACGACGATCTGCACATTTGTTCTCTGCCGCTATATCAATACTATGATACTTATTTTCAGGCAGAGACTGTTGTTGTAAAACAACCACGTGTGTGATGCTAACGCTGTGTGTTGTTTGCATGTGTTCACTTTGATAGATTGCCCTACCCGTGCCTACAGATGTTGACACATCAAGGAGTTGTTACATATTTTTGATGTGAAACTGCGATCACGCAGATTGTCCGACTGCGATCACACATTGTTTGCCGTTAACTGCTCCGAAACGGCTGGACCGATTTGTATGAAATTTTGTGTGCATATCGGGTAGGTCTCAGAATCGGCCAACCTCCATTTTTCATATCTCTGAATGATAACGACTGCGAAACACAGATTGTCAGACTACGAAAAAAAACACACACCGATGTAGCGGCAGCAAATGGTTGTATTATGTGGGTGCGGAACACTTTCTGAGCAAAGAGAATAATGACGTGGTTATACGAATGAATGAAAGAAATAATAAGATTACGCCAATGGTGCTTACAAATTGTACTCTCTCTGCGCTTCTTCGTCATGTTAGGCCGTATACATTAGTAAATTGTGAAATATGTATGAAGGCAAAAACTATATACTCAGAAGAAATTATTGTTTGTTAAATATAAAAAAAAAAGTTTAGAAAAAATATGATGACTCTTTTCAAAAGCTAAAATTTGTAATACATTTAAAGATATATGATTTTGTGAGAGTAAAATGTTGGGGACTTTAATGTTTTTTTGCAGGCAATTTTATTCAGGAGATATTTTATGGACAGAACTACCATTTTTTATAATATTGTCAAGAAAATGTTTAAAAAGGCAGCCGCGCCATCAAATTATCACAGTATGCAAAACAAATTTTACCTAACCTGACGTCTCAGAGAGGGTGAGAGAATTCATTCAAACATAACTGACCTTCGCAAGGCGCAATCTTATTATCTTTCGTTCATAGTGATACGTATATAAAAATAAGATAGCAAGAGAGCAACTAAAATTGTTTGAATTTGTGTAGCGTATGAACAAACATAACAATGTATGTATGTACATTAGGGTAATAACTTTTTGCATTTTTTGCATATATCAAATCTCCCCAGACAAAATCGTGTAGGGCATGGACAAATATTAAGAACTGCGTCTTTAGTTTTTCGCTCTCGCTAAAAAAGTTTACGCACCAAACGCGTTAAAGTTTTGAATCAAACAAAGTTAGAACAGTTAGTTTGTTTAGAATAAAAAATTAAATCGGTTTTGTAGTAGAATTTTAATCCTAAGTACTATTAAATGCAAATCCTTTATGTTATTGTTCAGTGGAATTGTGTGTATGCATGTATAAACTAAAAAAAAATATATTAAAGGCATTTTAGAAATCGCTGTCGGTGCGTAAGGTTTTTTTTTTACCAAATTAAACTTTCTTTTTATCATTAATACAATATTTGCCATTAGAAAAGCCCTGGGGAGAATGTTGTCTAAAAAAAGTTATCACCCGAATGTACATGCGTCTGCTGCTTTGCATTCTCTTTGTTTTTTGTGGATATAAAATAAAACGTATTGAGCAAGAAAATAATGACACATATGCTTTCACTGGTCTTTAAATAATTTAATATATTAATATTATTTTAATGTAACGTCATCATATGATTGAACGCTGTTTTTTATTATCCAATGTAACATTTACTAATGTGTGCATAGAAATCGAACAGGTACCGTGTAACAAAAAGGTGTTAACACATCGGCCGTGAGTTCGAACACTAATTGGAATTTTTTTCAATCGTCCCTTCGTCCCAAAAAATCATATTTGTGTATTTTTTATTTAATTTTATAGAAGCAAAAAAAACACAAAATTTTTTTTATTGTGTTATACAATATCCAAAGATATATGAATGTTGTTTTAAAATAAATTTTTATCGTTTTCTTCTACTATTATTATTATAATTATTTACGTATTTTTCAGAATCATCAGCGGGCTGTACACGCCCGCGGGCCGCCATTTGGGAAGCTCTGCTCTATATCATTTGACAAATGATATTATAGTTGTTTGACTTTTCATTGCACAAATTTGTTCAGTTCGATTGAGATTCGTTGCACTTGTCAATAATAAACCTGCTTAGTTAGCATTGCCATTTTTACATGAATGAATGACGCTTACAAAATATTGCATTTTCTTATCTAAATTCGCTCACGATGTTTTTCGCGTACTTCTACTATTATACGACGGTCAGCGACAAAACTATAAAAAACAAATCATTGTCGCACTTCATCGGATGAGCAACCAATGGGAATACCAAAACTGCTAATTCGTCCAGCAAAATTTATTGCTTTCTACGTTTTATAAACCAGCGGAAGCAGCGGACCCTATTTCTCTAAAAATTATAGTGCCACCTAAATAGCCGCCAATGACGTAGGCTGTCGTTCGAGGATTTCGAGCATTTTTTCCACCAAAGGAAGAAGCTGAATCTGGAGGACATGTACCTGTTGAGAAATGAGTTCTCTTCGCAATCTATCCAAGTATATCTGACACTTAGGCCGTCCACTTTATAAATGTATCAACAATACACCTTCTGCCGCGATTTCAATTTTTCTATTCCAGTTTTTATATGGAAATGATTCATTGTGAAGCGAAATTGTGCAATGAGCAATTTATGTTGATTCTAATCACTTTTAATCCATTCCAATACTTTCATTACATTGAAGATTTTTTCTGAGAAACACATTAGTTAATATAGTAGGATACAATCTGTTACGATAACAAATAAAATTCGAAAGGACAAATTATACATGTTTATAACAACTAACTGGCAATAGGACTAGAAAAATTTACTTAATTACATGGAATACTCTCAGGCAAATGGTGGTAGTAATTGTGTTTGTGTGAATAGGATGATGAAGTGTTAAGTTTTTGTTTCGATATAATTATTACCCTGGATGCGCAAATGAAGGTTGCTTCAAAACTCATTGGAGTTAAACCTGTTGCTAAATACTACTTCCGTTCTAACTACAAGAAAGGTTATTAAGTTTCGATCACGTACCAGGAAATAGTGTTTATCTCATACATTCTATTAAAATAAATCGCATTAAAATTTTCGATATTCCAGGGAAATGCTTAAGAATTCCACGACAACTTTACATTTGATGACAATTGTTATCAATTTGTAATTGACTTCAAAAAATTTGGTGGCCCTTAATATTGTTCGGACAAATAAATTGCGATGATTTGTTTTCTTTCTCTTTTCAGATTATTCTGTTTGTACCACTTGTTAAAGTTATTCACATTGAATCGAATAAATTCACACAATGTCACGTCCTTAATGGTTTTAATTAAAACATTTTCATTCAGATACACGTACTTGAAAATATATCTTTACTGCTGGTGTTCAATGTCGTATGCTAATAGGTATTTATTGGCATTTAAGCAAGTGCGATTCAATGAAGTCGTTGAATTTGTATTTGTATTCGTCTTCGTAAAGTCCTTAAAGGCAACAAAGAACCCAGCAGCAAAAAGCAGGGGACTGTACAGCCATACGAGAGGCGTTTGCGATAACTACCTAGACAATTAACTACTAAAATAACAAAAGTTTTGGAAATATAAGTGCATTTTTAATATCTATGAAGATTAGTTCACCTACATCAAATTCTTAAAATCGATATTGTTAGCTGCTGCAAAAAAACCACACAATACCTTGGTTACTGAAATATTTCATGTACACATATTTTGCAACATGTTTATGTTAACCAGTTTTAATTCTGTAAGCTTAAGACAATAAATAAATAAATAAAGCTATCCGGAATAAGACTGTCTTAATGTAAGGACGGCCTTGTCAAACCGCTCGTGGTGTTTTCAGATACACAAACCAAAAGAATAAACAAATCAAACATCTTATCGGGATTGTAGATTTATAAAAGTGTTAGTTTGTGGTCACAGTAGTAAAGATATTAGTAGAAATTTGCCTACTGCGAAGGAAACAGGTTGTTGTTTTTACATCATTAGACAAATAGTGTAGGACCTAAATCAAAAATAAATACCAAAGGTTAAAATGTTGAGAATAATTAGAAATTCAACCATTATCATGATTGCCCTTACTAAAGTTTACACAGATTTTATGTTGATGTTTCCTTCCAGTTTATGGAAACTAAGCTTGTATGCCTTTGGGTCATTTCATACTATCGATTGTATGCATTCATATACCGATACAGACACAAATACATACAAATTCTTATCATTACCATAGAAGCTTTGTACATTCGAAATAATTACCATAAAATTATGCACTGGGTATTTGTGGTGAATTAATTCTTGTTATCGGTCAGCTTGCTTTCTTCACCACAATTGTGTCCGGATTTAAGATTTTGTAGATTCGCATTACTTTGCTAATTAATATTTCCATAATTAAGTGTAGAAGTAGTATAAGACAAACAAGTTGCAAAATATATGTATTCATATGAGTGAACTGTAATAGAGTTAATCTTTTAACCAAGTACAAATTATTAGTCTTTCAACAAATTAATAAACTATCAACTTCTCTATGATCCTTCGTGTATTGTAATCTACATAGAATATCATATCGGCGCTGCTTTAGAATTCTTAAATTTTTTCTGTGACTGCAAGTAATTTATTTTGTATAAGTAGACCTTAGAAACATATTTTTTATTAAAACCAATTTTAAATCGTTTCTCCATTTTTGAAACCTTTAACTTTTTAGTATCAGTGGAATTTTTAATACTTGTAATATCTGTTACCCTTTTTGGTATTTTTCGGTATTGTCCTAAGTTAGTACTTTATAGAATTCTAGTACACTATTAATACTTTTTAGAAATTTTCAGACATATTAATTGCAGTTCAAACCTGATCTCATGTAGTAGTTGTCAGGTCATGTTCAGATAATTTTCAGGTGATATTCAACTCATTTCATTTCATATGCCGTCATTTCAATTTGATTCGATTTAATTTCATTTCACTTAATTTCATTTAATTTCGCTTCATTTAATTTTATCTCATCTCATTTCATTTGATTTAATTTCAATTCATTTCAGTTCATGGCATTTAATTTCAATTTATTTTCATTCATTTCATTTCGTTTCATATAATTTTATTTAATTTCATTTCATTTCATTTCACTTGATTTCATTTCAATTCATTTTAGTTCATGGCATTTCATTTCAGATTATTTGAATTCATTTCGTTTCATTTAATTTTATTCCATTCCATTTCATATTATTTCCTGTCATTTCATGGCATTTAATTTCAGTTTATTTCCATTAATTTCATTTTATTTCATCTCATTTCATTTCATTTCATTTCATTTCATTTCATTTCATTTCATTTCATTTCATTTCATTTCATTTCATTTCATTTCATTTCATTTCATTTCATTTCATTTCATTTCATTTCATTTCATTTCATTTTATTTCATTTCATTTCATTTCATTTCATTTCATTTCATTTCATTTCATTTCATTTCATTTCAATTCATTCCATTTCATATTATTTCCTGTCATTTCATGGCATTTAATTTCAGTTTATTTCCATTAATTTCATTTTATTTCATCTCATTTCATTTCATTTCATTTCATTTCATTTCATTTCATTTCATTTCATTTCATTTCATTTCATTTCATTTCATTTCGTTTCATTTCATTTCATTTCATTTCCTTTCCTTTCATTTCATTTCATTTCGTTTCGTTTCATTTCATTTCATTTCATTTCATTTCATTTCATTTCGTTTCATTTCATTTCATTTCATTTCATTCCATTTCATTTCATTTCATATCATTTCATTTCGTGTCGTTTCGTTACATTTCATTTCATATCATATCATTTCGTTTCATTTCTCTTCATTTAATTTCATTTCGTTTCTTTTCATTTAATTTCATTCCGTTTCATTTCATTTCATTTCGTCCGATTTCTCTTCGTTTCAGTTCATTCTATTTAATTTATAAATATAAAAACGTAACTAAATGAAAATTCCTTATAATCTATTCACAATGGCGTACATTTTGAGGGAAAGCATGGAAGATGTTGGAAATATTAAACATGCGTTCCTACCTACAACATATTCAGGGTGTTGTTCTATAAGTCGTGAATCAGTCACTTCATGTTACTTTTGTCGTTTTGGTAGTTTATGAAACGTTACCGCTGTTCCATGACTACCTGCGTTAAGTTACGTTATTTAATGGGTTGTTTATGAAACGCAGCGCAACGTTTTTGAACACTTCAGCTGTCAACACGCGACAATTCCTCCCGTTAATTGAAGAAATTTTGAAGTATTTTGTGTTTCATTGCAAATTCGTACTTGTAAATTTCGGCTGAAATGCAATCCAAGAACAGACCTCACATTTTTTTTAAAAAAATAATTCAAAATTATTCAAATATAACAAGTTAACAATAATAAAATTGTAAATGGGTAGTTCAAATAAATTATGTGTTGAAAAACTATAATAATTATATTTAAAAAAATTAAATACATCAGCTGATGTTATGACATCAGGAAGCAAGATAATCAATACATTTTAAATACGGAAAATTGAACGTGTTTTTTGAAAAGACAACTAATATAATATAGATTAGAAACTTTGTTCGACATTGCAACCCCTAAGAGCCTAGGATTTTTACACAACTTATGTGCATTTCGTTAAATATTGTTGTTATTTGCAGTATTATAAATAATAGCATTCTTAAAATCTGTTGATCTATTAAAATGGAGATATTTTTCCTAACCTCTTCCATTGTGTTCAGTTCACTCTAGATATCTTTTTCTAATCTATTTCTTTTATTGTAGTTCACAACTCTTTGTCAGTGACAGCTTTCGTAGGTGAACACAAGCGCGAAGTAAATAATAAACAACATTTTTTTACCTTTGGCGTTCGCGTTGACTTTTGCGTTTACGTTCACTTTCGGGACATTTAGAATACTACCCTAAATCTTCCATCTGTAATGTTCCAATTTTTGGGCATTGACAAGTCACATCGTTGTACCTGAATTTGTATTATAAAAAAACCTTATTTAACATGGTTATGAACTACAAATTTGTAATTTTCTTACCTATGGTTGAACAGGGATTGAAAAAAATGGACAACGACTTCGGCCAAATGATAATACTTTTAAGTCATATATCTGTGGACTTTTGACAAAACAACCTCTTTCTAAAACAGCAATTTTAAAGGGGAGCGAAAAAGCTTTTTAAATACCTCAAAACTATTTTTAAAAAATAATTGTTAAAAATTTAATATTAAATTGGAAATCTACACTATTTTTAATTTTAGCCAGTTATTTTTTAAAAATAGCTGTGAGGTATTTATAAATCTTTTTCGCTCCACTTTAAGATTGCTGTTTTAGAAAGAGGTTGTTTTGTCAAAAGTCCACAGATATTATTACAATCGTTTTAATCGAAGAGTAAACATATACCTAGGGGGAATATCTCTCTCAGCAAATTGGTGACATTATGCCTAGTGTGACACGAACACTGCATGTTGAAAATAATTGCATTAACAATAGCAGATAGAGACAATAGAACGAAAAATTCAATAAGAAAACAACAACAGCACTTTGTGTATAAAATTCTTGTCTTAAATGCAACAGAAATTAATAAAATAAAATATAGCAAAAAAGTTGAAAATATATATAATTTTCACGGTTCTCCACCTAAACTACAGGAAAAATTTAAGTCAACAGTTTTTGTAAGTCCCGCTGGTGTAAGTCAAACAGATTTCAATTACACCGATCTCACCACGAAGAGTGACAAAATGCAACGTCATATGAGAGAAATATTCTCTCTATAATTATATATGTTAACTCTTTAGTTTTCACTTTTCCATATGTTTTGAATTTTAGAATTTATAAATATACGAATTTACAAATCTTTATTCCCTCACCCATAGGAAGGGGGGTATACATCATTTAATACGGAAAAAATGTAACGCATTGAAGGAGCCATATCAGACCCTCAGTATCTTTGGACGAAATTCGTTCTGGAACTTTTTAAGACGATTGAGCCATGTCCGTCTGTCTGTCTGGCTGGCTGGCTGGTCAACACGATAACTGCCGTAAATATATATCCATCACAGCGAAATTTTGTCAGTGACTATTATTCGTCCATGGTTAGTTTGGGATTGAATTGGGAAACGCCCCTTCTGGTACCTCCCATAACCTTTTCTGGTAGATGCGATTAGCTTCAACTCAAACATTGGTTAATAGTCAGTAAAGTACCATTCTGGTACCTCACATATAAAAGCTTGGGGTAGTCCGGGTTGTCAATGACATAAATCGCATGAAACAGTTCCGATCTTAATGAAACTACTATATATGCCTTATGTCATCAAGCGCGATTGACCGATTAAGACAAGGGTAAGTTTGCCACGGCCTACGAAGATAGGTTGTGCGGCCGGTTTCGGCAAGATAACTCCCGCAGATCCGAACCAATTTTTATAGATTTTGGTACAAACTAAATTTAGTCAAATGGACACAAAAGTTGGGCGGATGACCGGTTGATACAAACGATAACTCTCATAAACAAAATTTTCCTAAAAATTAAACACTAACTACTGTCCACGCCCATTTGCTTACCTCCCATACAATATTTGGGCGGCTTTTCTGCTGCCCGAATCGATATCCCCGTATACCACAACCGATCTTTACAAAATTTGGTACTGATCAATTTTTTGTATAATATTGTGTAAAACAGATGAAAAACTCCATCGTGCCCATTTTTGTACCTCCGATATAAATATTGGGCGGACAATTTGCTGGTAGTTACGAGAAGTCCCCATAATCACTTGGGATCGTAATTAAGTTGGATATGGGTTAATATTTAGCGTAATGCCACTATGCTATTGAATATTGGCACATTTACCAATATTCAATAGAACTCGATCGCAATGGATGGATGTAAGGGTATGTTTAAGTCGGTGCCCCCGAATGAAATTTCTATACTGGTTTTGATTACAATTTTGGTACAGCTTCGTCAGTTGCCTTTGCATTAACAACATTTTCCAACTAAACTAACGTGCATATTCATTTAACAATTAGTAATGAAATTCAGCTATAGGTATCACATTTCTTTACAAATAATGCTATTGCTGTCCAAGATATGATTCTACCTTTTAATAAGTATAAAAGCTCAGAATGATTTGTATAGTATTTATTAAAAACCAGTGAGTGTTCGAACTCACTGGCGATGTGTTAACACCTTTGTGTTACACGGCACCTGTTCGATTTCTATGAACACATTAATAAATGTTACATTGGAAAATAAAAAAATATATTGTATCATATAAACGTTCAATGAGAATGAAAGAATTTATTGACAAAGCGACAAATATATTGATGCACATTGAAGTATATTGATAAGATTATATACTGAAATATTGCAAAAATATAATATTGTAATGAAAACATCAATATACTTTATTGTGTTTGAAAAATTTAACATTATTAACGAAGCACGCAAATGTTTCCACGTAAAAGCATATATCTTTGACAGTAAACATTCTATAGTTTTCACTTAAGTTCAAGTGAGTTTGGGATGCAAACATATGAATGCTTGGAGTGTGTTCCAAGCATATACGTGGTTCCTGCAGTGTGTGGTTGGGAGAATGTGTTACAGAGGCCATTTTTCACACATATTATATTTATAGATGTTGTTGTTTCAAATATAAACAGTGATTGCCACGGGATTGGCGTTACAGTTGACCGTATGTATCAAGCAGGCCTACATACCTTTGAAATGTGGGAAAACTAAAGTACAAAAACCTTGTGGTATCATAACGGGCTAAAAGATCTAAGTGAACCTGACCTGCAGACAGCCAGTCTAACCTAACCAGGCGTATTTCTTTGAATTTGAATTTATGACTGATTTGTGAAATTATGAGAAATTCATACTACAAGCTTACAAGGTCAGAAACATTTTTCTAATTGAAAAATGGTTGCTTTTTTGTTGGGAATAATAGACAATTCAGTTCAACACACACTCACTGGCATGACCAGTTTCGAACTCCGTGACAAGTTCATCAACAGATGCCTAACTACTGTGCCTGAAATGATACCATCGATACCATCGGATCGTATATATACAAACTCAATTATGCAATTCGCATATGCGAATTAGTATCGATCGAAGATCCCTCAGTATCGACACACACTGAAATGTATATATAATTCCAACACAAGAACGCACAGCTTTTTTCCACCACGTTCGTCTATTTCTCGTGCGTACTCGCATTGCTGCAGTGCTTTGAGATAAGTTATCCATCATTTTTAATTATATGTAGAAAATATTTAATTTAGTTGAAGAGTTTAATATACAATTAGTGCTAATTGATTTACTAAAAATAAATGTTAGATTATTTTTTGCAACAGCAAAGGTAACTAGTTTATGAAATTTAAAAAGCTGGCGAAATTCAATGACATAGAAAAAATGTTTTAATATATTTGTTTTAAATATAATTAAACTAAACTTGCGATTGTAATACTCCGTAAAACCATTAACTAAATTGAGATAGTAGTTAAAGCGACGTCATGCATGAAGCCCAATGTGATAATTTTGGTTATGAAATTGTTATAATTATTAATTATTATGGCAATTCAATTTATTGAAAGCGAACCCACTCTCTGTGTTTGTTTATGTAAATGTTTACGCAATTTTTTGCTAATACTAAATGAATATGTATGTACTGTATTTCCAAGTAAACGTCTATGTAGGAGTAATTAAAATTAATGAATTTTGTTTTCCAGCGTCATCGGTGAAGTGAGAAAGTGGCGGATTTGGTATACAATTGACAGAAAATAATTCACCACAAATGGATAGGAACTACTTCGTTTGCCAATAGATCCCAGTAAGGGGAAAGCTTCTCGCAATCAGTGAACTGTGTGCGTTCTAGTTTGTGGACTCACTGATTATAAACTATAATTTAACAACAAATCCGAACGTTAGTAACAACGAATTAATTGATTTATATGAGAAAGAGTACCAAATGACGATTGACGTGTGCGTGTACACTTTTTCGTCTGCTGTAATCGGGTGTAGGGGGTGATTTGTTTGCTATTTGCGATGTCAGTGTTAGTTTTTGCTAGTTTAGAAAGAATTGACCAATTCAGAATCTGAGACAGAGGTCGCAGATGTCTGTGTTTAGTCATGAACAAAATTTCAGGAAACTCAAGTTCAAACATTACTAATATTCCCAGTCAGCTAAAAACAAAAGGAGCCTAATATTTTCAGGCTCAATTATTGTTAAGAAATTATTGTTTAACTGCGTTCATAAATATCCAAAATCATGTCACCCTATTTCATAAAAATAGGAATAGATGTATACATATGTACTACAGTATTGTCATGTTTTCATGTTAACTTGTAAATGTGAAACAAAATGCAAATTGTGCACATAAATGTAATTAAATATAAATTTGTTATTCATTTAGGAAAGTTTTGTTGAGTAAAATCTTTTGTTCATATTGCACAGTTTTTGTTGCAATAAAGTTGCAAATTGTATTTAGTTAAACATGTGATATTGGTAGTACAGCTGTCTATTGTAGCGGGTGTTCCAAATACAAGTATATTTTCAAAAATTTTAAAAAAATTAACGAACGCTAGTTTCTTTTGTTATATTATGTTTGTATTAGAAATATCATACATTTCCCTGATTTATGGAACACGATTTCATGCATGTGGGTGCCGCGGCTGGCTTCGGAGTAGCTCATCCTCTCAGTCCCTTTTTGCGGGATTTTGTTGACTATTTCTGGTCCTATTTTTGGAATAGGTCGGACGATATTAGCTTAAGGGATGTGGATTGTTTCTGGATTATTCGAGTAGCGTCGGTTTTTAACTGCAACCCACATGAAATAGTCTAAAGAGGTCAAATTGCATCTGCGAGATATCCAATTGACATCTCCAAGACGGCTGATAACACGATTACCGAATCCAGTGCGCAAAATAACGATTATTTGATGAGCTGTGACATGGTGCGCCATTCTGCTGAAACCAAAGGTTATCGAAGTTCATATTTATCATTTCAATCCATAAATAGTCCGTAGTCTGGCTCTGTAGCCCAAAATCCACAACAAAACGGTCATTCTCTGTGGATCCATTAGATTCGCGGCAACGACGTGCGGGTTTTCCTATCCCCAGATGTGACAATTTTGTTTGTTGGCATAGCCGCTGAAAAGAAAATTCGCATCGTCAGAAAAGATGAGGCCAAATTTGAATTCCGCGCGATGAAAAATCTGTGTTATTTGGATAATATAACGTGTTTGTTGCTTCTCGCAAATATATTATACTTGCGAGCAAACACGTAGCGTTTGCTATTAAATATTGTTACGAATAATTTAAAGCTTTTACTTACTCTTAGTGACCATACTGTAACATAGAGTATAAATAATAGGGCGATTAATGCCGCGCCTGAAAGTATGCATTGTAACCACATACCAGATCGCTAAACCAGTAGCATGAATTCGCCTCAGTTAAGATAATTCTCCACTATTCGAGATGATTCTACAAAGATAACTAACAACGACTAGATAATTTTTCACTATTCGAGACGATTCTACAAAGATAACAAATAACGACTAGAAGGTTCTTGAATTCGCTAGAGATAACTATATTTGAGTGTGGTGAGTTCGTATAAATACAGGAGGTGGAACGACGAGTTCACTTTGTGATTAAACCCCGTAAAGTAAGCAACGCGACTTGAAAGTAAAATATAAGACTTGTTAAAGTGGTGTAAATAAAGTTAACTGTTGTACTAAAGGGTTTTTCAACAGACACGCTACAAAAGTAAATCGGTAGGGACAGCAAACGATGCCATATTTTTTCCCGCTCTTTTGACATTTCTCTTCTGTAAGGTTTGCCATTACATCATGGAAAGATAAACGAGCCAACAACGAGTCGAAATTATTAAAATTTACTACCGAAATTTGGAGTCAGTGGCCTCAACTTTAAGAGCGCTACGTCCAATTTCTGAATTCTGAATTTCATTTCTGGCTGAGTGGCTTCGTCAATAAGCAAAATATGCGTTATTGGTCAGACAGCAATCCACACGTAATCCATGAGTCATCATTGCATCCCGAAAAAATTACAGTTTGGTGCGCTTTATGGGTCGGCGGCGTCATTGGGCCGTACTTCTTCCGTGATGATCAAGACCGGCACATTACTGTGAATGCGAATCGCTACCGTTCAATGATAACCGAATATTTTTGGCCCCAATTGGATAATATGGACTTGGAGGACATGTGGTTCCAACAGGACGGCGCCACAAGCCACACAGCGAATGCCACAATCAATTTATTGGAAACCAAGTTTGGTGAACGTGTTATCTCACGAAATGGCCCAGTCGATTGGCCGCCTCGGTCGTGCGATTTGACGCCGTTAGATTATTTCCTGTGGGGCTACGTCAAGTCTATGGTATATGCCAACAAGCCAGCGACGATTGATGACCTGTGTACGAATATCGCAGTATCGGCCGATTTATGCTTGAAGACCGTCGAAAATTGGGTTCAGCGTCTGGACTTCTGCAAGAGTGCCCGTGGTGGCCATGCAAAAGAAATCGAATTCCATACATAATGGAATCGAACGTACTTTCACAGGAATAAAGAATTTCATTGGTATCTATAACCGGTTTTGTTTTATTTAAAAAACTTTTGTAGCGCTCTTATTGAAAAATCCGATATATTAGTAAAATAAAAGGAAGGTAAACCATTTTAATTATCGTAATTTAAAACGAACCTTTTTTTTAAAGACATTCTTAACAATATGATATGTAGGAGACACAATGATTAAAATGTTATACATATGTACTGCAGACAACAAAAACGTGACACGCAACAAACAAAACAAAAATGCAGCAGATCATGGATTCATGAAAACTATGTTCCAAATATATACATACATTAGGGTGGGTCAATTTTTTTGCCGACCAAGAGTAGAACAGTAACGTAATCTACGCCAAATTTTATGAAAATTTTCCCAAGAAACCATGGTTTGACTTGAAATTTAAATCGACTCAAAATCAATTCTTTTGAAATTTGATACTCTTCGATTCCGATGAAAATCACATGTCTATTCTAGTCCTTGCTGCCATTACAAGGACGTTTACTTTAGGGCAAATCTCCTCACGGTTCATGTTTTATAGCTGTGTAAAGTTGGTCATCTGCAGCATTTTTGTGTAATGTTAGAATAAATTTTTAATGCGATATTACATTTGACACTTGTATTTTTATTCCTAAAGAGAAGGTTAAAACCTATCAGGCGATACCTTGATCGCTACAATCTGATATTCAAAAGCTATTCTAACATTACACAAAAATGCTGCAAATGACCAACTTTACACAGCTATAAAACATGAATCGTTGGAGTGTCGACCTAAAATAAACGTCATTGACACGGTAGTAACTAGTAGAATATATGTGTGAAATTTCATCGAAATTAAAAAGTATATAGTTTCAAAAGTGGGGCTTTTTGGGTTATTTTTTTACGCTAATATCGATTTGATTTTAGAACCATGGTTTTTTGGGAACATTTTCTTAGAATTTGTCGTAGATTACGATTTTGCTATAGTCGTTGTCAGGTTCTTTGGTACCATACAAATTGACCCACCCTAATATACATGCTACATGGTTCCCCCATGATGTGACAGGAGCGGTTTTTTTCTCAAGGTGCGATTGGAGCTTCTGTAAGGCCCAAAGTTTGCAAATGTTCCAAAGTTGTTCAAGCGTAAGGCGACATATTTTGTGCCGCGGTGGTATAATACTGATTGATAGTAAATATTTCGAATAAAAAAAATCTACGAGTCAAAATAACATATGATTTTAAAATATTCCTGTATTTTGACCACCCTTTACTTACATGAACACATTGTGTTCATGCATTGAAGATCTGATTTTGTTGTTATATGGCTGGCATGTAATGTTGAATAGCAACCACAATGTGTTTGGATACAAATATACTATATTTGCGACAAGCTACAAACACGCTATATTCGCATCCATACATCAAAGAAAGATAGATTGTTCAGCGTGCTTTTGTTATATTTCGGACTGTGTATCATTTATAACTCGTATGATTGAGTTCTTAAGCTCTGGAATCATCTAAGGCTTATGAGCATAGGCCATACTTTAACGTAGCCCACGAAAAAGAAGTCCAATGGCGTCAAATCGCAATATCTCTGCGTCCATCTGACCGCTTTTTTTTGTGAGATGATGCGGCGTGGTAACTTCGTTCGCAATATGGCCTTTGTTTCAAATGCTGTGTGGTGCCACCGTCGTGTTGACACCACATATTGTCCAAGTCCATGTTATCGAATTCAGACAATAAAAAGTTTGTTATCATATCACGACATCGCTTGCCATTTACCGTAGTAGCGTTACTGACATTATTTTCTAAGAGTACAGTCCAATGATTTCATCAGCCCAAAAACCACAATAAACACTGACTAAACACTGAAGTCCTGTACTATGATGCACTGTGTTGTTAAGTTTTGCATCCTCCCTGCTTCTTCGAACTTCCGCACCAAACGGTTGATTCTTCACTCAGATGGCCGGTTGTGTTGACTGAAAAACGCACAATGGGCGAAATGCGCTTCTTGCAGAACGACCTATTTCGTAAAACGTTTGCATTACTTTTCCTGGTTGTAGTACTAAATGTGTGAAACAAAATAAAAGCAACAATAACTTAACACAAATAATTCCTGTAAAAAATCTACATTGAAAGGAATCACCCTATATATTCCATTTACAAAACAATTTCCAAACTATAATCAAAAACAACTCAAGTAACATCAACCCTAAATTAAATCATTTTGCAGTAATTCAAGCATTAACTCTTGAATAAAAGTAAATAGGAAATGAAGGTAATCGATAAGTTGCTTTATTTTTGCATTTGTATACAACTATTCTGAGGTTAACACATGCTGTCGTAAGAATATATTGTATTTATTGAAAGCTTTCGTTCACATGGATGAACGACAACAGACTGATGTATGTTCAAGTTTACTGCACCATTTACATTATATAGGTCAAAGAATAAATTAAATCAAGGAAACGTAAAAATGAAAACATGAAGAATTTAACTCACAACATTAAACACACAACTGGTCTTCTCTGTTAGACATGAAAAGATGAAGTTCCATAATGACTCCGTTACGGACACTTTAAGCTTAAAGAAAGTAAATGACTTGGTTTTGTCGAGAACGCAGGTAATGAACTCTTAGAACACCCAAAAGTGAAACAAGGTGGCAATACGAGTGATGAAAGTTGCAAAACACTGCATTACAATTGTTTACTACTGTTGTTTTGACGGGGGCGGATGACTTTTTAACTCAAGAAAGATTGATTTTCATAAATGCAGCTTAAAATATTGTTTTCACCCTCATTAACTTTGTTTAATATTAGAATCTGAAATGAAACACCATCAGAATTTCTCGAGTGGTTATGCTAACATCTCAACAAAAGTTGAACAGTTTGTAATACTTAAAACGGAAAATATTATGGCATTGAATGTCCGTCATCCAGGGGAGCAAAATAAACACGAAACTTCAACATTTGGTAACAATATTGTTTTAAAACGAGCACAAAGTTATTAAACTTTTCTGTAGCAACCACTTGCAACAGAAGCACCTGCATTTACTAGTTTTGTTATTTGCGAAAGATAAATAAATATTTTGCAGTGGTATTTAAAGCAATAACGTGTGAGAATGCGCTACTGTCGGTGGAAGTACACACGTAGAGATTAATTTTTAATTTTTGCAAAATGATATATAAATCGATGTTTGATAAACTGTTACTCAAGATGTCAATACAGATATTTTAGGACATTCCGTGCAAAAAAAAAACTTTAGATGCATTGACCACAAAATTTCTATATCGTACATTAATTTTGCTTAAGAATATTGGTACGGAAATATCGGTGTTTTTTTCTGTTGTTAATTTGTTTCCCTTGAAGCTAAATTCGTATTCGTTTTATTACTATTTCTAAATGTATGGACCGTAACCAAATGCCTACATACAAATGTATGAATCTCTGCCGGGTGAAAAAAAAAATATTCACAAAATTTGTGTCAATTCTAAGAACGTGTTGTATCATATGTTTTCGAAGGTGTTCCAAATTGCCACTTGCCATTTTGGAAATCACAATGGCGCCAGCAACATACTGCGGCAACAACATGATGTACATATTTGCAAAGGCACCCAGTAATACTACCTGGAAACTTAGGCCTACGTAAACTTTATCTCTCCCACTTACGTGTGTGTCTCGCTCATGCAGAATGTAACCTCATCCTTAGAAACTCGTAAAAAATAGTTGTGTTTTCGATTGGACGCTCTGTTTCCTAGATATTGGCATAGTTTTAACTATTTTTTAAAAATAAAAGTGATGCCGCGTTGAAGACATCCATACATAAAAGCCTCCTAAGGAGGTAAACAATTTATTATTTTTGTGATTGGACGCACCGTTTCCGAGATATAGCCATTTTTTTATTTTAGCGATTTTCTTATTTTGGTTGATTTTATGAAAAAAAATTATTTCATGCGAATTGGAACACTTTGTGAGAAACCCGTAAAAATTTGTTATTTTTTCGATTGGACGCTTCGTTTTCCAGATATAGACAGTTTTTCTAAATTTCTCATATTTTCGATCAAAAATGGTGGTGGTTACCCTGGGTATCATATATATGTGTCAGTTAATTTGTGTCGTCCATAATAATAGCTCCTCCACAAAATTGCCCACAATTGTTTGCATACGCTTGTGAAGGCGCCAATACTGGCGGCAGATTCATCAATTGTGTTTAAAATTCTCACTTCACCCCAATTTATGATAATATGTATTCTCGGCTGGCTGATATCTATACACTTTAATGTGTTTTCACAACTTTATTTAACACTTTCTTTATACAATAATTGTGTTCCTGTAAAGTCTTCGTGTTACATTCTCTTTAACAGCAAAGCCTCTTGTGTAATATAAAGATATAGACAGAATTGCCAAATTAAATACCACGAAATACTGGTGGCTCGATTAACAGAAATCTGATTTTTTCAAACTTTTTTTCTATTACTCCTTGACCACCTTATTTTATCTTAACATATATATAAGTGATGTTTTTCAATATTTTTCATTACGATCTAATTAAATTAACTGCTATGGATTATAAACCTACAGATATATAATTGTCAAAAAAGGATCTGATTATAAGAGATTATACTAGAGTACTCTAAATGGGGCATTGTATATTTAAGCACATGTAAACTATTGTTTATTTTAGTATATAAGTACACATGATGAATTAAAATAAACGAATAAAAAAAAAAAAAAAAAAAAAAGCCTCTTGTGTAAAATCGACTACATAACTTTGTAACAAGTGTTTTTACAATAGAAACTAAATTATGGTTACGGTGACTCATATTTGAACACGAATTCTAATATTGTACTTTCTATTGGTTGTATCTTCCATTTCAGATGAATGAGGCTTTCGAAAGACTCAAATTGGTTAATTCAACTTAATTTCTGTAGTAGCAAATAGTAAGAACTATTTTGATGTGTTAACATCTATAGCGGCGTATAGGGACTAAATCTATCAAAGTCAGATTTATGCTGCTGCTAAAACCAGATTTTATGCTGCTGCTAAAACCAGATTTTCTGCGACTGCGAAAGAGAATAATGACGTGTTAAACAAAAATGAGCGAGCAAGAGAGCAATGAAAGAGTGGTGTGGCAGGGGTGAGGCAAACGAAATTGTGTATATAGCGTATGTATTAACAGAATAATGTATGTATGTACATGTGTCTGTTGCTGTTGTTGAACGGAGATATAAAGCATAGCCACGCAAAATTTCATTTGCAAGCCCATGGGCTTGCGCAGTCGACGTTATGGTGACACACTAATACGTCAGCTACTTCGTACAAAGTATGAGTGATGTTGTGTGTTTGGCTGTTTCGTTGCTGTTGATATGGCAAACATGTGGTTATGTGACACACGTATATGTCAGCTACTTCGGACAAAGTAAGTGTGTTTGGTTGTTTCGTTGTTGTTGCTATGGCCAAACAAAGAGAGTCATTTGATGTTCGGTATTGCCCGGTGTATACAAAAGTACTATTATTTGTTATTTTCCAATGTAACATTTACTAATGTGTTCATAGAAATCGAACAGGTACCGTGTAGCAAAAAGGTGTTAACACATCATCCGTGAGTTCGAACACTCATTGATTTTTTTTTAATGTATCAATATCATCGGCAAATAATTCTGATGTATGACGGTTATGAATTATAATCAATATATAGACTTTAGCGTGGAATTTCCAAAGCCTGAATTGATGTCCAACTAATCTTTTCCCTGTGTGCTGTATGATACTTTGGGCGATCCATTAATTCTCGTGCGCATGTTTGCGTCGATTAGCCTTTCAAGCATCTTCAGAAAAACGACAAGAGGCTAATCGGTCTGAAATACTTTGTGCTCTAACGACTCCGCCTCTCCGCCTTGGGAATTAAACCCACTCTTGCCTGGCTGCAACTCCGTGGTAAGTAGTTAGGAATCAGGCAAGATCCGAATATCATACAGAGCCACGGCTTAATTCTGACCTCCTTGCTTGGCAGCATTTTTTTAAAAATGCCATCCGAGCCCGGAGATTTATATGGTGAGAACCTACTGATAGCCCAGGATATACTGTGTGGACTAATTGTATTATCTATACCGTTAGGATGTGGCCGTCGGTGGTGCAATGGTTAGTGTGCGCAGCTCTTGTACATTAGAACGCAGGTTTGATCCCTTCTCAGACCACCTTGCATTTCTTCGATGACGGTCACCTCGCTTAGTGATGGCGACACTATGGATTTCTAAGCCATGAAAGATTCTCAAGATGCCATTCGGAATCGGTGTAAAATCGGAAGTCCAATCAGTGAGTCTAAAAATTAGAAAGAGCAAATACCACTGATTGTTAGAAGCTCTCCCCGATCCCTTCATGGGATGTTATGGGACACCACCGTTAGTATCTGGGATTGGGTTGATAATGTTCGCATCACTCTGGATGTGTTATTGCAGCCCGGGAAGTGTGTTTTTAAGAGTATTTCTAGCGATTCAGCTGAGCTATTTAACCATGTACCGTCATACGTCCTCACAGAGGAGGTGCGATTTGGGTGCCTCTTGGCTTTTATTTGTCTCAGTCTAGCTGCATCTTTTGTGTTGTGCTTGTGAACTGCTTCGGATTGTGGAGAGCATCACACTGTCACATGGTACTTTTATGGTTGAGTGTGAGTAATCGAGCGATTAGTTTTTTCATGTCCAAACTTTCATCTCAGTTGAGATCTAGAAAGCCCCATACACTTCTCGCACTTTGATTTTCCAATCATCCAATATCTTTCGATGGATTTTATTGACAACCTCACGCGTGGGGACCATTTTCGGGCAACCTAAGCGTTCGGCGTAACTGTTGCTGATTCGACCTCAACGGATTTCCATAAACAAACTTTTAAACATTGTAATTGATGGTGCAGGGTATTTATTGGATTTTTCTTATTTTCGTTGATGTGTTGTCTTCGGAAGAAAATAATACTTAGTGAACACACGAAAATCAAGTTTTTCCTTGAAATTTGCGTGGTTCTATATTTTCAAATGGCTTTCAGTCACAAACTAAGTCCGACAACCTGCTTACAACTATACAGTAGAATATTAACGAGAGAGTTGTTGGCAGAAGCAGTGTTAATTTTAAGTTAACTACAAAGGAAATTCTGAAAGCCATGGAGCTTTCAAACCACCCGTTTACTATCCTTCTTTATTTTTTAAGGCAACGACATGCAATTGCATTAAGAGCGTAGACTTTATGAAGTTTCTTCTTCAATTGTACTGACCTGTATCATTGGGCATTAATCGTTTTTGGTTTCCTGTCAATGCAATAACTAAAAATGCATTAAATTAAATTTCATTGCTACAAGTTGTTAAACAGGAAAACAAAAAGCCACGCCTGTGGGTTTGACTTCTTACTATCAACTGATGTGTTGCTCCTGCCGTGGTTCTCGGCGATGCTATTGTAATCTGGCTTAGCACACAAATACAATCAGCTCTTTACACAATTTCTCAGTTTAAATACATTTTCGCTCTTGTCTGCCTTCATTATGAAAAAGCTTTTTGCATTTTTCTGCATTGTTAATGTGCAATGAATAGGGCTATATTTTTTAATTTATTTTTCGTTGTTCTTTCATCATTGTAGTGATAACACTAGAGAACATAGATTTTCATCCACAACTACAAATATACTCTTTTGATGAAGTTTGGTGTTCTAAATTCGAAAACTAACCTAACAAATTTAGAATTAAGGCGTAATTTTTTTTTACGTTTTGCCATTTCTTGAAATATTTAATTTGGTCTTTGGTACAATTTTGAAGAATTAAACCACAGGTCGTGGTAAAGAAAATATTTAAAAATTCTAGTAAAGCTAGACACTAGAAATATAAATATTTTATTCGTAAAAAGTTAATTCATGTTTACTTTCAAACACACTCAAAAAATAATGGTAAGTGAATACAGGAACTATTTTCAAATTAGCCCAGTTTATGAAGGCGATAGAACTGAAGAAGTAAATCAATTGTTTATTATTTATTTGTTTGTTCTTCCAGATATGCAAGATATATGGCAGCCTTTGAGAGGACTTAGCGTAGTCTCTAGGTCTCAGACGAAATTTCAATTCCTTCGCAGAACTGTCTCCATGACTTCCACTTTTATCATTTTATTTATTTCTAAAAATATTCGAGTTTTAACTTGTACACGTTCCAGTTTAGTTCCGTTCTAGGTGACCTCGCTTAATAAAAAAGCTTACTGCAAGTCTTAATCAGAATATGCAGATTCTGGCTCCACCATAGAGGTTTTGTTTTTACCCCTGTAGGAACATTTTGGGCATGCAGGGCCATGTGATCTGTCGGGGGTTGAGAGGCGAGCATTAATATGATTATCAATCTCAGCAGTTTAAACTACAACAGAGAAAGGAATGGTGTCCATAATTTCATCTAAATTCGGTTTGTACTTGATCCAGTTTGTCTTATGAATATTTCCTGGAACCTCGAGAGTGGCCAGATTCAGCCAGATTGAAAACTCAAGGCAGCGTTGATCAGAAAACGAATACTCACTCGACACCTTCAATCATTGCATTAACTTTAAAGTGCCTTCTCATGCAATGGTGGCACCTAGTACCGTTTATCCAGCTTTGATAATAAAGGCTGTCTCTTTGCCCTTTTTACTAATATAAAGGTTAGTCGACAACACATACTCTAGAAGTATCTTCCTTAGCCATTTCTTCCTCAAATTGTGTGGTGCGGATTGAAGGAAGAGACCCGTTTTATATATCTCCACTTGATATATAAAGTTCCTCAACAGATAGCATGGATAAGGTCCAGTATCTCCATAGGGCATACTTGCTGACACTGGAGGTAGTTAGTCTCCAGACTGGTTAGTCTTTATCGAAATAGTTAGACAAAAAATAAATGTATTCGAATAAGAACCCGAAGAATATCATGTACAAGTTGTTTCAAAAGAAGTCATCCGATGTTATTTGGCTGTCATTTTTTTTCTAAATGAAAAACTTCGATTCTGTTTTTCGATTATGTTTACTTAAACCTTTAGAATTTTATTGGCTAAGTTGAGAATATGATATCCGTTATATGGCATTTTTGTTCTAATGATTTGAAAATCATAATGAGCAATGAGGCTCATTTCCACTTCAGCGGGTACGTGAACAAGCAAAACTATCGCTTCAGGGGCACCGAAAATCCACGAGTGATGCACGAGGAACCATTACACCATTACAACCATTACTCAAGTGACTGCATGGTGCGCTGTTCACGCTGGAGGGGTCATCGGGCCATTTTTTTCGAGAACGCCGTTGGCTATAGGCCCATGTGAGCCGAGTTATTTTTACCGCAATTCGACGAATTGGGACTGGAGGACATGTGGTTCCAACAGGACGGAGCAACGGCACACACTGCGCGTTTTGGCGATTTGCACTGGCCCGCAAAATCGTCCGATTTAACCGTTCCAGACTTTTTTTGTGGGGTTTTTTGAAGTCCCGTATTTATGTGAACAAGCCCCAGACCCTGGAAGACCTCAAGGTCAAACTTCGGCACGAAGTTCTCGCCGGAGTGATGAAAAATGTCATAAAACGAGCCCGTATGGTAATCAATTGTGACGGCGCCCATTTAACCGATATCGTCTTCTCAACTTCACCTATAAAATTCTTAAGGTTCAAATAAACATAAACAAAAAACAGAGTCGAAGTTTTTCATTTAGAACAAAAATGAGAGCCAAACAACATCGGGTGACTTCTTTTGAAACACCTTGTATATGCAGTGGCAGTTCCCCATCGAAATTGTGTAACTCTTGAGCAATAAAATTCGGTAACTACGTTGCCAATATTCATGATATTTCAATACAAAATTTCAAACTTTTTGTTCATTTAGCTACCGATTTGTATCGTTAAAACGTTACAGAATTCCGGTGCTGGATGAAACGTTTTTTATTTCATTTTGTTGCTTAGTGTAAAATGTGATGATTTTTTAGCTTTTGATGTTGCTAGTGGCTGTGGCGTTAGCAGTGTTGGTAGCAAGTGGTTCCATTACAGCAGTCCTTTGTCTGACTGCGCTTGCCATTTGCAAACAAGTAATTTGTTGTTGTGCATATTTGATGGATTTTGTTCATTTGCAATTACACCATGTCCTGTGTAAGTAGTAGTTTCCATAATGCTCAAAGGAGCAAATATAAGCGCAATTTTAAATTTCGTTAAATTTGTTCTCAGTATCCAGTCATAAATTTCTTGTATTTAAATTGCACTGAAAATATTCCGTACTGTGTTTTTCTTCATATGAACGACGTTTTGTCTGGTTCTTCAAAGTGAACAAATTTACCGACAATAAATACAAGCAAGATAGTGATGCAGTCAACAGCGATTTCATTCTTGTTTCATAAGGCATTATAATGTAAATCGACAATAAATGCCAATGACAACTATTGCTCATCCTCAGAACTGAAAACTGTATTGTCCATGTCAATCAATTTAAATCTAATAAGGTAGTCGCCATTTGAGTCATTACAGTCGTATTCCGAAATAAATCTGCAAAGTACTTGAAAAAAAAAACAAATACTCACCGTCAATAACAATCGTTTCTCAATCATATTTAATGGAGCGAATTTCGTTTATCTGTCGCTGAATAAATTTTGATTGGCGCGAAGATTATTCAACCCACCGTAGTCTGTAAGTTGCAAGCATCTCTATATACGAGCAAGTATTTAAGTAATGGTATGAACATAATTTCGCTGGCATAAACCTCAAGGATAATGAAAAACCAACGTGCAAGCCCGTCTTTCATCGGTATATTAATTTATATATAATGTATGTATATACATTTCGACTATATCCTTTATTACCACAATGGTTAAGGTTAATACGTTTATACATATATACAATATCCTTGTGTATTTTCACATACGAATATTTAATTAAGACTGCAATTCTGATAAATTACACCTCATTAAAATCCATATCAATCTCATACACATTATTATGTCTGTAAAACTTATTAAATCCTCATGGCGCAAATTTGGTTCCTCGGTATTCGTTATAATCGCGATGATAATATGCTCCCCGAAATGATTAATTCAGAATTTCAAGCAGTTAATTATCTTGCATATTGTTATTTTTTAATAATTTCAATAACTACTATAACACTGCGTGTAATTTTTTAAGTCATGGAAATATAACCATATACATACGTATACCACTACGTGATAAAATAGCAAAAAAAAAAAATCTTATGGTCCCCAAAGATTTGGGACCTCGGTGTCATTTTGAAAAAAGTGATAATTTTGTCAGGCTCATATCTTGCAAACCGTTAACACCGTTTGCTTCAACATTGAGATACTATGCTATCTCACCGACCGCAACAGCATAGGCAAAGCAGTAAGCTCAGCACACGCAACAAGGGACGCAGTACACAATATAAGAATCATTCCTAGGAAGTTCATATGTTCCAGAAAGTTATTTAGTGAGATCTTAGGTACATTCTTGTAGTTGATTGTTTCGTCGAATTTTGGACGGTTTCTTACCTATGGACCTGAACAAGTGAAAAAAGGTAAGCAAATCGATTTTTTTTTAAATTTTTTTTGCGATTTTGACCTTGAAAGTGATATTTTTTTGGATTTTATATTTTCACAATTTTTGTTTTCTATGGCAAGAGCTACAACTTTTCCTCAGAAACTAAATCAAAACTCCGAGTGGTTTAGAAGATATAAGCCTGACAAAATGATCACTTTTTGCAAAAATGACACCGAGGCTCCAAATCTTTGGAGGCCCATCAAAAAAAGTGTATGACTTTGGGCAAAACTGGGAGCCACGGGCCTTTTTTTGTCTACTGAACAACTATTTATCAAATAAAAGATTTCCCACAGGAACAAAATAACTTTTGTATAAGTGGCTTGACATATGCGATGGTTTTCTTCCTCTAAGCTTTAAACCTTATATAGTTCAATGCAAAGACGCTTGGCTTACAATCAAGATTCCAGTGTTCGAGTCCTGATCAGATGGAAGTTTGTAAATAATAAATTGTATAATATATGTGTTAACACCTTTTTGTTATACGGTACCTATTCGATTTCTGTGAACACATTAGTAAATGCTACATTGGAAAATAAAAAAAATTATAGATTTTGTGCTAAAGGCTCTTTTGCTATTGCACTTTCTTTTTCCTTACATCTGCTTTAACATTAGGTGTAATATTGGTAAAAGAAATAAGGCAATATTTACTTCACTGAAATAATTGTTTTTGATTTGTCCTAAACAGAGCGACGACGAGCTGCTTGTTTGATTGCTGGCATATAACTGAATAAAAAGCAATATTTAGCTCACTGAAATATTTCTTTTGTTTTGTCATCAACAAAGCGACGACAAAAAGTATTGAATAGTATAGACAACTTATTGCACACTTTTTCGTCTGGGTGAAAGAGTATAAACGAGTGTTATTCTCGTTATAGAATATTTCAATATAAATACACCATTTCGACAATGTTTTACATAAAACAATACATAAAGCATAAATGTTTCAAAAGGCATTAATGATTCACATCAAAATTATGAATGAACCAAGTTATGGGAAAAAGAGGGTAATACGTTTTGAATCATTCGCCAGATGTCGCCAGTGCTTTTGAGTCATACAATTCGTTTCAAGAGTTCGCTATACTTTTCAGTACTCTTTGGCCACGACGACCTGCTGGGGTTTTCGCAACCGCTACATCAGTACCATCATACTTGTCCACGTATGTGATGCTAACGTTGTGTGTTGTTTGCATGTGTTCACTTGATAGATTACCCTACCCGTGCCTATAGAGGTTAAGACATCAGAAATTGTGAAAAGAACCGCTTAGGGTTGTTTTAATACTACGTAAATTATCATACACGAAGGCTTAGACCTTCTATTTTAATCCTACTTAGTCTTATAAAGCATCCCATTGAGGGATAGTCGATTTATGATAGAAATTTTACAGATAATAAGGACTCCAACAGCGAAGAGAATAAAGTTTAAAGCTGACACGGATTATGTAGCACAGAACTGTAAACATTTAATTAATAAAATACAGAACATTTCTCCGGCAATTGTTTGTTTTATCATTGAGTTTATCACTATGAAACTTTTTGAATTTATTATGATGTAACTTTTTGAGTTTATCATAATATATGAACTTTTTCAACCAAATTATTTTCAACCAAAATATTTTTCATAGGACAAACAAAACTTCTGTAATTGTATCAGATTGTTATTGTTGTATTTTTAAATGATGTAAGGGAGCATTTTTCTTTTCAATTCCAGTAATTTGTTAATTTTTAATTGTTGTTTATTTTGAGTAGCGAAATATGGAACAATGAAATATTTTCTAATATTGACCTAACGCTTGAATACTATCATTTCTAAATATTTATTAGATCTTTTGCATCACCCGCTGCCTCAGGCGTCAAAAATCGTTGACCATGCAAATTGGAATACGAAGAAATCATTAGTCAGCAAATCAGAACTGTAAGGCGGACGAACCATCAAATCAGTGTTTTTGCTGGTAAAACACTCGTCTGTTGAGTTTCAGGATTTTTGTGATGGAGAACGATTCTTCTGTGGGTGTTCGATTTCCTTAGTTCACAATTTCCGTAGTACCATACAGAGTTGAAAGTCCTAGAGTACTCTAAGGGATATGTTACCATATGACCATTTATGCCAAAGAACCAGACCACTGTTTTCTTTAACGTGATTCGTGCGCGAACAAGTTTTGTTGAATTTGGCTGATTTTGAAACCCCATACAGTCGATTGCTCTTTAGTCTCAGAATCAAACGCATAAGCCCATGATTTTTCAGCTGTCATGCGGTAGCTTCCGCGAGGAAATTTTGTTTACCCCCAAATGTTCTGGGAGTATTATATGTATGGATTGAAAGTAATGCCCTAGTCTGCTTCTATCTCACGGTATGCCACGTAACGATATCGGAATACCAGTTCACCCTCAGCGTCGATGTTTTCGTGGACAACAACCGATATAATGCGTCCAGAAACAAATATCGGCGCCAATTAGGAATTCATTATACCAGTTTTGTACAGTAATATACTCGTAGGATGATGCATCATCAGCATATACACGCTGAAAAATCTTTTTTTTTTGTTTGGATGTAAATATAAAGGGCATAGTGATATCCAATGCATAGCTGAAACCTTCTGAAAACAAAAACGTAACAGACAAGAAAGAACGGAAAAGAAAATGGTCAGCAGATTCTCATTTCATGAAAAAACACAACTAATACATTCAATGCTAGTAAATGTAAAAACAGCCGTTTTAAATTTTTTAATTTTTTGTATTAATTATTTATAAATGTATATTTATATTGATAAAATTAATTATAATAAATACAACATATATATTGGAATCAAACAATAATTAATTTCTAAATATTATTATGTTTGGGAGGAAATACGTATGAGTTTCCACATATATGTGTGCAGGATTGGGGAAACCACGCGAATGCTTCCATGTAAGTATATGGATGTTTGGCATGAAGGACTCATATGTTTCCACGTAAAAGCATATATGTTTGTCGGTAAACATGATACTGTTTACATTTAAATACAAGTGAGTTTGGAACTTGCAAACATATAAATGTTTGAGGTATGTTCCAAATCTATACATGGTTCCTGCAGACTATGTGTGGGAGAATATGTTAGAGAGGCCATTATTTTTTAGCTTGTAAATATTTAAACCCATTACTGCACTCGTATCTTAGTAACCCACATCCAATAGACCTATCTGTAGATGAACAGCTATGGTTTCAACATAGGAATATATGTCTCACCCTGTTTTAACACAGAAAAGTTACAGATAGTCAAATGTGACCAACCTGAATATATTCATAAACAATCGTAATGCAATATTCCAAAATCGAGGTAAGCGATTGTTTGCGAACCATCATAGTCTAGTTTGTACGCGTATACAATACATTCTTCTATTGTTTTATTTATTAACATAACCTAATAACTATTAAATGCGATTATGGACAAACATTTGTAAACATTTAATAACAATTATATTACGAATGAATTTTATTTTATTACAATGCTAACGCAAAAAGTGTAATGCCATTTATATTGTAATTAGAAATGATTGTAAAGAATAACATAATTATTTAAAACCCTAAGGCCGCAAACTTGTCAGATTTAGAATATTAATATTATTTTCTAGTTAAAATCATTATTGAATAAGTTGTATACACTTTTGATTGCAATAATTGTTACAAATGCTGTCAAATTTGCGTAGGTTTATGCTCATGTTAATAAATATTTGATTTATTAAATGTTGGGTAGAGAGGGTAGATTGATTTTGAATTACGCGTTAAATAAGTAGCAGGAGGTTAATGTAAATATATGAAACCATAAAATGTCATTCTGTTATGACGCCTGTGGCTACTTAGATATAAAATCGAAATAAGCGAAGATTGGTTAAGCTTGTGCGACTCTTTTGTTTGACAAGTGCCAGTTCTATCTCCAGTAGGTTTACCTCTCATTTTGAAAATTGCAATATCGGGTAGCAAACCGTGATAATGCTTCTCAAATCGTATCCGGTGGGTTATAATCTTCGAACAACACATGCATGTAGTTGGTTTAGAAATATAGTTAATCCCTCATAACTTATTCGCACCATTATAACTACGTCAATACTAACAGCCTAATTTTGGTCATATGCGTGCAGTTCCGCATTAAAGATAAAGCCGACCGACGAGAAACTGGTGGTGTGGCGCAACTGTGAGTTTTCCAGAGCCGATAGCCGCCGCAGTTTTAATCGGCTTATATCAACTTAAAACATGAGACGGCCAGACAACAACGGCTGTCTTTAAACGTAATTAAACCTAATAATTTTTACGAGTAATTTTTGGAACGATGTTCCTTATCGCAAATTATCATCGTGTAGTAATCGTATTTGATACGGTCATAAAAGAAATGCAAATAACGAATTTAATAAAATAAATAAACGCTATAATAAAGAAACCAAAAATATAAAAAACAGAAGAAAATTGGATATATGATACGCAGAAAAAACCACCTCTAAAGCATATTCTCCAAAACACATTCTGCAGGAACCATGAATATGTTTGGTAGTATTTCAAATATTCATCATATAATTGCCAGTCCTAAACTCACTTACACTCCGGTTCACTTATTTAAAGTCACTAAAAATTCCATGTGGCCGTTGGTGGTGCAATGGTTAGTGTGCGCGGCTCTTGTACATGAGATCCTGCGTTCGAACCCGGCTCTGAGCACCTTAAAATTTCTTTCGGCGGCGGTCACCTCGCATAGTGATGGCGACACTCTCGAGTATTTAGCCATGAAAAAGCTTCTCAAAAAATACCGTTCGGAACCGGTGTAAAACTGTAGGTCCCAATCAGTGAGTGAAAACTGGAAAGTGCACAGCTGAGTGATTGTGAGAAGTTCTCCCCGGTCCCTTCATGGGATGTAATGGGAAACCATTTATTTTTTTTTTTTATTTTAAAAATTCCATATTCAGCAGCATGTATCTTTTGCAATTTGTAAGCGATTGCAGAATTTTAAAATGGAAATGGAAAACCATGAAAATAGTGGTTTCTTAACTAGAAATCTTTTTTGAGCAATTTATAAACCAAGTCCAAAAATTTGCTATTTTTTGGTTCACTTGAATAAAAGCACTTTATTACTTTTTTTTATTATTTTTAAAGTTTTTTATTATTTTACACAGATAGCCAGACAGCCATAAAATCTCTGGAAGCCATGTTTGCTACGTCCCTAACCGTAAAAGAAAGCCACTCATCACTTAGGATGATGGCAGAGTATTTTGACACCAGGCTCATCTGGGTACCGGAAGACACCGACATTCCAGTCAATTGCGAAGCGGATGCGTTATATAGACAGGGCACTACGGCACAGGTTGATCCGGCAAAAGAAGGTGGTTGTATCCCAATCTCTACCTGCCGTTTGCAGATCAGGCAGTGGGCCGATAATATGTTCAAGGACAAGTGGAGACTTATTTCAACTTGCAAACAAGCCAGGGTCCTCTGACCACAGGTGGACAGGAAGATGACTAGGAAACTACTTAACTTGCCGAGATGCAGATGGAGCAAGAAAGAGGACGATGAAACGACGAAACAGCTTCTCTTGGATTGCCCTGCTCTGGCAGGACTAAGAAGTAGGATATTCGGAACACATTTAGTTAGCCCAGTAGCCCTACAGGATATTCCCGTACGTATTATAGATAAATTCATTGAAAAGGCAAATTGTCTAGACGACTAGTCAATAGTTGCTATGGAGGAAACTGCAGGTATCACAATGAGCTTCTTTAGCCTAAGTGTGCTGGACAGCCTGCTGTCTTCCAGCCTTTTCAACCAACCAACCAACCGACAGGGGTATCTACAAAAAAAAAGTTTTAATATTTTTAATTTCATATTTTAAAAAAAGTTATAAACATTGTTGGATATATGTTGTTTCTCAAATGGACATGAGGTGTTTCTCAAATGACTGATTCAATTATGATTCGTCAACCTTGTCGTTAATGACCTCCAGCCAAGGAATGTTAGGAACGGAAAAAAATACTCAGTATCGGCTCCCATATTTGTGTAGCGCGGCAAATGGGTTTTCAAAAGAAGCACCAGAGTCGGTTGCTGAACCATCCGCTCGCCAAATGAAACTGAGATCCTTGGGGTCCGTATATAGTAGTCAGGAAAAGCGTGTTATATCAATTACTTCTTGTGTGAAGCTGATCTGTGGCCATCGGTGGTGCAGTGGTTAGTTTGCGTGGTTCTTATACATGAGAAGGTGGGTTCCATTCCTGCTCTGACCACTTTACATTTCTTTCGACGACAGTCACATCTCTGAGTGATGGCGACACTATCAAGTACTTAGCTATGAAAAAGCTTGTCACCAATACCGTTGGGAACCGGAGTTAAACTATCACAATCAGTGAGTGTAAGAACTAGAAAGCGCACAGCTCAATGGTTGTGAAAAGCTTTCCCCAATCCCTTCATGGGATATAACGAGAAACCATGTTTGTTTACTCGACGCTTTAATCTATCCTGACTGCCGTCAGTCGGAATAAACAATACAGGCATATTTTAAATCTGTTTACTAAGCAATAAGCAAAGTGCAGTTAACTTAAACAAACGTCCGGAAATCTAATATAAAATTGTACCTGAATTGACCTCTAGTGTGTTGGCAATGAGAAAATTAAATTTTGCCATATTTCGGACATGATAAAGCAAGCATTTTGTCTTATTTGTACGGCTACCACCATGGCAACCCATATGTGGATTTATCTGAGCGTATTTGTGCCACGTATATGTTTGCAAAAGTAAGCTACTGCCAGTAAGTAAACGTTTACATAGATACCTCTGTAAATCCTTGGCCCACTTCATGCAATCTGTCTTCTTTAATTTTTCTCGTAACAATAATAAAGGAAAGCCTAGAGCGCCAAGATACTAAAGAAGATATGGTAGGAGTTGTTAATGTAGTTGTTGTCTTCTAATGAAAAATATATTCAAATGTCCTAGACATTGTAAATGTGTGATATGTTTGCATATGTAGATACATGTGCAAACTGCAATTAGTCTTGTTTGCAGATTTATATACAACCTGTGGCTAAAATCAACTTTGACTGAAAGTATGTGTGGATAGGAAGGGAAGCAAAGTTTCTCTTGGCAACACTGAAACTTTCAGAACTAGTTCAGCTGCTTAAAAGGATAACTCCATGTTGTAGATTAACTAAACAAATAGGCGTGCTTAATTGAATTGTCTATTATTCCAAAAAAACCCAACCATTTTTCAATTAGAAAAATGTTCTTGACCTTGTAAGCTTTTAGTATGAATGTCTCGTACATTACATGTCTCATTAAATTCAAATTCAAAAATAAATAACAATTGCAGATCTCCTCTGCCATAAATCGAGGGTTCTATTAGAAGCAAAACATGGATTATTAGTCATTTCGCCTTAATTTAAGACGTTGTCTAAAGTTTTGAAAGATTTTCCACCGATTATAGAATAACACCTGTACAACCTAGAAAACGTTTTAATTTTACATGTATTGATATTTAAATTTAAGGGTTAACACCATCAAAATAAAATTAGTACCATTTGCTTCTTTACGGCTCGTATTTATATGGCTTTTAGTTTCAACCCTAATTTGTGAAACTTGCAAAATGTAGCAAGGACAAAGAGTAAGGATGACAACATTTTGTTAATATTAGTATGTATGTTTGTCGGACACAATGAGGACTTCCATAAGTATTAGGCGACGCAGTTATGTGGCTGCCTTAATATCAAATAAATTTTTAATTAACAGAAAACAAATTTAACACATATACATACGTCTCTGTATACACTTTTGTATAGTTTCTGGTGTGCTTTTAAATTAAGAGGATTTAAAACATAAATATTCTAAAAATTCCTTTTGTATTGTCTGCAAATTAAATACGCAATTAGGCTTCATAAAGATTATGGTAAACGAAGCCACGTGTAACCATAAATATTAAGCAGTTTTAATAAATTAAATGAACAACAATGTCATACCTAAAGGATTGTAATTGAAATATCCTAACAACAGTGCCTGACAAACCGATACGAGTTTTCCTATTTATGTATCTGAAATAACCAACAAATAAAGTATGTTAATATTTAAATAGGTTTTCATTGTTTCCGAAAATGTTCTCCAACAGGATGTATATAATTTTGCACGTGTTTTATACCACTCTTCATATCACTTTTCATACTCTGATTATTAGGAGCAGAACCCTCTTCTTCCGGCATACAAATTCTTTCCCCTCAGAGCTAACCCCTCACGTGGGGTATAACAGAAATAATTAGGTGCCAGATCAGGACCAATATCTTCCGACTTAACTGTTCCAGACTTATTCCTGTTGAGTTGAGTCCTTGGAAGTTTTTTTATGGGAGGGGAGTACCCCATCGCCACCCTCTTACCCGCCACTCCCACCGAGAAGGTCCATATAACGTGAGGACAGCGTACACATTATAGACTGATCTATATCGAGAGAGAAAGGATAATTAGTTCAAACGTTCCACATAGAATTATTAGACTCAAAAATTCGTTAAAAATTATATATTATTTTTTGTTAATTGTTACGAAATGCAACATGATAAAAGTATAGAATTATAACGGGTTTTTCAATAAGAGCGCTACAAAAGTTTTTATAAATAAAACAAAACCGGTTTTAGATACCAATGAAGTTCTTTATTCCTGTGAAAGTACGTTCGATGCCATTATGTAGGGAACTCGATTTCTTTTGCACGGCACTACGGGCACGCTCGCTGAAGTCCAGACGCTTAACCCAATTTTCGACATTTTTCAAGCATAAATCGGCCGATACTGCTGCAATTTTACTTTCGATATTAGTAAGAAGTTCATCAATCGTCGCTTTAGACCATAGACTTGACGTAGCCACACAGGAAATAATCTGACGGCGTCAAATAGCCATTTCATAAGATAACACGTTCACCAAACTTGGTTTCCAATAAATTGATTGTGGCATTCGCTGTGTGGCTTGTGGTGCCGTCCTGCTGGAACCAAGTCCATATTATCCAATTGGTGCCAAAAATATACGGTTATCATTAAACGGTAGCGATTCGCATTCACAGTAATGTGCCGGTCTTGATCATCACGGAAGAAGTACGGCCCATTGACGCCGCAGGCCCATAAACCGCACCAAACCGTAATTTTTTCGGGATGCAATGATGACTCATGGATTACGTGTGGATTTCTGTCTGACCAATAACGCATATTTTGCTTATTGACGAAGCCATTCAGCCAGAAATGAGCCTCGTCGCTGAAGATGATTTTCCGATGAAAATCCGAATCATTTTAAAGTTGTTGCTCAGCCCAATTCACGAACATACGACGCTTATGGTGGTCAAGCGGCTTCAGTTCTTGCGTCAATTTGATCTTGTAAGGATGTAGGCCAAGATCTTTTCGCAAAATTCGCCACAACGACGTCACAGAGATGCCCAATGCTTGAGAACGACGTGTGAGAGACGCATTTTGGCTTTCTTGAACTGAAGCCTCAGCGGCAGCAATATTCTCGACACTACGGGCACTTCTCACTGGCACGGGAACATTTTGTACTGTGCCTGTGAATTCAAATTTTTATACTAGACTGTCAATTGTTGATCTGGTAGGACGATTATGACGACTATAAATTGGACGTAGCGCTATTAAAGTTGAGGCCATTGACTCCAAATTTCGGTAGTAAATTTTAATTATTTCGACTCGTTGTTGGCTCGTATATCTTTCCACGATGAAATGGCAAACCTTACTGAAGAGAAATGTCTAAAGAGCGGGACAAAATATAGCGTCGTTTGCTGTCCCTATCGATTTACTTTTGTAGCGTCTCTGTTGAAAACCCCTTTATATATATATATATATATATTAAGTACATTGAAAAATATTTAAACTCTATATAAATTATACAAAAAAAAACTATTTCGAGTTTAAATAAAAGAAAAAACATTCTGTCGGAATCATTATTTTCATTTACATCTTCATTTTCTTCATCTGGACTATCATATTGTGGACTTGAAATCGAAATTTCCATTAGCTCCTTTGAAAAGGACTTGGAGTTTTTGCACGTTTTTTCCTGCTACAACCTATTAAAGGATCAGATATTAATAAAAGTCTATTCAATACGTCTCTATTGCAATTTATCCTACTAAATTTTCAAGCTAAATCTATGCGATATATTCGCAAATGTTTATTTCTAGCCTCCGGTGCCTCCTCCGATAGCTGTCCAATTAGCAGAATGGCTTATTCAATGAACGATGCATTATCTGTCCCGACATTGCTCACCTTACCGTTGACCATTGTCAAGAGCAAGATGTGTTTTATTTTAGCACCTTGTTCGATATCTGCTCTTTGTTTGAGGCATTTATCTTGGTTTTCAACGAACGATATCTCCTCTTTGGTTATATATTTCCCCTCATGAACAGAACGGACTCGAGTAGATCGGATAAACCTCACTGACGATGGTACAGGACTCTGACATACGTTCTTTTGTGTTTCACCATCAATAGAAACAGTCAACCTCACTGGTACTAAGAAACTTAGGAACATATTTGCATCAACATTCAGTGCGCCCACAAACATTTGTTTCAATCACAGCCCCATTTCGAAATCAACGCCAGTTTTTCTTTTTCATTATCCAATAAAGTTTCCACAACAACACTTAAGTAATCGATCAGACGCAAAGCTGTATGGTCCAATAAGACTTGAAGGTCCACTTCAAAACTTGTTTCCGTAACACTAATTGATTTTTCTTTCACGTAACACTCCTTTCTTGCCTTTTGAATGAGAGAGTAATAAGGGTAAACGTCTTTCCTTTTGCCTTGGAGCTGTTCTCATTGCCTTCATGTGAAGTCTTGGCTGCTGAAATGATATTCCATTATTTGGTGTTGCGTTATTTCTTTCAAAACTATTGAAGTATCACTATTTCCGGAAGTGCCGTTACTTCTACCTGCAGTGAAGGTCAATTCATCAACAGGTCCCGTAAATCATTTGTTCTTCGCCGCTTGCTTCATTCACTTAATTATTGGAATAGTTTTTGCGGCCTTCCCGATCTATAAGCTCAATTGCTGCTTTGATCCAATATGCGTTCTTATGTAAGCACCTATCCTCTATGCTGAGAGATTCTGTCCTAAAAAAAACCTCAAAGAACGACTTAAACGTTCTTTTCTTCGACTACGCATGATGTGACCCGTCAAGATAAACTTTTCTTCATGTTTTTTATGTTATACAAGTCCAATCTAGTAAGTTTGTTTACCCTCTCCGAGGGATCTGTAACAAATGAAAGCAAGAATTTTAAATTGTCATAGTTTGAAGATTCTGTACCTGAAATTCTAAAATTCTAAACAAAAAGTTTGTGTACGATTTTACAGTATATTCATGTAGATCAAGGTCAAGGAGGTAGATCAGATTCAAGGAACATATACATCCATCAATTATCTACAAAACTGAAATAGAGTTCATCATGGTACCTCTACTACTAAGAGTCGGCAATCTGATCATATAATAATGATTCGGGTTCCAATGAAGGTTTTTCAGACAAAAAACGAGAAACTGTTTCTCGACTGATTCAATCATATTAAAGACAATATTTGACATGAACATCTAGAAACACTACGAAAAGTGATGGAAATAGCAAAAAAATGCACACATTGCACCATTCGCTCTGGCGGCGACAAACTACAATTGCTCGCGTCAATATAAACGAAAAACCATTTCAAAATTGTGTTCATTTTTTAACTATTACAAAAAATCATTAGAAAGGTGGGCGTCGGTGGTACAGTGGTACTGTGCTCGGCTACAGTGCACGAGATCGTAGGTTCGATCTCTGCTCTGAACACCTTAAATTTCTTTCGACGGCGGTCACCTCGGTTAGCAATTCTATCTAAGCTGTGGCGAGAAATATAAACATATACGGACACCTCCACGTGATAAAAAACCAAACAAAAAAGTCCCGTGTCTCCCAATTTTGTTCAAAGTCATGCACATTTATTGGCCCCCACTTTTTATGGGCCCCCCAAAGATTTGGGGCCTTGGTGTCATTTTTGCAAAAAAGTGATAATTTGTCAGGCTCATATCTTGCAAACCGTTCGGAATTTTGATTTACTCTCAGAGGGAAAGTTGTAGCTCTTGTCATAAAGAACAAAAACCGTGAACATATAAAATCAAAAAACCTTCATCTTCAAAGACTCATACTGCAACAACGTCTCCAAATTATTCAGTTCTATTCAAAAATCAACGTTCTGAGAAAAATATTTTTTGTGCACTTCGAGCAACATATGGTGGCACTATCTTGGCAAAATAGATACGCAACTAAGCAAAATTGCTTAATCTGCGCTGAGGAGAAGTGAAGGATTCACAACATCCAGAAACAAATTCACTGTTTTGTGTAGTTTTCGGACTAGTGGAATCATCGGCTAGAATTTGTTTAAAAATAAGGCCAGACAGAAAACAACCGTCAGTCGTGAGCTCTATCGAACCATGATAATGGACTTGTTGTTCCCTGAAATTTAATCCCGTGGTGCCGGCGATATTTTCTTTCAGCAACACTGTGCTATGGCATACAAAATGCGCGATACAATGGCTGAATTGAGAATTTTTTTGGGTGGGCAGGTAATTTAGCATTCCGGACCTGTCAACTGCCCGCTTAGGTCATGTAATATCACACCTCTGGACTTTTTTCTTTGCGGTTATGTGAAGTCAGATGTCGTCGTCGATAAGCCAGCTACGATTCAAAATGTGGAAGCTAGCTTTACTTGCGTAATTTCCGAGATTCTGGTAGGAATGATGGAGAGAGTGATCGCAAATTGGGTCTTCCGCATGAGTCAACTACAGCGAAGTCGCGGCCAACAGTTGAATGCAATTATACATAAGACATTTTTCTTTTGGGTTATAATAAAGATTCCGACGTCCACTTCTATAGAATTGAGTTCAAAAATCTTTGGCTCCATACGAAGGTCCTCAGTTTTAGGTCATTTTAACTCCTCAGTTTTAGTTAATTTTAACTCAAAATTAGTTTAAATTTTTATGAGTGTATTCTCATTTTTATTTTAAATTAAAAAAAGTTATAACTGAATCATTCTTTATAAGCTTTCTGAGTGAAAATTTTTTGGTTTTAGATGGAATAATAAATGGACCGTATATAATAACACTGTGCAAGTTTTTGAAAAATTTGTTGGAAAATATATGAAGACTCAACGGAGTTACACTAATTCGAATCGAGCTGCATCATTAGTTTTTTGGCCTATAATGATGGTTTCATACAGAATTTTGTTTTTAATTTCTTTCTCAGAGGCTTCGTTTTAGAGCTCATATTATTATATATTTGTTACCATTACTTCAGAACGCCTTATCCAACAGTTTCTCAGTTATAAATAAATTTATGAAGAAATCATAATAATTTTTTGTGTAAAAAACTAAAATTTTCTATGAAAAAATTAAATAATTAATCAAAAATTAAAAATATAACCATCATTATGGGGCAAAAACTAATAATGCAGTTCTATTCGTAGGACCCGAGTTAGTGTAAATCCGTTGATTCCACTTCTGTTTTTTCGACTTGCACAGTATAATTATTATTATCTTCGTATTTTCTTGTTCGCACTGGAAGAAAGAAGTATTCTGAAGATATTTAGGCTACCGGCCGAACAGAAAAATACTAGAAACTATTTTAATTAGAGCCTTTAACACTGCTGTTAGGTTAGGAAAAAAATACGAATGTTAGGTTAAGGGACCATTTGGTCCATACTGCAATTTTCATGCAGAATATCAATTTAATCGCATTCGTTGTATATATTTTAGTTCAATATTCACTAAATATTGTTATTATTCTTATCATCTTTGTTTTGAAAATAAATGTAAAGAAAATCAAAGGAAATATACTATGGACCAAATGGTCCCTTAACCTAAGATTCGTATTTTTAACGAATGTTAGCTTAAGAGACCATTTGGTCCATACTGCAATTTACAAACAAAATAACCATATATTCGTATTCTTTGTATCTATCTTGGGTACGGAATACTCAAATATTTTTATTATTATTGTTATTTTATATTTTGAACATAATTGTAAAGAAAATCAAAGAATATATTCTATGGACCTATGGAATGGTCCCTTAATCTGAAATTTGTAATTTCTTATTTGACTCAGTCCTATTTCTAGTTAGAAAATTTAATTTTTGCTCATGCCAAAGATCATGCAACCTGAAAAATGAAGTCAGTATATATCACCGTTCAAAACTTTCAAAGAAAACTAGCCATTATTTGGACCAAATGGGCTTAATCTAACAGCAGGGTTAATGTAGACTTTATATTGCTTTATATTGTAGATATGGCAATTTTTCAATTTCAATTTCAACATTTGGAAATGACCATATATCTGTATTCGTGTGTCAACGACATCTTCTGACCCCTTTTGAACGTGTTAAAATCAATCTGACGACATGCCACCTGGCTGTAGACAATTCGGTCAATGTGTTGTAAGTTGGGTGTCTTTAGTGTTATTACTTTTTCTGACATTTCATTTTGTTTCAAGTGTCGCTTTTTATTTGTGCATGTACGTCAAGTGCCAGAGTGTGGAGGAAGAGAACCGTGATGTTACTCCAAAGTTAATTAACTCGACTGTCACTGTACTTCGCTGCTGATAATTCCAACGAGATGAGTTGTCTCAGAAATACGTGAATAAGTTGGACAGAAAGCAATAATATAATTTTTTTTAAATTATAATGATAGTGGGATTGGATTTTGGGAAGTATCTTAATTCCAAGTACAAATCTCAATTAAGTTGATATTTACAATTCGTTGAAACCTGATGATTTGTAAACATAACAAATTTCAATATCTGAGAACTTCATATAAATAACAAATTGCGTAAAATAAATCATTAATATGAAGCAATTGCCATATCTTATCATTTTCGCAGTCAGTGAGTGGAGATTAACTGTCTTTAAATATTCATGATTTAACAACATTCAAACTGCTACTATATATGCGCCCTTAAGTAGGGCTATTAAGTGAGATATTTCATACAAAAACCGTTCATTATTTTGGCATGTCGGTAACCGATAGTCCGTTTAAGTCTCTCTTACACACCTGACTTTAAGTTAGCAGGGTTTTATGCTGGGTACTTGTGGCCGTCTGTGGTACTGTGGTAGTGTGCGCTGTTCTTGTGCATGCGAACGTGGGTGCGATCTCTGCTCTGACTAACTTCAATTTCAGTCGACGGCGGTCACCTCGCTTAGCATACGTGTGAGAAGCAGGAGGAAAAGAAGAACGTGGATTGTCGATCGATACTTATTCGCATGTGTAAAATTTCTCGCACGAGTTTGTATATATACGATAGATGATGTAACGGTGGTATCCATTCAGGCACATTAGCCAGATTTAACACCACCCCTATTATAAGTGTCTGTGGGCAATAACATTCTAGAATAGGATGTCTTCAATTCTACGATTTTACATATAAGTAATTTTACAATATGTGTTTACACTCAAAATATAAAGATTCTTATTAACCCTGCTGTTAGATTTGGCCCATTTGTTTCAATTTTTTTTATCGTTTCCTTTATAACTTTCAGCTCACGTTGTTTTTATATAAAACAGTGTTATTTCCAAAAATTCTAGTTTCTGACATAATCTAGTATATTAGCAAATAATATGTTCGGTCAGCGAATTGTTTTGCGTTTTGTGGCGTAGGCGCCAATCATTTGGTCAGCTGTATCAACGCCTCCTAAGAGAGACAAAGCATAAGAGATTATAGGTGATCAACAAAAGAGCACACTTGTTGACGAAATGTAATAAGAAACAATCCCCGGCTTTTTCCTTGAGCTATTCTCATAAACTTCATCTGTCCTGTGCATTGTACTTATCAATACTGTTGCTTATTTTTGTGGTCGATGTACGATGCTAATGTCGCAATGTCATTGAAAAGCTTATACTTATACAATGCCCACTCGGACAGATTTAAAAAAGGACCGGACAAAATTCCAAAACTCGAAGCAGTAATCAACATAAAATAAGTGACTTAAACAGTGGTCATTTAACCACTGAGTTCGAAAATTAACTGTTTTGAAGGTTCTATGCACATTGTAGATCAGGCAAGGGGCCCAAAGTTGAGTATTGTTTCAATACATGCATTCATGCTAATTTTGGTATATTTTTAATAGATGTGTTTTAAATGAAAGTTATGTTTCTGGTTATTTTAAACTTTTTTATTTATTTTGCTTTATAAGAGCTACGAAATTGAATATTAAATTAATGCAATTTACGTAGGGTTTCATGTTCAAGTGCAATGAAAGTAATTGACTAAAAATATTAAATTTTTTAATCTTTAGTGGACCGACAAAAATTAGGACAACTAGGACCGACGCGCGATTTTCATTTCTGAATACTGTAGACCCTAACCGAAGTCACTGATATTATTACGTTACCCTTTACTACCATTTTAAATTCGGTCCATTTGTTGCTTTCATATTTAAATATAAAATACTTGTGTAAGAATCGATTTTTTCAGTGTAAAGTTAAATACATTACTGTGCCGAAATTTAAGTCTGGCAGTACCATTAAATGTCAAACAAAAATTTCAAGCTAAAATTTCGAAAGCACCGAAGACGACGATGATGAAAACGTAATGATCAATATTTTTTTTAAGCGAAGTTTTTTTCTTTTAGGTCCCAACTGAATCTTGTACGGTTACAAAACAAACTTCTCAAACTTTTTATTTATTTTCTAATCCTTAATAAAGTTGGTAGAAAAGTTTCAAATGTTAAACCTTGATAAGAAAAGAGTTTTATGGGAAAACACAAAATTACACATGCTCTTGCCTCCGTTAGGTTAGCTATTGAAATCCTGATTGACAAATGTTTGCCAAAAATTAAATCGTGGCATCCAAAAACCTATGAAACGATACCCATAACGTTTTTTTTTTAATTTAAGACCCCCACCCCCCACCATAACTCGAACCCCTCCACGCGATGATAAAAGTAATGCAAAAAATGAGCTCAGCACCGTCAAAACCTTACCGAATAATGATATCGACACGTCTAAAGTTAAAAACGACGACTTTATTAATTTTGTCCGGTCATTTTTTAAATCTGTCCCAGTGTGCAATGCTTGATTTTTCAGTCAGCTATTTCGGAGGAAGGAAAATTTTAATTTTAGTTACTGTTAGCACATATGTAAGTTTCCCTTCAAGTAGTTTTTTTTAGCAACTCAAAGGTGGAAAAGAAATTGTCGCCTGTTATATTTTGTCCTTCAAGTTTTCCGTCACCTTCAATACAACGCGTTCTCCATGATTCTTTTCAGGATTTGCATTTCTAGGTTTTCATTGGTATGGTTGTTTCTTCCATATGTAGCCTGACTTTGAGTCCACCGATAACCAAAATTGAAAACCATGTTTGCAGAGGTTTATGGCATAAACTGCCGAACAGAACATCGTCCCTTGAATGCAATAAGTTGCTCGTCGATGGTCACATTTTCGTGGCAGTTTTAAAACATTCGAATAAGGAGTTGCCAACGGGCAAATTTGTCATTACTACTCATTTGTCTTCGACTCGAAACACGGAGCTCACTTCCAATCATTTGCAACGTACCTTCAGACATGACTGATAGGAATATGGGGCGACCAAATGTTGCATCAAATAAACCATACATTTCTTCCAATGGCATATAGTAGTTTTGCATGAGTCAACTATTTTTCTAACATAAGTAAAACAAAAATATAGATGCCGATATACGCCTCAGACAATAAATACATCAGTATATGGTCGCAATGTGTCTTCATCAATATAGCGCCATTTATCACCAAATGTGACTCGGCCATACTTATTAGTATTTTCGATGATAATTCTTTCTATTGGTGGCGGAAAAAACTTCACTGCATCTAGAAACTGTATATCGAGTTGGTCTTGGCTGTGTTGAGATAATATTCTCAGTCGCAGTTCCAATACGTCGAGGCAAGGGAGTGGTACTCCATACTATTTGAATTTTTGCAATAAATAAGGGATCAACAGAGCTAGATGCGGCCACACCTGGTTCAATTTGCGTCTCACAATCACTTGTTTCGATATTTTCTAAATAATAGTAAATCTCCAAATTTGAAATATCTGAGTCACTTTCTGCATTGAGCATTTGACTTATATCATCTTTGTTCAAGAATCGTTGATTGGCCATTTCCGCACACAATTTGAAACAATGTCCGTTATTTATCGCAGAAAGCAAAATACAAACTGAACAAAGCAATGCAAATATGTATTCATACATCTCCTTATAAAACGCAGTATGGGGAAGACAGGCATAGCTAACATTGGGAACAGTTTTTTGAAAAATTACCACTGCGAAATCTGTTGAAAATATTTTTATGCGCCACGATCAACATCGACTTGTACCGACAATCACTGAAAAGCACACGAAATACTAAATTAACATAGATATAAAAATAGATATAAAAATTCAGACGAAATTGAAATTTTGTATGAAAAATTTGGTATGGACCAAATGCTCTCTTAATCGGGGATTCGTACATATTTTTAATCTAACAACAGGGTTATATTTGTTAGTTGTTACTTATGGATGTTTTTGAAATTTCGTATATCTCGGGGACAAGATGAGAATTAAATAGACAGTAGCCCGAACATAAAAACCAGACAGAATTTGTGTGTTAACACGTTTAGTGTGTCAGTAGAAAAAGGACGTTGTGCTCCTGGGAAATGGGAATGTAAGTTCTCATTAACTTGAAAGAAATTGTATCCTCATCTTGTGTTTATATCTAAGCTATCGTTTTAGAGCACGAACAAACAGAAGTCTTCAAAACGACAGACAAAATGTAACAGTAAGGAATCAAAAGAGTTCGAAAAATAGAAAATTGTGAACAAAAATAAAATGTTTGCAAAAAGTGACAAAATAAGTTGTAATTCCCGTTTCCCTTAATTTTGTTCATGCCATTCGAAATGCAACCCTCATCTCATCATGATTTGGAGAAAATCAAAAAAATTACCGAAGTCTAAAGATCTAACACAATCCTTTCTGCAAATCGTTCTCTGTATGTCTACATATTCCATGTAAGAAAAAATTGTTTCCTATTACATCAAATAAAGGGACTGGGGAGAGCTTCTCATGACTAGTTTTCCACTCAATGATATGACCACAAAAATTGCACCCATCCCTGTTGTAGTAATTTTTTTTGGTTAGGTTTTCTCATATAGATGTTTTTGGTACTTTTGAAATGCTTTCAATCAGCTGAATAAATTATATAATATACACTTACACAGCTGACATTAAAATAAATAAATAAATGGTTTCCCATTACATCCCATGAAGGGACCGGGGAGAACTTCTCACAATCACTGAGCTGTGCGGTTTCCTGTTTTCACTCACTGATTGGGACCTACAGTTTTACACCGATTCCGAACGGTATTTTGAGAAGCTTTTTCATGGCTATATACTCGATAGTGTCGCCGTCACTACGCGAGGTGACCGCCGCCGAAAGAAAAATTTTTTTTTTAAGGTGGTCGGAGCAGGATTCGAACTCAGGATCTCATGTACACGAGCCGCGCACACTAACCATTGCACCACCGGCGGCCACACACAGCTGACATTTCACAGTTATATTTGTGATATGCCACATTATTTTCAGTGACAAGACATGTTGTACTTGTATATAATACATATGGAGGAATTGCAGGCATCAGCTATAAATTATAATATCCTGAGAAATAGATTTGAGCATCTTCGAACTGTTATTTATGTGGCTCTCTACGTGGGAAATTATTTTATATATTCCCCATTAAATATATTTAAGTTAGTTCCTTAATGTCCGTTGGTCTATTTAAAATGCAATTTTGTAATGTTGTACTAACGAGTACTTTTCCCACTTACAATAAATATTTTTCATGCTAACATCTGCTCTGGTTAATAGCTTTCCATTCCTTCTGCATCTTTTTGATAATAAACCAGCATACGCAAGAAGAACTATGCAGCAATGGGCAACGGAAATTGCCATTTTATTTTATATATTATTTCCAGCTCAAGAAATATTTATAGCATTTTCATCTTTGTAGTACGAGTATATTTTAAGTGTTCAGAGTAGCTTCGTCGAAAAGAACTTATACAATTTTTTGGGATACTTCAAGTATAGTGGAAGTGGATTTGTAGCGAGAGCAAATATCACTTGAAAATATTAAAGCTTGAAAATGGAGTTCATAAGCAAGATGTTTACCCTACTTTGAAGAGAAATCACTTCAGAGGCATTCAAAATATGCTAAGTTATACCTTTTAGTTCGCACGACCAATAGTTCAGTGAAATGTGAGCCGATGTATATGTGAAGATAATGTACAAATTCATTGCAGATGTTACCAAATCGTAGGATCTATGACATATTTCGATGCAGCAATGTTAATTTACTGGCGAACGTGTTTGTTTTAGTTGGTAGCAAGTATTTTTCTGTCTATGCAATTTTCATATGAAACTTTTTAAATTACATCAACGCCCTAATGTATTTAGCTTCCGGTAACGTTATAAACATTTTTGAAATAGGCTGGAAAAATATATGTTTTGAAATTAAACTTACGGTTGATTTGGTGGATTGGAAAGGTAATCTCTTGCCAAACAAACAACTGTTGACGTTTGTAAATTATGGAGCAAATGGGTGCTTATATATCCATTTTAGTACGACAAATTGATTTTAGTGAATACCTCATATATAATGAAAGGTACAAGAAGGGGTGTGGTAATTACATCTATATTCATAATTGCAGTTATTCACTGTAAAATAGTGACATTAAAAACTAAAAAATTTTCATGAAAATGGTCAATTGTGACATGTTTTAGAGACTATTTTATGCGTACATGTGGAAATTATGTTTATATGGGAGGTATCGGAAGGAAATTAGTTACTGAGTTAACTATAACGCATCTTATCTATGAGTAAACTAAGAGGACTGATAAATGTATTAAGTTAAGCTCTTCAAAAGAGTTAAACCTTTGCAACTCTCATGGATTCTTTCAAACCGCTTTCAAACTTGGGTTATTTTGTAGGAAAACACAAGGTCTTTCTTCTACTGTATCTCCAAGAAAATTAAAAGCATCAAAATTTGCGAAAATCTTAAATAAACTCTTAAAAATTTAATTTGAAAATTACTTGCATCATCTTCTTTCAATTTGAACACAACATTTGCCAATATGCTTCCTACGAATAGACATTTGATATGAATCAATCATAATCAATATCCCACAACTCCATTTTCAGTTGCTGTTGTTGAATATCATAACCTCATAGCATTTGTTGAAAAATTTCAAGTTTTGACTCTCTACTTATACACGCTGAATAAAAACGACCTTTGTCACATATTCGCCCAAACATATTCTGCAGGAACCACATATTTGTTTGGAACACACTTCAAACATTTATATGTTTGCACGTCCGAAACTCACGTGAGTTTAAATGCAAACATTAGCCTGTTTACTGTCAAATTATATGCTTTTACGTGGAACGTACAGAAGAATGTAAAATAACTATTTGTTGGAAGTATTAGTCTCGATTTCGATCGTGTGCTGATTTGTCTAAAATGCTTCTCATTATACTAACGGTCCGCCATCTAACGTTTTTTTCTTCAACTAGTGCTTAGTTCGTGTATGGTAACACTTAGCTCATGTCTGATTTGACAGATAATTAGTTTTTTCCTTTCGCTGAACGAATGTGGTTGTGTATACGCTTGACCAACGCTGAGAAATATGGGAAAAATGGGCCTGGGATCGACTTACAGAAGATGCCGATTTGCCAAAAAAATCATCTTTTCAGATGAATCTCATTTCGATCTTGGTGGGTATGAAAACAAGCACAATTGTCGCATTTGGGGCATAGAAAACCCGCACGCATACATTGAAAAGCCGATGCATCCAAAACGAGTAACTGTTTGGTGCGGATTTTGGGCCACAGGCATAATTGGGCCATTTTTCTTTGAAAATGAGCAAGGAGTGGCCGTTACTGTCAATGGCGATCGTTATCGGGCCATGTTGAACGAATTGCTGTTCACAAAAATTTAAGAGGAGGATATTGGCAACATTTGGTTTCAACAGGACAGCGCTACGTGCCACACAGCCGAAGCTACACTCGATGTTTTGCGCCCTGGTTTTGAAGATCGCATTATCAGCCGCAGAGCTGATGTCGTTTGGCCACCTCGGAGCTGCGATTTGACACCGTTAGACTATTATTTGTGGGGTGCCCTCAAAGATAAGTGTTACGCCGACAAGCCAGAGACAATTGACGCTTTAAAGGACAATATTCGTGAAGCCATTGATGAAATACAGCTGCACACAATCGATAATGTGCTTGAAAATTGGACCGATCGTGTAGATATGTGATCAAAAGATATGTGATTGATTCAAAAGCATTGAAGTTTAAAAAAAAGATTTAAAACGAATCGGCCATATTTTTTTTGAGACAATGAAATATGTTCTCAAGTGCCTGCTGTACGGACAATTGTTTGATATAGTACATATAATAGTCATATATTGACGTGTGTGGGCGGCGCCTCGGCCAATTTTGCCAACTTTTTTCCAAATACCCTGTTCGTAACTGTAGGTAAACTGTAACATACTGTGAAATTTTCAGTACGATGAGACTATTGTTATGACTGTTATAACGGGTTCTTTTAAAAGAGGCGTGGCACATGCCACTTCCAATCTGGCTGTAATTCATACTGTACCAACGATACATATACCAAATTTCATCTTCATACGTCTGATACTTCATGAGATATAGCCATTTTAAATTTCAGGTTGTATTGGCGGTGCCACCCCCTTTGTCCAATCAATACCAGGTATAGCTACGGACTATCAGCATGTCTTCAGTACCACATTGTAGAATTTTCATAATAAGCCGACGGGCGATTTTTAAAAGGGGGCGTGGCATCTCCCACTTCCACGCTGGCTATAATTAGAACTGTAGGAACAACTTATACACCAAATATCATATTCGTACCTCTGAGATACATGAGACACAGCCGTACAAAGTTTCAAGATGTATGCCACGCAAACTAAGGCGATCACGCCCATTTTTTGTTGGATCACGAATTTTGCTGCCAAATGCATCTACACAAATTTTCAAAACGAATGGTGAAGCAGTCCTCCAGTTACAGCGTATTCAAAAATTGGGTCCAATGGGGGCCACGCCCACTTGATATATCAAAAATTTCCAACACCGACCACACAGCTACATTCTGTGGAAATTTCAAAATGATCGGTCCAACCTTTTCGAGTCTATGCGTGTGTTTGAGCTTGTCGCAAATATAGTATGCTTTTGTGTAACCATATTGTGTTTGCTATCCAATATTACATGTTGGAGACACAATGATGTTATAATATATGTGTTTATGATCCAAATATAAATGTATTTCTGACACAAGTACAGCTGTGTTTGTTGCACTGTTTATGCTTTCTCAATAGCAAGAGAATAAAACAGGTACAATTAGAGATTCTTCACAGTCCCTCTTGTGTGTATCGCCATGGCAAAATAGGAAACTCCAAACCGAAATTCTTTTCGTAACTTGTGCGGTTAGAAATTCTACGGATTATGATCAATCAGTTGAGTGAAGGTAATTTTTAAATATACCCTCTTGTGTCTTTATAATTGTATTCAGGTAATGGTATTAACCTAATTTTTTTTAAAGTGGTGTAATTACTGTTTCGTAAATGACTAGCTCTAGTGGCCGTCGGTGGTGCAATGGTAAGTGTGCGCGAGTTTTGTACATAAGAACGTGGGTTAGATACCTGGTCTGATCACCTTCACATCTTTCTTTCGATGACGATCACCTGTCAAGTACTTAGCCATGAAAAAGCTTCTCAAACTACCGTCGGAAACTGGTGTACAACTGTAGGTCCCAATCACTGAGTGTAAGTATGAAGCACATAGCTTATAGATTGTGAGAAGCTCTCCCCTATCCCTTCATGGGCTGTAGTGGAGAACTATAAAAATTACTAGCTCTAAATAAACTCTTTATTCGATTTCAGCATAGTTTTCAAACCCTGTGGTAGAAAATGTCTGGAGATACAATTTCTTTAAAATAAAATTAATATAAATTGGCGAATATTTATATATTTTTATATTTATATGGTTTGGTAGTAGATTGCCTAGAGTGCGCGGATTCTGTACATAAAAGCACAGTCTTAACTCCTACAGTGAACACGTTTAATTTATTTATACGTCGGTAACATAGCTTAAAGACAATGCGGAGTAATTGACAATACAAATCTTTAAAACAAACCGATAAATAAATGGACAGTTCTCTGATTGGTTCATACTCTCCTCAACCGTTTCGTCAGAAGTACTAGGAAATTTGATTAATTTTAGTACCTTTCGCTGTAAAATAGCATTTAATTTTGTTTAGACACAATATAGCTATTAAACTGTTTGGGGTATCCGAAAATTATTTCGATGTAGATGGCAGAACTAACTTGTTATAAATATTCCAAATTCTAAAGAGTAGGGTATAAATATAAAGTATAGATACTGTAAAAATGTCCTTATCTATACTGAAACAAATGCAAATGCAAACGCAATTCTCACGATGCTGTTGCTGACATTTTGTAACTTGCGTAGCTTATTATTAAAGGAATCGTCAAGCTCACAGTCCGTATCATTTGACATCCTTAGTGAACATAAAACATCAAAGCCATGAGGCGTAAGAAAGCGTTAAATACCTAGGGAAACATTATGTTTGATTCATGTGCCGTCAAACTGTAGACACTTTGACAAACACAAAGGTGAATTACTTTTGGGGTAGATATTTTTAAAATCCTCAAAAGGAAAATCGCAAGGTCTTGTAACGCGCAATTAAAATTTGTATTTTATGATTAAGCAAACAAGACATGTTTCAGTAATCGGTGCTAAATTTTTCTTAAACGAATTCTTAAAAACCATTTTTTTAAAGCATCAACTTGCTAAAGAGTTAATTAATGAATATGGAAATTTACAAAAAACAAATCAATAAACAAGAAAATTTTTTATGTGATCCTTAATTTTTTATTAATTTCTTTAGAATTTCAACAAATTTAAAAATTACTTAATTTTTTACTGTTGAACGAGCTTAAATCGTTCGAAATACTTGAATGTGTTTTTACAATGAAAAGGGGTTTAAACAACTCGAAACCGCCACTACTGAATTCTATGGAAGTTATTAACAAAAAGTTTATTCTTCTACGAAGGAAAGTACAGTAGTACTGTTTATATAGAATCATGTTTGCATTTAACATTTAATTAAAATTGTATGAGGTGTTTTTGTGAAAAATATCAAAATCGTATATTTAGTAACATTTTGAATTGCAGTTGCAACAACATTGAAGCTACGTGAATATGTAGGAAAGAAAATTCAGGTCAGAAAAAAATGGAAGAACAAAATATAATTAGAGGAAAATCAAATAATATGGATTAACCCACACAGTCGTTGAAACGAGAAAGTATACCTTGTCGCCCATATGGAATCTGCAAAAAGAGTAATTGATTAAAATTTTGGAAACCAATCCCTTATGAGTCCGCTCTAAATGGAAACTCGTGATCAGAGAATATCTGGCCATTATGTTAAGCATTAAATTGTAAAAAATATTGTTTCATCATTAAGGTCCAACTAAGTGTGTATAAATTTTATACTAAATAATTACCTTTTTAATAATATTGTTCAAGCTCGAGACCATTCTATATCTCTATTAATAGAGATACAGTTTTTTTAAAAAAGGAGTTTTGCAAATATTTCCCTATGATTCATGCCAAACTGTATAGTTATTTCAGATCTAGCCACATATCTTCATAAGCGGTGGTTTGGAATGATGATATTGAAAAATTCATCAAACTAAATGCAAACGAAATCTCATCTGAATTGAGAATTCACTATAATGCAAGTTTTCAAAAAATATCGCAAACAAAACACACAAGTAAAACTTTACAGAAACTTTTTTCCATCTCCAGAGAACCATCGGTCCTCATTAGACATGTGTTTTGTTGTTTCCTAAAAGACAACACAATTTTTTTTACATACAATAACAATTGCATGCAGTTTCGCCGTGCTCCAGGTTATTCAAATTTATCAGGGATGATTTTTATTTCTTCGGTCTTTTTATTGGTACTTTTTAATATTATTGTTCAAGCTCGAGGCCTTTCTATATCTCTATTAATAGAGTATAGTTTTTTTAAAAAGCAATTTTGCAAATGTTTCCCAATGATTCCTGGCAATGAATGCAGGATGAATGGTGAATCTCGAAAGTTTTTCCAGAGGGTAAGAAGATTGTATAACGGGCCTAATAATGGGCTGCACTCCTGCAAGGACGAGAATGCGAATCTGGAGACTGAGAAGCAGTGTGTGCTCAAAATGTGGAGCGGCCACTTTTCATCACTACTCCACTCAGATTCTTCCACTGAAGATCAGGAGGTAATGATAGTGGAAGATAGTGTAGATTGGTCCCCCCCAAAACAAGACGAGATTAGAACGGCGATCTCCCGCCAGAAGAACAATAAAGTCGCTGCTGCGGATGGCCTACCCGCCAAACTTTTTAAGGCAGGGGACGAAGGACTGCTAGCCCACATGCATCAACTTGTATGCGGTGTATGGCTGGGGAATCTATGCCCGACGATTGGAGTCTAAGAGTATTATATCCTGTATTTAAAAACGGTGATCCGTGTGTCCGTCCAACTATCGCGGTATCAGTCTTTTATCCACCGCGTATAAGGTCTTGTCGAGCGTATTATGTGAAAGACTAAAGGCAATTATTGAAAACCTGATTGGACCTTATCAGTATGGTTTTAGACGGGCAAGTCCACGATTGACCAAATATTCACGCAAAGCCAATTCCTGGAAAAGACCCATGAAAAGCAAATCGATACATACCACCTTTTCGTCGATTACAAAGCTGCTGTCGATAGCTCCATATGGGGAAAACTGTACGAAGTTATGTCTGAACTTGGTCTTCCGGAAAGACTGATCCGCCTCTGTAGAATGACGCTGACCAACACCAAATCAGCTGTGAAGGTGAGGAAAGACCTCACTGAAACATTCTGTACCAAGCGAGGACTTAGACAAGGCGACACACTTTCATGCTATCTCTTCAATATCTTAATGGAGATAATAATGAGAAAGGCTCTAGTAAATACGAACAAGACCATCAACACGAAAAGACCATTAACACGAATGCTGATGAAATAGACATCATTTGGTGAAATTTGCGAGAGGTTACTGCAGTATTTTCAAGAATCGAAAAGGAATCAGCGAAGGTGGGTCTTGCTGTTAATGATGGCAAAACAAAATTGATGATGTCAACGACTAGAGAAACCTCTCGACTTGGCGCGCACGTGAACGTTGACAACCGATTTAATTTTGAAGTGGTAGATGAATTTTTCTACCTTGGATCCGCCGTGAACAATTACAACAACATCAGCCTGGAGATAGAGAGGAGAATTGTGCTTGCAAATAGATGCTATTTTGGGCCCAGCAAGAAATTTAGGAACAAAGCCCTCTCTCGGCAAGACAAAAGTCCAACTATATCAGACTCTCATTTTATCTGTCTTGATATATGGCTCCGAAACTTGGGTCATATCTCAAGCGGATGAAAAACAGCTGGGGATTTTCGAGAGAAAGATGAGCTAGCGCGAATGGTTTTCGATAACGTACCCGATGGAGGCTGGAAAAGAGGACGACCAAGATTCCGCTGGAAAGATTCTCTCCGTATCCTTGGTGTTACCAACTGGCGAGAAAATGCTAAGGATAGAACCAGTTGGAAGAATTTGTTGAAATTTGTTTAATTTGTTTGTTTAATTAATATGCGTAAGACGTCTGACCTCATGAGGTTGTAAAATCGTCAATAAAAAATGAAGAATGGCCTCGAGCTTGAAGCATAATACTAAAAGTACCAAAAAAAGGCCGAATAAATAAAAATCTTCCCTGATGAATTTAAATAAAAAAAAATTTCGCTTTTGTTAATTTTATTTTGAGACAAGACCAGCAACCTCAAACAACCAAAGGACAATATAACCAGAACAAATGAATAAACGCATTCATACAATTTTATGACAATAAAATTAAATTTACCAAAAGCTATGTCTCATAAAATCCAGTTAATGCTTTGACGTGAACGCCACAGCGTTAACAAGCGCAAAACAAGCAGCAAAAGAAATAAATTTAAGTTGACGGGGTGGAATACAAACAAGTAAGTACAATGTCCCCTAAGCAATTACATGCAATGAAAATTCTTAAGAAGACAAGATTTTGATAACCAAATATGATGCTAAAATCTAAAGGGCTGTGATTGGTGCAAAAATGCATGAATCAGTATTATAGAGCAAATGAGAAAATTGTAATTTTTTTACATCCAATGATCGGTACCATTTATGAACTGAATACAACATTACAGGAATTCAGTCATTTGAACCGACCCAAAATATCTCTTGCCCTATGTCATCCATTGGGTCGGATAACCAAATTTGGTTAAGATCGGTTGTTGGTTTACGGGAGTTGTCATGTCGATCAACCAGAAACCTATTTGGTGGAAGATAGATTCCAAATCTAACTACCAAAGACACAAACCACTACAATTGGCAGAAGTCGGTTCTGGCGATAACATAGCTATGTTAACATATAGAAACATCGAATATTTATTGACGTATTATTTTCAGCCGATCGGAAAAGTGGTGTTACCGTATTCGCTCAGTGGGCCAAAGTAAATAAAGTGATGAACATTTAAACCGATCAACTTTAGAAAACAAGGAGTTCTTCCGTGTTCTCTTACACCTTGTTAAAAACGCTTTCACAAACACTTCCAGAAACTGATATCAAATTGTGGAAAAGAGTAGAAGTAAGAAAATATCCTCAATTACTTTCGGACCCCCAAAAATAATTTCCCCCATTGTACGAAAACAAGGAATTCTCTCGTGTTATCATATACCTCGTTGGAATGCCATTTACAAACAATTTCAGAATTTGTAATTAAAATGTGGAAAAAGAGTTTGGAAGTAAGAAAATATTCTCATTTACTGTCGAGAGTTTCTTACAATCAGTGAGCTGCGCGGTTTCCTTTATGACACCCACGTAACTGAGTCTTCAGTTTAACACCGATTTTGAATGGGCAAAGGACACATTCTGTTTAAAACAACAAAATAAATAAAAGTATTTATTTTCTATATCACTTATACTATATTTGAAACTCAGAACAAGTGTCACCGCAGCAGCCACTTTGGATGGCGTAGATTTTGTCCCTAATGCTCGCATTTTGGAACGAAGTTCCTTATCGCACGTTGCGGGATGGGGATAAATGAAAAAATTTCAAACAACTTTTTTTTAACTACTTTATTACAACCCATTATTACGAGTATCAACTATATTGGGTACCTTTGATTTGGTTTGGTTTAACGGGAAGTTTCTATGTGGAACCTGTTTATTATATATTGTAGTTTTGAACCCAATAAAATGTAAATTTAGAAAAGCCAAAGTGAAAGAAGTTTAAAAAAAATTAAACTTTCTTAAATAAGTGCGTTTTCTTAAAAAAAGTACATTTTCTCAAAAAAATACCTACTCATATTCTTAAACAGATTTCATTTTCTTAAAAAAAATACGTTATCTTAAAGAAGTACCTTTGCTTAAAACAGTAAATTTTGTCACAATAAGTACCTTTTCTTAAAAAAGCTATTTTTTTTTAAATAAGTACATTATCTTACAACAAACTGCATTTTCTTAAAAAACTACATATTCTTTAAAGAGAAACTTTTATGTGAAACAAAAAAGCTTTTCTTGAGATAAGTACTTACTCTTAAAATTTTATCTGTTCTTGAAAAACGACCAATTCTACAAAAACTCCTATTTCTTAAAAATTAAATTTTTCTTCAAAAAAAGAATACCTTCTCTTGAAAAAATACCTTTTCTTACAAACATTCCGTTTCTTCAAAGTACTTTTTCTTAAAAATAAAATAAACTAAATTTGAAACATATGGTAGGGTCAAACCAAAACAGAACGAGAGAACTACAATTAGAATAGTTCGTTCTTTAAATAGAACTTTCAAAAACTTCTGCATCAGTGCGTGTAAGTAGGAAAGCAATGTGTAAGTAGCGACAGCAATCACTCTGCACACAATCAATAAATGTCTTCGGTTAGTGACTTGTGTAAATGCACACCGCAGAGGCTTAACGGGCTAGACGCTGCTGAAGATGATGCTTCACAAACATCGAAACGATCGTCCAGCGAATGTGAGTTCGAATCCAACCCGCGACATTTACATTTTTTTCACTACCCGGAGAAAACATGATCTCTTATAGCCTTAAAAGGAAATTCCAACTTTAAACATAACGAGGATCTAAGAAAACTAATTTTGAAACATATGGTAGGGTCAAACCAAAACAGAACGAGAGAACTACAATTAGAATAGTTCGTTCTATAAATAGAACTTTCAAAAACTTCTGCATCAGTGCGTGTAAGTAGGAAAGCAATGTGTAAGTAGCGACAGCAATCACTCTGCACACAATCAATAAATGTCTTCGGTTAGTGGCTTGTGTCAATGCACACCGCAGTGGCTTAACGGGCTAGACGCTGCTGAAGATGATGCTTCACAAACATCGAAACGATCGTCCAGCGAATGTGAGTTCGAATCCAACCCGCGACATTTACATTTTTTTCACTACCCGGAGAAAACATGATCTCTTATAGCCTTAAAAGGAAATTCCAACTTTAAACATAACGAGGATCTAAGAAAACTAATTTTGAAACATATGGTAGGGTCAAACCAAAACAGAACGAGAGAACTACAATTAGAATAGTTCGTTCTATAAATAGAACTTTCAAAAACTTCTGCATCAGTGCGTGTAAGTAGGAAAGCAATGTGTAAGTAGCGACAGCAATCACTCTGCACACAATCAATAAATGTCTTCGGTTAGTGGCTTGTGTCAATGCACACCGCAGTGGCTTAACGGGCTAGACGCTGCTGAAGATGATGCTTCACAAACATCGAAACGATCGTCCAGCGAATGTGAGTTCGAATCCAACCCGCGGCATTTACATTTTTTTCACTACCCGGAGAAAACATGATCTTTTATAGCCTTAAAAGGAAATTCCAACTTTAAACATAACGAGGATCTAAGAAAACTAATTTTGAAACATATGGTAGGGTCAAACCAAAGCAGAACGAGAGAACTACAATTAGAATAGTTCGTTCTATAAATAGAACTTTCAAAAACTTCTGCATCAGTGCGTGTAAGTCCAGCGAATGTGAGTTCGAATCCAACCCGCGGCATTTACATTTTTTTCACTAACCGTAGAAAACATGATCTTTTAATAAAGAAGTTCCTCTCATTAAAGAAAGGACCTTTTCGGGAAAATATAAAACATATTCTTACAAAAAGGACCTAAAAGTATACTTTAAAAAAAAAAACATACATTCAGTAAAAGGAAATTTCTTAAAACGTTTTTCATTTTACAAACAGTATCTCTTCTTAAAGATCCATCTAAATTATAGTATTTTTCAACAGGCGCCATGGGCGTGTTGGAACTAACTAGTACATAATATATAGCGAAAGGAACTTTGTTCCAACCGGTTGTCCCCTGACACCTCATGTAATTATTTATTTATTTATTTTTTGGCTAAAACACCCAGCATTTTCACTGATAGATGTAACACCAATTTTCATGAAACTTAAGCGCGCCACAGACTTGTCCATCATGAGCATGAGCTCAGTCGATAAAATTTTACTTGGCTCATAAAATTTAACTAAGATTAATAAATTTTTTTTCGCGCAAGTTAGTGATGTGAACAATAAGGTCTTCATTCTTGTTTCGCTCCGGGAGTGCCATTGAAGCTAGAGTAAGTGTGTTCCCGAATCCATGCTCATGATTGACAAGTATGTGGTTCCCATTAAATGAGCGAAAAAGTGTGTCATTAGACGGATGCTATGTGTCGGAAACCGCGATATACGAAGGTCTTATAACACAAATGATTCTTATCAGTGCATTTCGACAAATTGTCGGAGCCCACCCAGACACATTAATGTCGAAAATGTATTCCTTGTTAAAGAAACAATAAAGTACCCATATCCTTGAATACGAAATTGTTTTCCTTTTCTACCTTTAACAACCTTTAAGTGGTTCTGTCACCGTCAGCGTTCAATTTAAATTGCTACGATTTCATTCTTTACATTTTCCATTCATAAACAAGCAATAGCAAGTCAAGGCTTAAGCAAATATTATCTTTTACATTGCAGGTATAAAATGTGTTTACTCAGGTTGTGCGTGTACTTCAGAATATCACTTACAACTGACTTTGTATTCTCATTGATAACATACAGCAGCAGCAGTAACAATAATACTACTAATAATACTAGTAATAATGAAGAAAATAAATATAATGATAATAGCTGCAGCAGTAAGCAGCGACACATAAAAGTAAACCTATAATTGAAATTGAATTCAATAATAATGGAAATTTCATTTTCCTGACGTCTGTCATAAAGACCTCGTCCATACGCCTAGGACGGTGAGAGATTTGCGAATTTTATTGGAAACAATTGTACAAATTTTAGAACTTTTATATGGACAATTTTACTTTCAGTTGTAGACGGAAACAAATAAATAGGGTTTCTATTAAAGCAATTTGATGAACCAAGGTTAGATATAGATCGCAGCCGATGAGATGCCTCGGGAACACACTTTTCATTTTAAAATAAAAACACAAATTTTTGGAGAAATCTGTGATTTTTTTTATTAGATTTTAACGAAGACATTTCCGATTAAGTATTGACTAAAATATGCGTCAAATGGCCTCCACGGCTTCGATGACAGACCATTAGTCTTTTAGTGAAATTTTCCATGATTTTCACAGAGATCTCGTATTTGAGCTCAGGAATTATTTCTGGCTTAATCACACAAACCCAAGATTTCCCAGAACCCCAAAGAAAGAAATCGCATGGTTTTAAATCCCATGATCTTGGTGGCCAGTTGATATTAGAATTTCTTGAGGTAACTTGTTCCGGAAATGGTTGTTGCAATAAATCTATTGTTTTATGCGCGGTATGGTAGGTGGCGCCGTCTTGCTAAAACCACATGTCGTCCAGATCCATGCCGCCCATTTGAGGCTACAAGAACTGCGATATTATGTTGCTGTAGCGAATGCCTTTCACAGTAAGTAACTAGTAAATTAAAATAAGCCAAAATCACGCCGCCTGGCCAAAATCCGCACCAGGCAGTTGCTGGTTGGCTGGTTGGTTTCCGTGGTTGCTAAAGATACTATTTAGCATCAGTTAGTGTCTTGAGACACCGTTTTTCATACCACAGGTCCAAAGGTACCATGTCTATATCCAGCCTGTTAATCGGAGATACTTCATTAGATCCCTTAGATCTATCTCGTGTATCGCAGTGAGGTTATGTGACCCGCTCCACGAAAAGGGACCTACACGCCGAAAAGAAGTTATTGAGAAAAAACGCGTTTAAAAAAAGCGCTTCGTTTTTCCGTGTTTTGCGCATGGTTATGCAACTCTTCCTTCAACCTGATTAGAAAAGCAGCAAAATACAGAAGAACTACCAAAAAAGCGTGTTAGGAGTAAAAAAGAGTAAAATTTTGATATTTTTGTAATTTTGTACCTTTGATATTGAACTTTTTTTAAATTTCAAATATCTATATATATATTACGCTAAGGTATTTATAGTGTAATTATTGTAACCGCTTCTCCTCCTAAACTAAAGGTCGCACAGTCAAGTGCGATACACCGTTGGAAAGGTAGTGGTCTGAAGGGGTGCACTAAGCATTAAAATTTAGCAAAAGTTAATTCCAACAGTGATTTAAACCGGATTTAATTAATCCTTAATCCCTCCATCTACCGGCGGTAGTGGCATCATTTGAACTGGTGAATTTACATTGGTGGTGAAATTTTATTTAATTTGCTTGCTTTTTTAAATACATCTTTTAATTAAGTCTCTTTTTTGGCAGGACGAAGTCTGCCGGGTTTGCTAGTTAAATATATTATCTGTTTATATCACATTTTTCAATTTTTTCATTAATAATGTTCATCTTTACAGGTGATTTGTAAAAAAACTAAAAGACATAGAAACTTGCGGTTTGCGGCATTTTTTGGCGCAGAGGCCCCCCTTCGTGGAGCAGGTCACATATGGATTTCGGTGGAAGAGGATCCTGCCCTGGACAGTTGGTCTGCCTTTTCGTTCCCTAGGAGACCCTCAAGGCCTGGCATCCAAGTAAGCACCACATAGGCCAGCCGGCCTACCTCGACAAGTTTTTCCCTCGACAAGTTTTTCAATTCACTAACGAGTTTAGATGCAGTGTTGTAAGATTTGAGTGATAGGAGAGCCGCTTCGCTATCTACAAATATTCCAATGCGCTCTGTTTTTCGCTGTTAGACGAATCAAAGCGTGCCAATTGCGTCTGCGTTGGCTAGGCCATGTTATCAGAATGGATGAAGATGAGCCAGCGTGAAAGATTTTTGATAACGTACCCGATGGAAGCAGGAAAAGAGGACGACCAAGACTCCGCTGGAAAGACCAGGCAGAAGAATCCCTCCGTATCCTTGGTGTTACCAACTGGCGAGAAAAAGCGAAGAATAGAGCCAGTTGGAAGAATATGTTGAAATTTGTTTAATTTGTTTGTTTAATTAATATGTGTAAGACGTCTGACCTCATGAGGTTGTAATATAGTCAATAAAAGTAAATAAAAAACGCTGCACTTGTCTGAGAGTTTGAATGATAAATTGAGGCCTACCTCTTTGGAGAAGACACCCGAGCCGGTTCCACATTCCATTTTGAATCCGCCCGTAAATACTTTGGTGTCAAAACCTGTAAGTGGTTCCCCTTTATCCTACTCTATTCTCTTGGGAAACCTGAAATCGAATAGGTTATCGAACGTCAATGAGGGGGTGCAGTAATCGGTTGTTATATTGAGTTCTCTTGGGAATGTTTGTAGTGTACTCGCATGTCCAAGAGCCTGACTAGTATTTTCAGGTTTTCGGTGACACTCTTGTTTACAGCAGATGCTACTTACGCAAAGAAAAATTACTTATACACTAAACTTAACCAGTACAGAAATATCAGTTGAGTGAACCGACTTAAGCATACCCTCACCTGAAGTCATCCATTGTGACCGAGTTATATGCATTATTGGCAAATGTGCCAATATGAAATGGCACAGTGGCATTGCTTTAACTATTATTCAATACCCAACTTAATTACGATCCTAAGTGATTACGGTGAGTTAGCCTGACTAGCAGCTAATTATCCGCCCAATATATATATGGGATGTACAAAAATGGGCATGGCGAAGGTGTTCATTTCTTTTTCCACAGTATTGCACAAAATATTGATCAGTACCAAATTTTGTTAGGATCCGTTGTGGTGTGGCAAAATCACCCCTGTCTGTCGGAAAGACCACCAAGCATCTGCATGGGAGGCACCAGAACGGGCCTGCGACTTCGCCTATTTACTCCAATTAACTAGATATTAATAATATTGGCCGTCGGTGGTGCAATGGTTAGTGTGCGCGGCTCTTGTACATGAGATTCACCTCCAAATTTCTTTCGGCGGCGGTCACCTCGCATAGTGACGGCGACACTATCGAGTATATAGCCATGAAAAAGCTTCCCAAAATACAGTTCGGAATCGGTGTAAAATTGTAGGTTCCAATCAGTGAGTGAAAACTGGAAAGCGCACAGCTCAGTGATTGTGAGAAGTTCTCCCCGGTCCCTTCATGGGATGTAATGGGAGACCATTTATTTTTATTTAACTAGATATTTACAGATTATTAAGCAAAGTTTAAGTTGAAACTAATAACATCTACCAGAAAAGGGTTTTAGAGAAAACATGATTTCATACTAATCGTGTCGATTTGTATGGGAGGTACGAGAAGGGGCGTGGCCAAAACGTACATTTTTAATCCCTAACTATCCATGGACAAATAATAGTCACTGACAAAACTTCGCTGTCATTTATAAATATTTCCGGCAGTTATCGTGTTGACTATCCAGCCAGCCAGCATGACAGACAGACAGACGGACATGGCTTAATTGTCTTAAAGAGTCCCAAAACGAATTTCGTCCAAAGATAGGTCTAATATGGCTCATTCTATGCGTTACATTTTCTTTCGTATTAAATGATATGTACCCACATCCTATGGGTGAGGGTATACAAATTGCTATCTTATTGAGACACCCTTTATATTCAAAACCACCCACCGAAATAGTCACTCAATTAATTATTTGTAGAAGTAAATAATGAACATGAAGCAGATTATCATTAAAAAATGTAAATATAAATGTTAGATGTAGATAAAATTCAATTGCCACCTGTCGCAGTTTCGAGTGTGGCCGGAGGTAAATTGGGAAATTATGTTAAAATATATAAAAATAATATTAAATAATTGTTTTGGTTGTATCAAATGGTGCGGAATCAAATGATGCACTTATAATATTAGCTAATGTTGTATGAATTTTAAATACGGTAACTTCCCCGTCGGAAATTTTGTCCTGAATGGTAATAACCAGTAGTATTTCCTTACGTCCATGTGAGTAGGCGGTGACAATATATGTAAGACATCTTCTTGGCTTACCACTAGTTTGGTTGTGAAGGAGCTGACAATCTGTGTAAGACCGTCCGATTGATGTGTCAGCACTATGAAATGGCCGACTCTGACTAAGGTCAATGTGAATGTTGACAGAAGGACATAGTCATAATTTCACAACAGCGAGTCATATGTGTTGATTTTCAAGTTTTTCAAAAACTTCAAACTGAAAAAATACGAATTTGTATATAATTTGGCATTTAGCGAAGGTTCACGATATCCTGACTACAAGTTTTATTTTATATTTATTTCAGCGGCGACCGGAAAGGGTAGGAAAAAGTTTTTTAATTTATTTTTTTTCCAGTATCACAATTTCGTCGACAGCTATTACAATTTCTCTGACTGTGCAATTACATATGCTTGTGGAGTTTAATGCGGACAACCACAATTAATTTAATTGAAGTTTATTCTTTTTTAAAAGCTTAACAAATTGATTGTAAATATTGGGTTTTTTCAATTACTCGTATATTTTGCTATCGGGGTTTTTAACATTATTTATCTGTATTCAAGCACACACAGGTAATGGCCCCACGAAATCATTGTGATGTATGTGTTTTTTATAAATATATTTTATTCAATGTAATTGCATCACTAAATTCAAAAACGGTATATGTCGGTGTTTTTAAATTTTTCGGGAGACACAAAAACTGCATTACTCTCGGCCTGTATGAAATTTGAGACGTGCTAGCCATTGAATTGCATCCGGAAATAAACTGGAATGTTTTTTTTTAATATAAAAGTGTAGAAAAAACAGCTGGAATTGAGCCCTTTTCGAATTTGGTGATTCCATTAAAGTTCGACTTTTGGCCACATCATGGAAAATAAATGTTTTTTTTTACTCCGCTAAAGTTAATTATAGCTTAGTTTGTACGTGGTATCTAATCTATATTCTGCGTCATTTCCGTTTCCCACTTAATAACGTATTTACACCGGCGTTTAGTGATGACCCTGTTCTTTAATCTTCGCCGTTTACACCACCAAATTCGAGATTAAATTCGAATTTCAGTTTACAACTCCGTGCTTAGACAAACATCGCGACGAAACAATATTATCGAAGACGGTGACACAACAGAAAACTTAAATTGGCGGCTATTAGTTTTGCCAGTTTGGGATGTCTTTCAAATAACTCAACCTCTGAAATTAGATCAATGAGTCAAATCGGGTAGGTCGATAAAAATAGCTCACAGTTTAAACTGTTAAGAGCCGTTTATATTGTCGCCGGCGTGAGCTTCAAAAAAGTTATACGAAAAGTTGCATCAAAATGTACACAAGTTTAAAATGAGGCTAAAAATTAAACTTCAGTTTCTACAGAATAAGATTGTAGTAGTAATCTTCTGGGTTATTGCGGGTTAACGGAGTTAACCATCGAAAGGCGCTAATTTTGGTCGGTGTAAATACCGTATTAATTATAACTCGCGCAATGACAATATTGCCACATGTTTAATTTCAAGAAATGACAATAAAAATATATCTTACATAAATTTTGTTATCATTTCTTGTGAATGAAAATGTTATCAAGAAGGAGAGACTCAAAAATACAGTACGTGTCAGGGGACACCCGGTTGGAATGAAGTTGCTTTGGCTATATAAAGTATTATACTAGTATATATGTATTATACTTTACATATGTATGTACTAGGTATTTTTTTTGAAGAACATATTTTTTAAGAAATTGGATTTTTTTAGAATTGGACTCTTTCCAAGATTAGGTACATTTTAACAGTAGTTACTTGTCTCAGGAAAAGTTATTTTGTTCCAGAAAAAGGTTATTCTTTAAACACAATGTAAATTTTTAAGAAAAGGCAATTTGTTGTAAGAAAATTTGCGTTTTTAAGAAAAGGTATTTATTTAAAAAAAAAATACTCTTAAATAATCTATATTTACCGAGCTTGAGGTCAAATTTAATTCTTTTTTATTTATTTTTCTCGATATTTTGCTACTCCGTTGTGTAGCATCATTAGGAGTTATAAACAATTAATAAATATATTCGGAATTATTTTACAGCGTTTAGAAATGCCGACTTCTCAAAATTGGATTTTTTAACCTATAAAAAACACAATATTTTTCTGAAAATGTACCATGATTAATTCAGTGTATTCTTTATTTGTTTCCAACGATCGTACACAAATTTTTAAATTTTTCTGAAAAAGGCATTGGGAAGCATATTTAAATAAAATTATGAGAATTTGGATATTCTTAAAATTCTGAAAATTTTAAATTTTTTAACAAATTTTTCACTTTCGATGATAGTCTCATTTTCAAAAATTTACAGTATTTCAATTCTAAGAAAATGCATTTAAACCCCTAAAAGCATAATTTATTGTACAATGAATATTCAAATTGGAGCAGAAGCTTCGAATTAAAATAAATATATTCAACGCAAAACGAAAGCAGACTTGACATTTCAATGGAAATCAAACGAAATTGTTAAAACAAAAACTGAAAAATTTACGGTCAATTAGGTAAAGCACAAGAATACATTCTTAATTGGAAATATAATACCAAACCTTTTTTTTGGGTTTAACTGTCTGTTATTTTCTTAAATTTACTGCGGTACTTGATTGCAATTCATTAAACACAAGAAATATAAACATTTAAATCATAATGAAACAATTTTTTGATATTTTGGTTATCGTATACTTCTGACGTAATATAAATATTACTATTACACTTAACCTAGTTTAACATAGAAAGTGACAACTCGATTGCGTTCGCAAATATATACATAATATTCTTTATAATTTTAAGACTCATTGATCCACACCAACTGTTTTGACTAACTATCCCTAAACGGTTAATCATTGGGAAGATTTTTCAAGTCTTAATGATGTATAGCGTTCTACACTAGGTAACCATGTTTAGTTTAATATGAATTTAGTTCGAAAATTTCTCGATAATGTAGTAAAGGCGATGATTCGATTGAGCTTGCAAACTTGTTGCGCAAGCTCATATGAATTGAAATCTGGCTAGAACAGTAACATATATTGTTTTTAAATTATATGCAACTCAAGTTTTTTATACCTAACTTGTGTTCACACGATATGCTTTCAAATTTTTGTAAGTTCTGTTAATGAAGTTTCAAAGTTTTAAAATTGTACCGATACATAATTTGAATGATTTTAACTATCGCTCTACTGATGTGCTACCTATACTTGGAGAAGCACCCTTGTTTCAATTACGGATACACAAAAGCTATTGCCAGACACACAGCCAACATCCGTTAGTGTTATTAACAACGATACAACACATTTATCTCAGCATTTAAATGCGGATGGGTGTGTATTTGCATGCACTAAATCACATAGCCTGGAAGCACGTGGGCTGAATGGTCTTTTCATATTTGACCAAAGGACAACGTATGCAAACGTAGTCGACTTGGATAGTAATATATTAACCCTAACACAGCGTTTGTAATCGTTTACTTAGACAAATTTGTAAGTGTTAATATGGTACATAGTGTGTACTTTATAACTCCACATACGTGTAAATGACATCGCCAAACCAACATGTGTCAATAAGTTTTCATAACTCAATTAAACCAGTGAAAGAACGCAGTAGTACTAGGGTACAATTAAAAATTTTCATTAAATCCTTGTGAAGTAAAACTACAAGAGAATCATGTGGCCGGGAATTTTATGTAGCATTTTGGGACTAGCTGGGGTCTTTACTATAGTATTATGTAAATTACTGTCATTCAGACAATGTAAAGTAGTATTCATTAATGGAACTCATTAATCCCTCTTGGTTAGTAGTAACACAAATTGAAGTGATGCGGAAGTCTGAATATTTCCTGCAAGTAAAATTATTAAACGTTGAAATAGATGCTTAAACCCAACATATAGTTATGTCATAAAGGACGAGGAATTACATTTTACCTCAGATGCTGTACTTTAGTGTTACTTCACAACAAAATGAGGGGTCTTAAAAAACGTCGTTAGCATATTCTTCAATCCGGATCGTTTCGTCGCATTGTTTGTCTCCTTGCTCACATCTACCATTGCAGGTATTCTTCCATCTGGTCCCCCAGACGAAATTCTGGTCGTCCCGGATTTATTTTACTACGTCTGTGAATACCACTCACGCTGGTTCGTAGCCTGTGCAATCGCTCAAAACCGACTTCCTTAAATACGTTGATATGTGGATATAGGTCGAACAGCTACACGCTGAAAAAACGGCCTCTGTAACATATTCTCCCAAACATATTCTGCAGAAACCAGGTATATATTTGGAACACACTTCAAACAGTTATATGTTTGCAAGTCCCAAAGTCAGGTGTATTTAAATGCAAACATTCGCATGTTTTTCGGACAAATATGTATGATTTTACGTGGAAAAATATGCGTGCTTCATCCCAAACATCCATATACTTACGTGAAAGCATTCGGGTGTCCCACAAACCTCCATATACTTACGTGGAAACAAATGCGTATTTTCTCCCTAACATAATAATATTTAGAAATGAACTTTTCTTTCTTTATTTATTATAATTAATTTTATCAATATATATCCACATTTAGAAATAATTAATATAAAAAATTAAAATATTTTTTATACGAAATATGAATCTGCTGCTGTTTCGCTTCTCCTTCCTTTATTGTCTCTCACGTTTTTGTTTTCAGAAGGTTTCAGCTATTCCTTGATTATCACTATGAGTTGATACACAAACAATGTACTTACTACAGGAATACCTCGCATATTACGGTTAATCGGTTCCACCATTTTGCCGTACTATACGAAACCGGACTAATCGAGGCACTCGGGCCCTATGCGCCTATTTGCAGCCCCTATTCCCCTATGAAGGAGGTTAAAGGACATGATATGATAATCGAGTCAAAAAACGATAATTTGTTACATATGTATAATTTGTTTTTCATTCAATACCGAAAATTGTATGTTTTCATAATCAAGGGAAAATACCGAAAATCTCATGTTTTCATAATAAAGTGAAAATATCAAAAATTTTATTTAACAAATAAAAAAAAATTTATTTTATTATTTTTTTTTATAATTTTTTTTTAAAAAATTTTTTCCAAGAACAATTTCTTTTTTTGAAAATTTCAAAACCGTACTATAGAGAAACCGTCCTGATCGAAGCAGTACTATACGAGGTATTCCTGTATATGCAAATCTAGTTCATGCAAGGCAAGCGTGTATTAATTACTTGTGTTTTTTAATATATTTCGCAAATGGTCCGCCATTCCGATTTTTTCTTAGAGGCTCGGGCAGAAAAATGGCTTCACGTTGTTGCCCTTTCCAGTTTCTTTCCTTAAAATCGTTTCTCACTTTGAGAGCATACAAAAATATATGCGATACACATGCACAAAAACCAAATCAACTTCACAAACTATTTAAGCGTCCGAGCGTTTGTTTATTCTTTTTTCACTGATCAAGCGGTTTTGATATCCTCTCTCCGATTAACCATTTACAACTGAATTCATGAAACTAAAACGCTATACATCAACCAAATGAGAAACACCGACTTCATCTGCAATTTACATGCCCATTCATGAATATTTATGAATCACTTACTGAGAGAATAGACACACACTGACAAGATATACACACTCGTTGCCCCTCTTTTAATGTTTTCTCTCGAGAGAGCATAAACAGTGCAATAAATTCGGCTGTATTTGTATCATAAACACAGATATATTTGGGTCTCAAACACATATGTTATAACGTATTAATCAGTGTGTCTCAAACATATAATAGTGAGTATATACACACAGTTACAAGATATACACACTCGTTGCCCCTCTTTTAATGTTTTCTCTCGAGAGAGCATAAACAGAGCAATAAATACGGCTGTATTTGTATCATAAACACAGATATATTTGGGTCTCAAACACATATGTTATAACGTATTAATCAGTGTGTCTCAAACATATAATAGTGAGTATATACACACACTTACAAGATATACACACTCGTTGCCCCTCTTTTAATGTTTTCTCTCGAGAGAGCATAAACAGAGCAATAAATACGGCTGTAGTTGTGTCACAAACACAGATATATTTGGGTCTCAAGCACATATGTTATAACGTATTAATCAGTGTATCTCAAACATATAATAGTGAGTAGCAAACATAATGCGTTTGGCACAAGTATATTATATTTGCGACAAGCTCCAAATACATGTTATATTTGCATCCAAACTACAAAAAACAACAGGTTTTTCATCGTGTAGTTGTAGGTAGTAGTTAATGCGACATACACAAACACATATGTTATAACGTATTAATCAGTGTGTCTTAAACATATAATAGTGAATAGCAAACATAATGCGTTTGGGCACAAGTATATTATATTAGCGACAAGCTCCAAATACATGTTATATTTGCATCCAAACTACAAAAACAACAGATTTTTCATCGTGTAGTTGTAGCTAGTAGTTAATGCGACATAGTGAGTTATCGATAAAAATCCAACACAGTTTTCTTGTTTCTTATATTTTTATTTCTTATGAAAACCCAGGTTTCTGTACCATATATCAAGATAGGTAGTATAAAAGTGTGATTTACCAGGATTTCGTTTCTAGAGAGAGGTGTTTGCCTCTGAAATTCTCGATAATTCTTTCCGCAAGCACAATTCTTCATTTGATTTCCAGGCAGACAAAGTTGGTTTTGTTAACAGCATATCCGGTTGTCGACATCTGCATATTGTTGCAGTCGAAAGGAATATCTGTTCGTCAAACTCAGTACTTTTACATTGTACGCTTTCACCACTAAACTCGCCTTCACGATTCATGAACACGCTTTAGTAACTTCCAGCCGGGTATGCAAAATTTAAGTCTAGATTAAAGGCAGACATCGACGTTAATGCAGCCATGTAATATTGGAGCATTCTGGAGCATTGTTTAAAGACTACAAAAATACAAAAACAGCATTAAAGTTTAATGCAACAGTATTATACAAGTCCTTTCCATATAACCTTATATAAGTCCTTGTTCATATGATTCGAACGACTTTGCATTTTTAATTTTTTTTTGCACAAAGTCGCATTTGATTTATGCATCCAACAATTAGTAAAAGAAAAAAATCAATGAGTATTCGAACTCATGGGCGATGTGTCAACACCTTTTTCTTACACGGAACCTGTTCGATTTCAATGAACACATTAGTAGATGTTACTTTGAAAAATAACAAAAAAGTTTTTGTGCAGCAGGCTCTTTTGCTATTGCACTCTCCTTCTTCTTACATCTGCTTTAACATTAGATGTAATATTGTTAAAATAAATAAAGCAATATTTAGCTCACAGAAATAATTGTTCTTGTTTTGTCATAAACAGAAAGTATTGAATAATATAGAGAACCTATTGCACTCTTTTTCCGCTCTCATTTAGAGAGTCTGAGTAAAAGAGCATAAACGAGTCTTATTCCCTTTATATAATATTTTTATACAAATGCACTTTTCGACAATACAAAAAGCTTATGTGATTCGAAAGGCATCAATGTTTCACATCAAAATTATGAGTGCACCAGGTTATGACAAAAAGAGAGTAATACGTTTTGAATCATTCGCCAGATGTCGCTAGTGCTTTTGCAAACAATTTGTTCCATAAGATCTGTATATTATACAATACTATTTGGTGACGACGACATTCTTCTTTGTTCGCTGCCGCTACATCGATGCCATCATACTTATTTTCAGGCAGAGACTAACGCTGCGTGTTGTTTGCATGTGTTCAATTATATACCCTTGCCTATAGATGTTAAAACATCAAATATCTCATTTCCTTATAAACATTAGTAAAAAATTATGAAATTATTTTGAACATAGCGGAAAGAGCCAAAATGGATGTTTATCATTCGCAAGGATATTCTAATCGGACCATTGCGCGCGAAATTGGGCGGAGTCACAAAACGGTGCTGGGATACTAAAAAGATGGTGAAACCTAGGAGAAGAATTACAAACGAAGTATTTAAACGGCTTTAACTTCAACCGAATAGTGCAAAAACCTGAGTCACGTCAGGCTTTTCTCTTGCAGCACCACAAATCAGGTCTCATGCTGGTATCCAGGCAAGTGTCTCACGGTAAAAATTATAGTTGCAAGCTGTAAGTACCTGAAAGTGAGAAAACTGAAGAAATAATGTGCACAAAGGAAACCGGTTACAATTTGCTAGAGAACACATGACATGGGGCATTCAAGTAAGACGTCATCTTTAAGATTGGTGTACTGTGATTTTTACTCACGAAAATAAATTTAGATTATTAAGAGAAATTAATTTTATTATGTTAAAATGAGTCAAGTAAAATAATTTTATTTGCCAAATACTGCTGTGACTAATTTGGACCAAACGTCTTATGTCACTCAGAACTAATAAATAAATAAATAATTTAAATGACCCAGCTGGATACAAGTGATATTTTTACGATACGGGAAAAGAGGAGCTATTTTGAATTCATCATCACAGCAGAGAGGGTGGAGCTATGGTCTGGGTTGTAATAACGAATTACGGAATAATCGATTTAGATTTTCAAAGTGGAAAAATTACTGCAGAAACTTACAAAACTCTGTTACAATCAGCTTTCCCAAAATCAAATGATATTTTTGGACCGATTCCATGGATTCTGCAACAAGATATTGCACCTAATCATAGTGCCAGAACCGCCGGAAAGTATTATTAGAGCATGCTGGCAGAGATATTTAAAAATGTACAAATGTTGTTCAAAATACCCAAGTTTTGAGAGTACTGACTTCATAGTAATTATGCTTCCAATATTAATTTAAAAAAAAACTACAGCAGACGGTTGTCCGAGGCCTTCGGCCACGAACTGTCCCTGCAGGCTGTGTCAGAGACACGGCCATTAAGTTTAACGTAGAATACGCCATCGGATAAGACAGAAAACATATATAACAATAAATGATAAATAATATAAGCAAATGAATTTAGTTATTTGATAGTTACTTTTGATAATATACATAAGCTTATGGTAGGAAAATAGGATCAATATGTTTTTAAATTAAAAGAGTAAAGATAAGGGAAAATAGGATAAAAAAAAGTTATTTAGCCGTTTCTTCATAATCAATGAAATAAAGACTATAACAATAACAATCTGACATGACTCCCTATACCGTAAGGTAAGACGTATTCTACGCCAAAATGTATGAGTTAATTTTTTCAAATATTTTTTATAATTATATATCCATGTTAAATTCAAATTCACATTTAACATTTTGTTTCACTTAAATACATAAGTAAATATACGAAATTTCAATATTTCATCAATCAAAACAACAGCCGAAGGTTTGTGTCCACACTGAAACAGCAGCATAGTTTGTGTTCACGCTACAAACTCAAACACTCAACCAAACACCACACATATGTTTGAGTGTATGTGTTTAAACAATTTTATTTTGAGAAATTTAAATATTAGGAAGATATCAACCAATATGAAATGTATATCAAACGAAAGATAACATCTTCATTTACCTACAAAAAAAATTTTAAAAAAAGTTATCTCGCCGTTTCCTCATAATCAATGAAATAAAGATTACAACAATAACAATCTGGCATGACTCCCTATACCGTAAGGTAAGACGTATTCTACGCCAAAAACACTTTGATGAAAAGAAATATGAGTTTCAAATTTGAACACCTAATGTTATTTTTATTATTTTTTCTATGTGATGTTTGATCTATTTTTCGAATTTTTGCACAACAAGATAACATCTTATAATTAGAGTACAGAATATAATTAATAGTAAAAGTTCACAATAGTTAAATAATTTAATTTAATTCACTTTGATACATACTATAAAATATGTGAAAATAAAGATAATAATAATAAATAATTAATTGAAACTCATGAAAAATTCTAATCAATGTCTAAATTAAGAAAATATATAAAAAACAAACAAAGTAAGAATAAATAAACATTACAATTATTATATTCATCAAATTAGTAATATTTTAATAATTAAAATTAGTAGCATTCAAATTAGTAATATATTTTAATGAATGTGAAACAAAAAATAAAACATTAATAAAAATCCGATAAAGCATTCAAGACGAACGAGCATT